>JARWKJ010000023.1:18759398-19359398 GCA_029959095.1 Rhinichthys osculus | reverse complement strand
TGTTTTGGCATGCTCTGACATTTGTGCTTTTTTCAGTTGCTTATAAACATATTAATGGCACAGTTGAAATTACACTCTATATAGCACACACAGGGCTACCATAATATGTGAGCAACATGTATGTACATGTTTGTATTTTTGAGAGAATATTGTTTATGCGTGGTTATTGAAAAAACTAAAAAATAAAGTTTATAATATAAGGCCACAAATAACATACTAAATATTTGTCCACAAGACTTTTGACTAGTGGATGTTATCGCCTAGAGTTTTTGCTTCGAATTGATCTGAAAATCATTCTGCCTTATCATTCACATAAAACAATAGATTGTTATAAATTGTGAAAAACATTTTTTTGTTTGCAAAGGCAATATGCGGATGGGCGGAACGGCCCAACCCCCTCATGAATAATTAGGCAGTTCTCACCTGAGCAGTCTGCATACTAATGAGCCTTTCATTCAGGGGTGTCACACAAGAAAGAATGCAAGGACAATATATATACACTACCGTTCAAAAGTTTGGGGTCAGTGAGAATTTTATTTTTATTTTTTGGAGGAAAGAAAACAATACTTTTATTTATCAAGGAATAATTAATTTGATCGAAAGTGACAGTAAAGACATTTATAATGTTACAAAAGTCTTTTGAACTTCCTATTCATCAAAGAATCCTAAAACAAACAAAAAAACTGTACAACTGACAGACCAACAACTGTTTCAACATTGATAATAATAATAAACGTTTCTTGAGCATCAAATCCTCATATTATACTGATTTGTGAAGGATCATTTGACACTGAAGACCCTGACACTGGTGATGCTGAAAATTCAGCTTTGATCACAGGAATAAATTATACTTTAATATATATTCACACAGAAAACAGCTGATTTACACTGGAGATAATATTTAATACTATAACTGATTTTTGTTGTATTTTTAATCAAATAAGCGCAGCCATGGTTAGCAGAAGAGAATTCTTTTAAAAGTATTTAAAATCGTACCGACCCCAAACTTTTGAACGGTAGTGTATATAAATAAATAAATGTTTATACACACACACACACACATATACATATATATATATATACAAACAATCAAAAATTAAATGAAAGCCAAAAGCACATTTATAGTCACACCTTTTAGCCATCCACATACCATTTTTAGCCATCCAGTAAAAATAAACCAGTCGCATTGCAAAGTCGTTCGCGAAACGACCGCCAGGTGGCGCAAAGGGACATTTAGCAAAACGTGAGTGGGGCTAATGTCTATTAACAGTAGCCTAAGGATGAAATACTACAAGTTATGGTAATTTCCAAATAAGCCTACAACAAATTGTTGGTCATACAGATAAGATATAATCTTTTAAAACTTTAAAAGGCTAAAGTAGGCCTACACTCTCACAGGCTAAAGACAAAACGTTTTGTCGCTCATGTCAGAAACAGACGTTTGGGTATTTCTCAGTGAGAAAATTCATAGCTGAGCGGTAGAACTTATGGTTCATCATCAAGATGACACGGGTTCAAATCCCGCACAAACATGGTCTGCTGTAAATTTTATATTTATTATTGCAAAGAGATTTGTCTAGCTCTAAAACTCTGTTACACCATACAGTTTTTTTTTTTGCTTATATTTATAAAATACAATTATCATGCATTTCCATTTTACACTAAGTAAAAATACAAAAAAACAAAATAGTATCCAACAGAACGACTTTGCATCTGTATAATAATAGGCTACCAATCGTAATTTCAAAAGCAGTTCTGTAAAAAAATAAATTATATATAGCCTATATATATAGGCTATATATATATTATTTTTTTTTATTCCAGGCTCTCACGCCACACCCCCGATTTCTCACGCTGAAGTGTCAACCCGGTCGGTCAAATTCCTGAAGGATAGTTTATCTATAGATACCTGTTGAGCCACTCGTGATCGACTAGTTATTATACCGCAAATTAGTTAAAATATCCCGTAATCTATCTAGAGCGAGCGTGCATGCGAGACAGATATTGTGCTCCAAACCGTGCGCGCACATGGCAGAGAGGTCTGTTCCCTACAACCTAGAGTTTTTAAAAACATGGTTTTAAGTAAAGTGTGATTTGCCAGGGGGGATTGTGATTTCCTTCTGGTCTAAACATCCCTGCTTCTGCTGAATTATTTTAATCCCCACACCCCTCCCTCCACAGCTAATCAATGCTATAGGCTACTTCACCAATATCAAATATATAAAATAGAGATATTTTCACTGGAGCTTTTCAAATTTCACAAAGCGTGTTGAGATTATTTTGAATGAAATATTGAAGTTTATAATTAAGTGTTTTGGCACACCACGCCGAGTGGCCTTATGCATTTTTCTAAAGTCGGGTTTTATTCTGGCATGGTGAGTTAGTGTTCGACAAACACGGCGGCGCGTTCATTTAGATTAATTTATTTTTCTCATTATTACAGCTAAAATAACTTAATAGGCGACTCCGTAATTTTTTGGTCATACAGATAAGAGTAGAGTAGCTTACATCGTTCAAAACTGTAAACTTGTATTCATATAGGCTAACGACAAAAACAGTATATCTGTCTCTGTCTCCGGGAACTGCGCGTCACAAAAATGAACCGAAAGCCACTTCAGCTCAGTCACGATAAGAAATCGGCTATGTCTAAAGCCTTTAAATGTCTAAATATTTAGGCTAATAAATGTTATCTGATTATAGGCTAATCCATATGAAAACTAGAGGAACAGAGGATCTACTCAAACATGCAATGTAAGCGCTTCCCAATGAGAAAATGACAAGACAAGGGTGAAAATCTTGCTCTAATTAAATGTAGGCTAAATCGCCCTGAATTAAAATGTAAAAACAGATCAAATAATGTATTTGTCGAAATGTTGCAATATTGTTTCATTTAAGTTCATAATTGTTATTTAATTTAGCAGCATTACCACGAAGCACCGTGTTTCGATATTTATTTGAATAATACAAAATCAAATAAAAACTTAATTCACAAATTGCATGCCTGGTTGTAAGGATCCAAAGATCCCTGTAGACTTTAATATTGAGTTGAACATTTTGTTCATGACAACAAATTAACAAGCGTTTTTTCAGATTATATTTAGTTTTGCTTGGAAAAAGCTGCCCCAAACCAGTTTTATTTCATCAATTATTGAAATAATGAAATATTTAGTAATAAACTTTTATGACAGAAATATCACTAGGCTACATGTAATTCCATTTAATTCCTTCATTATCAACACTGTCTAGAATGGCGATTTAAGTGTGAATTGCGACTTCTCTTTGTGTTAAGTCATGAGCCTCAGACTCCGATAGCCTGTGGGGGGTTGGAGGGACAGTTGCTGAACAAAGGTGTTAATGTTCCTCTTTCATATGGAGAGTGTCGGATAGCCAGCCTGATGAGCAGGCAAAATTATTGTAAGGATAAATCTGTGTCCAAATGTAGGCCCCATATTTTATTAAATTATAAATATTGTAGTTTATTTATTGTAGCCTATTTAAAGTTTTTTTTTTCACACAAAATTTCAATTGAAGTTATTGTAAGGTGAATTCAACAAGGCATGCTGTGTCTTTGAAGCAACAATTAAAGGCTAAATAATTTTTTCGTGATTTGTATGGCTGACACGCAGCGACATATCAGAGCGAGGGAGACTAAATAAACTTGTTAAAAAGAGTTCCAGCGCGAGAGAGGCAAAGAGAAACGCATGTTTTTAATTTAAATATGTTTCTTTGGACAATTTTCGTTTTGTACTGTTTTAATTGTTTAATTTAGCTGTAATTTCTTTGGCAATACGAATTTAAAATGTCGTAAGAATAAGATTAGCCTAGTGTTTCTTATTTTGCATCGCAAAAGAAATAAACTCTAAACCGATGCAAGCTGTTTTAAATTAAAAAAAAACTGCCCCGACAGTTTATTTAAACCTTGAAATGTTCGAACTTGGTTTCAAACATAAGTAATTTTTGTGTTCTTTTACATTACACAATAATTGAGCAGACTAAAGACGAGCTTCTTCTTTTTCATTTTCTGATGCAATCGGCTGACAATCTTCCTTCAGTTTTTGTCGTGTGTGCAGCGGCTGCGGTTCTGGAATGTAGCAAATTTATGTTGTAATGATAATTAAACAAAACTCTTGACTTTAAATAAGTAAACAGTTATAAACAGTTACCTATTTAAGCATCAAGGGTGGTAAGATATAAACGCTGTAGGCCAAAATCGGTTAACAACATGTAGGCCTATGCTACATCGAGATTCGATCTCGGGTCGATTGAAGCTCCTCGAAGCTTGTGTCGTTGCGTTAACCACTGAGCTACCGTCTGTACGCTGAAAAAGTTGTAAAGCCTCATTCATGTAGCCTAAATGTTTTTATTGCAATGTTTTATGTTGAAATGTTTTCATTATTTATTCAGTTACATTTCAGTAGCCTAATTTCAGTATTGTGATTATGAATTATTTTAACTACATTTCACTTGTTGAATTCTTCTGCTACCAGCTTTCAATCGCTCTGAATCAGCGCGGTGCGGCAGCAGATTACACATTAGAGAGAATAAATCGGAATAAACGAACACTTTTCAGAGTCTATGATTGTAGCGCCTCTTAGCGGTAAAAGGCAGCAAATACACCACACATTTTACCGCCGCGGTGGAACGGCTGATGTGGGCGTTGTCATGGCTTGCCTCAACATTTGCGTTTGAATAGCGCGCGTCCTCCGTGGGCGTGTCAGATTAACGCGTAATGAAGTGTAATGAGCTGGGGGAAAAAATACTGACAGCACTCTCTTTTCATACAGATTGCATAAACTGAGAATATTTGTTTTTTATATAAATTACTTCATTTAAAAGAAGAGAATTTAAGCTTCATAAAGAAAAACCTCTCGTGCCTGTGTGACAAGTAATCGCGGAGTTACAGTTAATCTTAGGACGCGTTTCAGAATGGACTTCACTGACAGAGAGAACGCAGAACTCGCATCATGTTTGTTTTTCTTTATTTGGTGAAAAGCACAACACTTTGTTTTTATTGTGAGTATCCACAAAAAAAATAGAAACTTAACAGGATCTAATGATGTACAACACTTATATGTAAGATCAAAATTAACCGAGTATTTTGAGTCTCTTTTACACTGATAAGAAAAAAAGCGAGACAATCGCGCCGGCGCGATAGCCGACCCCAGGGGGTTAAAGCACGCTGAGGTGGCGATGCGGGAAGATGACCGGTGCGGTGCTGCGGTTGAGACACGATTACCTCAGACGAGGTGGAGTCCACTCTCCTATGCCTCGATCTAGTCCCTCTTCTGATAATCAGAAGAGGGCTACTTTGGTAAATAGCCAGGGTGACCTGAGGATCAAAGTGGCGGCTTAACCCCCGAGTCAATCTCCGTGGACCTCCCACTTGTCTAGTGCATGGCAAGCTGTGGAGCTTCCGGATGCGATCGCTGGTCCTTCTCATGGGGTACCAAGCCTTTAATTCGGGCTCCGGTGGAGGATCAGATGTTGATAGCTACATTGGAGGGTGAGCTAGAGTCCTCCGGGGATGAAGACTCGCCTGCGTTGCCCCCCTCGGATAGAGTAGCATTGATCGAGTCCGACCCGATACTGACAGCCCTGCTTTCCAGAGCCGCAGAGAGCGTCAGGCTCAAGTGGAGGCTCCACCCTGCCGGTCGTCGAGGGCGCCCTTCTGCGGTTTCCTCCTCCGCTTCCGCGCGGCCTCAGCAGCAGGGACATGGTGCTCAGGCACCTCAGCCATCTGGGGCTTCAGGTGAACTGGGGAAAGAGCAAACTCTCCCCCGTGCAGAGGATCTCTTTTCTTAGTATGGATTTGGACAACCTGACAGCATGTCTCACGAAAGAATGTGCTCAGTCGGTGCTGAACTGCCTGACCTTGCTCAAGGGCAGGTCGACAGCTCCACTGAAACTATTTCAGAGGCTCCTGGGGAAGCCGTGGTAATGCTGCTCAGATTGCTTCATATGAGGCCGCTTCAGCAGTGCCTTCAAGAATGAGTCTGTCGCCAAATCTTCAGCCTGTGGTTCGAGTTTCTACGGGCAGGTGTTCCCCTAGAACAAGTGTCCAGGCATGTTGTTGTCTCAACAGATGCCTACACCACCGGCTGTGGTGCCACGTGCAACAGGTGTGCAGCCTCGGGCACTGTTCCCCCAGTGAGCCTACTCGCACAGACACTGTGGAAAGTCAGGGAGGGTGAGAGGCAGGTATTGCTAGTTGCGCCTTACTGGCTCAACCGGACCTGGTTCCCAGAACTCATGCTCCTCACGACAGCCCCTCCCTGGCGCATTCCTTTAAGGAAGGACCTGCTTTCTCAGAGACGGGGCACCTTATGACACCCGCGTCCAGACCTCTGAAACCTCCACGTGTGGTCTCTGGATGGGACACGGAGGACTTAGGCGATCTACCCCAGGCGGTGGTAGACACCATCACTTCGGCGAGAGTGCCCTCTACGAGGCACGCCTACGCCCTGAAGTGGAACCTGTTTGTCGAATGGTGCTCTTCTCACCAAGAAGACCCCCGGAGATGCCCGATCAGGGCTGTGCTTTCCTTCCTGTAAGAAGGGCTGGAGCGAAGGCTGTCTCCCTCCACCCTGAAAGTGTATGTTGCCTTAATCATTGCACATCACGATGCAGTAGATGGTAAATCTGTGGGTAAGCTGTCATAATGACTTGATACAAAACAGGAAGCAAATGCGAGTAACTCTGGTTTAATGAATGATATGATGGAAGACCGTACAGCCGATGTAGATGGCCAGATCCAGTGATGATGTGAAGAGTGAAGGTGATGGTGAGACGACACGAAATCCACACGACGACGACGATGAAACAGGAACACCAGGCAGGAACACGAACCGGAACACCAAGACGAGGAACATCAAACAACGATCTGACAAGGATGATAAAACAGCGGTGAGTATATATGGAGTGGTGAGATAGACTGCAGCTGGTGAGGTGATGATGATCAGCTGGAGCGGATCAGGTAATGACATACATTCACGCCCACTACACACGTGCACTCATACAACAACATAAACACGAGACAAAAAGGAACCAGTGAATACGTCTACCGTGACAGTACCCCTCCTCCTAAGAACGCCTCCTGGCATTCCCAGGCTCCCTTACCTGTCGTGGTGGGGGAGGAACCGGGGCAGGCGGATTAATGTGAGAATGAAACACGGGTTTAATTTTAGACACATGAAAGGCGGAATGAACCCTCCTGTACGCTGGAGGTAACTTGAGGCGGACCGCCACCGGACTAATGATCTTGGTGACGGTAAACGGGCCAATAAATTTGGGCGCAAGCTTTTTAGACACGGTGCGAAGAGGAATGTTCTTAGTTGAAAGCCACACTTTTTGACCAACGACGTATACGGGAGGCTTTGACCTGTGGCGATCGGCCTTGGCCTTGGTGGGCGCCCCCACCTGGAGTAGAGTCTCACGGGCTCTAGTCCAAGTGCGATGACACCTCTGAACAAAGGCATGAGCGGAGGGAACCGCAACCTCGGATTCCAGACTGGGAAAAATAGGTGGCTGGTAACCTACGCTTCACTCAAACGGAGACAGGCCCGTGGCCGACACTGGCAACGTGTTGTGTGCGTACTCCTCCATAGACAATTGTTGACTCCATGAGGAAGGATTCTTGGAGACCAAACATCGCAACACTCTCTCCAAATCCTGGTTGGCTCTCTCGGTTTGCCCATTGCTCTGGGGATGAAACTCTGAGGACAGACTAACCGTCGCCCCCAGTAATTTACAAAACTCTCGCCAAAATTTGGACACGAACTGGGGTCCCCTGTCGGAAACCACGTCTATCGGAAGGCCATGTAAACGGAAGACGTGATCTACGATCGCTACCGCTGTCTCCTTAGCTGAGGGTAATTTGGGTAAGGGAATAAAATGGGCCGCCTTCGAGAACCGGTCCACCACAGTCAAAACTACTGTGTTACCCTGGGAGGGTGGGAGGGCGGTGATAAAATCTAGAGCGATATGGGACCAGGGTCTCGAAGGAACCGGCAGCGTTTGAAGTAACCCATCTGGAGGTCGATTGGAAGTCTTACCAGTGGCACAAACCGAGCAAGCCAAAACAAAATTGTGAATGTCGCGAGCCATAAGTGGCCACCAGAATCGTTGCTTGACTAAAAAACTAGTTCGATTGACTCCTGGGTGACAAGCCACGTTGGAACCATGACCCCACTGGATAACGTCAGACCGTAGTCCCTCCGGCACAAATAACCGATTCGGTGGGCATCCGGGCGGAGGCGTTACCCCTTCTAAGGCCTTCTTGACCCTCGATTCGACCTCCCATGTGAGTGTTGAAACGAAAAGCGTTTCGGGTAAAATACACTCGGAAGTAGACGGGCGTTCGGAAAGATCAAATATGCGAGATAAAGAGTCGGGTTTGATGTTCTTGGAGCCCGGACGATATGAAAGAGAAAAGTCAAAACGACCGAAAAAAAGTGCCCACCGAGCCTGCCTGGAGTTCAAGATGTATCTTGTCGTCTACGGGAGAACGTTGAGACAACACTGCACCTACCCCCACCTCTGACGCGTCGACCTCCACCACGAACTGACGTGAAGCATCAGGGGCGATGAGGATGGGGGCTGAAACAAAGCGGCCTTTCAGTTTGGCGAACACAGCTTCTGCTGTGTCTGACCACCTGAACGTAGTTCTGGGGGAGGTCAAGGCAGTCAGAGGCGCGACTAGTTGGCTGAAATTACGAATAAATCGCTGGTAAAAATTGGCGAACCCCAGAAACCTCTGCAGGGCCTTGCGGGAATCTGGACTTGGCCAATCTACCACAGCCTTAATCTTCTCAGGGTCCATCCGCACTCCCTCAGACAACACGATGTACCCTAGGAAAGGTACAGACTGTGCATGAAAATCGCATTTCTCCGCCTTGACAAAAAGCCCATTCTCTAGCAACCTCTGAAGCACTCGTCGGACGTGTTGCACATGTTCCTGGAGAGAAGAAGAAAAAATCAATATGTCATCCAGGTAGACATATATGAACTGATCGATCATATCTCGCAACACGTCATTGACCAATGCCTGGAAAACTGCTGGGGAGTTGGACAGCCCGAACGGCATAACCAAACATTCAAAGTGCCCCCTAGGGGTGTTAAACGCAGTTTTCCACTCATCCCCCTCCCTAATGCGAACCAAATGATAAGCGTTCCGCAAATCCAGTTTTGTGAAGATGGACGCTCCCTGCAACCTCTCGAAAGCTGAAGACATCAACGGCAAAGGATAAGTATTCTTTACCGTGATGTTGTTCAACCCTCGGTAATCAATGCAAGGTCACAGAGAACCGTCCTTCTTCCCCACAATAAAAGAATCCCACCCCCGCTGGAGAAGAGTAAGGGCGAATGAACTTGGTTGCTAGAGAATCAGAAATATATTTCTCTATAGCCTCCCTCTCTGGAGCCGAGAGTGAATACAACTTGCCCTTAGGCGGAGACTTACCTGGCAGTAAATCTATAGCACAGTCATAGGGACGATGCGGAGGAAGAGAAGCAGCACGAGACTTACTGAACACCTCCTTCAGGTCTAGATACTCCGTGGGCTTGTTAGACAAATCCCCTGCTTCCTCCTGAAACACAGAAACAGGCACAGACGAACAGGCAGACACGAGACAAGACTTATGACATTCCTTGCTCCACTCCAGCACAGATCTGTGATGCCAGTCCACACGGGGGTTGTGTTGAATGAGCCAGGGATGACCAAGAACGACAGGTGCCAGAGGTGAGTCCAGGATGTAAAATTAAATAGTCTCAGAATGGTTGCCAGAGGTGATGAGGGTGATGTCTTCAGTGGAAAATGCAATAGTGGGTAGTTCTTGACCGTTAAGTGCGTGAACCGCAATCCTGTGTGTGAGGGGCTTGAGGGGAATCTGGAATCTGTGTGCAAAAGTGGAGTCCATGAAATTACCTTCAGCCCCGGAGTCCAGAAGTGCTTGACAGTCGTGTTGTTGGACTGACCATCTTAGTCTTACCGGGAGGAGCGTGGAGGTAGATGTAAACGTGGATGAGGTCTTCCTGGCAGAGATCCCACCCGATAGTAGCCTCATGTTTACTATCGGGCTTGGCCTTTTACCGGGCAGTGGTATGCATAGTGTCCCGCTCCTCCACAATAAAGGCAAAGGCCCTGGGACCTCCGCCTCTCCCTCTCCTCCCGGGAAAGCCGAGCTCGCCCTACCTGCATGGGTTTGTGATCGTAGACGGGGCTGACCACGTACCTGCCGCTGGATCGAGGACCATCGATGCCTCCAAGCGTGCGGGTGGACAGAGCTCGACGCTCGACTCGTGACAGTCGAGCGTCCACCCGCAGGGCTAAATCGATCAGTCCGTTGAGTGTGGTAGGAAGATCCAGGGCGTAAATCTCCTTCTGGACGTGGTCAGCCAACCCATGCAGGAACATGTCCCACTGCGCCTCCTCGTTCAAGCCACACTCCACCACCAGGGTTCGGAATTCAATCGAGAAATCGGAAACTGACCTCTCTCCTTGACGTAATTCCGCCAATGTAAAGCCGCCTCTCTTCCAGACATCGCTCGGTCAAAGACCTGTCTCATCTCGGCGGTGAGGGACTAGAACGAGGTACAACATGGGTTCTGGTTCTCCCACACCGCCGTTCCCCATAGCGCCGCCTTCCCAGTCAGCAAAGTCAATACAAAAGCCACCTTGGCTTGTTCCGTGTTGAAAGTGCGAGGTTGCAATGCGAAGTGCATTGAGCAGCTGGTCAGAAACGCTCTGCAATGAGACGGTTCACCTGAATAGGCCTCTGGGACTGGTAGGCGGGGCTCCGACTGGGAAGGGTTCACTGGTGGTGTGGGGGGAACAGCTGGTGTGGGCGGCGCAGTGGGAGCACGTAAGCGTTGGATCTGCTGGGTGAGCTCGGACACCTGCGTCACCAAGGCTTGCACTGCGCGACCCGTGTCGCCGATCTCTCCTGCGAATCCATTCTCCGAATGCTGTGATGGATGAAATCTTCCAAGGATGCTGGAGGCGAACTCGCTGCTTCCATTCCGTGGTCAGATCGTTCTGTCATAATGACTGGATATAAGACAGGAAGCAAATGCGAGTAACTCTGGTTTAATGAATGATATGATGGAAGACAGTACAGCCGATGTAGATGGGTGACGCAGGGACTTCTATGGCCAGATCCAGTGATGATGTGAAGAGTGAAGGTGATGGTGAGATGACACGAAATCCACACGACGACGATGATGAAACAGGAACACCAGGCAGGGACACGAACCAGAACACCAACACGAGGAACATCAAACAACGATCTGACAAGGATGATAAAACAGCGGTGAGTATATATGGAGTGGTGAGATAGACTGCAGATGGTGAGGTGATGATGATCAGCTGGACATCAGGTAATGACATACATTCACGCCCACTACACACGTGCACTCATACAACAACATAAACACGAGACAAAAAGGAACCAGTGAATACGTCTACCGTGACATAAGCATTACCTGATCATCGGGTTCCTGAGGGGCGCGAGGAAGCTGAATCCTCCCCGCCCTCATCTTGTACTCTCTTGGGACCTCTCCTTAATCTTAGCTGCCTTACAGAGAGTGCCCTTCAAATCGCTGCAGTCACTAGAGCTTAAAATCCTGTCTCTTGACTGCACTGCTGACTGCAGGCACTCCTGTCTGCACTGGCTTCTGTTAAGAGTAGGGGACCTGCAAGTATTTTTCGGTCGACATGTTACCTTCCTACTAGCAGGATGTGGTCTCCGTAGCGTTCCATTCCACTTTGAAAAGGCACTCTTTCCCAGTGTTATCCAGTTGTCTCAGTGTGTGGGTCAGAAGGAACAGCAGTGTTTGACCTTCTATGCATAAATCCCATGTCCCATCGTCCCAGTGGGTGCGGGGGGATCAGGTGGCTTACATAGAGCACTGGGAGGGGCAGTTACTATTACCCCCGTTCTTTAAAAGAAGGAACAGAGACATTACGTCTCATCGCCACAATTGCTGCACCACCGTTGAGCGGCCGGGTCACCGGCTCGGCTACTCAGCGCAAAACTTGAAGTGCGATCGCACACGCGGTTCCTTATATACCCGCTTTGCAGGGCGGGGCACGTGATGCAAATCTCGCATGCCAATGTGCATTGGCTCATTTAGTTTACACTTGAAGATGATTGGGCTCTCTGACGAAATCCCAATTTATCAGCTCCGTTCTGACGTAAAGTCTCCATTCCCTCCTTCAGGGAACGGGGGTTACAATAGTAACCTAGACGTTTATATGGTAGATGGATATGTTTTTGAGGACAACAGAGAGGGAGGCAGGGCTTGTACTTTTTATTGCATGGGGGTCCTCCTCAGTCTGAGCCCCAGATATCATTCTCAACTCACCACACCAAGTCACGTAATGCCCCTGAAGAAATATGTGAGCTAACCCACCTTTCTTCAGTTTCCTCTGGTGTGAATGGAATTGAAATGTCTGTTGTTCCAAATTAGTTGGCAAATTGTGTGTTTGATGAATAGCTGTTGTTTTTTGTCTTTGTGCATTTCAAATTGCAATTTTCAGAGAGAATAAAAAAGCAAGTGAACATAAATCAGTTGTTTTGCAGCAGATCCTTGTTCTGGTTGTGTGTGTGTCTGAATCATTTTAATGCAGGATGAGTTTATACTGATGGAAATGATGAGCCCCCCAGAACAGATAAATTTAAAGCTTCAGTGTTCAGCTGTGTCAGGGGCTAGCATTACCTCCCTGAGCTAAAAATGGACTCATCCATCTTCTTTACTGCACTGACAGTAATGGGAAAGAATAGAGTAGGTGAGCTAGCAGGAAGAAGTGTTTTTTCAGACATTTTATTTGTCTTGCAGAAACTAATCTTGGATACTTTTAAAGTTTACCTTCCTCTTCTGTCTTTTTTTAGAGGATTCATGACAAACAGTTTTGGTAGATAGAGCTTCAAATCTTTTAAAGTTCCATAGGATGTCATATAATTTCCTTTCAGCGTTCCATTATGCTATAATTGTTACGACAGTGTCAGAGGAGGAGAAGAGATCCTGATCTGAATACAGCTTTTTACTTATGGTTTTAAATCAAATTAACAAAGATAACAACAGGCAAAGACACAGAGAGAGAGAAAGGAGAAAATAAATGCAACAGCTATACAAACCGATGTAAAGACAATACTTGACAAGGAACTGAAACCAAAACCGATTGTGACAATAAAAAGGCCTTTTTAAATTCCATATGATGTAATAAGATAACCTTTTGAAGTTCTTTATAATAGCAAATTATATCCTTTAAATTTCCATGTTTCTTTGGAAAACCATTTATGTATGATTCCTCGTACTTAAAGTTATAATTAAAAAATATATATCTCCAAAGAACTATATACAGCAAAAATTGTTCTTGCTAAAAAGAGGGTTCTAAATAGTCATAGGACTGTAGTGTGAAAGCTCTGTGATTCCTGGAAATCACTCCATTATTTGCACTTTCACTGTCACGCAAAGTGATTCACAGTTTCCCCTCACTTGTTTTGAGTTGATGAATCATTAACCCAAGTCTGCATTTTCCCCATCACATATTTACACTCACAAGCTTGAGAGCATGAATAAGAAGTTATTCCGTTCAGCCAGACGCTTTGCCTGGCACTCTCTCCCAACGGTGCTCCACCATGTCTCTGAAGTGCTCAGCATGCAATCATTTTTCATATAAAAAGTGCAGGTGCAGACAGTGAGAGACAAAGAGAGATTGTACATTGCTGGAGTGGAAGGATCTAAGAAAAGCTAGTGGCATCCATTAGGATGAGAGGGTGGTGCAGACAAATGGATGAGGTGAATGAGGGAGGAGATAGACGGAGAGTTGAAGAGAGGTCAGACGGTGAATTAGGAAGAAAGTAAAAGCCGAGGCATTTTCCGTCATTCGGTCCTCATACGCTCTCTGGAGAGACTGTGTTTCACACACATCAATCCTTTCTACACCACTTTTATGATAATATTCCAAAATCAGCTTACACTGGTAAAAAATCAAAACATCAAGCACTGTTATTGAAATACTGATGACGGTTGTACATGGTTTGTTTGATCATTTGTGTGTTAAATTGCATGTTTTTCCATTTCCAAGTTAAACCAGACATAGGCTTAACTATCAATAGAGGTTGTTATAAACTTATTATGAAGTCGACATATAAAATTTGTGAAAGTCTTGTGCCAAAAACTACTTTTATATGTCAATTAATTATATTCATTTATAAATGAATTTATGAATGGAATTTAATAATAGATGTTAATATTTTTTATTATTATTATTATTATATAAATTATAGGTAGTGTTTATAATATTTTCTATATAAATATATAAATTAAATAAGTATAAAAGAGTAGTATAATATGATACATTTAAACTAATGCACATAAGTACATACAGATCTAAAAGACAGTGTGAAAAATGACTGCATTTTTTCTCCTTTCATATTTTCTTTGCTGGTTCAGTTGCCATGACGGCATTGAGTTCAAGTTAGGTTGTGGCATACAAGATGAAGTGAAGAGATTAAAGAAAGGAGCGTTAAACATTTACATTTTAACTGAAAACAAAAACAACCACATTGTCTGAGACCTTTATTGTAATTGCATTGCTTGAATACAATAACAATCCACATTAGTCTAAACTATTTATTTATTACAGTATATAATTTAATCTTTTCCATCTATAGCCTCACCAGAATCACTCTGTACATATTTGATAGGATGTCTTGAATATTGTCAGGGTTGGCTCGGCTGTAGTAAATCCACAGGAATGAGGTGTGAGCAAAATGATGAACAAACAATATCTTTATTAAGCTTAAAAGCAACAGCACACTACAGCTTCCTGTTTCTTACGAAACAATCATGATCATAGTAATATCAATTACATTATTATTGTTGTTATTATTATTAGTTGTTGTAGTAGTAGTAGTAGTAGTTTTCGAAATATGTTACATTAATTTTGCTCAGCCCTTTTACATTCAAAATAACATTTTGGGGTTGAATGCGACTGGGTTGAAGATGTGCATAAAATCTCAAATAATCGATTTAGCTTGCAATGTTCTCGCCATGAACAACCTACTTTCAGTAAAAAATGAACACACTTTTAATATACTTGTATGAAAATATAATGGTGATGAATGTAAATGGTCTGATATTCAGATGTTAAATTTTTATCTGATATGTATCTGATAATATGACTAATTTAAGTAGTATGTCAAAGAGACACACATATAGCCCACAAATTATGTAATTTCCTGAGAATAACCCACTTGTGTAGTTTTTTTTTTTTTTTTGCTAAAACAAATAATAATATTGTTTCAGAATAGTATGTGTTCATTGTTAAATTTCACATTAGATTAACATATACAGTACAGTATGCAAAAGCCCTATGATAGACTGGCCATCTTTCCAGGTTGTTTCCCTGCCTTTGGCCGGGATAGGCTCCAGGCATCACCCTACACAGAACAAGCAGTTCGGAGAGTGGTTGGATAGACAGTATGCAAATTTAATGGTTACTATTCATTATTACTTATGACCAAGTCTGACAGATTATGACAGAAACAGATATCTCTTCATCTGCCTCATCTGTCCTTGACTGTTAGTGCCAATCTGGAAAGTCTTGTGCCAGAGCTGTATGTCACTGCTTTTCTCAAATGTCGGTTTATTACCATCTGTTGCACATCTTAATTGTCCGTGTGGCATGTAAGACTAACAAGGACACAAAACTTCAATCTGGAATGATGATGATGAAAACAGCTATGAGCTGAGATTACCATTTTAATTGGCAGGCCACATAACTTGCACACAAACAAATGTGGGAAATTGGCCCTGGTGCTCAAGGTCTTATTCTGCATGTCTGCATAGTCAAGGGCAATCTCTCCATTACCTCGGTGGTTCACCATGTTTATGAACCAGAATGTTAGGATGTTTTAAATGTATAAAATAAAAAAAACTCCCATTTTTCTTTAAAGCACCTGGCATACCTGCTTTAAAAGCTCATTGAGATTTGAATGCCATAATTTGGCATGGACGTCAAAGATGAGTGAGGTTTTCGGAGGCACAGAATAGCACAGAAAGAAATTGACTTGTTATGTGAGTCATGGTTTGTTTAGCATTTGTTTTTGGTTGTTAATTTGCTCAATTGCGTCCATGCCACTTCATGCTTGATTAGTCATGCTTTAAGCTGCTGCTGTTACTGCTGTTGTGTGTGTGTCAGATTTCCACCCCCTCACCCTCAAGCATGAACCAGAGAGAAAATTAACCTGTTGAGAAACAGACTGAAGATGACGGAAAAAAAAAATCTGTTCTGCCATCAACCACTTTATACAGTCAGGAAACAAAATTATTTTATTTTATTCATTGAATCATAAATCAACACAAAGCTCCTGTTCTTTTATAGTTTTGTAGAGTGCTTGGTTTTGTAGACTTGTGGGAGTTAGTCATTTTTTGCCAAATGAAGATGAAAATTCATCAAGTGCTTTCAAGGCTATGAGATATTGTCTGGCTTTGTGTGTGTGTGAGAGAGCGGAGGCTGCATGTAAACTGTAAATGTCTATAGAACATCTATTTAGTCAGTTCTCTATGTTTGTTTAAAATTAGTGTATGTACTGTAGCTATTTGAGCAGTATTTTTTTTTGTCAAATTACTTTCTCCTATCATTTATATCAAATTAATATATAGAGTCAAGTTATAAGAGCCATTTGTAGGAGTATACACTTTCAAAACATCCGACCAGGGGTGCGTTTCCCGAAAGCATCGTTAGCCAACTATGGTCGCAAGTTCCGTCGTTACCAATAGAGTTCAATGGGATTTGCGACCAACTTGCGACCATAGTTGGCTAACGATGCTTTCAGGAAACGCACCCCTGCTTGGCACAGCAATGGCTGAACCAACAGATTGAGTTAGGGGTGGGGCAATCTGTTTAAATGGCCAGTAGAAGACATGGGGATTGTTTGGGAAACTTGAAAGGGTGAATAAAATATGACAATTAAACACTTTTGGGTGAACTAACCCTTTCAGTCTTTCCCTCTGTAATGATTGGTGAACTCAATAAACGAGGAAGAGCTGGCTCCAAATGCATTTATTTTATTAAATATGAAAGTCAAGTCAAGTCACCTTCATTTATAAAGCGCTTTTAACGGGGAACTTGGTAACTTTAGCCATTACTTCACTGATTTTCACTTTTGTTTTCGCATGTTTTCTCATCGAGCTCCCCCTACAGCTGTGGGGCGTATATTTCACAACACTGTCGTAAAAAAAAACTGACTTGCGGCACCCTCCTCCCCCTTTCCACTGCTGCTCATGTGCATTTGTTATTATCGGAGCCGGCCAACTCTATCGTGTGGAGCTATGTCTACCGAGGTGGGTAATACACCATACACAGTATCATAGAATTATGTCGAATTGCCATAAAGCAGTTTGTGTTTCTCGCTTGTTCTCGCTTCTAACGAGACTTCCTATTTCCAACTTACCGGGACATTAGTCCCCATGTTGCAAGATTGGTTTTTCGCCTGGGAACGCTGGGGGGAGCGGGGAAAGTCACCATTTTCAACAGAACAGGTTATTTAACCATCCAAATGATTTCTAAACGGTTTTATTAAGTTGAAATAGTTGCCAAGTTCCCCTTTAACAGTATGGATTGTTTTATAGTTATAATAGACCGTAACAGATTGTTTAGGCTTTACAACAGCATTAGGATAAAGTTATTGTCCAGCTAAAGTTAGTTTTGATTGATTCACTTCCGTTGCGAAGATCATTAGTTGTTCATTTAGGAGCCGCTAACACTACACCGTTCTAACAGAAAAACTCTTAACGCGCTCCGGCCGCCTATCCGCACAAAACAGTGCCTGGTGTCTCGAGAACGCACTCCCTGAAATAGGTTCGAAGGTGCAAATGATTATCCGTTATCTCTGCGCAAACCCGCAAAAACTCAGATGGCGCATTCAGTCCATAGGTATGCGTGTTTGAATATATATGTGTGGAGTGTAGTCCTCCTTCACAAATCAACCCTCAACAAACTACTTGTCTGGTCTTAAAAATGTATAATACAGAAATCTTTGTCGCGTCTGCGTAGCCACGCGAACCGGAATTATCCCGACAACGTTTTATCTGTACAGAGGTAAAGGGAGGGAGGCCTTCACAGGGGAGAGACTAGTTGACACTTCAGGACTGCGTTGTCGTCGTGTCCAGGTGCTGCTCCTTCATCAGATCTGGATACGGCCTGGATCCGGCGGACTGCGGTAAACCTCGGGATAAACAAAGAGACTAATATTAGCGTAGACGCCATCCTTCTTATGATGTACCAAGTACATCAGGATTTATGGGAAGTGTTCCCGGTTCCGGCTGATCTAAACTATGCAGCCTAACATTGAATTATAGAAGTCTATAATGTGTTATGTGTATGCTAGTCCAAAGAGATGTGTTTTTAGTCTAGATTTGAACTGACAGACTGTGTCTACCTCCCGGACAATGTTAGGAAGATTGTTCCAAAGTTTTGGTGCTAAATAGGTAAAGGATCTACTGCCAGCAGTCGATTTTGATATTCTAGGTATTATCAACTGGCCGGAATTTTGAGATCGCAATAGACGTGAAGGACTATAATGCGTTAAGAGCTCGCTCATCTAGAGTATGATTACGACAATAATTTGGTCCTGACACTTGTTGTCTAACTCCAACAGAGTTAAGAATGTCTTTAAATGCCAATCCCAATGCATCTTTTTCATTATCTACATGTATATTAAAATCACCAACAATTAAGACTTTATCTGCAGCCAGTACTAACTCTGATTGAAAGTCAGCAAATTCTTTGATACAGTCTGTATGGTGCCCTGGTGGCCTGTATACAGTAGCCAGCACAAATCTCAAACGTGATTTCTCATTTACACTAGATATTGTTACATTAAGCACCAACACTTCAAAAGAATTATATGTGAAACTACACTTCTTAGTAATTCTGAAAATATTACTATAAATTACAGCAACACCTCCCCCTTTGCCTTTAATACGAGGTTCATGTTTATAACCGTAATCTTGGGGGGGTGGACTCATTTAAAGTAATGTAATTGTTTGGTTTTAGCCAGGTTTCTGTCGAACACAGCACATCTAGGTTATAGTCTGTAATCATATCATTAACAATAAGTGCTTTTGAAGTAAGGGATCGAATATTCAGCAACTCGAGCTTTATCATTTGTTAATTTGTATTATATCTGTTTTTTAATTGTTGAACATCAATAAAATTTTTACCCTTAGATGGGTTTGGAAGTTTTTTGTATTTCCTAATTCGGGGAACAGACACAGTCTCTATATGATGTTATCTAGGTGAAAGAGTCTCTATGTGATGGGATTTATCTTACCTCAGTGACGTGAGGCAGCTAGCAGACGGTCGGTTTAGCCAGTCTGTCTGCTTCCTGACCTGAGCCCCAGATTGTCATGTTTGAGCTCTAAGACTATGTGCCATATTACTAGAGAGAAGAGCAGCACCATCCCAGGAGGGATGAATACCATCTCTTTTCAACAGGTCAGGTCTGCCCCAAAAACTTTTCCAATTGTCTATGAATTCTATATTATTTTGCGGACACCACTTCGACAGCCACCCATTAATGTGAGGACAGTCTACTAACTATCTCATCACTCCTTCGAACAGGAAGGGGGCCAGAGCAAATTACAGTGTCTGACATCGTACTTGTGAGTTCACACACCTCTTTAACGTTAATTTTATTGATCTCCGACTGGCTAAGTCGAACATCATTAGTGCCGACGTGAATAATAATCTTAGAGAATTTACGATTAGCATAGCCAGCACTTTTAAATTTGCTTTGATGCCAGGCGCTCTGGCTCCTGGCAAACATGTGACTATGGTGGCTGGTGTCTCTATTTTCACGTTCCGTGTAATAGAATCGCCAATAACTAGGGCACATTTAACAGGATTCTCAGTGAGTGTTTCACTGAGAGGGGAGAACCTGTTTGATATTGTAATCGGAATGGAAGAGCGGTGTTTTGTCACCCAATTGCCCGGCTGCACGGGCTCTACTACAGCCGGAACCGAACAATGTACAGTGTTCACTAAGCTAGTCGCATCCAAAGCAGTATCTAAAGCCCTTGCACTCTTACAATAAACCTCAATTAAAGGTTGGATTAAAGTAGAGACATGCGTCTCTAGTTCTGAAATCTTCTCGGTCAGCCTGACTATCTCCCTGCATTTATCACATGTAAATCCTGTGCTGACAGAGAAGGCTATGCTATACATGTTACATGAAGTGCAAGTGACAATAAGAGGAGAAGATGACATAACTCACCGTGTTTGTTTGACTGACTGATACTCACCACAGTTGTTTGATGGATTTGTAAAAGGCGCGAGCGAAATAAATAAATAAAGAGCGCACGGATGGCACGCTAACAGGCTAGCGAATTCCTAGCATGTTGTGCTAGCAACGATTTAGATTGAAGCTAGCGATGTCAGGTTAATATGTGATGTTGAGTAAATTATATTTAGCAGTATAAACAACAGGGAATGATAGTAAATAATGATTCAAAACAGAAAGATATACGAAGCTTACAGACACAAACCAACTCAGCAGCAGCAGCAGGCAGACAGGAGCAACCGATGAAATTGGTGAAAACCAGAGAACCAGCTGAAGACCACCACAGCAGAGCAGATGTTAAGGGACGACCTCCGTGGTCGTGTCAGGGCAGACAGGAAGTTTACAGATGGCCCCTTTGGCCGTACAAGGGCAGGCAGAGGGTTCAGACATGGCGTCCTTGGCTGTGACAGAACATGCAGAGGGTTCAGGAGTTGTTCTAAGGACTGGGCCGGTCAGGCTGAGGTGTGCAGCGGGGCTGGGCCCAAGTTGCGGCTGGGGGAGAGGCCGATCCGTGGCAGCCCTTCCCGTTCCCATCTGAATCCCCCTCATCACCTTCCTCTGTTATCTGTCCAGCGGGGGGGAAGTCGGGTAGTTTGGGGGAGTCTGGAGGCAGGGGGTGAGCCTGGGAAGGGGGGCCGGGACCATGACACAGTCATATAAAGCTATTGTAAAGCTTCAAAAGACTTTGTTTAGAATTTCTGAATTTTCTTTTTTAGAGCTGAACAGTATACATAATTATTTACTTTCATTGTATAAAAAAGAGAAGTCTGAACATTATTCAAAATATCTCCTTTTGTTTTCTACAGAGCAAAGAAAGTTTTACGGGTTAAACACGATATAAGGGTGAGTGAATGATGACGGAATTTTTATTTTGTGTGTGAACTATCCCTTTAAGAATTCTTTTGATCTGTCTCTCTCCTTCTCTCTGTTTTCTAAGTAAATGCACACTGTTTGTCTAACAGATTGGCACTGCAGACTCAAATAATACAGGCTAAGCTCTGGTGTATCGGTACATCAAACTCTGAAACTGCTGTGGTAAACAATCAGATGGCACATACTTCAGTCCAATACATAATGCACTCCATCCACCCACATTTAATACATATCACTGGCCACGGAGTCTCTTTAGATTTGCAAACATCACTGACTCCAGATGGTTGCTTAAAACATTGTAAACAATGAAGTTGAGTAATTCCAGAAGCTTAGTCATGCTGTCTAAGAACCTCAGCAATCTGACAGGTAATCCTTCATAAATTCACACCTTTGGCAAACAGCACCATTTTGGTCCACCATCCTTGCTGTTAAATCAGTTGAGGTGAACTAATTTATTGTTTTAGAAGATTTTTAGTGTTCTTAGGATCTTATTAGGATCTTACAGCTATCTTTGGGCCCTAGGTCACAGAGTGGACCCCCTGACCCCACTAAGGTGATTGTGGAGTCATGAGATGGGAAGTAGAACACTGATATCTCATGTGATGTATGACATGCATTGACGTGACATAAAAGCCATTACTCCAGTCTACAGTTACATGATCCTTCAAAAATCATTTTGTCACTCGTATGCCGTTTTGGTGCTCAAGAAACATTTCTTATTATTATCACTGTTGAAAACAGTTGCTGCTTAATATTATTGTGGAAACCGTGATGTATCTTTTTTTCTTTGATGAATAGAAAGTTAAAAGAATACCATTTATTTGAAATAGAATTAAGCCGTTTTATTTTGTATTTATTTTATTTGAGGTTGGCAGTTTTTAATGTGCTGGTCTAGTTCTCACTACAAAAATACACAGAAAGTGCCAAAATTGCAAAAGCCAAATAGTAGGTACAAGTGAATGTAAAGGGAGTGAGTGAGTTAAAGAGAGATGGTAATGGCTCAGGAGATTGCAGGTCTTGGTTCTCTCACTTCACTGATTTGATGCAGAGATTGGTTTTAGTGATGTTTAGGTGGTGTGCTGTAGAGATGTTTGATCTGTTTCCATGGGTACACATGTATGAGACTAAAACCCGTAGATGGGATCAAAGCAGATCTCAAAACCAACTTGACCACACTTGGG
Organism: Rhinichthys osculus; assembly: GCA_029959095.1. Taxonomy (NCBI): domain Eukaryota; kingdom Metazoa; phylum Chordata; class Actinopteri; order Cypriniformes; family Leuciscidae; genus Rhinichthys; species Rhinichthys osculus. Next base: position 19,336,996 of record JARWKJ010000023.1, on the reverse strand, counting down.
CGCTTCTACAGTACATCGTCTGGTGTGTGTTGGTGTGTGTCAACATCTGCACCAGACCTAATGTAGCAAATCTGGCTAAAGCTCTGTGGAGACACTGACAACTTTCTAACCCATTTTCACTGATATATACATTGGGTTCAAAATGAAATGCTTCTACTTTCTATTCTAATTTGATTAGTATGCAACATTTTTAGGTAAAACTTTATTTTGATTGTCTACTTTAGACATTCTACTAACTATAAGTAACTTTGCAACTACATGTCATCTAGCAGTCTTTGGAGTATTAGTAGACTGTCTGCTTAATATCTGCTAATACTTTATTGTGATTGTCCCCCAACAGACATTCTACTGACTATAATTAACTTTGTAACTAATACTCTGAGAGTTAGTTGACGTGTAGTTGCAAAGTGTAACCCATTTTGATAGCAAATTATACTATATGCTTAGCAAAGATTAACTGAAAAAATAGATCAGAAAAAGAATCAGCTTTAAGATTTTTTTTTGTCATACATGAATTATTTTTATTTGACTTCAGCAGGCGGTAAAACCTCAATATGACCTCATTATTAAATACAGGCTGAAATAAAAGAATGAAAAGATGAAAGTACAATCCAGTGGGTTTTTTTTGAGATAAGAGAAAGTGCTGCCTTCTGATCTACCGTATTTTTTTAATCATGACTTTTTGAAATCAATTCATTCTGTTCCAAAACTCCATTCTGTATTTCTCTGACCTTCACTATAACTTAGTTATGTGACTTTGTGAATGTTATTTAGAGTGAAAATTTTAAGATACTCTAAAGTTTAGTCAATAGCTATGTCTCCCTCTTTCATGTGCTTTTACTTCATGGAGTTTTAAAATATTTAGAGCAGGGAATCAATTCATTTTTCATGATTGTGATTTTAGGTCACAGTGAGACTTTATATCTCACAGTTATCAAGCGTATTGTAGTTCTGGCAGGTCACGTTAGTCAAGCTCGCATCAGCTGATTCTCAGCTGATTCTCAGCTGATCCACGTCTCCCATATGAAAAAACCTGCATGGTTCATATACAGCAACCATATCTTCCTTACTTAAATTGGACAGAATTACCTTATGTGTTTCATGTAAGACCAATACATGTCCTATACAAAATCAGACCGATTATGGCCCCTTTCATACTAAATAGCACACATACAACTTATAAGGGATTTTTGCGTCATATATGAATACTGTAAAAAGTCTTATATGAGTTGTACATGACAAAAGTATGCAATGGTGTATGGTATTAGTAGAAAACACCCAATATTCATATACAAATCATTTAAAGTTCTTATATTGAATCATATGAGTTTTACATGACAAACATATGCAATCGTATATGGTATTAGTAGAAAATAACTTAAATTCATATACAAATCATTTAAAGTTCTTATATTGAATCATATGCTAGTCAAATTAAAGTCCTATAGGATTTATACACATTTTGTGTCATTTTTTTATACGTGTTATATAAAGTGTGTCATACAGATTTCATGTTTAGATGACCAACATCACTTATATGAAGTTTGCAAATTTGGAAATTGTACAGTGCAGAAGCTGGTTGGAGGATGTAGTGTCAAAATATCTCTGACCTTTATGAGGACTGGTCATTTTCCTTCAGGATTTGGGCAGTAAATTTTAAATCTGGAAATCTCAACACTTTCAAAAGTGTTTCTTCTCGCAACACTGACACACTGTTACAATATGAACACTAAGAGTAAAATATGACCACCAATGCAGAGAACAACAACACTGTTACAGAGCTGGGTGCAGCTTTGTGGCAAACACTGGCAGAGTTACAATTCTACACTGTTCTGGTGTCGACCTAACACTTTAAAAGAAGATGAAAATCATTCATCATGGAATTCTTTTCAGCCTTAGGAGTCGAGTATTACACCAACCTGGTGTTGATAGAACACCTTTTTACAAAGAAAAACAACACTAAAGGAGTTACCAGTTTTTCTTATTAGGGTTCTGCATTACCTACTTTAAAGAACTATAAAATAAACTGACAAATCATTTAATCTGAAAAGAATAAATTCACTTTGAAATAAACACATCACTGTATATTACTATTTCAAAACAATCCAGAAAGTTAAATTGTAACCTTAGTCTGGGATTATAGCAGAATTCTGTTCATTGTAAAGTAAAAAATAAAGGCAAAATGCAAACAGTGGTTTTAACAAACTATTTATTTTATTAACGAACAAGCCCCTTCACATCATAGGTTAACCTTTAAAATAAACAATGAATGCACACTATAGGCATTTCTGTCATCAGAATTATATGAAAGCTGCTTATCAAATGGTCTGTAATACTTCAAATCCTGAACATGTCCTGTGTCAGTGAAGTTGATTCAGTACCTTCGACTCTGCAACAGTACAGCAGTGCTCGAGTCAACAACATTCAGCAGATGAAGAACAGTTGCAGGATACGAGTGGATCAGTTGTCTCCAGTTGCTAACAGTCGAGTTTCATAGAGCAGGAATGGCTGCGCAGATCCAACTTTCTCGAAAAATCCTGGAGTGCTGGTTCTCTAGACAACACAACACAAAACCAGACCGATTACAATTAATACAATTTGTGTTTTATAAATACAGCAAGTTTATGTTGGAAAAAGTTCAAACATCTAACATCAATCATCAAGCGTATAACTAGCAAAGTAGGCGCGAATTTGACGAGCTATTCGCGTCTGGTGTGAACGCAGCATAATGATGTACCTTAATACCTTTCTGGGGCTTGAAAGTGGTAGTTGCATAGACTGTCAATGGAGGGGCAGGAAGCTCTCAGATTTCATTAAAAATATCTTCATTTGTGTTGTGAAGATGAAAGAAATTCTTACATGTTTGGAACGACATGAGGGTGAGTAATTAATGACGGAATTTCCATTTTGGGTGAACTAACCCTTTAAAGGGTAACTAAACCCTAAACCAACTTTTTTTAGTTAATGATCTGTAAGAATGCAGCTTCATAAATGCTGTTCATTGATTCGAGTAACTTTTTTGACATTTGGATATAAAGTGTTTTAATTCTACAATATATGGTATAAAAACGTTTGAGTGCTGCTCTCTTCAGGTTGAACGGTGGATACTGCAGTTGAATTTTCCTATTGGATGTTTGCGGTGGTTCATGACTTAAGCGGTTGTTGGTTACGTAAGCAGGTTCCAGCTCACCACACCCTTGGTACGAGCTACCACGCCCTTGGCAGTATAAAAACCATCTTGTTTCGTCAAAACCACTGTGAGTCAGGAGTTGGAATTGCGAGTATTTAAAACGATCAGGATAGAGTGTTTTAGCATCTATTTAGCATAGCATTTATATAGTTATTTAGATTTTTTCGTGTAGCCTATGTAGTTAATTAGCATAGTTGTTAGTGTAGTATTGTTAGAAGCATAGTTAGTTAGTAGTATAGTATTGCATCAGTTAGGATAGCTTCAAGTTAGCGTAACGTTAGATTTATCTGTATTTAGTACAGTGGTCAGGATGGTAATGCAGTAGAGGTGGAAATGGGCTTCTCCACACAGCTGGCGCTGAAAAGCGACGCAGTGCCAAACGCTGCTCCTCCTGCATGGACTCCACCACCGCAGTCGCGTCTTGATGTGAGTGAGCATGTATGTTTTAATCACAATTTATGGTTAGGCTCAAGTTAATCCTCTGGGGTCGACAAACGCGACGGCGCATTTTGCTGGATTTTTTCACATAGCGACAGAATATGAATATGCCTACAGAGAGCGCGCGCTATTGACATCAACTCGACAAAACTCATCAGATGCCGATCGCGATGCGGGAGTTAAGACCGCAGTTTGAGCCAGCGGCTCGAATTGATATGGCCCTGTGTCCACAGACAATTCACCCTCCTCCACTTCAGGTGAAGGTGGGGGAGAAAAGTCCTCGACTTCAAATGACCGCTCTGTTGCAAAGCTACTTGCGTCACTCCAGTCACTCTCCATTTTAGAGTCTGACAGCAGCTGTCAATCAATCCGTCACTGCGGGTCTCAGGTGCACGCCCCCCGCTCAGCCCCGCCCTCGGCTCATCCCCTCTATCTCTGCTGGGCTCTGCCCACTTTTCCAGCATTTTTCAAATATTGCCAGTGGGTGGAGTCAGGCTCTGACCAGGGGTTTAGTTGCCCTTTAAGAATAAATTAAGACACCCACCTTAAGAAATCTCACTAATATTCAGCCGCCGGAAAAATCTGTGTTCCCTTTTTGTGGCTGTGATGTTGGACAGGTGATGGGCAGATATTTCCCAATCAGTGGAGTCTAAAATTAAACAGCAAGAAAACATCTACCTGTTAAATCATGAAAACAATTGGTTTGAAAACTTATTTTAAGTAAAAAATAAAAATAAAAATGACTTTTGTAAAGTAATTTGACTGGACAAATTCAAAATGAGTGTTAAGAAACACAGAAAATCTAGTTATACCAAATAGCAACAAAGCTATGATTATTGTTTATGTTTGTGCCCATGATTCTCTCATGTTATCTGTTAAATCTTAACATCACCAGGTTCTAGTCTGTACAGTCTTTAAACACCAAGCCTGGTTTAGCCTTGGCCACTCAATGCATCATAGAAATGCTCCTAGCAATCACAAATAGCTAAATCAATACATTTAAACATGAAAGCATAACCACCAAACATCAATCAAAAGTTATTCTGATAAGTACATTTTGCATAAGTATTTAATCTGAAAGAATTAGTTACCCATTCTAAGAAAATTGGTCCTCCAAAAAAGGAAATAAAGTGACAATTTCACGCGCATTGTTGGTCTGCAGTCTGTGGAGTTGCTCTTCTGTTTTTCAGTTAACTTATACTCGGTGTGCTGGTAAATGAGAGTAAAAGATAGTTTGAGGATAAATACATACTTTTAATATTTGCACATCACAAATATTGTCATAAAACACTTACTATTTGTTTTTACTGTTAAAAGCAAAATCCGTGTCAGCACTGCGTCACGACTCAAAGAAGATGCAGGCCTAGTCTGTGAGAAAGGTTTAGGCGCGCACATCACATACATATCGTTACAAAACAATATAATGCCATGAAATACATGTTGTAAATTAGGTTAAAAACACTTACTTTCGGTGTTTTTCCTGTTAAAGTTACAAGCAAACCTCCTCGTCGTCAGCTCCGTATTGAGTCAAAGAAGATCGTCGCCTTTGAGAAAAGTTTTGGCTCGTTTAAGCGCGCAAAGCATTTAAATATCGCTATAAATCAATATATTATAAAATACATATTGTAAATTAGATAAAACACTTACTTTCGCCGTTTTCCTGTTAAAAAGCAAACCCATCCTGGTCTGATCTGCATCGTGCGTCAACGGAAATGCCCCCCTGAGAGCGGTTTAGCCGTGCACAGCACATACACATTGTTATAAAACAATAAGACGTTATAAAATGCATATATAAATGCGATAAAACACTTAATCCATGCGTTTTCCCTCATCATATGCCTTGCATCGCGAATCAAAGAAAATGGCGTCTGTGAAAAAAGTCTCATCTCGTTTCGTCGCGCTCAGCGCGTAAATGTCCCGGATGTAACTCATCACAGTGTTATTTGAGAATACGAACGCCGATCCAAGCCTACTGTTCGCGCTCGTATAGCTCGTTCACATCTCACCAGCGCACTTGGATCGGCGTTCGTAGATAGCTAAAACGTTGCTTTTCACCCTGTACATGTCACCCTTGGGAGAAATTGTGAGGAAGCATGGCGTTAGTTTTCGCTGTTACGCTGATGATACTCGGCTCCATATTTCTTCGCACCCTGATGAAACATACCAACTCGCAAAATTACCCGGAATGCATAGTGGAAATAAAAAATTGGATGACTAGTAATTTCCTACTACTTAATTCTGACTCCTATTAAACATTACATACATTTTAAAATGTTGATAATTACTTAGAAAGCACTAAATGGTTTAGCTTCTCAGCTCTTAACGCATTATAGTCCTTCCATCTATTGCGATCTCAAAATTCTGGCCAGTTGATAATACCTAGAATATCAAAATCAACTGCAGGTGGTAGATCCTTTTGCTATTTAGCACAAAAATATAGTCTTGCATTGTTCGAGAAGCAGACACATGTCACCGGTGACAAGGGAAGCGGAACCAATGTCAGCGGGAAGTGTGTTCCCCCCGGAACAATAATAGTGAAACACCGAGCCGGTCCTGCTTGTTGTCAGTTGCCATGACAGCGGCAGCTGATTAGCTAAGCGGTACCAGGTGCGGGTGTTTGGTGTGGGGATCTGTGATTGGGAAACACGGCCCAGAGAAGCAGTTAAAAGGAAAAGGAAAAGGCATTCGAGTGTGGTACTCCCCCGGGAGAGATCGATTTCTTTGGCAGTGGCTTGGGTTTCCTGGGATCTTTGGAGCGGCTGTGAGGATCTGACTGGAAAGGGGTGCAACGGTGATTGAGGGAGTGCAAGCTGGAACGTGAATTGGATGTGAAGTGAGTGAATTGTGGAGATTGAGTCAAGATTGGAGAATGCCATCACTCGAGGGAGAAAGATAAGTAATGAAACACCGGATCCGTGTGAATGCATGTCTTGCACTGAATTGGATAAGGAATTGTGAAGTGTATTGACCACAAATATAATTACCACTAAGAGTGTGAACTGATTAATCTTTGAAACCCTGATATCTTCTTCTGAGTGTTGAAGTCGCTGTGTTCCATGCGGTGCGAAATCCTCTGCATCTCATCAGCTTCTGAGTGTTGATTCAGCGCAACAGTGGAGGGATTGAACATTGGGTGAGTGCTGGCCTTATTGCACTAGGATTTGAGAGTGGATTGCGGTGCCTGAATTGAAGTGTCACACAGTATTGGACTTGACGTGAAGTTGCAGTGTGTGGATGTACATGTTTATTTAACCGCCAGTTATTCTACAGTTCACATTCTCGCCAGTGTTTGCGGAACGAAGCCCTCAGGTTGGATGTGTATGTTCCACTTCGGCCACCAGGTCCTGTGATATGGGAGAGGAGTATGATTGTCCTGTTTAACTTGTCCTGTCTATCTAAATAGAACTTTCCCCTGCCACCGCCTTCTTGTGTGCTGCCTGTTCGAAGGAGAGACGCACCCCAGCCTTCGTGTTGCTGTGGGAACCACCCAGCCCAGCCGTAAGCCTGATTCCCCATTCTACGAAAGGATCATGTTCGTTCTTGCGTCAAAGGCTTTGTCTATTTAAATAGAAGATTCTTCTGCCTTGGCCTTCTTGTGTGCTGCTTGTTCAGAGGAGAGACACATCCCAGCAGCAGCGCTGCTTGCTCCGAACCACCCGCTCCAGCCGTAAGTCCTTGCTTCACCGAAATAGAATTGAACCTGCACACTTGTCTCTGTCTTGGATTATACAGGGTACCCTTGTCTCTGGCTGGAGCCGTCAAGGGCAGAAAGGCACCCGGAGGACCTCGCGTCTGCTGCTCAGTGCCGCCATGGGGGAGAACACCCTACACGGAGGAGACTTGCCTACCCGACCACCTACCTGATCCGCAGTGAGTCCCCCTCCTGGACTCCATCGCCCCCTGTGCCGATCATTCGCCGAATAGCTGACGCTTGGGAAAAACTTACCTGCTATCCACCTGTCCTGTGGAGAGAGTCCCCTCCTGGCCCGTGGTCCCAGCCCTGGTCTGCCCGGACCGTTGTCCGCCTGTATTACGCCGAAAAGAGCCTCCTTACCACGTTACTTACCTGCACGCCAGACGGGCGTTCGGCTCCCTCCTCCTCTGTGGCTGCCAGTAACCCGGGCCTCCGCAGTGAACCCCTCGGCCTCCTCCTCCCTGGAAAGAGAGACGAAGCCCGTATTAAGACTTTTAATTCTTGCTTTTATTCAAATAAAGATTGTTACTTTTAGAAATTCTTCTTGTCTGTCTGGTCTCTGGTACGCTCCTCGAGGTGGTCCTGGGTTTGAGGGGTGGGCGCAGTCTGGCTTGACGCCAGACAGGTCCTTTGCACAGACCCCTTTGGTCAGCTTCGACATACCGGTGTGATGAATCAGGTCTTCAAGCAAAAAGTAACTTTTGGCAAGGAACTGTGCAATAATATAGTTAGTACTGTATATATATACTATATATATGTGTGTTTTTTTTTTTTTTTGCAGAACTGCTTTATAGATGAAATTAACTAATTTCATAATTGATGATCTTTACTACTGAACTGAATCAACACTGAACTGATTATAGCTGAACAACAGCTGAAATGCATCATTTTCCTGTTATTGTAAAGCTGCTTTGAAACAATCTGTATTGTGTATCGACTTGATTAGCTTGACTTGACTAGCTTGGTGGGAATTTGAAATGGATTTAGCCTTATCGACATCAGATTCAATCTGGCTAGCTATCGTAACAGATCTGTCCAGTGTGAGATCAGTTTCTAGTAAAAATCTCTCACGTATTCTCATGTATATATATTACTGGCACCAAACTCACATGAAACAAGCTCTCGTAAAGCAGCAGCATACTGTATAACTGTCTCGTGAGGTGCCTGGCAGGGTTTACGGAAGGCATGGCCTTTCAGCTACTATGTTAGCTTTTGGCAGGAAAAAGGCTTTCAATGCATTCTCTGCATCGTTATACGTCATAGCTCTGTTAAGCAATGAGTATAAAATCCGTTGCCCCTTTGCGTCAAGGCAGTGAAGCAGTACTGTATTTTGTCCGGCAAGGAATCTCCTGTAGCGTCAATCAATCAGTCAAACTCATGTATCATTTTCAAATATCCTCAGGCATATGCTGAACAGTATTAGCAGGCTCGGGCAAGGCAGGAAAAAAAAAAAAAAAACTTGGACAAGCTACGTTAGTAACAGCCATTTTTTTGACCAACGATAATGAAAAAAAAAAGTCTAAATTTTGGGTATCTGTCATGAGTTATTAAACAGCAATAAAGCACACGAGACAGGAGTAGCGAACTTCATCCTTCATCACTTCCATTTTCCACATGTCAGAACACAACACTTCAAAATAGTATTCAACAATACAATTCTTCTCATGAACACAACAAATAACAAACATATCCACCAAACAGTGGTTAAATTTAAATTGATGGGCCCACCTGAGCTGTTATTTTATCTCATAAATCAACGGCTGCCCTGTTTTTGAGTTGCGGTGAGGATACGTGGCCCAGTTACTCCAGTTTGAAGTATGACATTTTCATGAGGAATGCACTTGCAGGGAGCATTTAATCAAAGGTAAGCAAGTCGGAAAGAGCTTTAAACATTCCAGCACTGAAGATTAGCACATTCAGCCACGCACGCACACACACACACACACACACACACACAATATTACAATCTTAAGATTACAGGAGCTACATTTTTAACTGACCTTTTTAGATTTTTTTTGGTTAAAAAGAGGTGACAAGGATTGAATGCATCTGAAATGTCAGTTAGTAAAAAAATATATATATATGTATAATATAATTGTTTGATATTTTATCACTAAAACTCCTCATTGCTTCCCAAAAATGTATTTTAAAGCAATATTGAGTTTTCACAATTATGCTAGGGTGTCTGTAATTAGATAATTTTACAGGATGTACCCTTTGTAATCCCTATAATGGAAAAAGGTGAACAAGGTGATCTAGCCATAATTGTTTTGCCATGTCAATCTGATTAAATTCTAAGCAGAAAGAGCAACAATCATCTAGGGGTTGAAATGTTATTGAAATCACAATTTTCCACTGTACCCTTGAGAAAAGCACTAAATCCTGGATTGGTATAGGGACTGACCATGCAATCCGGGGAATAGATCTTACAAGCGTCTTTCCTCTTTTTTTTATTATTTCATTGGTACCAGTGTAATCATGAGTGTTGTTGTGTACAATCATCATTTGTACGTCCCATTATACAATATACATTGGTAACACTTTAGAATACTGTTTCTTACTTGCTGCATAACTAATAAGAAATTACTGAAGAACTAATAGGTAATTCTTTATTAACACTTGACTTGACACTACTGTTAACTACTAAGGAATATGTGTTAATTAATCAGTATGTAATAGAATTTTATGATTGTGTTCAGTTAGTTAATCAATAACTAATTAATTCTGTCATACTTCTTGAAGAACTACTATTAATTATGGTTCAAGAAAAATGACTATGAAGTAACTACTAATGAACAGTCATACACAGTAGTTACTACAATAATCCGTTTTATTTTAGCAGTGGAGTGGTGAATGAAGTACACAAATCAAGCACTTGAGTAAAAGTACAGATACCACAATAAAATATTACTCCAGTAAAATTATAATTAGCCCTGGGGGAGACCGGGGATGGTTGTAACTTTTTTGACCTTTCTGTCCATATCTCGGAGTACTTTTAAGCCAGTGTGTTCAAAATGTGATTCAAACTAGTTACAAGTGTCTGCTATTTATCTTTGCTACACAAACAGAAAATGCATGGTTTAGTTTCAAACACGAGGAGTGAAATGTTAAAATTCACCCCATAGTCTGGGTTAGTTGTAACATACCATGGGGTGAGATGCAGAGTCGGCGCCAGAGCAGATCTACTGGAGGGGCATTGGGTCATCGGCGGGGGGGGCACTGCCGTTTGAGAAATATTTTTACGCAGTGGCGACATCATAGTATAACACAGCAGAAATGCTTTAAAAAGGGAAACACGTTTTATTATCAATTATTATTTGCAAATTTTGTTTATTCTTGTTGCTGTTAATTTCCATATCATGGCTATGTGGTAGCCCTATGCACACTTTACTCAGACACACGCACGAAGACGATAATAAAAGGCAGAAATGGGCAGGCGTGCTGGAAGCTGTTTCATGCGAGGGGGGTTCGGGCTGGTTTGGAAAATATGTGACGTCATTATATTATGGCTGACGACAAGACATGACATTTCTCTGTACTGTATGTGTTGTGTAGCCATTAAAGAAAACATATTTAGTTTCTGTCATGATTCTGCCATCATGTCTTTGATTTCTCTAGTCTTGTGGCAGGATCATGTGCAAGGAAAAAGGGTGTGAGGACTCAAGTGCAGGAGAACATGATACTTTAATGATAAAATAAACAAACACAAAGCAAAACCCACGAGGGGGAAAAACACAATGAATGAAAATAAAACAACTGAACCTGAACAGAGGGGAACGGGAGACATTAGAAAACGATCCGACAAAGACTGCAAACAAGAGAAGACTTAAGAAGGGGACTAATCAAGAGGGGACAGGTGGAAGAACTCAAACAATAATCAGGTAACGAGGGGGAGGGATCAGACAACGACAAGAGCACATGGCCCAAAATAACAAAACACCATGCTGCACATTGGGCCACAAGACAGGACAGGCATGTGACATTACCCCCTCCCTACGGAGCGGCTACCAGACGCTCCATAAGACCAGGGCGGGACAGACCAGGGCGGGACGGGAGGGACAGACCGCTTAGTCCTGGGAGGCCAGGGCGAAGCAGACAGTCCATCGGGCGGCCAGGGCGAAGCAGAAAGTCCATCGGGCGGCCAGGGCGAGGCAGACAGTCCATCGGGCGGCCAGGGCGGTGAAGACCCCTCGGGCGGCTCAGGAACGGCAACAGACACCGGCTCAGGAACGGCAACCGACACCCGCTCAGGAACGGCAACCGACACCGGCTCAGGAACGGCAACCGACACCGGCTCAGGAACGGCAACCGACACCGGCTCAGGAACGGCAACCGACACCGGCTCAGGAACGGCAACCGACACCGGCTCAGGAACGGCAACCGACACCGGCTCAGGAACGGCAACCGACACCGGCTCAGGAACGGCAACCGACACCGGCTCAGGAACGGCAACCGACACCGGCTCAGGAACGGCAACCGACACCGGCTCAGGAACGGCAACCGACACCGGCTCAGGAACGGCAACCGACACCGGCTCAGGAACGGCAACCGACACCGGCTCAGGAACGGCAACCGACACCGGCTCAGGAACGGCAACCGACACCGGCTCAGGAACGGCAACCGACACCGGCTCAGGAACGGCAACCGACACCGGCTCAGGAACGGCAACCGACACCGGCTCAGGAACGGCAACCGACACCGGCTCAGGAACGGCAACCGACACCGGCTCAGGAACGGCAACCGGCACCGGCTCAGGAACGGCAACCGGCACCGGCTCAGGAACGGCAACCGGCACCGGCTCAGGAACGGCAACCGGCACCGGCTCTGGCTCAGGAGCAGACACTGGCACCGGCTCCGGCTCTGGAGCAGACACTGGCACCGGGTGGCCAGGGCGGTGAAGACCCCTCGGGCGGCTCAGGAACAGCAACAGACACCGGCTCAGGAACAGCAACTGGCACCGGCTCCGGCTCAGGAGCAGACACTGGCACCGGCTCCGGCTCTGGAGCAGACACTGGCACCGGCTCCGGCTCTGGAGCAGACACTGGCACCGGCTCCGGCTCTGGAGCAGACACTGGCACCGGCTCCGGCTCTGGAGCAGACACTGGCACCGGGTGGCCAGGGCGGTGAAGACCCCTCTGGCGGCTCAGGAACAGCAACAGACACCGGCTCAGGAACAGCAACCGGCTCAGGAGCAGACACTGGCACCGGCTCCGGCTCTGGAGCAGACACTGGCACCGGCTCTGGAGCAGACACTGGCACCGGCTCCGGCTCTGGAGCAGACACTGGCACCGGCTCCGGCTCTGGAGCAGACACTGGCACCGGCTCCGGCTCTGGAGCAGACACTGGCACCGGCTCCGGCTCTGGAGCAGACACTGGCACCGGCTCCGGCTCTGGAGCAGACACTGGCACCGGCTCCGGCTCTGGAGCAGACACTGGCACCGGTTCCGGCTCTGGAGCAGACACTGGCACCGGCTCCGTGGCTCCGGCTCTGGAGCAGACACTGGCACCGGCTCCGGCTCTGGAGCAGACACTGGCACTGGCTCAGGAACAGGCTCGGGCTCAGGAACCGCCACCAAAACAGCAACGGCAACTACGACAGACACAAACACAGAAACAGACGCTAACTCCGATTCAGGAACAGACACTGGCTCCGGCTCTGGAACAGGCACTGGCTCTGGCTCTGGAACAGGCATTGGCTCCGGCTCAGGAACAAACACTAGCTCCGGCTCTGGAACAGGCACTGGCTCTGACTCTGGAACAGGCACTGGCCTTGGCTCCGGCTCGGGAACGACAGACACTGGCTCCGGCTCGGGAATAACAGATACCGGCATGTCCAGGATCCGAGCCAGACGTTCCAAATAGTCCATAAGTGCCTTGGTGGCCACACGAATGGGCATCTCCTGATCTGTCTCAGACTGGGCAAACGGGACGTCCACAGTTTCTGACTGGGCAAACGGAGCGTGAACAGTCCCTGGCTGGGCAGACGTGACGTGAACATTCTCTGACTGGGCAGACGAAACGTGAACAGTCTCTGGCTGGGCAGACGTGACGTGAACGGTCTCTGACTGGGCAGACGTGACGTGAACAATCTCTGGCTGGGCAGACAGAACATGAACAGTCTCTGACGTGGCCCCTCTTCTCCGCTGAGTCCTCATTTGGTCGGATCGTTATGTCACGGAATGTGCAAGGAAAAAGGGTGTGAGGACTCAAGTGCAGGAGAACATGATACTTTAATGATAAAATAAACAAACACAAAGCAAAACCCACGAGGGGGAAAAACACAATGAATAAAAATAAAACAACAACTGAACCTGAACAGAGGATCACGGGGAACAGGAGACATTAGACAACGATCCGACAAAGACTGCAAACAAGAGGAGACTTAAGAAGGGGACTAATCAAGAGGGGACAGGTGGAAGAACTCAAACAATAATCAGGTAACGAGGGGGAGGGATAAGACAACGACAAGAGCACATGGCCCAAAGCCATGTGCAGCACAAGACAGGACAGGCATGTGACAAGTGAATCAGGGGATTTGTAACTAGTTCCTGATTGGACAGATTGGAATTGTTACAACTGACCCGTGTTACAACCATCCCCGGTCTCCTATTCATTTTCAAAATTACCTTAGTAAAAGTACAAAGGTAATTAATTTTTAAAGTACTTGAAAAGTAAAAAGTTTTAGTCATTCTCCAGCCCTAGAAAGATAAGTGCAGACATTTACCTATAGCATATATTGATCTGCAAATAACTTTTTATTTCATTAGCAAAACTTATCATAATGTACATTACATTCATAGTGTTTTTTTTTACAGTAAGTTTGATTTGAGTCAGAAGAATGTGGTAATTATTTACGGATACTTTATGCTCCATTCTAACCTCTTCTTTAGACAACATCTGCCCTCTCTCCTCCAGGCCAGCACGCGCTACTCCCTTCAACCCCTGGTTATCTGAGGTTCTTCGTGAACACCGGACCGAACTCAGGGCAGCAGAGAGGAAATGGCGCAAATCAAAAGACACATCTTGACCTCAGTAGGTATCAATCTCTGCTCTCTGCCTTTTCTGCTGATGTTCACACCGTAAAATATTCATATTTCCACAACAAGATCAACAGCGCCTCTAACACACGTTCACTGTTCAAGACATTCAACTCTCTCCTCTGTCCACCTCCACCACCACCCCCAAAACTACAACTATCAGCAGTCAGTTCTCAGCTTCACACACACAGGAACCCAGACTAACCTCTCCCACAACCAACAACCTTCTCTCCTCCTTCACTCCACTAACCGAGGATGAAGTATCTAAACTTCTCCTCTCTAGTCACCCTACCACTTGCCCTCTGGACCCCATCCCCTCACACCTTCTACAAGCAATCCCTCCCACACTTCTTCCAGCTCTCACACACATCATCAACTCATCCCTCCACACTGGCATTTTCCCTACAGCATTCAAGCAGGCTCGGGTAACTCCACTGCTTAAAAAAACAACGTTAAACACATCACTTTTAGTGAATTACAGACCTGTCTCTCTCCTACCATTCATTGCGAAAACACTTGAACGAGTTGCTTTCAACCAAGTATCATCTTTCCTGTCTCTGAACAACCAGCTGGATGTCAACCAATCTGGCTTCAAGAAAGGGCATTCAACCGAGACTGCATTGCTGTCGGTCACCGAAGCCCTGCGGATCGCAAAAGCTGCTTCCAAATCATCAGTTCTCATCCTCCTGGATCTGTCTGCTGCCTTCGACACTGTGAACCATCAGATCCTTCTGTCCACCCTCTCATCACTGGGCATCACAGGTACTCCTCTCCACTGGTTTGAGTCCTATCTCACAGGTAGGTCCTTCAGGGTCATATGGAGAGGTGAGGTATCCAAAGCACATCAACTGACCACAGGGGTTCCCCAGGGTCCAGTTCTTGGACCGCTCCTCTTCTCCATTTACACCACATCACTGGGACCCATCATACAGGCACATGGTTTCTCTTACCATTGCTATGCTGATGACACCCAGCTCTACCTCTCATTTCAACCAGATGATCCCACAGCAGCTGTACGGATCTCAAGCTGTCTGGCGGACATCTCGGCATGGATGAAGGAACATCACCTGCAGCTCAACCTGGCAAAGACTGAGCTTCTCATCCTCCCTGCCAATCCGTCTCTACAGCACGACTTCACTATCCAGCTAGATTCTTCCTCAATCACCCCATCAAGGTCAGTCAGAAATCTTGGAGTAATCTTTGATGATCAGCACAACATCAGGAAGATCAGGCCTTTCCTAACTGAGCATGCATCACAACTTCTCGTCCAGGCCCTGGTAATTTCTAGGCTTGATTACTGCAATGCTCTTCTGGCTGGACTTCCATCATGTGCAACTGAACCTCTACAAATGATTCAGAATGCTGCAGCTCGTCTGGTCTTCAACGAGCCCAAAAGGGCCCACGTCACTCCTCTGTTCATCTCTCTGCACTGGCTAGCACTCGCTGCTCGCATCAAGTTCAAGGTGTTGACACTTGCTTACAGATTGACCACAGGATCAGCTCCCTCCTACTTCCACTCACTACTACAAGTCTACATCCCTACCAGAAGCCTACGATCAGTCAATGAGCGACGGCTCGTGGTACCATCACAGAGAGCCTCAAAATCACTCTCCAGAACATTCTCATTCACGGTACCATGCTGGTGGAATGATCTGCCCACCCTCATCTGGAATGCAGAATCCCTGACAGCATTCAAAAGACAAATGAAAACTCATCTCTTCCGTGAGCACTTAACATAAAAAAAATAAATAAAATAAAATTCTTTCCTTTTCCTTTGGTAAGTCCTTGCTTACCTGGCTTATGCTACTCCGAGCAATGTCTGAACTTTGTATTTTGAGCACTTGTTTTTGTCTCTTCACGATTACTCGCTTCGTTTAGTCCTCAGTTGTAAGTCGCTTTGGATAAAAGCGTCTGCTAAATGACTAAATGTAAAATGTAAATGTAAATGTATTTATTAATTACTAATGGATTTCCTATATTTTCACTTTAGAATACTGTTTCAGGTTCTAAGTAATTCCTCAAGAATTATCTAATAATTATTTATTAATTAACAATTAATTTCCTTATATTTTCACTTTAGAACACTGTTTCAGGTTATCAGTTGCCTAATTCCTGGATAATTATTTGATAATTCTTTATTAATTATTAATGGGTTCCCTATATTTTCACTTTAGAATACTGTTCCAGGTTCTAAGTCATTCCTGAAGAATTATCTAATAATTTTTTATTAATTAACAATTAATTTCCTTATATTTTCACTTTAGAACACTGTTTCAGGTTATCAGTTGCCTAATTCCTGGATAATTATTTGATAATTCTTTATTAATTATTAAGGGGTTCCTTATATTTTCACTTTAGAATACTGTTCCAGGTTCTAAGTCATTCCTTAAGAATTATCTAATAATTATTTATTAATTACTAATAAGTTCCCTATATTTTCAGTTTCCCTCAGTCGTTGCCTCAAATACATGAATTTACTCAATGGCATTCTATGCTGAGGAAAACAGACACACACAGTACTGTAAATAAAATATAAAAACTAATCTGAGGTTAGTTATGGCAAAGCACTTGTGGTTCCTTTCTGAAGTTGATTTCTTACAGAACACACTCACAAAACCACACAGGCAAACATTTAACTTAAACATTATATGTATTTGTTAAAATTGCTACTTCTATTAATAACATTAGTGAATAAGAAAGGTCACAACTCAATGTAGTTTTGTATGACTGTTCATTAGTTACTTCTCAGTTATTTTCGTAGTTATTTTTCTTGAACCTTAATTAGTCGATAATTAGTAGTAGTTCTGCAGGATCATGACAGAATTCATTCGTTATTGATTTACTAACTGTTACTTAACACAATCATAAAATTCTATTACACACAGATTAGTTAACACATCTTACTTAGTAGTTAACAGTAGTGAAGAAGTAGTTAATGAAGAATTACCTATTAGTTATGCAGCAAGTAAGAAACAGTATTCTAAAGTGTTACTGATACATTTGTTATACTTAACGTGTTTGTACATTCGGTAATCAGATTCATATTTCATACCAATTAATGACCTGGGCCCGTATTCATAAAGATTCTAAGAATCCTCTCAGAAAACTCTTAATTTAGCTTAAAAACTTTTACGTAGGAGTTTTAGCTTAAGAGCGATTCAGGACCGATCTGAGAGCAACTCTGAGTAAGGAAAAGACAAAAACTTTCATCTTAGTGAGGAGGCGGGGTTGACCCCATTGCTATGTATGACACAATCTTTTGAAGACTGTGATTGGTTGGTTGTCCAAGAAGGAAAAAAAGAGTGATTTTAAGTATAGGGTCTATTCTAAGCCTTCACTTTGAAATTACATGTGTAATTTTTCCTATTTGACCATTCTCACACACACAAACATTATATATGTGTATATAAATCCTTTTTTTTATTTACCATGCTGTTAATTTCCTATAAGGTATTTGATTGGCTTAGAATGATAAAAATTCTTCCACTCTTTCCAATTACACTGATTGCTGGCATGTCTTGTAACGGTTTAAATGTTACCTGAGTTTTTTATAGTGTATTTTCTGACTATTGCCTGAAAAGTTACCTGGGTCAAGTGTAGTACCACTAATAGCCATTTGAGGGCGCTAGTGCATGGTGGCTACTAGATATAAGCCTGGTAACCCATGAAGAAGTCAGTCCAGTTTGGTAGAGGGAAACCGCATGGGGGCTGTTTACACCTGACCACTTCATGCGTTCTCTTACGAGAGGTTCTCTCGTACTGCGTAATATCTTACGCTAGGGGAAAACCTCTTTTCCACGAGATATTGAAGCCAAAAATTATCCTTAATTTTGTATTAATGTAAAACGCCTTGCGGCAGCATGCAGACATAGGCAAGGCGGCTCGCGTGCCTATTGTCTGTCCTGCGGCAACTGCAGCAGCCTATCGAGAGAGGCCCTTTGGTGACGGTCCAATGGGGGCGCTTCGCCCCCACTGCGTCACCTTCCCGCCGAAGTGGGCGTGGCCTAGCCCTATAAATATAGCTCGATGGGCTGATATCACTGATTTTTCATTATCTTCAGCGAAGCTTACGCATCGCTGGATCCGGAGTGAGAAGCCGCGCCGTTTGAAAAAGCCTTCTGCGGGACGAGCCTCTGCATATTCTGAAGCCGCTGGCCTTCACCTCCCCGCCTTCAGTCGCCGTTCCTGCTACGCTATCCGGCGTATATATCCTTTACACTCTGCATAAGTGTGTTCGCCGCTGCGACTCACACTCTTTCTCTTTATCTAAAAGAGCAGCGTCTTTTTAAAGATGCTTCGTTCCTGTGGCTCGTGCCGAGCCGCACTCAGCGACGGGGACAGCCATTTCATCTGCGTTTCCCGCCTGGGTAAGGATCATGCAGCTCTCGCGCTCGCTGACGGCGGCTGCCATCATTGCGGGCTATTGCCATGGTGACTCTGAGGACTCGCCTGGCATTTTTTCTCCGAGTCTGCATTTCCGCCCGCTGTAGTGCCGTGCCGTAAAAGCGCCGTACTCAGCGGGTCCCCGAGCCTTCTCCAGCCCGTGAAAGCTCTCCGGTTCGCCCGCCAGCTTCACCAGCTTCACTCGAGTCGCTCACTGACGGACAACGGCCGCCGCGCGGCGCCGCTTCTGCCATTAATGACGACGAGATAGCTGCATCTGTAGAGAAGGCCAGCTGCTCTATCCTGGCGTCCAGCTCTGTGGACCTCCCCCCTTCTGTCCGCGAGTCGTCAGGGAAACGGGCCAGCATCAAAACCGTGGCTAGCTTTCTTTACGTTATAAGAAAGCTACCCCGCCCCCACCCCCCGTGGGCATGCGTCACCGGCGAAATGAGGAAAGAGTGTGTTTTAGTCCCGCTGAGGCCGGACCAATCTCCATTTCTCAAACATTTCTCAGCTCCTCTTAGTTTGAGCGGCTGAAAATGTCAATATTGCAGCAATGAGCCTGTTGTATAACACGCATGCCTGCAAACAAACGCCGACACACACAAAACTGTAATGACGCTCTCTTATCTGCTCGAGCAGATAAAATTTAGTCTTGCCGCGGCCAGACTTCCACCGAAACTTTTCACTTGTTCAGTTCCAGAAAATGCGACTGTTCCAGTGTATTTTGCAGTAAACAAGCCGGTACCACGGCCCGCTTGCCTGCACACAAATGCCGTTTCCACGGCGACCCAGAAACATCATATAAGCATTGTATTTTCTGGTATTCCGGCCACAGCCGATGGTGTTATGAGTGTAATAAAATGCCCACAGCCCAGTGTTCATTTCTACACACAAACACAGCCCGCCACGGTACAGGGCTCGCACAAATGAAATCGACGCATGTCAATTGTGCATTAAATGTAGTGAATGTGCCCACAACCCAGTGCCCACAAACACTACACACTGCATGTACCACGGTTTCTGTAAAACGAAACCAACACACATACAGTCAGCTCAGGCCGACGGTGTTTTCAGTGCAGTGAATGTGCACGCTGTCCCGCGGGACCAGAGACCACGCTCTCGCTCTGCCGGCCGCTGCCCCCCCCCTCCGCGTGGGCCCCGGCAGAAAGATTGAGATAAAGCCAGAGGCCTCAAAGTCTTCCTAGCCTCCTAGGAAAACGACGGTGTTTGAGTCTCGCCGCGGCCAGACTTCCACCGAAACTTTTCGCTCGTTCAGTTCCAGAAAATGCAACTGTTCCAGTGTATTTTGCAGTTAGCAAGCCGGTACCACGGCCCGCTTGCCTGCACACAAATGCCGTTTCCACGGTGACCCAGATAAATCACATAAGCAGTGTATTTTCTGGTATTCCGGCCACAGCCGATGGTATGAGTGTAATAAAAATTCCCACAGCCCAGTGTTCATTTCTACACACAAACACAGCCCGCCACAGAGCAGGGCTCGCACAAATAAAATCGACTCATGTCAATTGTGAATTAAATATGAACGTGCCCACGACTCAGTGCCCACAAACACTACACACCACATGTCCCACGGTTTCTGTAAAAACGAAACCAACACACATACAGTCAGCTCTGGCCGACGGTGTTTTCAGTGCAGTAAATGTGCCCACTGTCCCGCGCCCACATTCACTCACAGACATGTTAAGCCCCACGGGGCTCGCCCCGCTCGCTCTCTCTCAGCAAACTGCTATAAGGGAAACGAGCGCGGCCAGGCTGCCCGCCGCGATCGGCGCGCCCCCCGCCTCAGTCACTGCAAGCACAGTGTTTACGTTACAGCACACCAGAGCTCCCTTGTCGCCACTATGTCGCGACCAGAGCCCAGATCTCATTCCACCCCTAGCTATTCATGCAAATGCGTGGGCACAGCTTCCCGGGGTATCAGAATGGGTGCTGAACACTATAAAAAGAGGCTATTCGCTACAGTTCGCTCTCCTGTCTGCCTCGCTGCCTGCTGTGTGTTTGTTTGCTTCGAGGTTGTAAGCTCCGCCTGAGCCTCGTATTTCTTTATGTTTTGAGCCATCATTTACTATCATTTCTAGTTGTTTATACTACTAAATACAGCTTACCCAACATCTCAGATTAACCTTACATCTCTAGCTTCCGTTATTGTTAACACAGCACGCTAGTAACTCGCTAACGTTAGCCTGCTAACGCGCCACCCGTGCGCTCATTTATTTATTTATTTTCTCTCACGCGCCCGCGCCTTTGTGTTCATAAAGTCCAGGTAAGTAAGAATCAGTCAACAAACACGGTGAGTAATGTCTTCTTGTCCTGTTATTGTCACCTGTGTCACGTGTCATATGTTTAGTATAGGCTTCTCCGATGGCAATATAGGATTTATATGTGATAAATGCAAGGAGACAGTCAGGCTGACGGAGAAGATTTCAGAACTAGAGACACGCATCCAAACTTTAATTGAGGATGGTAAGAATGCTAGATCTTTAGATAGTGTTTTTGATGCGCCTAGCATAGTGAACTCTTTACATGATTCGGTTCCGGCTGAAGTAGAGCCCGTGCAGCAGGGCAGATGGGTGACAGTGAGAGATCGCTCTAGTCACGGATCAAAAAAACACTCTTCCGTTCCGATTACCATAACAAATCGATTTGCCCCACTCAGTGAAACACCCACTGAGAATTCTGTTGATTGTGCCCTGGTAATTGGTGATTCGATCACACGGAACGTGAAAATAGAGCCACCAGCCACCATAGTCACATGTTTGCCGGGAGCCAGAGCGCCTGACATCAAAGCAAATTTAAAAGTGCTGGCTAATGCTAATCGTAAATTCTCTAAGATCATTATTCATGTCGGCACTAATGATGTTCGACTCCGCCAGTCGGAGATCACCAAAATTAATATTAAAGAGGTGTGTGAACTCGCAAGTACGATGTCAGGCACTGTAATTTGCTCTGGCCCCCTTCCTGTTCGAAGGAGTGATGAGATAGTTAGTAGATTGTGTTCGCTCAATGGTTGGTTGTCTGAGGGGTGTCCGCGTAATAATGTAGAATTCATAGACAATTGGAAAAGTTTTTGGGGCAAGCCTGACCTGTTAAAAAGAGATGGTATTCATCCCTCCTGGGCTGGTGCTGCTCTTCTCTCTAGTAATTTGGCTCATAGTCTTAGAGCTAAAACATGACAATCTGGGGCTCAGGTCAGGAAGCAGACAGACTGGCTAAACCGACCGTCTGCTAGCGGCCTCACGTCACCAAGGTCAGATAAATCCCATCACATAGAGCCTCTTTCACCTAGATATCATCATATAGAGACTGTGTCTGTTCCCCGAATTTGGAAATCCAAAAAACGTCAGGTTAAAAATTTAATTGATGTTCAACAAATAAAAAACAGATATAATACAGATGAGCAAATGATAAAGCTTGGGTTGCTGAATATTCGATCCCTTACTCCAAAATCACTCATAGTTAATGATATGATTTCAGATTATAATCTAGATGTGCTGTGTTTAACAGAAACCTGGTTAAAACCAAACGATTATATTACTTTAAATGAGTCAACCCCACAAGATTACAGTTATAAACATGAAGCTCGTCTGAAAGGCAAAGGGGGAGGTGTTGCTATAATTTATAGTAATATTTTCAAAACCACTAAGAAATCTAGTTTTAAATATACTTCTTTTGAAGTGTTGGTTCTTAATGTAAAAATATATAGTGTAAACGATAAATCACATGTGAGAATTATGCTGGCTACTGTATACAGGCCACCAGGGCACCATAAAGATTTTATCAAAGAATTTGCGGACTTTCTATCAGAATTAGTATTGGCTGCAGATAAAGTACTAATTGTTGGTGATTTTAATATACACTCACCGGCCACTTTATTAGGTACACCTGTCCAACTGCTCGTTAACACTTAATTTCTAAGCAGCCAATCACATGGCGGCAACTCAGTGCATTTAGGCATGTAGACATGGTCAAGACAATCTCCTGCAGTTCAAACCGAGCATCAGTATGGGGAAGAAAGGTGATTTGAGTGACTTTGAACGTGGCATGATTGTTGGTGCCAGAAGGGCTGGTCTGAGTATTTCAGAAACTGCTAATCTACTGGGATTTTCACGCACAACCATCTCTAGGGTTTACAGAGAATGGTCCGAAAAAGAAAAAACATCCAGTGAGCGGCAGTTCTGTGGGCGGAAATGCCTTGTTGATGCCAGAGGTCAGAGGAGAATGGCCAGACTGGTTCGAGCTAATAGAAGGGCAACAGTGACTGAAATAACCACTCGTTACAACCGAGGTATGCAGCAAAGCATTTGTGAAGCCACAACACGCACAACCTTGAGGCGGATGGGCTACAACAGCAGAAGACTCCACCGGGTACCACTCATCTCCACTACAAATAGGAAAAAGAGGCTACAATTTGCAAGAGCTCACCAAAATTGAACAGTTGAAGACTGGAAAAATGTTGCCTGGTCTGATGAGTCTCGATTTCTGTTGAGACATTCAGATGTTAGAGTCAGAATTTGGCGTAAACAGAATGAGAACATGGAACCATCATGCCTTGTTACCACTGTGCAGGCTGGTGGTGGTGGTGTAATGGTGTGGGGGATGTTTTCCTGGCACACTTTAGGCCCCTTAGTGCCAATTGGGCATCGTTTAAATGCCACGGCCTACCTGAGCATTGTTTCTGACCATGTCCATCCCTTTATGGCCACCATGTACCCATCCTCTGATGGCTACTTCCACCATGTCACAAAGCTCTAATCATTTCAAATTGGTTTCTTGAACATGACAATGAGTTCACTGTACTAAAATGGCCTCCACAGTCACCAGATCTCAACCCAATAGAGCATCTTTGGGATGTGGTGGAACGGGAGATTCGCATCATGGATGTGCAGCCGACAAATCTGCGGCAACTGTGTGATGCCATCATGTCAATATGGACCAAACTCCCTGAGGAATGCTTCCAGCACCTTGTTGAATCTATGCCACGAAGAATTGAGGCAGTTCTGAAGGCAAAAGGGGGTCCAACCTGTTACTAGCATGGGGTACCTAATAAAGTGGCCGGTGAGTGTACATGAAGATAATGAAAAAGATGCATTGGGATTGGCATTTAAAGACATTGTAAACTCAATTGGAGTTAGACAACACGTGTCGGGACCTACTCATTGTCGTAATCATATTCTAGATCTAATATTATCACATGGAATAGATGTTGATGCCGTTGAAATTCTGCAGCAGAGCGATGACATCTCAGATCATTATCTAGTCTCATGTAAATTACATTTAGCCAAGGCTGCAAAGCCGACTCCGTGTTATAAATACGTTAGACCTGTAACTTCTGCCACTAAAGATTGCTTTATCAATAATCTTCCTAATCAGTTTCATCATCTCAGCATCCCAGATAGCTTAGACGAACTCGATATTGCAACAGAAACTTTTAACTCTCTCTTTTCCAGCACTTTAGACGCAGTTGCTCCATTGCGCTTAAAGAAGATTAAAGAAAATAGTCCAACGCCAAGGTACAATGAGCACACCCAGGCCCTTAAGAGAGCAGCCAGAAAAATGGAGCGCAACTGGAAGAAAACTAAACTAAAGGTATTTTCTAAACTCGTTAATTCATCTAAATCGACAACTTGTATGTTAGACCCTATACCGACTAAGCTACTGAAAGAGATGCTTCCAGATGTCATAGATACTCTTCTTACTATCATTAATTCGTCTTTGTCTCTAGGATATGTACCAAAAACCTTTAAGCTGGCTACGATAAAACCGCTTGTTAAAAAACCGCAACTTGATCATACAAAATTAGTTCATTACAGGCCGATCTCGAATCTGCCTTTTCTATCAAAGATATTAGAAAAAGCAGTATCCTCACAACTGTGTTCCTTTCTTGAAAGAAATTATATCTGCGAGGATTTTCAGTCAGGATTCAGACCTGTACCATAGTACCATAGTACCAAGACAGCTCTCATCAGAGTCACAAATGATTTGCTCTTATCATCCGATCGCGGTTGTATCTCTCTATTAGTGTTACTTGATCTTAGTGCTTCATTTGATACTATTGACCACAACATTCTTTTAAATAGACTCGAAAATTATGTTGGCATTAGTGGAATTACATTAGCATGGTTTAAATCATACTTATCTGACCGTTATCAGTTTGTAGCAATAAATGAAGATATGTCTTATCGATCACAAATTCAGTATGGCGTACCACAAGGCTCAGTACTAGGACCGTTGCTGTTCACTCTGTACATGCTACCATTAGGAGATATCATTAGGGAACATGGAATTAGTTTTCACTGTTATGCCGATGATACTCAGCTGTATATTTCTTCAAAACCTAACGAAACTTACCAATTCACAAAATTAACGGAAGGCATAGCTGATATAAAAAATTGGATGACTAGTAATTTCCTACTACTAAATTCTGAAAAAACAGGGATTCTAATTATTGGACAAAAAACGTCCACACGTAATAACCTAGAATACTGTCTAACACTTCATGGCTGCTCTGTTAAGTCTTCGTCGTCGGTTAGGAACCTGGGTGTGCTCTTTGATACCAATCTTTCATTTGAAAGTCACGTGTCTAGTATCTGTAAAACTGCATTTTTCCATCTTAAAAACATATCTAAATTACGCCATATGCTCTCATTAACAAATGCAGAACAATTAGTTCATGCGTTCATGTAATGCTCTACTGGGTGGTTGCCCTGCACGCTTAATAAACAAACTACAGCTAGTTCAAAACGCAGCAGCTCGAGTTCTTACCAGAACCAGGAAATATGACCATATTAGCCCGGTTCTGTCAACACTGCATTGGCTCCCTATTAAACATCGTATACATTTTAAAATATTGTTGATTACTTACAAAGCACTAAATGGTTTAGCTCCGCAGTACTTGAGCGAGCTTTTAAAGCATTATAGTCCTTCACGTCTATTGCGATCTCAAAATTCCGGCCAGTTGATAATACCTAGAATATCAAAATCGACTGCTGGCGGTAGATCCTTTTCCTATTTAGCACCAAATCTTTGGAACAGTCTTCCTACCATTGTCCGGGAAGCAGGCACACTCTGTCAGTTCAAAGCTAGACTAAAAACACATCTCTTTGACCTAGCATACACATAATACATTATAGACTTCTATAATTCAATGTTAGGCTGCATAGATTAGGTCAGCCGGAACTGGGAACACTTCCCTTAAATCCTGATGTACTCGTTACATCATAAGAAGAATGGCATCTACGCTAACTTTAGTGTCTTTGTTTATCCCGAGGTTTTCCCGCAGCCTGCTGGATCCAGGCCGTATCCAGATCTGACGAAGGAGATTCGCCTGGACCCGATGACAATGCAGTGCTGAAGTGTCAACTATCCTCTCCCTATGGAGGATCCCTTTCCCACTCTACAGATAAAGCATTGTTGAAAATCCGGTTCGCGTACCCCGAAGTGATAAAATAAAACAAAATTCTTTATCAAATGTATAGGCAAGACAAGTAGTTCGTTTAGGCATGTAGGGAAATTACAAACCTGCGCACATATATTCAAACGAATATAACTATAGAATCAATTTTTAATGCGCATGTGAACGCATTTGAACGCCATCAGGTCACAGGTTCGCGTTTAAAGTCTGTTTAGAGAGAACGCCGTCGTCTTAGTGGCCCCTAATGTAATAACAAATGATAATTTTGCTGGAAGTGAATCAATCAAAACTAACTTTAGCTGGAAATAACATTATTCAAAAATCGCTATAAAGCCAAAACAATCTCTGTTACCGTAAATTGTATGTTTATCTCTGTAAAGCTGCTTTGAAACAATCTCCATTGTTAAAAGCGCTATATAAATGAAGATGACTTGACTTGACTTGACGCCCCCGCCGCTACACAGCGCGCGTCGAATCTACGGTAAAAACCGAAGTAGCCCATCTACTTCGAGCCGAAATAGCGACACTATTGAGCAAAGGGGCAATAGAGCTTTTATCTCAAATTCAGAGCGAAGGGGGTCTGTATAGCAGATATTTTCTGGTACCAAAAAAAGACGAGGGTCTCAGACCCATTCTAGATCTAAGACAGCTGAACAAAGTGCTTGTGAAACGGCAGTTCAGAATGCTCACAACCAGGAAAATCCTCGCGCAAATTCGCCAAGGGGACTGGTTTATGTCAATAGATCTGAAGGACGCTTACTTCCAGATACAAGTAGCGTCACGTCACAGGCGATTCTTGAGATTCGCCTTCGAGGGCCAGGCATATCAATACACAGTCCTACCGTTCGGCCTGTCTCTTGCACCCCGTACATTTACAATGTGCATGGACGCGGCTCTCGCACCCCTGAGACTTCGGGGCATGCGAGTTTTGAACTACTTGAACGATTGGCTGATTCTAGCTCAATCTCATTCAGAGCTCATAGAACACAGGACCATATTACTCGAGCACCTCGAGAATCTGGGTCTCACAGTCAATTGGGCGAAAAGTTCGCTGTCTCCCAGTCAGGAAATATCCTTCCTGGGCACAGAACTGAACTCGCTGTCTATGACAGCGCAACTGTCGCCAGAGCGCAGACTGAACATTCAGGGCATCACAAAATCCTTCCGCTGCGGCATTATAGTCCCGCTCAAGAGGTTTCAGAAAATGCTGGGTCTCATGGCCTCAGCATCATCAGTACTCCAGCTGGGTCTGCTTCGTATGCGCCCACTGTAGTAATGGCTAATAGCAAAGGTACCGCCTCGAGCTTGGGCATCCCGTTTGTTTCGCCTCAAGGTCGATCAGAAATGCGTCACAGCTCTGATACCTTGGAGAGCGACCGACTGGTACCAGTCAGGTGTAAGCCTGGGGACTTCCTCGAGTGTGCAGGTGGTGTCCACGGACGCCTCCACCTCGGGATGGGGAGCGCTGCACGAGGGCAGACCGTTCTTCGGCCAGTGGTCAGAACGAGAGAAGCTCCTACACATAAACTGTCTAGAAATGATGGCAGTCGACAGTGCGCTGAGGCGCCTTTGTCCCCGTATAAAAGGGCACCACGTCTTGGTCCGCTCGGACAACATGTCGGTGGTAGCCTACAAAAATCACCAGGGCGGCGCCAGATCCCGAAACCTTTACAAGCTGACGGAACGCCTCCTGGTCTGGGCTCAGCACAATCTGCGCTCACTGAGAGCAGCACATGTGCCTGGTCGCCTGAATATGGGGCCAGACAGACTGTCCAGAAACAATGTTCCAGCAGGAGAATGGTCTCTGCACCCGCAGACGGTCCTTCTGCTGTGGGAGACATTCGGCAGAGCGCAGGTAGACCTGTTTGCGTCCCAAGAGAACGCTCACTGTCCGAAGTTTTTCTCCAAGAGCAGGGATGCACTGGCCCATGTCTGGCCCCGCTGCCCGCTCTATGCTTTTCCCCCAGTTTCGCTCCTGCCTCAGGTGTTGGAACGAATCAGGGAAAACGGATGCTCAGTGCTCCTTGTGGCTCCGCTCTGGACAAACCAAGCTTGGTTCCCAGTCCTGATGCAGCTGACGAGCACTGCCCCATGGCCAATACCAATGAGGAAAGACCTCCTCTCTCAGGCCAAGGGCTCGATTTGGCATCCTCGCCTGGAGCTGTGGTCCCTGCACGCATGGGCCATCAACGGGTACCCGCAAATCTCCCCAAGGGAGTGTTAAACACGATCACGCAGGCTAGAGCGCCTTCTAGTAGACGACTCTATGCCTCGAAATGGTCAGTGTTTGCTGGCTGGTGCAAAGCCTGAGGCTTTTCACCCCCAGACTGCGGGGTTACGGAAGTGCTCTCCTTCCTTCAAGAGCTGCTGAATAAGGGCAGAACCCCATCCACGCTCAAAGTTTATGTGGCGGCCATAGCTGCGTTTACAAAACCCGCGACTGGCCAGTCACTGGGGAAAAATGATCTGGTCATTCGCTTCCTAAAAGGAGCTAAGAGGTTAAATCCTCCCAGACCCCCCTCAATCCCCATGTGGGACCTTTCCACGGTCCTGGAAGCCATGAAAGGTGCCCCGTTTGAGCCGATCCATCTGTCGGACATGAAACACCTGTCGTTCAAGACAGCGTTTCTTATGCCTCTCGCTTCAGTAAAGCGCATAGGGGATTTGCAAGCGCTCTCGGTGAGCGCGACGTGTTTGGAATTTGGGCCAAATGACTCGAAAGTCATACTCAAACCAAGACACGGATATGTGCCTAAATCCCTCAACACACCGTTCAGGGCCCAGGTTATTTCCCTGTCCGCCCTGCCGGTTTATAACGAGGAGATGGACGCGAGCTTCCTTTGCCCAGTCAGGGCATTAAGAGCTTATGTGTCTCGCTCGTCCGTTTTCAGACAGACTGAGCAGCTTTTCGTTTCGTTCAGTGGTCGTGCTAAGCCGCGTCAAAACAGAGCCTATCCAGATGGATAGTTGACGCCATAGCGCTGGCATACACGTCAAAGTGCCTTAAGTGCCTTAAGGTGTTAGAGCGCACTCCATAAGAGGCATGGCCTCGTCGTGGGCTTGGTCTAGTGGGATTACCTTACAAGATATCTGTATGGCGGCAGGCTGGGC
This sequence comes from Rhinichthys osculus, assembly GCA_029959095.1. NCBI lineage: Eukaryota > Metazoa > Chordata > Actinopteri > Cypriniformes > Leuciscidae > Rhinichthys > Rhinichthys osculus. Next base: position 19,307,708 of record JARWKJ010000023.1, on the reverse strand, counting down.
CTCCCCGTCTACATTTATAAGGTTTTATAACCTAGAGGTTCCCGCCTTACAGGCTAAACTACTATTGGTATAAAATCAAGTACTGTCTGCCCCGCTGCTTCGGCGCAGAATACTACAATTGCTTGAGCACCGCTCGCTGACCGATAAAATTACCCCATGGGCAAAAAGTAAGACCCATACTGTTACACAGTTTAGGCCGAATGTTTTCACCCTGACTGTGTGAAACACTGTGACAGTGATTAGCTCCTTTGGGATGCTAACTTATTGGTAATGACGCTGTTAGCCTCTCTTCTCAGACTCTCTGTGAGTCATTGGTGATTGTGCACTATATGAGCCCCGGGCACCTGCCCTTGGGACTTTGGTGTTGGATCCCAGCACACACGGCGTTTTACACTGTGTTCCCCTAGCGTAAGATATTACGCAGTACGAGAGAACCTCTCGTAAGAGAACGTACTCGGTTACTAACGTAACCTCGGTTCTCTCTAGAAGAGGGAACGAGTACTGCGTATCTTGCCTTGCCTGCAACATGCTCTGGTTCGCTTCGGCGATGAAAAACCAGTGATATCAGCCCATCGAGCTATATTTATAGGGCTAGGCCACGCCCACTTCGGCAGGAAGGTGACGCAGTGGGCGCGAAGCTGGACAGTTGCCGCAGGACAGCCAATAGGCACGCGAGCCGCCTTGCCTATGTCTGCATGCTGCCGCAAGGCGTTTTACATTAATACAAAATTAAGGATAATTTTTGGCTTCAATATCTCGTGGAAAAGAGGTTTTCCCCTAGTGTAAGATATTACGCAGTACTCGTTCCCTCTTCTAGAGAGAACCGAGGTTATGTTAGTAACCGAGTACGTTTTCTGTGATCGGATAGCTATCCGATCGTGAAAAGACCTGGGCACGTATGTATAAAGCCACTCAGAGTGAAATTTTAGTCTCAAGTCTGTCAAAATTCTAAGAATTACATAATTTTACTCTTATTCCTAAACTTAAGAATAAGTGTGATTCATAAAAGTTCCTAAGTGCTAAGACTTGGTCTCAGCTCCTAAATTATTTAAGAGAGCTGGAGAGGTCTCCTAACCTAGTTAGGAGTAACAAGATGGCAGCAGAGAGGTTAGGCCATGCACTTTTCAACGAAAATATGATATATTGTAGTTAAATGAGTTCATCAAACAATAAAAAAAAAGTTTAATCATCAAGGTATTCTTTTTGTAACTTACATTTAAAAAGTTTAATAGCAATGAAATTAAAGTAATAATTATATTTTTGCCGACTGGAGAAATGCAGCAGTGCACCTGTGATGACTCGGGCCCTTCAGTCCACAGTTATAAGCTCTTGAATAGCACTATTGTGACACTGACCACACCAAATATACAGTGGTGGCCAAAAGTGATGTGCGGAGTTTAAAAAAAAAATGACCCTACAAGTTTGCTTAAACCATCAAATTATGAGGAAAATATGGCAAAATGACGTGACAAATACATTTATTAACAGCCCAGCAAGCAAGTATTGTGTTATAAAGTTCTGTTGCGTAGGTCCCGTCCGTAGCTCGCATTTAAAGACGAAGGCAGGGGTGCAGCGACCCCCGGGAGGTATGAGGTATGGACAGATGAAGGACCCCCAGGATTGGATAGATGAGAAGGTAATAAGTGACGTGACAATTTAGTCTTCCTGGCAGAAATTAAGCAAAAGCTTTTATTTCCATTGTAAAAAAAATCATTATTTATCTATTTAGTTAATTTATCTATACAGCCACTCTGGTGAAAACAGTGATGTCATCGTCCAGTTCAGTTCAGTTCTCATATAATGGTATCAATGCAGGCAGATCAATATTATTTTTAAATATTAAGTGACAAATAAGGGCAAACTACAGCTACAGGTTTTAGAAAAACAAAACAAAAAGATAGAGGGAAAATTCTTAACTGGTGATACTTATATCTTAACAGGCTTGGGAGGGATTAAATAGATTAATGGGTAGGCCAAATAAAAAGGATGATAACTGTGTAAGTAAAAGTTTTATTAATGATTTAAATAACTTTTATGGTAGATTTGACACTGTGGAAGGCAAGACTGAATGTGATGAGATATGTAATAATCTCCCAGCAGAATCATCAATAGTTATCAATGAGGCTGGTGTCATGGCAAGCCTTTGTAAACTAAGGCCTAATAAGACCACTGGCCCAGATGGTTTAAAAGCATGCCTTCTTAAAGAGTGTGCTCCTCAACTAAAAGGAGTCTTTGCAAGGTTGTTCCAATTACTTTTGGACACAGGTAAAGTGCCAAAATTATGGAAGTACTCAATAATTAGGCCTGTGGCAAAAAAGCCAAGGGCGAGCATGCCAAATGACTTCTGGCCCATTGCAATAACTTCTATATTGTGTAAAACTGTGATGAAACAGTTCGGATACAAATGCAAGTAAAAGGCGTTTATTAAAGATGGTCAGGTCTAACACAGAACACAGGTCCGGGAACAAACACTCAGGTGGAGAAGTGACACAGGGACGTTGATGGGCAATCCGGTGAGTGGTGGTGAAGATCAGCGTGCTCAGGAACCAGGAACAATAAACAATCCAATAGGCGAAGACAACGAAGAAGATCCACACGAGGAGACGAAGAGAGCCACACGGAACAGGACACGACACCGGGGAAGCCACAACGATCTGACAACATGAGAAGGATCTTACTGACATATAAAGGGAACAGTGATGAACAGCAGCTGGCACAGACAATCAATGGGATTGGAAAACCACGCCCACACAGACACGCATACACACACAAAACAGCAGAATGAGACAGTGGATTCATGAACCGTGACAGTACCCCCTCCCCTAGGAACGCCTCCTGACGTTCCCAGCCACACTTACCTGTCGATTGTAATCATCAATAAGGGAGTGATCCAAAATGTCTCTAGCAGGCACCCAACTTCTCTCCTCCGGACCGTAACCTTCCCAGTCCACCAAGTACTGAAATCCGCGTCCCCTTCGCCTCGAGTCCAGAATACGGTGTACCGAATAAGTAGGTTCCCCATCTACGAGTCGCGGCGGGGGGGGAACTGGGACTGGCGGGTTAATAGGAGAATAAAACACGGGCTTGATTTTAGAGACATGAAAGGCGGGACAAATTCTCCTGTACGCCGGAGGAAGTTTGAGTCGGACTGCCACCGGACTAATAATCTTGGTGACAGGGAACGGGCCAATAAATTTCGGAGCTAACTTATTAGAAACGGCACGGAGCGGAATGTTCTTGGTAGAAAGCCACACCTTTTGACCCACGACGTATACGGGAGGCTTTGACCGGTGGCGATCGGCCTTGGCCTTCATGCGCCCCCCCACCTGGAGCAGAGTCTCCCGGGCTCTGGTCCAAGTGCGGTGGCACCTCTGGACGAATGCGTGGGCGGAGGGGACCGCGACTTCGGATTCCAGACTGGGAAATATTGGTGGCTGGTAACCTAAACTACACTTAAACGGAGAGAGGCCCGTTGATGACACTGGCAACGAGTTATGTGCGTACTCAACCATAGAAAGTTGCTGGCTCTAGGACGAAGGATTCTTGGCTATCAAACACCGTAACATTCTCTCCAAATCCTGGTTAGCTCGCTCGGATTGACCATTGCTCTGGGGATGATAACCCGAAGACAGACTGACCGTGGCCCCCAACAACTTACAAAACTCCCGCCAAAATTTGGACACAAATTGGGAACCCCTGTCAGAGACCACGTCTTTCGGGAGGCCATGTAACCGAAAGACGTGATCAACGACTGTGACCGCTGTCTCCTTGGCTGAAGGTAATTTGGGCAAGGGAATGAAATGTGCCGCCTTCGAGAAACGGTCCACTACGGTCAAAACAACCGTCATGCCATTAGAGGGCGGGAGGGCGGTGACAAAATCTAGCGCGATGTGGGACCAGGGTCTCGAAGGGACAGGCAGCGGTCGGAGTAACCCATCAGGAGGTCGGTTAGACGTCTTGCAAGTGGCACAAACCGAGCAAGCTAAAACAAAATCGCGAATATCACGGGCCATTAATGGCCATCAGAATCGTTGCTTGACCAAACCGCTGGTACGACTTACTCCTAGATGACAAGCCACGTTGGAACAATGACCCCACCGAATAACGTCGGACCGTAACCCCTCCGGAACAAACAAACGACTCGGTGGGCAACCGGGCGGAGGCGTTACCCCTTCTAAGGCTGTCTTGACCTTCGACTCGACCTCCCATGTGAGTGCGGAGATAACTACTTTCTCAGGTAAAATACACTCGGGAGTAACCGGGCGTTCGGATGGATCAAAAATACGAGATAAGGCATCGGGTTTGATGTTCTTGGAACCCGGGCGGTACGAGAGAACAAAATCAAAACGTCCGAAAAAAAGTGCCCACTGAGCCTGCCTGGAGTTGAGTCTTTTAGCAGATCTAATATATTCAAGGTTCTTATGGTCGGTCCAAACGATAAAAGGTACCCCTGACCCCTCTAACCAATGTCGCCATTCCTCCAACGCTAATTTGACCGCCAACAACTCTCTGTTACCAATGTCATAATTACGTTCGGCAGGCGACAAGCGATGGGAAAAAAACGCGCAGGGATGCATCTTGTCGTCTGAGGAAACGCGTTGGGAAAGAACTGCGCCTACCCCCACCTCTGACGCGTCGACCTCCACCACGAACTGACGTGTGGGATCAGGGGTGACAAGAATGGGAGCCGAAATAAAACGACTCATGAGTTTGGTGATTACTGCTTCCGCAGTATCGGACCACCTGAACGCAGTTCTGGGGGAGGTCAAGGCGGTCAGAGGTGCGGCTAGTTGGCTGAAATTGCGAATGAAACGGCGATAGAAATTGGCGAACCCCAGAAACCGCTGTAGGGCCTTACGGGAATCTGGACTTGGCCAATCCATCACAGCCTTAACTTTGTCAGGATCCATGCGCATTCCCTCAGAGGAGACGATGTACCCTAGGAAAGAAACAGACTGTGCATGAAAGTCGCATTTCTCCGCCTTGACAAAAAGCCCATTCTCTAACAATCTCTGAAGCACTCGTCTGACATGTTGAACGTGTTCCTGGAGAGACGAAGAAAAAATCAATATGTCATCCAGGTAAACATATATGAACTGATCGACCATATCTCTCAACACGTCATTAACGAGTGCTTGGAAAACCGCTGGGGAGTTGGACAGACCGAAAGGCATGACCAAATATTCAAAATGCCCCCTAGGGGTATTAAATGCGGTTTTCCATTCATCCCCCTTCCTGATGCGAACCAAATGATAAGCGTTCCGTAAGTCCAATTTTGTGAAAATGGACGCTCCCTGCAACCTCTCGAAAGCTGAAGACATCAACGGCAAAGGATAAGTATTCTTTACCGTGATGTTGTTCAGCTCTCGGTAATCAATGCAAGGTCGCAGAGAACCATCCTTCTTTCCAACAAAAAAGAACCCCGCCCCCGCAGGAGAAGAGGAAGGTTGGATGAACCCAGAGGCTAGAGAATCAGAAATATATTTCTCCATGGCCTCCCTCTCAGGAACAGAAAGAGAGTAAAGTTTGCCCTTAGACGGAGACTTACCTGGTAATAAATCTATAGCACAGTAATAGGGACGATGCGGAGGAAGAGACGCAGCACGAGACTTACTGAACACTTCCTTCAGGTCGAGGTACTCTGCGGGCACGTTAGACAAATCCACTGCCTCCTTCTGAAACACAGAACCAGACACAGATGAACAGGCAGACAAGAGACATGACTCATGACAGTGGTTACTCCAGGAGGTAATGGAATTGTTGTGCCAGTCGATACGTGGGTTATGCTTGGTGAGCCAAGGATGTCCCAGAACTACTGGTGCTAACGGTGAGTCCATGAGAAGAAATGAGATATTTTCCGTGTGATTGCCAGACATGATGAGTGTGATGGTTTCAGTAGAGTGAGAGATCCTAGGAAGTTCTTGTCCATTAAGTGCGTTGACAGATATACGGTGCGTGAGAGAAGTGATGGGAATCTGGAGCTTGGATGCAAAACTGAAATCCATAAAATTACCCTCTGCTCCCGAATCCAATAGTGCTTGAGTGGCGTGCGTTGAGGTTGCCCATCTCAGTCTTACCGGGAGGAGGGTCGATGATGGTGATGAGGACTTCTCGGCGGAGATCCCACCCGATAGTAGCCTCATACTTACTACCGGGCTTGCTCTTTTACTGGACACGAGTAGAGGAAATGGCCAGCCTTGCCACAGTACAGGCAGAGTCCTTGGGACCTCCGCCTCTCCCTCTCCTCCCGGGAAAGCCGAGCTCTCCCTACCTGCATGGGCTCATGGTCGCAAACTGGGCTGACCGCGCCCCGCTCGCTGGTTCGTGGAACCTCCATGGTTGGACTCGAACGTACCCGATTCGCCGAGCGATTCAAACGTGAATCGACCCTCAGCGCCAGCTCCACTAGGCCATTAAGAGATCTAGGCAGGTCCAGGATATAAATCTCTTTCTGGACGCGGTCAGCTAGCCCATGCAGGAACATGTCCCACTGCGCCTCCTCGTTCCAATGGCACTCTGCAGCCAGGGTGCGGAATTGAATGGAGTAATCCGACACCGAGCCATCACCTTGGCGTAGATCGGCGAGTAATCTGGCTGTAAGTAAATGATAATCCAAATGACTATAGTATGAAATGTGAATATTATGTATTTATTTTTTATGAATTGTGATCTGTCTGTTTTATGTCTTTGTCTTCTATTATGGTCTGTATATTTATTTTAATGGCTGGTGAGCCAAAGACAATTTTTCACCTTGGTGGACAATAAAGATATTACAATTAAAAAGCTCACAGGAGAAAAAAAAATCATATATTGTCTGCAACATAATCATTTATTAATATTTGATTTTCCTCTCTTGTTTTTTCACCTGTTCATAATTTATTTGTATGACAGCTTGGCTAAAAATTATGTCAATTTGAAATGTTTCATTGTGTTATCACAAATAAACAATTGACTCCAGGCACAACTACACAATACGCTTACAAAATATTGAACACATTTTTAATACTATTTGAATAAAGGGTGAATCTGACAATTTTCCTTCAATACTAATTTGTGATAATTTTGCACAATGCAAAGCCATTTAAAAAAAATACATTTAAATATTAAAGTTTCAGTGTCTTAATTAAATTATTTTATTATAATTACATTAAATAATTGGTGTCATGCTGCTGTGACCTCACCCTTGCAGGCTCACTATTGGCTGATTCAGAGGGTGAGGGCGGCCATTTTGGGTTCACATCATTGTAGTCCTTAGTTTGCAGCACTTAAGTCCCACTTCAGTCAGCACTTAAAAATCAGTCTTATACTTTACTGAAAGTTGCTTTTAGCTGCTTTATAAATGTCTCCTACTCTTAGAAAAGTCCTACTCTTTACTAAGTATTTTTTTACACTTAAGTCAAAGCTTAAGACTATTCTTAAGATCATTTCTTAGAAGTTTTATACATACGGGCCCTGGGCCCGTATTCATTAAATAATTGGTGTCATGCTGCTGTGAATCATAAAGAATCTAAGATCGTGCAGTGATCATGTTTGTGACTGATCTTATTAGAGACACGCTAATATCTCGGACAGCGCAGGAATGCCATAACGCCAGAAATATAGATGAGATCGTGCAGTGATCATGTTTGTGACTGATCTTATTAGAGACACGCTAATATCTCGGACAGCGCAGGAATGCCATAACGCCAGAAATGAAAGTAATCACTAGATTAAGATATTTGGCAAATGGGAAAATGCAATAAAGCAGCAGTGATTTGGATCTGTCACAACCTTCTGTAAGCAGTGATCACACAAACATTACAGCACTTTCAGAACCTCTTATTGTGTCGCAGTTCATTTAGTTTCCACTGGACATTCCCACCTTGCAGGCTCAAAAAAACTGCAGTTATGAATAGCAGGCTTCCCTAGTGCGCACAAGCAGGGGAATGAACCGTTAATCATTTGCGCTATAAGCTCCCACGTCCGCTTCTCGCTCCATGCTGTGACACCCGGCCCGAATTTTCCTTTAATGATGGCCTAGTGTTCATCCACTAACTGGGCTAAGAGTAAACACGGTTCTTCTGACCAGTCGGGCTTTCTCGTCTTCCTTGTTTTTTAATTCATGTTTGCTATATTAAAACAAACATTCAAACCACCACTTAAATAGACAGCAATCAGTGTAATTAGAAAGAGTGGAACAATTTTTATCATTCTAAGCCAATCAAATACCTTAGGAAATTAACAGCAAGTTAAAAAAAAGGATTTATATATATAGTGTGTGTGTTTGTGAGTAAACTCTATACTTAAAATGGCTCTTTTTTCCCTTCTTGGACAACCAACCAATCACAGTCTTCAAAAGATTGTGTCATACATAGCAACAGGGTCAGCCCCACCTCCTCACTAAGATGAAAGTTTTTGTCTTTTCCTTTCTCAGAGTTGCTCTCAGATCGGTCCCGAATCGCTCTTAAGCTAAGACTCCTACGTAAAAGTTTTTAAGCTAAATTAAGAGTTTTCTGAGAGGATTCTTAGATTCTTTATGAATACGGGCCCAGGTTAGCCTGGCACGCCAGACCTACATCAAGATGTTAGGTCTGGGAACTCATCATTGACAGGGCTCAATCTGATGGGCGGGATAAACGGTTGTCTTTCAAATTCTCTCTGCACGCAATTGGATAGCGCTACAACCAATCAGAGCAACGAAGAAGGGGACGTAGTCAGCGGAGCAAGTTGATATATTAAACTTTTACCGTATCCAGTCCATAGCTGTCAACATTGAACATTGAAAATAAGGGAGATTTCCAGGAATCCATCCCCAAAATAAGGGATTTTTTTTGTTTTTTACACGACCCACAAACTTTAAAAATAAAACAATAATCATTAAAAGTCTAAAGAGTTTATAACTAGCCTATGTGTGAGAGAGAAAGAGACAGAGTGTGTGTGTGTGTGTGTGTGTGTGTGTGTGTGTGAGAGAGAGAGAGAGAAAGAGTCATTAAACATTTTTTTGTCATTAAAAAAATAATATCAGAGAATGTTTAAATACTAATATCAGCTTACGAGGGAAACGGAGGCGGAGTAGTGGTGCTTCGGAGTGCTGGAGATGATTCGGAGGTCCTTTACCGATCAGAGCGCGCGCTGACACGGAGTAAATAAAGCCTTTATACTCGACGCGTCCGCACGAGTGCGGCAAAAATGACAAGTTGATTGTTTCGCCACAGCTTTTTTGTAACAGCGCGCGCGGCGCCGCATCCGAGGATGAATGACTTCAAACCGAATATGTCCGAGCTTGCTCTGACCGTCGCAACTCTGTCGTCATTATGTTAAGCCCGCCCGCCAACTCTATACACGATGTGATTGGCCCGGCAAGGTTTGGGGTTTTCCAGCTAAACCGTCTATGGAGAGTTGCTAGACCACACTTTGCGGCGAAATGATTTTTGCTGCCGCTAGGGTGCGTCTAGATTTCTAGGCTAGGCCCAGGTGTAAATGCCCTCCGAAATGGATTTGAATCCGATCGCTCAAACCACTTCAGGATTCCAGACGAAACTGGACAAGTGTAAATGCATCTGGTTGTTGAAACCACATATGTCAATTTTACTCCTCCCAAAAATGCTAAAAAATAAACGTGTGAGAGCGTGTTATATAGGCTATATGTCATGTTATAGTCCGATATGACGACGCTACTGCAACACGCATTACCGCAGATGAGCAGCTGAGCATCTATTCATCAAGCCAACGCGCCACAAACTATCGCAAATCAAAGTGAAAGTAAGTCGCAGACGCTTAACACACAATCATCTTCATTAAAAGTAAAGAAACGAAATGATCTTACCAGGGCTGTTGCCGCTCTCTCTTATTGCTCTCTTTGATTTTGAACTTAGCTGATGATCAATAAAATGCAGCAATATCTGTTGCTTTCGGTGATGTGCACTCCATTAAATCTGCATATAGCGCAGGAATTGAAGATCGGATTTATATCCGTTTTGCAAAAACACATTTATGTGACCAGGTGTAAATGGAATCGTTTTGATAAATCAGATAGCTATCCGATCTGAGAAAACGCATGAAGTGGCCAGGTGTAAACAGCCCCTAAATGCTACCTGCTTACACATTTGAAGTCCTGGTTTGAGAACTCATGAAGTTTACGCTCAAACGTGAGTATGGGCTAACTGTGCAAATCTCTTGAGGTAATTGTAATGAATAAGGTCTGATGTTAGCTGTTTTGCTTTCTTTTGTAGAAAGGACTTTTCATTATTAGTCACTTATCACCATTGTTTCAAACCACTCTTGTTGTTCTGCATCGTTTGGATGATCTGATACACGTCTCCTGGAAGAGAGACGTAGGGATCTGGATATCACACGCTGTAGCGAGGCACCAAATGCCATTTACTATCTTCACCTCATACTCATACTGGATTATTGGATAATATCATTGCGTCGATCTCACCACTGCATTTGATACTCATCTCTTCACCATCATCATTTCAACTCCTCTAAAGACTGGACACTGACGATAAGTTTTGTTTATATTATTGTCTCATTTACACAAAGACAAAGACTGTTGGTTTCCTTATATTGTTTATTGTTGGGGGCAATTATATGCACGTGTGAAATAAAATAGGAAAATTAATATTTGTTGAGTGAAGTGGTTCTATTTCAGTACCAGTCGAATTTCTGTTAAACCCCCTCAGGGTAACACCTAAAAAGAAAAGGGGGTGTTACAGTCTATTTAAGTGGTGGTTTGAATGTTGGTTTTAATGTATCAAACATGGAATCAAAACCAAGAAGGACAAGAAAGCCCGACTGGACAGAAGAACAGTGTTTACTGTTAGCCCAGTTAGTGGATGAACACAAGGCCATCCTTAAAGGAAAATTTGGGCCGGGTGTCAATCTATAGCATCTTATTAACCCACTGTCATCCATTGACTGCAACACATTTCTTCTCCCTCTTCGTCTTTCTGCCATTTTTCCTCTGCTAAAGAAACTCTCAAGCCTCTTAAAAGTCCTCGTCCGTACTCCTAACAATTTCGACCTTAAGACCTCTTTTAAGGGTTAAGATACTTTCTGAATTACTTTTTTCTTTACTAGGATTTTTTCTTTAATCTTAAGAGTAAACGCCCACATTTCTAAGAATTTTCTTACAATTTTGTCACTAGGAGCTACTCTTTGCATTAAGATTCTTTATGAATACGGGCCCTGAGTAATATATCACCTAACCTGCTGAGAGGCAAAATGAATGGCTTGACATATTGTGTTTTGTTTTGTTAGGGGCCAAGCACCCAAGGTGCCCTAGCCTTTGGTTGTATCTGTTGGTTTTCTTTATTTTTATTATTCCTCCCCAATGGGAGTCAAAGGCAGCCTTATAAACTGTACCTTCTAAAATTATGAAATTAGGTACACTTATATGGGGTGGTCCTGATTAGTAATCTGACCAATTTTGGAGTATCTAGAACCAACTCTTTAGCGCCACCACCAGTTAAAATATTCACTTTTCAAAGGCGCTTTTATAGCTTTATAGCTTTTAACCCTTTTTAAAGCTTTTTATAGCTTTTGTCCTAGAGCTTTTTGTTGTTGTTGTTGTTGTTGTTGTTGTTATATTTCTGGTCATTTCTTACAATGAGACCTTAACATTTATAGGAAAGTTTAGAGACATTTAGGACCAAATATAATAACATTTAGAGACTATTTATTTTTTGGGTGAAAAATTGTCTGTGCTTTTGACTTAAATTTACTTGCAAAACCTATGACCATTTTTTTTGTGTGTGTGGTGTATTGTGTAGTGCAATGGGACTGTATTTATTAAGACTCTGATCAAATCCTGTGTGATGCAAACTTTTGCCATTTAAATTTTGCTTTGTCTATAATGTTCCCTAAAAAAATCTGTCCAAAAATGACAGAAATGCCATATTGTTTTTGCTTTGCTTTTGTATTACTCTCCACCAGTTGGGAACCACTACTCTATATCTCATTCTCACTATATAATAAAATAAGAAAATGATAACTAAACCACATATCTAGTCAGACTGAATTATTACTGTACTATTAGTCAGCTATAACGTATGCATACATGAAATTTGCATTATGTGCACAATATGCACAGACTAATTTCTTTTGAAAATAGACCAAAATTTTACAAGAGATCCATGTTTATAATTTGTATGGATAGGAGACATAAGAAGTCTTTTCTGTACACCTCCCCTTATGGGCAGCATAATCTGAGCAGCAGCTGGATCCCCTAATCTCTGTCAGGCTCAGTTGGAAGTGGCTGTTTGTGGGATATTTGAACTGTGATTGTTGTTTATCCTAATTCTCTTCTGTTATTTTCTTCACATCCACCGTGAAGCACTTTAGTCAGTCCCCTGAAGCCTGCTGCTCTCAGCAGTTTCACTGCACTGTAGCGATAAGGAGCTAAGAGTTGTCTTGCCTTTCTATTTGATCCTCTTTCTGGCTGCTCTCCAAACCACCATCGTGAGGAATGTGTTTACAGGTTGTATGGGTGCACCATGCAGCACTGATAGAGACTGTTGAGACTATGTGTGTTGACGTTTAATGTGTTAATGAGAGTCAGTGCTTTCTGTCATTTCTATTGTCTCTGTCTCCTCATCTTATATTGTGATTCAAAGGTCCAGGGAATAAGGCACTTATAACTGGCCTCTCACACATACTGCATATCCAGGGTTACATTTTGTTTTGTTTTTTTGTCAAACTTTTTGTCACCTGCCAATAGCGGGTAAATCAAGAAAGCCAGCCATAAATAGCAGCTATTTTATTTACTTTCCAAAGACTGATTTGAAACATTTGGTGCTTGGCAGGTGATACTTTTAAACATTGCTCCATGCAGACAATACATTTAATGAATGATTTAACTTTCTGATTTAAACACTGCATCTGAGGATAATAGTATTTTTTTTTTTCATTGAATAAAACACAAATTTTAGATTGAAAGGATTTGTGAAATATTGTAAGGGTAAATCTATCCATCCATCCATTCATTTATTAATCTGTCTAATCATATTTTTATGATAACATCACCAATTCATAACATCACATTTTTCTATCTGTAACTTCATCCAATCATCAATACATCTAACAACTGAGTTACTTAAATTATCTAGCTGAAAGTTCCAGGACTCACAGTAATGCCAAATTAATGAAATGTTGCGACTTTATTTTAATTAAGCTCTCTGATATGCACTGAAAAATTGACAATTCGATTACCTCACTTTTCAGTCGCTTTTACTTTGAGAGAGGATGGAGTGGTTCTGCGTGTGTTAGGATGTTTCAAAAACGGGCAGAACCCTACGCTGTGATTGGCTGATCAGCGGGATGCTCAGGTGTTGGAGGAGGATGCAAGCAGCCGCTGGATGTCACCATGTGTCTGAGAAGAGATAGCAACACTGAGGGGGAAAAGAAAGCTGTCTGATAAAGGGCTAATCAATTATTAGCCGTTTCATTTATTCATCAAACAATAACTTATCCGCTGTAAATAGCTATATTGCTGTAAATAGAAGGAAATCCTGTAAATCAGTTCGCACCAGTCGGCGCCCCATAAGTCAAAGCGCGTGACTGTGTGTGCCTGCGTGGGGAATCACAGATCACCGATCAATGGAAGTTAACCGAGCCAAACCCGCCTCGCTCTCAGTGCGTGGACGTCTGTAGCCTGCGGACATTCCGTGGATGTTTATTTCACGTAAGTTTGTGCAGATGCCACATTGATTGTGTTTGGATCCTATTGCTTGAGCTGTTTGAATCGTTAATGAATGTGCAAAAGTTTCTGTGTGAATTGTACAATTGACCAACACAATGAGAGTATGGAGAGAGGTGAATGTTTGTGTGTGTTGTGACCACGCGTGTTTATAACTGTTATCGATTTATTTTACATGCAAAGTGTTCTAGGTGCACCTGACTCATTTAGTCATCTGCCTATGGCAAGCCGTTTTATCGTTCACTTAAACAGGTCAACTGTAAAAGGTGGCTGCTGTTTGTTGATGGTGCCTGGTGACTGGCTGAATCCGAAATCACCCCCTAAATTCTCATTCACTATTCCCTACGTTAGTCCACTAATACTGTTCACTTGAAGGAGTGAATGAAAACGAGTAAGCGAATTCGAACAGCCGTTGAGCGTACATCAGTTCTACATTCGTTATTGCGGTGCAATGTGGGATTGAACAAGTGCACTCAATAACGTCCACTATGGTTTCAGACACCACTACAAATGGCTGTCCCCTCAAATAACGCCCTCTTTGATGGTATAGGGGGCGATTTCGGATTCAGCCTGTGTGTCTGCAACTCTGCATAGCCTAACGTAAGGCCCTGATGACGTGTGATGTCTGTCTGATAAGGGTGCGTGGAGGTATGAAACATATGTTGACAGGCAGGTAGGACATCTTATCATTGCATTTGGACCAAATGCAATGATTGGACACATTTTTGGTCCTGAGAAAGTTTTTAAAAAATATTTTTAGACCACTTCTATTATTGATTGTTATCAGGATATAAAGAGAGTTTCAACCAGTATAACAAAAAGTGTTTATAAAAAAAAAAAATGCCTACCACACCTTTAACTAATGGTGCATTCAAGTCATCTCGTAAAAATCGTATTTACGAGTTGAACGCACACATGAACGCCACCACAATGCTGTATTTATACGAGTGGGAAGCTCTGGATTTTCTTTAAGCCCCTATCTTTACGAGTTGGGGGCGTGTCAGTGAGAAACATGGCGGAATTCCACAATACCCTAAGGCATTTATCAGTGATATTGTCAGGCTTTTCTATTTACAGCACATTAAGCTAATTGCCTGCACAGAATATGATGGCATTATAATATAGCAATGTAAAGTTTGCAGTGGCTTCATAAATTAATTAAAAACATAAAAAAGCAAAGCGCATCTGATGCACATTTCTTTGTTCTTCATTTTCTAGAACTAGAGTTTAAAGTAATAGTTCACCCAAAAATGAAAATTCTGTCAGTAATTACTCACCCTCATGTTGTTCCAACCCCGTAAGACTTCCGTTCATCTTCGGAACACAAATCAAGATATTTTTGATGAAGTCTGAGAGCTGGATCACTCCTCCATAGGCTTCTAAGGGATCGAAACTTGCCGGCCCAAGAAAGTTATTAAAGACATCGTTAAAATAGTCCAAGTGACTACAGTGGCTCAACCATAAGTTTATCAAGCGACGAGAATACTTTTTGTGCGCAAAAACAAACAAAAATTGCGACTTTATTTAACTATTCATTTTCTTCTGCGTAGGCCTGAGTGAGTTCACGTTGTGTAACAGCGCGGCAGTTCTGTGTTGTACGTCAAACTAGGGGTGGACAATTAGTTATTTTTGTTATTTTAATTTATCTTGTTATTAAAAATAAGAACAAAGTAGCAAATTACAAACAATAGGACAAATACAATAAAACCAAGTTACAAATGAAATAAACTGCTTTAAGTTTTTCAGGTAGTCCTACATTAGATCTATTTAACAGTAACATTCAAGTAAGAAACAATCAGTGTTGGGGAAGTTACTTTTAAAAAGTAGTGTAACACGTTACTCGTTACTAATTTAAAAAAGTAATCCGTTACTTTACTTAGTTACCCCATATAGAAAGTAACTTTTTACGTTACTCGTTACTTTTACGTTACTTTTATGTTGCTTGACTTTGGGCAGAACCCAATATCTGTTCCTAAATGTGTAGGCCTACATAAAGTTTTACTATGCATAATGCCATATATAATGCCATAAATGCATAATGCATTTATCAAAATTTTCAATATTTATGAAGAAATGCCGGTTAATGGATAGGCATATGCATGGGCGGCGCTAGGGAGGGGCTAGAAAGAAAGCCCCCAGGAAAGACCAAAGCACCCTGTTAGCACCCCCAAAAATCATTTCTGGAAGCAATTATATTCCGGCTGTATTCTATGGAAGTCCTGAACCGCATGGTGACGAAAAAAAAAAAAACATTTATCTTGTTATTTCGACATAATAAGGGGACATTCTAATCTGCATTAAGCCAAATTAAGCGTTCTTATAATGATTTTCTATGGGAGGATGCTTAACGTGTAAGTAAACACCTTGCGTTCACATTCTGGGCTCATCTGATTTTTTGCACATAGTATAGCCTACTTTATTATGATTTTAGTATCATAATGATTAATAAATGCACGCACAATTATCCGTGAACTTGATAAATGTTGCAGATATGTTTTACTATGCACGTAAACAAATGCCTTTTAACTTATGTGCAAAATTCAGAATTAAATGAATGTGCTTGTTCAGCAATATACAAATAGAGAGTCTGTAGGCCTACTATAGCCTACGTGTTGTAGCCATTAAATAAGCGCATTTAGTTTCATATTTGTTAAAATATTATAATGTTATTTTTTTTCCATCTATGCTGATTATGAAAAGTGAACAGCGCGAGTAAGATGGATGCGCAATATATCGGGAGACATTGAGTCAATCAGACATGATTTTACCACTTCATTAAGTTTTGTTTTGAAGAAAGCCTTTCTTTAAAGCGAATTTCGTTTTGTATAAATTGTATCTTAATTTTAATCATTTTTTTTATCAACCAAATGCCTGCAAGTAAGAAGCAAATAAAGGGGACAATATAATCATGGAAGCGCCGGCGTGGTCACTTGCATTGCACGTGAACTGGAGCATCTCATCATAAATTAACCGAAACTCAACGTATAGAATTTAAACTTGAAATGTCTTTAAACGAAACAATTCAAAACAAAAAGAAATAGGCTAGCCTACTCTCTGATTATGAAATCCATTTTCTGCATTTCTCTCTGGGGCGTTCACTATGGAGATGGCGATCACGGTCAAATCTATCAAATGACGGAGATCGCTGTCAAATCCCAGGGACAGATAATCTGTCCCTGGGGAAAGTAACGTTGCAGCGAATTGAAAAAGGAACTACGTTTCGTTACCAAATTTTCAGTAGTAGCGCGTTACACTACTTTTTACCCGAAAAAGTAGTTACGTTACTGTAACGCGTTACTTTGTAACGCGTTACACACAACACTGGAAACAATACATAAATTGAATAATCAAATGTAAAACTAAACACTGCATAGTCTTCATATGAATTAAATGTACATTGATTCATAATAAAGCTACAAAAGTTCTTCAGTCAAGAGCAGTGAGTGATTTTCTCTTTATTATTTGTTGTTTGACAGACAGCTGCAGGTTTACTGTATTAGGCTGCTGTCACTTTAAGACTTAATGCACGGATGACACGCATCCGATTTCTTTCCCAACGGTTTACGTTCACTTAAGACATAACATAACATACATGAATACTCGCTAGGCTAGGTGTTCAGCCGCAACAACAGTTACATCACTTGCCCGCCGCGGCATCAACCCGTACCATCATTTTTATTTTTATAGTAATGAAAATCATTTACTTCAGTTAGAGAACAGACACTACAATTAAAAACTGAACGCGTCTTCTCAATTCAGCTTGAGCCGATCGAGAGTCCACAGTACAGATCAGCAGCAGGAGTCAGATTTCACCTCATTCTTGAATGATAAGACAATGGCAGAAGATTTGGTTTCAAAAGGAAATGTAAAAGTGCCCATTTAAGCGAGTTTGTCATTGTACTGTTTAGGGACAAAAATTATCGGCCGAAAATGGCATTTTCGTTTTTTGTCCGAAAGAGAAGCCAAAAATATGCCCCTCTGTGTAATTCTGCATAATAGTTATATAACCAAATAAACCATACATTTATTAAAGTCTGTTACATACATTTAATTGGCTGATGTGCCAATATAATAATATTATTTATTATAACATTGCTTGTTTGTGGTGGGTGCACTGTCTATGATGTGGAAGTGTCTGTCACTAATTTGCTTTGCTGTGAGCGCTGTCATGATGCATTGGCTTACATTAAATTTTGATGGTTTTGTGTGTCATATGTTTTGCAACCTGGCCATTTGTCACCATATTCCGCTGAAGTACACACACCAATGATGTGTGAATGGAATTGTTTGTAATGAGGATTTGCATTTTTGTATCAAATTTTTTTTTTTTGATAACTCTCACTGTGCTGTTTGCCTGTCAAATCATGGTTCGCTACTGCACAACCATAAACTTGTTCTTTTTCTTCTTTTCTGCATTTCACTTCAGCTCTTGCTTGCATACTAATTATTAATTTCCATCTGATGAATGAACTTTACTTGCTTAGCTTCAGGATTGAGCCTGGTTAGTACCTAGATGGGAGACCTCCTAGGGGAAGGAGGTTTGTGTGGATCCTAACGCCCCAGTATAGGGATGGGGACACGATACTGTCAAAAAGCACCATCCTTCGGATGAGACGTTAAACCTAGGCCCTGACTCTCTGTGGTCATTAAAAATAAAAGAAATTAACCCGGCATCCTGGCCAAATTTGCCCATTGGTCTCTTTCTATCTTCACGGCCTCCTAATCATCCCCATATATAATGATTGGCTTCATCACTCTGTCTCCTCTCCACCAATAAGCTGGTGTGTGGTGGGCTTTCTGGCGCAATATGGCTGCCGTCGCATCATCCAGGTGGATGCTGCACATTGGTGGTGGTTGAGGAGATATGCAAAGTGCTTTGAGTACCCTGAAAAGCGCTATATAAATGAAAAAAAAAATATTATTAGATGTAAATATAGTTTTTAGGAATAAATGTTACAACAGCTTGCCATACTTTCCCCCTTCTGATCACAGTGATGCTATATTCTTCCCAGAGAGAGCTGTTGTTTTTACATTCATTCATACTTTTTTGCACAATTGCAGTAGTATTGCACTGTAAATCCCAGCTCAACACAAAGAGTGTTTGCGGAGAATGCATCGTGTGAATGTAACATCTGTGTCACAATTTTGCCTCATGGTTGCGTTAGTGGTGGATGAAGACAGCTCAATGAATCATCCTCTCTGCATGCATTGAGCCAACCTGCCTGCACAGCTGCTTTGATTCAACATGACAGTGTATAATGACAGACTAATGCCTGCTGTTTCGCTGCATTGTTTTGGGGATGTACACTCAGAACACACACCGTTAAGAAAGGGTCACAGGACCGCTTATGGATTATTAGTATTGTTGTGAAGGAGAGTTAGTGACTTGCTTTACCCATAGACTAGTACCCATTTTAGACATTGCATGTTGGTAGGGTTTTCATAGCTGTTTAACCAATGAATTAGTGAATATACCTTTTCTTATAGTATTTTATTACTCAGCTCTTTGGAATAATTAATTCTGATTTGCCAATCTCAGCATTCTGTGGTCAAATATTTTTATATGATGACTGTTAAACTGCCTAATTGACCGCTGTACATTACGAGAGCACGATATAATAGTTTTGTGTTTCTCAAATCAATATTTCATGTCCATTTATTTATTTATTTATTTCCTTGCCAAGTAGTCACGTAAAAAGCTGGACAATGTGCAGTCATAATTGCAAAATAAACCCATTCAGGGTGATTTAAGACCTATTGAGGTTCAGTTGTGGTTTATGTAAGGGATAATGTACATCCAGCCGGTGGTTCTCTCAAAATAACCCCCGACAGGATGATGAGGACTTCGTGTCAGGGTCTTGATCAGCCTGAAGGCGGTTATTTTGAGAACCACCGGCTGGATTTACGTTATCCCGCTTATTACATGGCTACTTGCCACATAGACACGAAATATTGATCTGAGTTGAAATATTTTATTAGGTCTTTAAACGTAAAGCTTCCGCGGAGAGAACCGTTGCAGCGCGGAAAGTTCAAACTAAACTGACATTTAACAGATACGGTATACAGTCATTCATATCACTTATTACACAGCATTTCGCCACATAAATAATTATGGGGATAAGATATATTGATTTCAGATTAAACTGTTTTAAAATCATTCCTGTTTGTACAAAACTATAGTCACAAAATGGCAGCAGCTGCGTTTGTATGAAACAAGAGAGAGTGAGTCCACGATACTGGATGGCATAATTAAATAACTGTACACAAAATATTGATTCGACTGAGTTTTAACATTTTATCAGCTCACCAAACGCAAAACTTCCACGAAGAAAAAACGTTCCTAGCAGGCGTATAGCACTGCTGAATTCAGTGACCCGGATGAGCCTGCGTTATCTGTTTTGAGCGGTTGTTATCTGGGAATAACTTACTGCTGGATGGCGCGATTGACCAATCAGAATCAAGTATTCCACAGCGGGTGTAATAAATTGAGATAATGACCAGCTGACTGACTTTGCCATTGGCAAAGGTGAGCTAAAAGTGTTTTTGATTATGGCTACTGTGGTGAGCAGGATGGCCGAGGGACGTGAGAGAACGTTGCGAGGCCGGTGGTGCGATTGCTAATGAGCAGCACCTGTGAAGCACACCGGTCTCGCATCTCTCACGGAGGAGCGGAAGCATAAAGAGGGAGCGACGGAGTGGATGATCGAGAGAGGAACAGGCCTGCTTTTGTTTGTATTTTGTTGCATTTTATTTTGGAAGCCAGCAGTCGTCCGTGAGAGATGCGAGACCGGTGTGCTTCACAGGTGCTGCTCATTAGCAATCGCACCACCGGCCTCGCGACGTTCTCTCACGTCCCTCGGCCATCCTGCTCACCACAGCTACATAGTAATTTAGTTTTCCCCATTCGCGAATTAACCTTAATGCCATTATGATTAACACTTTGAACAGTGATTAGTGCTTGCTAATGCCAACATTACTATTGCTGATGCTGTGTGTGCTATGGACATGAATGACACCTCAAATCATACAGCCTCTACAAACAGTAAACCATTAAAAAGAGAGTAAGACAGGTTTGTTATAGATTAAAGAGCTTATGTATTTTTTTTCTTAATAACCTGTACCCAGTAAGTAAATTTTCGACTATGAACAGATGGTGTTTACAAAACAAAGAGGTTATGTTGGGTCATTGTATACTGTATGCATGTGCTGCAGCTGAGATGTCCACCAGGAATCTTGATTGATACAGTGGCCTCTAGAACAACCTTCCTCTGCCGCACACAAATTCCCCTGTGCTGTTTTATTATTGCTTCTCATTCTGCAAAATATTTTCTCTTTTCATCCTCAATGTGCTACACACTAGCCAAACAATAAATAAATAAAATGACAATATATAAAAATAACTTTTAATAGGTACTTTGAAAAGTGTATTTTGACTGTCTTTTTAAATTGTTACATATAAGTAATGCTACAGACTGTGAATTTAAACATTTATTGGTCTTTGCATTTTTTTTTTTGCTTATGTTTAGCAAAAAGCTATTACATTTTTACAATATTAGCATATTGTTAGCCGATCAGCCTGCTAGCTTAGCCTATAACCTATGAAATATTACAATTTTATTGCATGTTTTTCATGCATTACAAACTCATTCCTACACAGATTTAACTCTACAGGTGAGCTGAATCTCTACAGAAACACATGTAAAAACAAAAAGAACTTACTGTTAATCAGGCGATTTATTAAGTGGTAAGTTTTTGTCTAGTATATGCATAGTTAGCTAGCACTATTGGATGTATCTATCGGACTGAAAAAGTTTTTGTGAAATGAAACATTACAATTGTATTGCATGTTTTTCATGCATTACAAACTCATTCCTACACAGATTTAACTCTACAGGTGAGCTGAATCTCTACAGAAACACATGTAAAAACAAAAAGAACTTACTGTTAATCAGGCGATTTATTAAGTGGTAAGTTTTTGTCCAGTATATGCATAGTTAGCTAGCACTATTGGATGTATCTATCGGACTGAAAAAGTTTTTGTGAAAATCTTTCCAGGACTTTTGAATATAGAGGTGTGTGATGAGTTTTGGGTACTTGTGTGTGAAATTAGACTTCCAGGTATTTGATTATTTCTGAAATATTGGCGAGAAAATACTTCCCTATATATCTGTGTGTGTATTAGTTGTATGTGTGTACAGAGAAGATTGTAAACAGGTGGAGTGTAATGTGATTGGTGGAGCTTAAAGGGCACAGCTGACTGAGTCATCACCCAGAGGCTGCATTTAACGTCATACACTCTCTCTCCTTCTCTTTGTCAGCATCTCTCCCCCTCTCCTTCTCTGTAATACCATCTCTGTCTCTTCCTATAATTGGCCCACCTCCTTCCACACAGTCTCCTCTTGTTTCCTATTTTATTTCATGGCACTTTATCAATAAGCAGCCAGATGCACAGTACCTCCATTAATGTGCACCCTAACAGCCCAGTTAGCAGAATAAACATCTATGTTTGATATGTCCTATAAAAATCCTGACTAATGTACTGTAGCCTTCCTGTTTGTTATAGTGCATATTTCTCTCACCCTCTTTATCTTATCTGTCTGTCTTTTGTTGTTCGCCTCTGCTGAACCCATTCTGAATTGTCCTGATCTCTTCTATCCCCTCCCCACATAGGACTTAAATGAGAGAAAGAGAGAGAGAGAGAGAGAGAGTGAGAGAGAGACATCTTGGCCCACAGTTAGAATCTCCCAATACCTGTAGCCTGCATGAGCACATTAATGCATCTCCAAATCCACGTGTGGTCTGTGCCGGTCTTATCTCAGACATCCTGTTTGCTTGTTAAAGATAACCAACTTGTATTTCAGGAACTTTTTAGTATAAATGTATTTTATGGGTTTATGTTTGTGAATTTATATCTGTTTATATGGTCTCTCTGTAGAGAAACGTACTCGGTTACAAACGTAGTTCCCTGAGATAACGGGAACGAGTATTTCGTTGCTAGACGCATTGGGAAAACTCCTTTTTCTCCAAATACTGAAACCTTGTTAAATCATGCAGTCAACCTGTACGAGCCAATGGCTGTGCAGCGGAAATGCACAAAACTATGTCACTGAAGCCCTCCGAAATGGGTGGGGCTACCATCTATATAAGCGGGTGTAGCATGTCTGGACTGGACACCCCCACACACAAGGACCACACGACCACTCAACGATGAGATCCAATGTTTTTTTATTCTGTAAACAGACAGATATCATCAGTGGATAACCCGGGGTAATGGCTTCGCTCTCACTCTCTCTCGTAGACACAGAGAACATTCACGAGAGTAGCGAAGTGCATGCGCTCATCAGCCTTGCGCAAATAGACTGACACAATCTCATTACACAATTAAACAAAAACAAAAAAATGAAATGCATGTAAATAAAGACAACATTAATTATAATATATAAAGTTCTTGTCTTCCTTATGATACATCACATCAACATATTCTTACTAATGCACTCCAATAGTATACAATACATTAAAAGTAATATATACTAGATTACATTCAAACATGCATTAATTCAAATATTCATATGATATAACAATGAAATAATGAAACAAATAAACAATTATAACGCCATTAGTGATATCAAAATAAAACATTCAAAACACACTTAGCACCATACCATGTGCAGGCCTCACCACGTGCGTCACGAACAGCGCGAATCATCAAAATGGATTCTTACCCCTTAAAACACTATGTACAATACATGTTTATTAACAGTAAACCAGATCTCTTTCCCTAATGAACAGAACTAATTAAACATACCTGTAAACAGACAGATCATCAGTGGATAACCCGAGGTAATGGCTTCGCTCTCACTCTCTCTCGTAGACACTGAGCGTGATATGACAATTAGTAAGCACCACGATGAATTTCGTAAACATCGTATTACAATTAAACACTTCATCACAACCAACACCATCAAATGTTGCTATCACTTAAATCACGCTTATTGATCAAAACAAATATGCATTTAAACAACAAACATCAGCATACCAGAGAACATTCACGAGAGTAGCGAAGTGCATGCGCTCATCAGCCTTGCGCAAATAGACTGACGCAATCTCATGCCGTACAAGGGGAAACCCCGGGGATGTTCCACCGATGACGCTCCCACCCCAAACAAATACCCGAGAGAAAAGTTCCTCAACTTTACCATGAACAAACAAAATTTACCATACAAACAATGGTAAATTTTGTATGGTAAATGTAACATTTACCATACAAACAAAATTTCGTGAGGTTCATTAATCCATTCTAATTACAAAAGTAGAAAAACTTAGTATAAACAGTAAATTAAAGAAAATAATACAATATAAAAAAAAAAAAATCAAAGAATAGTTCACACCAGCTACACGGGCATTTTGCCGTAGGATCTCAGAATAGTTAGACTAAAACGACTAACACCGAGTTGTGCAGCATGATAGCACGGCCAGCTACGCAATACTTATTCCCGTTATCTCTGGGAACCATGGTTACGTTAGTAATCAAGTATGTTACCTATCGATACGGTTCAATGGTATTGCGTCGCTAGACACATTGGGAATCCAGTCCAATAGTGCCATGATATAATTGCAGAACGACAATTGTTCTATGGCCCTGGTCTAAGACA
Organism: Rhinichthys osculus; assembly: GCA_029959095.1. NCBI lineage: Eukaryota > Metazoa > Chordata > Actinopteri > Cypriniformes > Leuciscidae > Rhinichthys > Rhinichthys osculus. Next base: position 19,283,378 of record JARWKJ010000023.1, on the reverse strand, counting down.
CTTGAGGATACGGGCCCTGAAGGCAGCAAGGCTAAGATAGGGCGAGGTACTCGTCCGAGACTAAGGTTCTACTATGTCGGAGCCATGAGGGAAAGGGTTCAAGTTGGTTGAGGTCGCATAGAGGTCAAAGCCCAGCTAAACAGACACGACCTGTGCTTGTAGAGCAGGGATGCCAAAGTTGTAAAATCTGGTGAAGGTGGACAGCGAGGACCAGCTGGCCGCTGCACAGATGTTGCCAATGGATACTCCACTAGACCCAGCCCAGGCGGAGACCATGCCTCTGGTGGACTGGACCTTCACTCCGATGGGGCACTGGAGGCCCATTGAAGTATAAGCTAGTGCAATCGCATCCACTATCCAGTGGGATAATCTTTGCAGTGTTTCCCCTAGGATTTTTTTCAGGGGGGGGGGGACTGCTAGTGTTGCGGAGCGGGCGTGTTACGGATACGTGGTGTAATTTTTTTTTGCAATCAAAAAGCATGTCTAATTAATTGAAATAATGTATTATGAATCATTAAACAATACTTTTTTTTTTAAATATATGAAAAAAAAATGTCACACTAATTCTGTGTTGTGTTTTTTTTCTGGTAATAAAATTAAGACATAAAACACAAATTGTATCATTTATCATCAATTTTAATCATATGAAATTAAATAAACTTTTTGTCAAATAACTTGCTGCACAATGAGCTTCACTGTTAAAATTAAAACATGGATTATTCCTTAAAAATGTCAGTTTTGATGATAATTTATTTGGATTAGTGTTAGTGTATTATTACATTGGGACATATCTAAATTCTAACGTACAACAGTAATATATTTCTGTCAAGTTAAACCGAACTTTTATTTTGACGGGTTGCCGTTAAGTACCTTTTGAGTTTCTGTGTGTTTATGTCATGATGATAGTTTTTCTCAAATGAAGCGGTGAAATGATCACGAAGTGACTTTCCTACTGTCTATGTGACTTTCAGAGTGGATCTAGAGCCTGAGAGGAAGTTCATGCATTTGTGTCTTCATATAGGCTAAAAAACAGCGCAAGCGTCACACGTGCTTCAGTGTGTGAGTGTGTGTGTGTGTGTGGTAAATGAAACTGCGCGTCGGCGGCACCATTCATTCACACAGAACATGCAGGATTCGCATTTAAATAGTCTTTGTGTTTTAATATTCACACACACTAGTCTACATCGCGATTTGATTTCAAGTGTACTGAACTGCTTTCTATTTTTTCCTCAAATTTACAAATTCCGGGAAATTCCGCGTTATACACTAAATTCCTTTTTTATGACTGGATTTCGTCAGCATTTTAGGGGGGGCGGGGGGTCGTTTTGGGGGGCGGGCCGCCCCCCCAAAACAATGGTAGGGGAAACACTGCTTTGCTTTTTGACCGGATGCCCTTTCATGGTGCCCCCGAAGCACACGAAGAGCTGCTCTGACTGCCTGAACTTGGCTACTTTTAAGGCTTGAACAGGGCAGAGTAAGTGCAACTCCTGATTACTCTCTGAAATGGGAAGAGCAGAGAAAGTAATGACCACCTTAGATACATAGCCGTATCTTGGTTTGAGGATGACTTTACAGTCATTAGGCTCAAACTCAAGGCAAGACGCGCTCACAGAGAGGGCTTGCAAGTCACCCACTCGCTTGACTGATGCTATGGCTAGCAGGAGGGTGGTCTTTAGCAAAAGGGACCACAGTTCGGCCGACTGGAGCAGCTCGAAGGGAGGGTCCCTGAGGGGACGAGGTGGGTTCAGCCTTCTGGCCTCCTTCTGGCCCCCTTCAAAAAAAACGAACAACTAAGTTGTTCCTGCCTTTAGACTGGCCGGCCACAGCAGCGTGGGGGAATTGGCCACAGGGAGCCATGACCGGTTCCGTCAGAGAGGGGCCACCAGAAGGACTGCGCATCTGTTCTCCCTGATCCATCTGATGACCTGAGGAAGCAGCGCGACCCGGGGGATGGCATATATAGGAAGACTGGACCATTGGTGGGCCAGCACATCTTTGTCTTTAGAGAAAAATATTGGGCAGTGAGACTTGTGTTCTGAGGCGTAGAGGTTGACCTCTGCTCTCCCGCAGATACTCCAGATCATGTGAACCATCTGGAGATGAAGTGTCCATTCTTCTGAGGACACATTGCCCCGGGACAGCATGTCTGCCCCTTGGTTCAGTCTGCCCAGCAAGTGTAGTGCTCTCAGCGAGCACGGGTTGAGTTGCCCCGACCCTGAAAGATGCAGCAAGCCGCTGAATTGTCAGAGCGTTGTCCGGCGTTAGTCTCCGGCGTGAGCCTGGCCCGCATTTGGGCCAAATCGAGAACTGTGGTGGTTGTTCCCAGTATAGGTCATAATCCCCACCCTCTCCATGTAGTCTAATGGACGCGATGGAAACTAAACAATCAAATTACACTTCAAATAAATTTTGTTCCAAAGATGTTTTCTGTCCTTTTAGGTAGTTTTTGTAAGTGATGTAAGTTTAAGTTAGTTAAACTTAACGCTGATGTAAGTTTAAGTTAGTTATTTGATGCTATAAAAACGTGAATTTGACGTCATGATTGACAGCTGTGATTGACAGCTTCTCTAAACGAAGTAGTAACTGTGGCACCAACTGACTTTTTGGGGGATTTTCGGGAGGAGATTGGAGCTACGGCTTTAATTTCTACACGTCCATGCTAGCCCCGCTTGTCAGCTTGCTTGCAGGGCGTCACTAAATCATCTTTCTCTGCTGTGAAGCTCGTTCGATGGCGAGAAGGCTTCTTCTGTCTAGTCTCAGAGTCCAGTGAGGAGAAGATCTTCATAGCTGAAAGAGAACTATTCTAAGATCCTATGGCAAAATGTCCACTTATATAGATGGGTAGATATATAGCTATATAGATATACACTCACCTAAAGGATTATTAGGAACACCATACTAATACTGTGTTTGACCCCCTTTCGCCTTCAGAACTGCCTTAATTCTATGTTGGATTGATTTAACAAAGTGCTGAAAGCATTCTTTAGAAATGTTGGCCCATATTGATAGGATAGCATTTTGCAGTTGATGGAGATTTGTGGGATGCACATCCAGGGCACGAAGCTCCCGTTCCACCACATCCCAAAGATGCTCTATTGGGTTGAGATCTGGTGACTGTGGGGGCCATTTTAGTACAGTGAACTCATTGTCATGTTCAAGAAACCAATTTGAAATGATTCGAGCTTTGTGACATGATGCATTATCCTGCTGGAAGTAGCCATCAGAGGATGGGTACATGGTGGCCATAAAGGGATGGACATGGTCAGAAACAATGCTCAGGTAGGCCGTGGCATTTAAACGATGCCCAATTGGCACTAAGGGGCCTAAAGTGTGCCAAGAAAACATCCCCCACACCATTACACCACCACCACCAGCCTGTACAGTGGTAACAAGGCATGATGGATCCATGTTCTCATTCTGTTTACGTCAAATTCTGACTCTACCATCTGAATGTCTCAACAGAAATCGAGACTCATCAGACCAGGCAACATTTTTTCAGTCTTCAACTGTCCAATTTTGGTGAGCTCTTGCAAATTGTAGCCTCTTTTTACTATTTGTAGTGGAGATGAGTGGTACCCGGTGGGGTCTTCTACTGTTGTAGCCCATCCGCCTCAAGGTTGTGCGTGTTGTGGCTTCACAAATGCTTTGCTGCATACCTTGGTTGTAACGAGTGGTTATTTCAGTCAAAGTTGCTCTTCTATCAGCTTGAATCAGTCGGCCCATTCTCCTCTGACCTCTAGCATCAACAAGGCATTTCCGCCCACAGGACTGCCGCATACTGGATGTTTTTCCCTTTTCACACCATTCTTTGTAAACCCTAGAAATGGTTGTGCGTGAAAATCCCAGTAACTGAGCAGATTGTGAAATACTCAGACCGGCCCGTCTGGCACCAACAACCATGCCACGCTCAAAATTGCTTAAATCACCTTTCTTTCCCATTCTGACATTCAGTTTGGAGTTCAGGAGATTGTCTTGACCACACCACACCCCTAAATGCATTGAAGCAACTGCCATGTGATTGGTTGATTAGATAATTGCATTAATGAGAAATTAAACAGGTGTTCCTAATAATCCTTTAGGTGAGTGTATAGCGCCATTGGCCCGTGCAGTTTCACTGCATGATTCAATAAGGCTTCGGTATTCTGCGGAAAATTAGTTTTCCCAATGCATCTAGTGACGCAATACGAGCGAACCGTATTTTGCTTTTTATGTGGTGTTTTTTTAGTGCGGTTTAAAAGATATTATATGAAACAGTTGAAATCACAAAAATAGACTTTGTAATCAGGATTTCTGTCCACCCAAAAGTAACAAACGAATCGGTTACCTAACGTAACCTCGGTTCTCTCTAGATGAGGGAACGAGTATTGCGTAAGCTAGCTTACGCTACGGGAAAGATTCATCTTTTCTGAAATATTGAAGCCAAAAATTATCCTTAATTTTGTATCCATTGTCAACGCAGTGCAGCAGCTGCAGACCTTGAGCGGGCTAGCTAGCGAGCTCATTGGTTGCTCTGCGGCAACTGCTGCAGCCTATGGACGAACAGAATGAACTTGCGTCCAATGAGAGGCGCTCGCGCCTTCATTACGTCACAGCCCGCCAAACTGGGCGTGGCTAGAGTGTATATTAGCGAGGTCCGAAGGCTGCATCCCTGGTTTTCATAGAATGAAGCGAAAATCGCTCGTGGCGCGAGCACGGCCGGCTACGCAATACTCGTTCCCTCATCTAGAGAGAACCGAGGTTACGTTAGGTAACCGATTCGTTCTCTTACGAGAGGTTCTCTCGTATTGCGTAAGCTAGCTTACGCTACGGGAACCCATTGTCAACGCCGTGCGCGCCAAGCATCCACAGCATGAGCCCAGGGGGAGAAAACCCCGGGGAGCCCTATGAGTGGGGAAAACATTTTGGCCAGCAAGAGTGCGGGCCAGTGTGTATGTAATACATAAGCACATAGTGGGAAGAAAGACAGAGCGGCAGTGTCGGTCTGTGGAGAGTTTCCCATCAGTGCAGCTCACCAGGAGAGCCGTAGCGTATTAGACCGCTAGTAATTTTGCCTGCAGGGCGGGTACTTCCAGATTGTAAAATCTGACAAAGGTGGAGGGGGAAGCCCAGCCCGCTGCCACACATATGTCGTGAATGGAAATCCCGCTGGACCACGCCCACGAGGAGGCCATGCTTCTAGTGGAGTGAGCCCTAAAGCTTAACGGGCATGGCAGGTCTTTTGACGCGTACGCAGCAGCAATAGCGTCCACTATCCATCTAGACAGTGTCTGTTTCGAGGCGGCGAGACCCTTGGTGCGCCCTCCGAACGAAACGAAAAGCTGCTCAGTGCGTCTGAAAGAGGCAGAGCGCGCAGTATACAATCTCAGTGCTCTCACAGGACAGAGGAGATTGGCGTCACATTCGCTATCGGATGTTGGCAGAGCCGATAGGGAAATGATCTGCGCTCTGAACGGGGTACCGATCACCTTGGGGACATAGCCGTGTCTAGGCTTTAAAATTACCCAGGGCTCCAGACTAACTTTTTGCCTTGGTTGCACTGGTGCGCCTAACTTTTTTATTTAGGTGCCCCAGCACAAAATTTAGGTGCACTAAAATTTTTCCTCGTCTCGCGTTGCCTTTAACGCCACAATTTCAAGGTCACCTTTTTATCACGCTCCATATACATTCATATATATTATGTAAATGCTTTTAAACAAGAATAATAATAATACATTTTTTTGAAGCACAATTATACTGTATATAAAAATGTTCATCTTTAAAAAAAAAAAACATTTAAAGTGCTGTTTTTACATTGTTCAAGTTAGGGCAGGGTATTGACACAAATTTCACAATTCGATTCAAAATTGATTAGTTTGGATATCAGGTACAATTCATGGCAAATTTTCTCAAGGAAAACAAATCTCTTAACTAATGCTGTAAACTGGGAGTCAGTTATCCCACTATGCTTCATTAGCATTCTATAATATTGAAGGTAAAAATTACCTGATTTGTACACAAACACTTAAATTACACTTTTATTTATTTTTATAATAATAAAGTTATATGAAATATAAAAATTTAAATGGTGGCTGCATAAAAACTTGCCAGATTTTTTCAAACAACATGCATTAAATATTGAAAAACATTAAAAAAAAAACTATAATGAATACCGGTATGCAATATGGTGCATATATTTGGCAAAATGCTCCTCCCTAGAGTTAATTTTTCTAGCTAGCTAACGAGTTTATGGTCACTGGATATGTTTTTTCTGAGGTAAATGTGACGTTACATGACATTGTTTACAAGCATTTTACTGACGTCTTTCCACGGTTGAAACACTGATTGAGCGATTCCATGTGAAAGATACGGATTTCGATAAGTTGTACTCTATCTTTTAGCACACTTTCAGATGCTCGTTCATGTTTATTTCGCGCTGTAACTGGTATTATTAAGGCGGAAGAGAAGATCATGTGCACTCCGCGCTGCTGCTTCTCTGGGGCTGAGCTGAGCCAGAGCGATCTCACGACACAGCGTCAAAACACTATTTATGTTTTTGAATTTCATAAGAAAATGGACCTAATTTGAAATCTGAGACTTTGTTTCATATCAATAGTAACAAGCACAAAGATTATTGCGATTTATTGGATGGGATGCTCGCTACAATGTTTCATTCATTCATCAACTGAAAACAGCATAGCCCAACGGTTCGTAAAATGAGAATCGATTAAAATCGAGAAATCAATATTTTTTACCTAGTTCAAGTAGCCTACGTTTTTTAAAGTTTCTTTGTCGTCTGTTTTCTTGCGTTTATTTAGCTGATGCTGCTGATTGCCGTAACTGATTCTCTGGTGCTCACGTCGAAATTTATTTCAATCACACAGACAGCAGTGCACGGAGCATTTTAGTCCTACAGGAATATCTGAACCACAGCCAATCAGAGGCAAAGACCAGCCCAATCTCTATCTCTGATTGGTTTAGACTAGATATGATCCAACCAAGCGTGCAAGGAGAACAAAAGACTTGTTTGTTGAGAGGCAACGGATGCGATCATGCGAGAAGGTTAGGTGCACTGGTGCGACCTAGGAAAAAATTTAGTCGCACCCTTACAAATTTTGGTCGCATATGCGACCAAATTGGTCGCACTCTAGAGCCCTGTTACCTTGGAGTCATTTGGTCCAAACTCAAGACACGCGGTGCTGACAGACAGCGCATGAAGGTCTCCCACACGTTTAAATGATGACAAGGCAGTCAGAAAAACGGTTTTGAGTGAAAGGTATTTCACATCCACGGATTGAAGCGGTTCAAAAGGAGGGGCTTTCATAGCTTCGAGAACTATAGAAAGATCCCAGATAGGAACCGATGGGGGGCGCGGGGGGTTCATCCTTCTAGCTCCCCTGAGGAAACGGATGACCAGCTCGTTTTTTTTCCCAGTGACTGGCCGTGCAGGGGTTCAACGAACGCCGCGACGGCCGCCACGTATACTTTGAGCGTGGATGGGGACCTGCCCTTATCCAATAGCTCTTGTAGAAACACGAGCAGCGGCGAAACCCCACATGTCCGTGGGTCCAGATCTCTGTCGGTGCACCATTTTAAAAACACAGACCATTTGGACGCGTAGAGTCTTCTCGTGGAAGGAGCTCTAGCGTGTATGATAGTGTTCATAACTCCCTCTGGCAAAGCGACGGGTAGTCGTTGATCACCCCCGCGTGCAGCGCCCAGCGCTCTGGGTGGGGATGCCAGATCGTGCCGCGAGCTTGATAGAGGAGATCTGATCTCACTGGAATGGGCCACGGGGCTGTCAGTGACAGCTGCGTAAGCTCCGGAAACCATGTCTGATTCTCCCCGCGCGGGGCTATGAGGAGCACCGAGCAGCGCGTTTCCCTGATCCTCTGTATTACCTGTGGCAATAGCGAAATGGGAGGGAAGGCGTAAAGCGGGCGGTTGGGCCAGTCCTGGGCCAGCGCGTCCTCGGTTTTCGAGAAAAATACTGGGCAGTGAGAGTTCTCCTCTGACGCAAAGAGGTCTATCTCTGCTCTGCCGAATAGGCGCCATAACATCTGGACTGTTAGAGCGTGCAGGGACCATTCCCCTGGGGGAATATTGTCTCTGGACAGTCTGTCTGGGCCGTCGTTCAGGTGGCCTGGCACATGCGTCGCCCTCAGCGAGCGCAGATGGCACTGGGACCAACTCAGTATGCGTTCTGTCAGATGGAAGAGCTTGTGTGTAGGGGTGAACACCGAGATGTGGCCACATTTTCTACACTCAAGACACCAACGGCGTGAGCCGGATAACCAGACATTGTACTCACTTTGAGATTTCTCTGGGTCGCCGCGAGAACGGCGGATGCGTGCAGGCGAGCGGGTTGCATTACCGGCTCGTTGGCTGCCGAATACACCGCTGCAGTAGCCTTTTCTAAGGGGACTGACAGGGCGAGACGAGACATTTCGACGGCGGCGCGCAAGCCCGTCCGGGTCATGCAGAGAGCTCGAGAGGGCTCTGCATGACGCTCGAAACGGGGACGCGAGGGCGGGGTAGCTCTCTTGTAACGTAAAGAGAGCTAGCCGCGTGCTCGTTGGTCGAGCAGTTACTTTTTCATTAATTCCTCTTCGACTCCGGCGCGGGTCCTGCTGGATTCGTGGGCCGAGGAGGAGGCGAGGGAGCCTGACCACTCCTCGCTGTCCGAAGCCATGACGGAACAGCAGTCCTTTAACTCCGCCTCGTCATCCGTGATGGCCGCAGTGCGTCTGCTCGGCGGCAACTGCGCGTCCGGGGAGGGCGGGGGTGAAAGCGAGGCTCGAGGGAGAGGCTCCGGCGACAGTCGCTTCCAGCACCGGTTCCGGCGGCCTTTGGGAGCGGCGCTTTTTCTTGCGCGGCGAGACGAAAGGCGGCGCGGCGGCTTCGGCTTTGAACGCTTTGAGTCGAGCCCGCAGGGTCGACATCGGAAGCTCCTCGCAGAGGTCGCATCCGCCGTCAGCGAGAGCGAGCTCTGCATGCTCCAGTCCCAGGCAGAGAGCGCAGATGAGGTGGCGGTCTCCGGCGCTGAGAGGGGCGCGGCATGAGCCGCAGGTGGTGCAAGGCATCTTTAAAAAGACGCTCATGCTCTTTTGTGAAGTTCACTGAGGAACTAGCTAGCTCTAAAAAGGATACGTCACCGGATGGCGTAGCTTGCCGGATGGCTGAAGGTGGTGAAGACGGCCGGCTTCTTCAAGCGCTGTCCAAGCTCGCTAAAATGCCCCTCAGACGGCGACGCGGCTTCTGTGTATCAGATGCGAAGAGCTTCGCTGAAGAGATGAAAATCAGGGATGCAGCCTTCGGACCTCGCTAATATACACTCTAGCCACTCCCAGTTTGGCGGGCTGTGACGTGATGAAGTCGCGAGCGCCTCTCATTGGACGCAAGTTCATTCTGTTCGTCCATAGGCTGCAGCAGTTGCCGCAGAGCAACCAATGAGCTCGCTAGCTAGCCCGCTCAAGGTCTACAGCTGCTGCACTGCGTTGACAATAGATACAAAATTAAGGATAATTTTTGGCTTCAATATTTCAGAAAAGATGAATCTTTCCCGTAGCGTAAGCTAGCTTACGCAATACGAGAGAACCTCTCGTAAGAGAACACTGATTATTCCACAGATGTAACTGAGAAAACAAATACTTTTAAAGATGTGATGCCACTAATCTACTGTATAGAAAACTTTGACCTATAGAATACAGAATGACTTTAATTTCTCTTTTATTCCTCAGTGACCTCCAGGCTTTAGCTTAAAAGGATTTAAGGACAACCATTTGTGGTTCCAGCGTCTTGACCCTTGACTCTGAAGCAGTGATGGGACGTAAACTGGACCTGTCCGGTCTGAGCAATGATGAAGCAGAGCATGTGCTCAGAGTGGTACAGAGGGATATGGAACTCCGTAAGAAGGAAGAGGAGAGACTCAGGTAACAGTAATGTGAGACATCAGTCAAGATTTGATTTGATTTCTTTCGGCTTGCAGTTCTTAAGTGTGTATCTGATTTTGAGACTGTGTTTGTGTGTTTGTTTGCATTGGCTGATGAGGAAAAATAAGACACTCAGTGAAGTTGCTCTGATGACACTCATTTCCTGTTGTTGCCATCTATAAGCCTCCTTTAGTGAAAATGTTGTCATAATTTGCTCTAATGCTAATTCAAACATAGTGCCTCAATATGTGCTGTGCCAGGTTTGAGGTCTTGTGGCCAATAATGATGTGATGAGTTGAATTAAGCGCAAATGTGATATTTAAGAGCTTCAATAGGGACATGATTTTCAGCAAATAGCAGCTTACATTTTGCTTTGTTTCTCAAACAAAACTTTAGAAGACTTAGAATATTGCGCACAAATCGTATGGACCACTATTACGGTACTTTTATGGTTCTCTTTGTCTTCAACAGATCAAGCTGCTACAGTATACACCTTTATTGAATAGAAAAGAGCAACCTGAACATTTTGCCAGTTATATAAGTCAAGTTTTTATATACATCAAAAGTTGATCCAAAAAAATAAACTGAATTAAAATAATAAAAACAATCTCTATGAGCAAATGCTCAAAATATAAGTGTATACAAAAACTAATGAAAGAAAATAAGATGATAGTGAGTAAATGACAGTTTGTGGGTGACCTATCCCTTTAATACCAATTTGGAAACCCATATATTTCCATACCACTCGGTTTCGCTATCTGTCTTTATCTTTTTTATTGTTGTTGCTGGTCTTTTCATTTCTTTTTTTTTTTCTTTTGTCTTATTGATGCATTCAGAAATTGTAGTGCACTCTGCAGAGAATAACTAAACACAGGGCAGTCACTTTGATGTATGATATTTATGTTCTAAAGCTGTGGAACGGACAATTATTGCTATTACATTTCCTAGGTGGAATGCACATGTGGATGTGGATTGTTCTACGGCCAAAATATGGTTCTACTTATCCATCAGTTATCCACTTCAGTTTGGCAGTTGGTTGAAGGGTTAGATTGGTGGATGGCAGAGGTTATGGATCTTGAGATTTCTCAGTGTTATAATTTTGAATATTGTCAGACTTGACTCACTTTGGTCTTGATCTTTTGGCTTCTTGTTTTGATGAGTCAACAGCATGATATAGACCACTTAAGGGCCTCACTGTCTGTGGAAAAGGATATATTTTCATGTCCAGTGTATTTTCTGAATGCTTCTTCAACTGGGTTGTGTATTTGTATCATGTTTTTTAGTCATATTTTTTGTCTTTTGAGTTTTAGATAATATCTCATCATGAAATACTAATTCATTTTAATGTATCTTCCGTTCATTTGACTAGAGCATCCAGTTCATCTTAGTTCAAGCTGACTTGTGAAGAAGTAATACTTTTGTGTGTATGTATGTGTGTGTGTCTGATTATTCTCATATGTATAGGATGCATTTTGTTGAGTTGGTTAACCCAGCATATCGCTTCAGTTTACGGTGGCAGTCACGTTCAGCTTCAGCTCACATGGAGCAGTTCCCTATATAATTGCTGTTCCCTATATAATATAATAATATAAAAAATTGTATATCTTGTTTTTTCATATTCCCATCATAATTGTGTCAGCAGTATGTCTTAATTCAAATAGTTTTTTAAATAGCCTATTTTCAATTGATCAAACATTTATTTTATTAATATTTTTTTGTACTGTTGGCAATGTCTAGTTAACATGTCTCTGAGTCTTAACTTTGTCAAGTCAAGTCACCTTTACTTCTATAGTTATTGTTTCAAAGCAGCTTTACAGTGATACCAGGAAAATAATGCAACAGTTTGCAAAGTTTGTTTCTGCTGTACAGCAGATCTAGAAGAAAATAGCATCATAATTCAGCTTAAGTAAGTTCAGTGATGGTTCATTTCTGTTGTAAAAAATAGGGATGCACCGATATGGAAATTTTGTCCGATAACCGATTAACTCTTTATATTTGGAAGCCGATAACCGATAAATTGGCCGATAAATACAAATCCTGATATTATTTTCTCTGATTACAAAAACAAAAGCAAAACGAATACAGTGAACTGCTTTTATTTTATTTGTTAAATTACAGCAGAAAACAAGGAAACTCCAAGGAAACATCTCGATCTTTCTTTTCCCAAATTCATTCACTAAATGTAGCCAACTTATATTTGGAACATATTTCATAACTTTTCAAATTAATTATACAATTATATCTTTGTACAATATTATTTATACAAATATATATTTTGCCTTATAAAAAAATTAATAATGCATAAAACTTACTAGTCACTGAACAACATTAACAAAGAATCAAAATGTGCCATGGATAAATAAAGCATGACTTTGCTTTGTGTGCATTTAAGAACAGGTAGGCCAACTAGAAATTATATGGGATTGATTTGGCTGCTACTTATGTGAATGTAAGAGTGGAATGTTTTTTTAACGAAGAGAAGCATTTCGGCTTTCTCACTCAAAAGTCTGTTTCTCTTTTCATCAATCACGTTTGATGCCGCTGAGAAGAGACGTTCGCTGTCGACACTTGTACAGGGAGCTGACAGGTATTTGCGTGCAGCTTGGGCCAGGGCTGGAAAACGTGACATGTTGCTTTTCCAAAACTGCAGTGGGCTCTCATTCCTGGAAATGGGTGGCTCGCTTAGATATGCATTCACCTACAAAGAGGCACATAAAGTCTATTAAAATCTTTTCTTCAATATAACACAAACAAGCATGTAAAGTTGTATGCATGTAAGCACTGTCAAAAATAAATAAATAAAAAATACTTGCTGCCTTAAATTAAGTGCAGTCAACTTGGCTGTTAAGAAATTTAGTCTTAAATTATGTTAAACTGACTTTAATACATGAGTTTAATCTAGTATAACTAATAAAAAAGTTGAACATTGCTTAACTTATGAGTTAAAAGTAATGTAAAAACATGTAATGGCTTATTAATTATATTTTTTACAGTGAAGTCCTAACATGAATGTTTTGTTTTCTACTCTTTATAACTGTTGTCAAATAAAATTGTATTTGTTGTAATTCGTTTTTTTTTTCTTTGTTATTAAATGGTTAGGTACAGCACTTTTTAATATGATCATTTTTTACCTGTTGTCCTACTGGAGTGTCTTCGTATGTCCGATGTTCCTTAGTTGTGTTTTCTTCAAGAATTTCACCATACATGTCAAGCAGGGATGTTGCGCCTCCGTCGCTCTCTGTGCGTCTTTTTTTGGGAGACTCTGTCTCGCTCGTCTCTTTCTCTGCGTGTTCTGGTGCTGTCATCTTGTTCAGTTGTCTCAGCAGCATTTCTGTTGCTCGTTGTTTAGTGGCTTGATCAAAAAAGCAATCTTTGTACCTTGGGTCCAAGATTGTTGCCACGACGTACAAAGGCTCTGTGTATATGCTGTTAAACCGCTGCTTCACAGCCTCGAGCAGAGTAGCTTTTGTTGTCTTCACTCCGCTATCTGTACTGAGACTCTTGTTCAGTAAACGTTTCAGAGCCTCAACAGAGGGGATAACATCTGAAGTCGTTGCCTTGTGTGAACTTACTTCTCTCGTCAGTTCTTCGAAAGGTGCAAGGAGTGTTACTGCATTTTCAATAAGGCCCCACTGGTATGCGCTGAATAATGCGGGAAGCTCGTATTCTGCCCCAAAGGCACCAAGTGCACGCTTCTGTGCGATCAAACTCGACATCATATAAAATGTACTGTTCCATCGTGTCGGAGTGTCTTGTTGGAGCATCTTTTTTGACAATCCTAGCGCTGTCTGTATCTCTCCGAGTCGGGACATGGCGAGCTGAGAATGTTTGAAGTGTCCGACTATCTTTCTCCCTATCGCCAAACAGTCAGAAATGCTGCGCTGGCTCAGAACTCCTTCGTGTACGGCTAACTGAAGAGTATGAGCCATGCAGCCAAGACTGTTCAAACCACAATCTTCCATGGCTTTTGCCATATTTCGCCCATTATCTCGCAGGAAAACATGAACCATATCTTTCGTTATGTTCCACTGAGCTAACATGCTCTCAAATGCACGCGCTATAGCAGCGCCGGTGTGAGAGCCTGGGCATTCTTGTGCGTGAAGCACCACTCTCTTCATCTCAAAGTTTTCCTCAATCCACTGAGCGGTAAGGCTCAACATACTCACTGGACTTACGTCGGAACTCCATATGCCAGTAGTAAAGCTGGAATGAGTTACATTTTTGCTCAAAAGCATGTGGATGTGTGTTGCTACTTCATTGTATAAAGCAGGGAGCGACACATCAGAAAAGTACCGCCGGCTAGGGAGGGAGTAGCGCGGTTCAATAAACTCAAGAAGCCGACGAAATCCTTGGTCATCAACAATGCTAAAAGGTTGGTCATCAACTGCTATCATTTCCATAACTTTGCATGTGATTGCTTTTGCTTTGGCACTGCTCTTGTCGAATTTCCTTATACTGTCAAGTGTTTGTTGTACTGGCTTGTTGGTAAGGGCTACCGCTGTTTGTTTGCTGGTCACTTTTGTCTGATAGTCTTTATAAATTTCGGAATGGCGAAACTTCAGGTGGCTAATTAAATTAGTTGTATTGAAGTTTTTTGTTCTACTGCCTCCTCGCATTACCTCACATTGACAGCTGTTGCAAATTGCAATTTTGATGTCCTCTTTTTTCACGCTGAAGAACTCCCACACCACCGACATTTTGTCTTCACTCTAGCATAAACACTTTCAAATGCGCGCGCGTCTGTTGCGTGTGACGTCATGCGAAAGGCGGCAATTTATCGGTTTTGATATATCGGCCGAATTTACTTATCAGGCCGATAACGATAACACTAAAAATAATCATTTATCGACCGATAACGATATGGCGCCGATATATCGTGCATCCCTAGTAAAAAAGTTGTGTAGCCGCTCTGGAGAAAACAGTGATGTCATCTTCCAGCTCAGTTCAGTTCTCATATAATGGTGTCAATGCAGGCAGATCAATAATATTGTTGAATATTAAGTCCGCCATCTTGTAAGATGTCTGCTGAGCTCTTTTCAGTGTATTCTGGGATTCCATTATTAGGGGTGTAAGGACTGGGCCAGGGTGAATCTGAATAACTAAATACCTTCGTGCTAAAATCCCAAAGCCTTTAGCCCCAAAAGGCCTGGAACTTGAAAAAACACACACACACACACACACACACACACACACACACACCTCCCCCACAGCTGACACCCACACTCAGGACAGAGTGTGGTGTCCGCTTACAAGACATTAAGACACTTTATGACATTTTTGTAATGTCCCAAAGGAACTTTTCTTTAAAAGACATTCAACCAGATATATTTGATGTGTTTTTATGTGTGTCCATTTGCCCATGTCACATTGGAATAACTGTGACTTTATCATTATGCATTTTTACATTTAACTGTCTATTCCCAGTATTGTTATACGTCGTTTTTGGTCTTGTTTTAATTCTCATGATCCAGCGGAATTAATCAGATACAAGAAATTACAGTAAAAGTTATGATTCTATGTGCACCAGCTTTTGGGGACAGTAAGAACCAAAACTTAACATACTGTCAGAGCCTGGGGCCTTAGATAACAGCATTTACGACCGCACCAGGAATGTCAGAGAAGTGTCTCTCTCTCTCTCTCTCTCTGAATTCTAACCAAGGAGGAGAAATGAATCCTGTATTCATATATATATGCTATTATATATCCACTTGAGAATTGTATGAACGATGTATCTAAGTTCCCTATTTCATGAGTTGCCTTTCTGTGGTTTGGTCTATGTTTCTCGACAAGTCTTAATTGAATAATGTTTCAAACTTTGCCAACTAATGTTTAACCAAATCCATTTGTGGCAAGTTTGGTCTCGATAAACTCCAATCTTCGTTCCCCATTTGTTAATTGACATTACATTTTGCTAAACTTTGTGACACATTAGTATTATAATAATTGTGAAGATTCTTCTCTTAAACAACCGACGAGATTAGGGTTTCAGATGTCTCTCTCTGAAGACAAAGGGTCATAAACCCAAAGTCCCGCCTGTAAACTTCCAACCCTCTAATTGGCCAAGCCAACAGGAAGAGGATGGATTTCTCCGAAAGTGATAAATGACGCTTCTCCCCTTCGCTCGCTCTCTTCCTCCCATGTCCTCGTGTCATGATGTAACGTCTCGCCTCCGGGCGAGGTCTTCGCCTTTCTTTTATTTGTTTCTAGTTTAGTTTGTGTTTTCAGTTGTAGATAAGTCTCTGTGTTTAATTCCAATCGACGATTGAAAAGAAAACCCCGTGACATATCTCTTCAGTAAATCCATCTACAAGGGACCTTTAAACGAGCGCGCGCTCGCTTTGAAGGAGAAACACGCGCACGTGACCGCGTGACGCGCCGGACCGAGCGAAGCACGCGCTTCTTCGCCAGCCATGCACAGATGGAACATTAACTCCTCGTGATTCCTCCGTTCTACGAAGTGAAACGAACTCAGCCGAACTATTTTCCTTTGTTACCCCAAAGACTGTGAACCTCCGTTCAACACGCGCGCCAAGCAGCCCACGTGATGCTTCCTCACACACAAAGGAATCCTCTCACGCGGCCGCGCAGGATTTCCGCGACACAGAGAGAGACCATAACATAAGTTGATTGCAAGTATAATCTCTTTATAGAGCTTCTAAGAAGTTTTAAGATGATGTTTCGTGTTGTTATCAGAGAGGTGAATGTCTTCCTGCCAATGAAATTCTCCCAATTTCTCTGTTCTCTCTCTCCCCATCCCCTTTCCTCTCTCTCTTACTCGCTCACGCGTGTAAGTTATCCATTGTCCAAACTTTACGCATTTCTCGTTCATTGATGTCTTATTGTATTGTTCATTGATGTCTATGTGTTTGTAAATACATATATCCCGTGTAACCGTAGTAAATACTTAAGTAGTTCAGCTTCATTAAATACATTATATCCTTTTGATTGACTCATTGCCTGTTGCTCATAACCCGAGTCACTGATATGCTTCGATAACGTTACGAGCTCTTTACAGAAATACCTCAGACGGGTATGTGTAAACTTTATAGAGCAAGAAAACTAATTCTTGTGGCCACAGAATTTGTTTTCACAACTCTATAAAGTAATTGAGCTAATAAATTTTACCTGTCTTGTAAAACGTGGTCTGTATAATTAGTTACAATTCATTTGTGATTAATTGTGGGGATACACATGTATGCACGCAGGTACAATGACAAAGCCTCCCTTAATGGGAGATTTATTAACATGTAAGACTGGGCTGATCCAAATCTGTATGAATAATTATTAGTTATTAATTATTAATTATGACATGCAAATTCCCCATTGATCAGACCCAAGCAGAGTCTTTACAGGGGTGTAACGATATTCGAACCGAACCGAAAAACCGCGATACACCACCCATGATACATATCGCGATACTCTCATGGCGTACCGAACACGCCCCGTTCCCTGCTGCCCCGCCCAGCCCTGGCTCAATGGACCTCATGTCTTTTGCAAGGGGGTAATCCACCAGCCGGAAACTGAAGTCTCCCCTGGGGCCGCCATTGGCTAACAAGCCTTCACCTGCTGTTAGCATTCCATTGACTCCCATTCATTTTGGCGTCACTTTGACAGCGAATAACTTTACATCTGAGGCGTTTAAAGACTCCATTTTTCCATTGTTTATTTCTAAAGAAACACAACAATGTATACAATGCTCCATTACCTTGTATCTTACGTTATGGCCCCGTAGAAGCAGTTTTTGTAAAAATAGGCTAACGATTGCGTCATAACATGCGACTTTCTGTCGCATAGTAGAGAAATTACTGTATAGACAGAAGTAGAAGCTTGCGCGCAATCGGGGGGACGTGGAGGCATAAAGTCAAGGGAGAAGCCCATAGAGAGTCGTAAAGTGTCTCCTGCTGCTAGCTCATGGACAGCTAATACTCACGATCTCCTGCTCTGCAAGATTAAGAAGGGAATGATTCAGATTCCCTTTGGCACAGCTACTAGAAGACGTACAACTGTGAGACAGGTTTCTCACGTCACATCTACGTCGTCAAGCTCAGTTTGAGCCTGCGCAGTACGCTTGGCAATCAGGAAGTGAGTGCTTCTAATTGACTTCACTTTTCTCCGTTGAAGTCTATGGGGTCGCTGTGTCCATTTCTTTTACTGTCTATGGTCTTATGTGTACACAACGAATACAGCGTTGTAGCCTAACCACCATTAACACCCTATAATAGCAAGTTCCATGTTTTGTTACTTTCGATAAGCAAGATGTAGTCTTTGAAATTATGTCTATTTAATCACGAAATTCAAACAATAAATGCGTTTTGGCGCTCTTAGATGTGGCGTGACAGATCACTGTACTAGGCTCCTCATTTAACCCCCTGGGGTCGGCTATCGCGCCGGCGCGATTGTCTCGCTTTTTTTCTTATCAGTGTAAAAGAGACTCAAAATACTCGGTTAATTTTGATCTTACATATAAGTGTTGTACATCATTAGATCCTGTTAAGTTTCTATTTTTTTTGTGGATACTCACAATAAAAACAAAGTGTTGTGCTTTTCACCAAATAAAGAAAAACAAACATGATGCGAGTTCTGCGTTCGCTCTGTCAGTGAAGTCCATTCTGAAACGCGTCCTAAGATTAACTGTAACTCCGCGATTACTTGTCACACAGGCACGAGAGGTTTTTCTTTATGAAGCTTAAATTCTCTTCTTTTAAATGAAGTAATTTATATAAAAAACAAATATTCTCAGTTTATGCAATCTGTATGAAAAGAGAGTGCTGTCAGGAATTTTTTCCCCTGCTCATTACACTTCATTACGCGTTAATCTGACACGCCCACGGAGGACGCGCGCTATTCAAACGCAAATGTCGAGGCAAGCCATGACAATGCCCACATCAGCCGTTCCACCGCGGCGGTAAAATGTGTGGTGTATTTGCTGCCTTTTACCGCTAAGAGGCGCTACAATCATAGACTCTGAAAAGTGTTCGTTTATTCCGGTTTATTCTCTCTAATGCGTAATCTGCTGCCGCACCGCGCTGATTCAGAGCGATTGAAAGCTGGTAGCAGAAGAATTCAACAAGTGAAACGTAGTTAAAATAATTCATAATCACAATACTGAAATTAGGCTACTGAAATGTAATTGAATAAATAATGAAAACATTTCAACATAAAACATTGCAATAAAAACATTTAGGCTACATCAATGAGACTTTACAACTTTATCAGCGTACAGACTAGCTCAGTGATCAACGCAACGACACGAGCTTCGAGGAGCTTCAATCCACCCGAGATCGAATCTCAATGTAGCATAGGCCTACATGTTGTTAACCGATATTGTCCTACGTTTATATTTTCCCACCTTGATGCTTAAATAGGTAACTGTTTATATCTGTTTACTTATTTAAAGTCAAGAGTTTTGTTTGATTATCATTACAACATAAATTTGCTACATTCCTGTAGAACCGCAGCCGCTGCACAAACGACACAAACTGATGAAGGAAGATTGTCAGCCGATTGCATCAGAAAATGAAAATGAAGAAGCTCGTCTTTAGTCTGCTAAATTATTGTGTAATGTAAAAGAACACTAAAATTACTTAAGTTTGAAACCAAGTTCGAAAATTTCAAGGTTTAATTTTTTTAATTTAAAACAGGGTTGCATCTTGTTTAGAGTTTATTTCTTTTGCGATGCAAAATAAGAAACACTAGGCTAATCTTATTCTTGCGACATTTTAAATTTGTATTGCCAAAGAAATTACAGCTAAATTAAACAATTAAAACAGTAGGCCTACAAAACGAAAATTGTCCAAAGAAACATAATTAAATTAAAAACATGCGTTTCTCTTTGCCTCTCTCGCGCTGGATCTCTTTTTAACAAGTTTATTTAGTCTCCCTCGCTGCGCGCGCTGGTCTCTCTCTCGATATTAATCATTTCAGGGTAAAAACACATCATACAGCTGATAATCCTGTATATGTCGCTGCGTCTCAGCCATACAAATCACGAAAAAAATATTTAACCTTTAATTGTTGCTTCAAAGACACAGCGTGCCTTGTTGAATTCACCTTACAATAACTTCAATTGAAATTTTGTGTGAAATTTTTTTTAAATAGGCTACAATAAATAAACTACAAAATTTATAATTTAATAAGATATGGGGTCTACATTTGGACACAGATTTATCCTTACAATAATTTTGCCTGCTCATCAGGCTGGCTATCCGACACTCTCCATATGAAAGAGGAACATTAACACCTTTGTCCAGCAACTGTCCCTCCAACCCCCCACAGGCTATCGGAGTCTGAGGCTGACTTAACACAAAGAGAAGTCGCAATTCACACTTAAATCGCTATTCTAGACAGTGTTGATAATGATTTAAGTTACATGTAGTGATATTTCTGTCACAAAATTTATTACTAAATATTTCATTATTTCAATAATTGATGAAATAAAACTGGTTTGGGGCAGCTTTTTCCAAGCAAAACTAAATATAATCTGAAAAAACGCATGTTAATTTGTTGTCATGAACAAAATGTTCAACTCAATATTAAATTCTACAGGGATCTTTGGATCCTTACAAGGCATGCAATTTGTGAATTAAGTTTTTATTTTATTTTGTATTATTCAAATAAATATTGAAACACGGTGCTTCGTGGTAATGCTGCTAAATTAAATAACATTTATAGAATAATTATGAACTTAAATGAAACAATATCGCAACATTTCGACAAATACATTATTTGATTTGTTTTTACATTTTAATTCAGGGCGATTTAGCCTACATAGAGCGAGATTTTCACCCTTGTCTTATCATTTTCTCATTGGGAAGCGCTTACATTGCATGTTTGAGTAGATCCTATGTAGGCCTATACTGTTTTGTCGTTAGCCTATATGAATAGGCTACAAGTTTACAGTTTTGAACGATGTAAGCCTACTCTTATCTGTATGACCAAAAAATTACGGGGGGGGGGATTAAAATAATTCAGCAGAAGCAGGGATGTTTAGACCAGAAGGAAATCCCAGTCCCCCCTGGCAAATCACACTTTACTTAAAACCATGTTTTTTTAAAACTCTAGGTTGTAGGGAACAGACCTCTGCCATGCGCGCGCATGGTTTGGAGCACAATATC
This sequence comes from Rhinichthys osculus, assembly GCA_029959095.1. NCBI lineage: Eukaryota > Metazoa > Chordata > Actinopteri > Cypriniformes > Leuciscidae > Rhinichthys > Rhinichthys osculus. Next base: position 19,262,356 of record JARWKJ010000023.1, on the reverse strand, counting down.
TGTCTCGCATGCACGCTCGCTCTAGATAGATTACGGGATATTTTAACTAATTTGCGGTATAACTAGTCGATCACGAGTGGCTCAACAGGTAGATCTATAGATAAACTATATCTTTTTGGAATTTGACCGACCGGGTTGACACTACAGCGTGAGAAATCGGGGGTGTTGCGTGAGAGCGTGAGATTTGGGTCAATTGCGTGAGTAGCCTACTCTCACGCTCAATGCGTGAGAGTTGGCAGCCCTGAAAAAAAAAAAAAATATATATATATATATAGGCTATATATAATTAATTTTTTTACATAACTGCTTTTGAAATTACGATTGGTAGCCTATTATTATACAGATGCAAAGTCGTTCTGTTGGATATTTTTTTTTTCCCTTAGTGTAAAATGGAAATGCATGATAATTGTATTTTATAAATATAAGCAAAAAAAAAAACTGTATGGTGTAACAGAGTTTTACAGCTAGACAAATCTAAATAAATATAAAATATACAGCAGACCTTGTTTGTGCGGGATTTGAACCTGTGTCATCTTGATGATGAACCCTAAGTTCTACCGCTCGGCTATGAATTTACTCACTGAGAAATACCCGAGTAAACGCGATCATCTCTTCCTCGGTTACAGAATAAACATGAAGGTATGTTGAAAGATACAGTATACTTACTGAAAGGCATCATAACTCGTGTAATCACTCAATCAGTGTTTCAACAGCGGAAATACGTCAATAAAACGCTTAGTTTTTCACATAGCTTTATATTTACCTCAGGCAAGTCATTCAGTGTCCACAACTTGTTGGTTCGCTAACTCTTTCACTAAATAAATGCACTATATTAGCCTATATATTATATTTTACTTAACCTGTTAATGATATCTTGATTATTTAATGTATGTTTAAAATATCTGTCATTAAAATATCAGCAACTGTGTAGATTATTATATTTCAATAACAAATTAGAGTAAAAACATATGCTAATGCAAAAACTGCCTTATGTGCATTTTACATGTTTTCATACAATTTGTTATTTGAGTGTTGATTATTATCATATCTAAAAATAAATATCAACTGAATTTAGGCTAAAAGTCTAGGCTCTGTTGTTAAGCTTTAATGTTATAGTAATGTGCAAGTAAGGGCTCCTATATAGTTTACACAGCATTAGCAGATAATTTTTTATCCTTGCGAAATGTTTACTTGTAATTGAATTAATTTAAAGACAAGGACACAATTTGTTCATTAAAGCACTGTTTAGTTATAAAAAGCAATTTTAGCTTTCTACCCCCCCCCCCCCCACCCAAAATGAACCGAACCGAACCAAGACGTCAAAACCGCGGGACGTACCGAACCGTCAGGTTTGTGTATCGTTACTCCCCTATCCATTATTGTCACCTAAAATTAAATCAATTATTTTCTTTAATTGAAAATATACTAATAAAAGCTGATTCAAAATTTAAACAAATACTATAACAGTATGCAAATAATTGTCAAGTCACATTTTGCTTATATAGCGCTTTTTACAATACAGATTGTTTCAAAGTAGCTTTACAGAGATAACAGGAAGAAAATGCAAAAAAGTTTGTTTCCAGAAGAAAAGTCCAGTAAGTTCAGTGATGTTTCATTTTTGTTTTAAAAAATTTATTAATTTAGTTAATTTATATATATATATAGCCACTCTGGAGTAGCCGCACTGTGAAGTCATCGCCCAGCTCAGTTCAGTTCTTGTATAATAGTGTCAATGCAGGCAGATCAATATTATTGTTGAATATTAAATTAAATGTTAAATTTAATGTCCCCAACTAAGCAAGCCAAGCCAATAGCAACAATGGTGGAAAAAGGCGATTGTGGCAAGGAATGAAAACTCCATCAGGTGTAGGGATGGGAATTGATAAGATTTTATCAATATCAATGCCACTAACGATTCTGCTTATCGATCCGATTCTTTAACGATTCTCTTATCGATTCCTGATAGCACTGTGTGGGAAAAAGTAGTCTTTTTCGGGGGGGAAAACAAGTTGTTTTATTTGTTTTAAAGCTTACACTTGACTAAGCAAACTGTACTTTTTATGTAATTTATGTAATAAATGGAACCTTATTGTAAAGTGTTACCGATTAGTTATACACCGATTAAACGTCCCGTGAGTTCAGTGTTGGAAAGATCAGTTGTTTTAACCATTCATTAAAACGAATCGGTTCAAATGAGTCATTAGTTCGCAAATTGGACGTGTCATTATCGGACGTGTGCGCGTTGTGTGATTGTCCTCACTGCAGAACATGAAATCCACGGGGAGGAGTCGGATCCAGATCCAACTCCTCCCACCTTACATATACCTAAACCTACCCATCTCCGCCCCCTGATCCCTAAACACACCCCTAATCCCTAAACTCACCCCTAATCCTACCCATCTCCACCCCTCGGATCTTGATCCGACTCCTCCCTGTGGATCTTCTGTACTGCAGTGAGGTGCTACTGGATTTTCCTGCGGTTGGGACATCCCACAAGATGTGTGTCATCAAAGAAAACATTTCATCACTGGATGGTTTTTTTCTTTATTTGAAGTGTGATTATGTCAGCTGAATGTGCGGAACGCTTTTCAGAGAAGATAAGGCAACGTATTTTAGCACAATTCACACCCAGCGGTAGCCCAATTCAGGAAAAACAAATCTCCGAATGCTCCACATAAAACTTTAGTCTCCCTACCTTACCATCGTGTCGTTTATTTTGATTAATATGTGCGAGGGAGAGAGGAAGACAGCGCTTAGTTTTGAGACGGTGAAGCCTACTTTCGCCTTGCTCCGAAGAGAGAGAGTGCGTGCGGGCGACCGGGGCTCTCTCCCTCTCTCTCTCTGCTCGATCAGTTTAACATGCGCCCTGTCACAAGCGCAGCGGTTCATCTACATTACCAGAGAGAGACAATTTTACTCACTGATCAAATAAGACTTTGCAGGACAAAGATTAGCTTTGGACGCGGTGCTATGGTGCTTGATAATAAAGGACAAAAGGGACAGTTGTGAGTTCACGGTCTGTATACATACTATGGCTGACTCAGAGCAGGAGCATCGATAAGAGGACTCGTTAACGTCGAGGGCATACAATATCGATGGATCGTAAAATTTAGAACCGGTTCTCGAGTGGAACCGGTTTTCGATTCCCATTCCTAATCAGGTGCCAGAATGGAGAAAAAAAAAACCTTGGGAGAAACCAGGCTCAGTCGGGGGGCCAGTTCTCCTTTGGCCAACGAATGAACAGTGTATGATTATGATTCAGGCAGCATTACAGACCAGAAGTCAGATTGGTTTGGAACAATCAGAATATTATGCAGTTCCATCTGGTTGAAGATCGGAGTCACGCTGGTATGGAGACGGGTTTGTTGAGGATCAGTGTCGATGGCTGTCGTGTCAATGAGGCCTTCACAGGGGAGAGTCTAGTTGACACAATCTCTGCTGACACTTCAGGGATGCGTTGTGGTTATGTCTAGGTGCAGGTCCTCCATCTGGTCTGGATACGGCCCGGATCCGGCTGACTACATCATGCGTTGTGGTCGTGTCTAGGCGCAGGTCTACCATCTGATCTGGATACGGCCCAGATCCGGCTGACTACAGTAAACCTCGGAATAAGCAGAAAGACTAACATTAGCGTAGATGCCATTCTTCTTATGATGCCATTCTTTCTTCTTCTAACGAGTACATCGGGTGTTATAGGAAGTGTTCCCGGTTCCTGCTGACCTTATTTATGCAGCCTAATAATCATTTAACTAATTTGAATAATAGGAATGTATAATTTTCTATATGTATGCCAGGTTAAAGAGATGTGTTTTTAGTCTAGATTTAAACTGACAGAGTCTTTCTGCTTCCCGGACAATGTTTGGAAGACTGTTCCAGAGTGTAGGTGCTAAATAGGAAAAGGATCTACCGCCAGCAGTCGATTTTGATATTCTAGGTTATTATCAACGGGCCAGAGTTTGAGATCGCAATAGACGTGAAGGACTATAATGCGTTAAGAGCTCACTCAAGTACTGGGGAGCTAAACCATTTAGTACTTTGTAAGTAATCAGCAATATTTAAAAATTTATACGATGTTTAATAGGAAGCCAATGCAATGTTGACAGAACCGGGCTAATATGGTCATACATCCTGGTTCTAGTAAGAACTCTAGCTGCTGTGTTGGACCCTCTGTAGTTTGTTTATTATGCGTGCAGGGCAACCACCCATAAGAGCATTACAATAATCTAGCCTTGAGGTCATGAACACATGAACTAACTGTTCCGCATTTTTCATTGAAATCAGATATCGTAATTTAGATATATTTTTAATCCTCTGGGGTCGGCGGTCGCGCCGGCGATACCAGCTCGTTTTTTTTTCTTATCAGTGCAAAAGAGACACAAAATACTCTGTTGATTTTGATCTTACATATAAGTGTTACAATCATTCAAAACTGTTAAATGTCTTCTTTTATTTGTGTTAACTCATAATAAAAACAAAATGTTGTGTTTCTCGTAAAATAAAGAAAATAAACATGATGCACGTTCTGCCGTCTCTCTAAATGTGAAGTTCATTCTGAAATGCGACAGAAAATTACCTGTAACTCAGCGAATGTTTGTCACACAGACTTGAAACGTATGTTTTTACAACGCTTGGAGTCTCTATTTTTTAATGATGTAAATTATATCAAAAACAAATATACTCTGTTTAAGTAATCCGTATGAAAGCAACAACATGTACAGTTTCTCAAACGCTTCCTAATTAACTCTGTGACCACACCCACGCGTGCTCAAACGATTCACATGCAAATGATCCATGTGGATGAACGCGAAACTGTTGCTCTCTTCACCTCAAAACAAAGAATAAGAGACTTCAGTTACTTTTCATCGAGTTTGGAAGACTGTGTTTGTGCTGTGCTGTTTACCTTGGATTTACCTCAGAAGAATTAGAAGAACGTGATTTGAAGATTTTAAGGTAAGACATTCACTCATAATAGTAAGCATGTTATTGTTATATAAACTTTACATTATAGCAACTAGTCAAACTGGTGCCATACTAAAATGTACGTTATAAAATGAGATTGGAGTAAAAGCATGAAGCCTAATGCTACATTTATATACATGTGAAAAACGCACCAAACATTAGGCTTCATGTTTTTACACCAATCTCATTTCATAACATCATAACGAATGGAAACATTTGAAGTAACATATGTTAATCCATATATTTTTCTCTAGTGTAGTGTTTCTGCAGTGTTCATTTTTAACGATTTATAGGCCGCCTGCTATAGGCTATTGTTATTATTTTATGCAGCCATATGCCTACAAGGCACAACATACCTGGTGTTCATCATTATATATATATATATATATATATAGTATTTTTTTTATTTTAACCAGAAAAATCTAAAATGTATTCCCAAAATCGTGCCTTCTATAGTTTATCTTGATATCAGCATGTTCACAGTTGTTTCGGTTTTTTATTTATTTATTTTTTACAGAGACCAGATGCCCCACTGATACGCGTCCTGCTGACTTAAACATTCACATGAGACATGAACATGGTAAAATGAAAAATCAAACATCTTGGAGATGACAGGTATGTACTATGTTTCAGCAATGGCACAAAGGTGTGTGACTGTTCAAGTCTCTGTCTTTAGATTAACCCTCTGGGGTCGCTTTTTTTCTTATCAGTGCAAAACAAACTCAAAATACTCTGTTGATTTTGATCTTACATATAAGTGTTACACATCACTCAAAACTGTTAAATGTCTTCTTTTATTTGTGTACACTCATAATAAAAACAAAATGTTGTGTTTTTTGTAAAATAAAGAAAATAAACATGATGCGCGTTCTTCCGTCTCTCTCAATGTGAAGTTCATTCTGAAACGCGACAGAAAATGACCTATACTCAGCAAATGCTTATCAATGTGACATGAAACATATGTCTTTACGAAGCTTGAAGTCTCCATTTTTAAATGATGTAAATCATATCAAAAACAAATATTCTCTGTTTAAGTAATTTGTATGAAAGCAACGACATGTACAGTTTCTCCAACCCGAGCTGATTAGCGTTAATGTGACCATGCCCACGTTCAAATGCAAATGATCCACGCGGAGGAACGCAGAGCTGTTACCGTCCTCATCACCTCAAAACAAAGAATCAGCGAGTTCAGTACTGCTCTGCTTTTCATCGAGTTGTTTGTGCTGTGCTGTTTACCTTGGATTTACCTCAGAAGAATTAGAAGAACACGATTTGATTATGAGAACGATTTTTAAGGTAAGACACTAATAGTAGCATGTTATTGTTGTATAAACTTTACATTGTAGCTACTAGTTAAACTGGTGCCAGACTAAAATGTACGTTATGAAATGTGATTGTAAAAACATGAAGCCTAATGCTAAATGTATATAGGCCTACATGTACCACACGAGAATGTTTTTATGTTCGATAATTAAACACAGCACGATATAACAGTAGGCTCATATGAGTGTTTATTCATGGTGAATATTATAATGTTTAGACCTGTGTTTACTGTTAAATACTGTGTTTGTGGATATCTGCTCACACGTAGATACTGTATGTATAATATGGTAAGAATAATGTTTCATAGTTTGGAGCGGCTCGATCGCTTCAGTAAATGTCCCCTGCACGCGTTCTGAGTTTGAGTCACTCGCTCTGTGGGTTTGAAAAGATAAACGCACCAAACATTAGGCTTCATGTTTTTACTTCAATCTCATTTCATAACGTCGTAACGTATGGAAACGTTTGAAGTAACATATGATAATCCATATATTTTTCTCTAGTGTAGTGTTACTGAAGTGTTCCTTTTTAACGATTTATAGGCTGCCTGCTATCTAGGCTATTGTTAATATTTTATATAGCCCTACACATACAGTATATGCCTACAAGGCACAACAAACTTGGTGTTCATATATATATATATATATATAGTGTATGCATTTAGTAAATTTCATAATTTTAACCAGAAAAATCTAAAATGTATTCCCAAAATCGTGCAGCCCTATAGTTTCTCTTGATATGAGCATGTTCACAGGTGTTTGTTTTTTTTCTAAAAAAATATTTTTAAAGGGACCAGATGCCACTGATGAGTCCTGCTGACATTGTTCAACATTCACATGAGTCTCTGTACATGAACATGGTAAAGTGAAAAATCAAACACCTTGGAGATGACAGGTATGTAGCCTACTATGTTTTAGGAATAGCACAAAGGTGTGTGACTGACCAAGTCTCTGTCTTTAGATCAGTGTGTTTACTAATTTTTTTTTTTGTCATTTGTATCTTTGGATTATGTTGTGTTGTAAATAAATCCAAACAATCTAAAAGCCATTCTTTTTTAAGTCTCTCCTCATTCTTTGTGGAAGGCTCCTCATAATGATATCACCTAATAGGGCCATTAGGGGAGGGTCTTTGTCTTTTTCAGTTGTGAAACACTCAATATTAATGGGTGGTTAACGCCTCCCCGCATAAAGCTTTCTTACACAAAACATGTCTTACAAATTTTAAATCAATATATTGTCTTATCTGAACGAGTAGTTAGGATGATTTTCACATAGTTTTGAAGCAAATATTCTAGGCTATGTGGTACAATTTTCAAAAGTCTTGTGAAGAAATAATTAGTATGGGTTTCATGATCTTATTTCAGTGATAATGTTGTTTAGTTTTTTCACAAACCACGCATAAACGTCATTATCTCAAAACTAAAAACTTTTACATACATGCTGCTGACATTACTGTTGCAGAGTTTGTGCTGAATACAGTGTAATCAGACTCTAGCCATGAAAATGTCACAAGTAACAAAAATAAGCTCAAATGTCAGAGCATGTCAGAACACCTCCAGGGCCCAGAAAACACCTCAGACCGCAGAGGGTTAAGATGGAAAAATGCGGTTTTACAGATAATATTCACGTGACTTTCAAATGAAAGATTGCTATCAAAGAGCACACCCAGGTTCCAATCTTAACCTACGACGAAGACTTGACAGAGCAGCCATCAAGTGTTAGACAGTATTCTAGGTTATTACGTGAGTACGTTTTTTGTCCAATAATTAGAATCTCTGTTTTTTCAGAATTAAGTAGTAGGAAATTACTAGTCATCCAATTTTTTATATCAGCTATGCATTCCGTTAATTTTGTGAATTGGTAAGTTTCGTCAGGGCGTGAAGAAATATAGAGCTGTGTATCATCAGCATAACAGTGAAAACTAATGCCATGCTTCCTAATGATATCTCCCAAGGGTAGCATTTACAGAGTGAACAGCAACGGTCCTAGTACTGAGCCTTGTGGTACGCCATACTGAACTTGTGATTGATAAGACATCTCTTCATTTACTGCTACAAATTGATAACAGTCAGATAAGTATGATTTAAACCATGCTAATGCAATTCCACGAATGCCAACATAGTTTTCAACAATGGCGCCACCAGGGGGTGGCCAGGGGTGGCCACGGCCACCCTTGGCCGACTCCTGGCCACCCCACTGGCCACCCCAATGGCCAGAATACATTTTAGTAGCATCAGTTATGCATTTCATAAATAAGTCAAAAATATTCTTTAGTGAAAGAAGACGGGGCATTATGTGTCGTGACGTGCTTTTTAAGTGCCAAATGGTTACAGTATACTGTTACAGCAGCTTTTTGATGTGTCTTTGCCACGTTTTGACAAGCAGGGATGCAAACAGCGCACTTTTCGGCGCCTCTCGCTTTTTTTACGTCAGTTTGGGTGACAAAGTCATCTGAAGTCATTCCATAGCTTAATGTGAGGGACAGAAGTCTATTTACATCATTAAAGTATACGGAAACTCATTTTCCCTCCTCTGCGGCTGTCAATCATTCTCCATTCATATTCAAACAGCGCGCGCGCCTCTTGGATGCACGGTAAAACTCTCTCCAATTTGATATATTCACATTATAATCCATGATCTGTAGATAAAAGGCTGTAGATTTGCATAAAATTACTTTATTTTGTTGGAGTTTGTTGTTTTTAAACGACTCACTACAGTGTGCTTGCTAGATCATCACACACACATCACAAGGACTATGAATCGGCATCAAACACACAATAACTGGAATATAAAACTGAAACAAAGGAACAAATCGCACTAGGATTTGTGCGCTCGACATTACTTCACTTTGTGACGTGAACTTTTAAATGCGCACTTATGCAGCGCAGCGCTGCACACATAGAGTCACCATGTTGCTTTGAGCACATCATTCTGCACCCGCGATGCGCATACACGCTGTGTGCGCTCTGTTTTTCATGTTATCATGGGTTTTGCGCACTGAAATATTATTAAAAGCCAATATATTCTGTTATACCTAGCCTGCTCAATACATTTAAAATAAGCATAATTTAATTGTATATTATTTCTTTGTAGTGTAGGCTATATATGCACTTCTGAATTCTTGACATTAATATATAAATATAAAATTGTGAAATGTATGATTGCCTGATTGAATTTTATAAGAGAAGTGAATTTTTCTAATAGTAGTTTGTTTTTATTAACATATTTAGATTTTATAAAATTACTGTGCAGATTTTTTCAAGAATTACTTTTTGCTGCTGATTTATACACTCATTAAGTTTATTAAAAATTCATAGTACATTTATGTAATATTTAAAGGTGCTAACTGTAATCTTACACTGCAAAATAATAACTTAAAAAGGATTAAATTCATCACAATTATGTAAGTATCTGGAAATTTGCCGCGGGGTGAGGGCCCTTATATATATCATATATATATAATATATATCATTATATATAATATAATATAATATAATATAATATAATATAATATAATATAATATAATATAATATAATATATATTAGTAGGGCCCTACTAATATCATTAGTAAGCTAACATTAAATATAACACAATAAACATAGGTATATATGTAGGAGTTTCCTTAAGTCTTTCTGATAGTTTTTTACAGGCCGGTTTACTACAACAGTAGAATAAAATTCTGAAATTATGGTTTATAGTTTTGGTGTGCCACCCCAAGATTTTAAGTGGCCCCATCTGGCCACCCCTATGAAAAATTTCTGGAGGCGCCACTGGTTTTCAAGTCTATTTAAAAGAATGTTGTGGTCGATGGTATCAAATGTAGCACTAAGATCGAGTAACACTAATAGAGAGATACAACCACGATTGGATGATAGGAGCAAACCATTTGTGACTCTAATGAGAGCTGTCTCAGTACTATGGTACGGTCTAAATCCTGACTGAAAATCCTCGCAGATATTATTTCTTTCTGAAAAGGAACATAGTTGTGAAGATACTGCCTTTTCTAGTATCTTTGACAGAAAAGGTAGTTTCGAGATCGGCCTGTAATTGACTAATTCTGCAGGATCAAGTTGTGTTTTTTTTAACAATCGGTTTAATCATAGCCAGCTTAAAACTTTTTGGTACGTATCCTAATGACAAAGATGAATTAATGATATTAAGAAGAGGATCTATGACCTCTGGAAGCATCTCTTTCATTAGCTTAGTTGGTATAGGGTCTAATATACATGTTGTCGATTTAGATGATTTAACGAGTTTAAACAATTCTTCCTCTCCTATAGTAATGAATGAATAAAAATTTTCCTTAGGGAGACTACAATGCACTCACTGATGCAATGCTGTAGTAGACGGTTGCATAGTTATAATTTTCTCCCTGATATTATCTATCAAAGTGAAGAAGTTCATAAAGTCATTACTGCTGTGCTGCTTGGATACTTCTGGGCTTGAAGCTTTATTTTTCGTTAGTTTAGCCACCGTTTCAAATAAATACCTCGGGTTTTGTTTATTTTCTTCTAATAGGGTTGAAAAATAAGCAGATCTAGCAGCTTTTAAGTCCTCTCTGTATTCAATCGAGCTCTCCTTCCATGAAATGCGAAATAATTCTAGTTTTGTTTTCTTCCATTTGTGCTCCATTTTTCTGGCTGCTCTCTTAAGGGCCTGAGTCTGCTCGTTCTACCAAGGCGTTGGACTATTTTCTTTAATCTTCTTTAAGCGCAACGGAGCAACTGTGTCTAAAGTACTGGAAAAGAGAGAGTTAAAAGTTTCTGTCGCAATATCGAGTTCTTCTAAGCTATCTGGGATGCTGAGATGATGAAACTGATCAGGAAGATTATTAATAAAGCAATCTTTAGTGGCAGAAGTAATAGGTCTAACATATTTGTAACACAGAGTCGGCTTTGCAGCCTTGGCTAAATGAAGTTTACACGAGACTAGATAATGATCTGTGATATCATCGCTCTGCTGCAGAATTTCAATGTCATTAACATTGATTCCGTTTGATAATATTAGATCTAGAGTATGATTACGACAATGAGTAGGTCCTGACACGTGTTGTCTAACTCCAATAGAGTTAAGAATATTTTTAAAGGCCAATCCCAATGCATCTTTTTCGTTATCTACATGTATATTAAAATCACCAACAATTAGGACTTTATCTGTAGCGAGTACTAACTCTGATAGAAAGTCAGCAAATTATTTGATAAAGTCTATATGGTGCCCTGGTGGCCTGTAATACAGTAGCCAGCACAAATCTCAAATGTGATTTATCATTTACACTATATATTGTTACATTAAGCACCAAGACTTCAAAATAATAAAATTTGAAGCTATATATATATATATATATATATGTATGGCGTACCACAAGGCTCAGTACTAGGACCGTTGCTGTTCACTCTGTACATGCTACCATTAGGAGATATCATTAGGGAACATGGAATTAGTTTTCACTGTTATGCCGATGAAACTCAGCTGTATATTTCTTCAAAACCTAACGAAACTTACCAATTCACAAAATTAACGGAATGCATAGCTGATATAAAAAATTGGATGACTAGTAATTTCCTACTACTAAATTCTGAAAAAACAGAGATTCTAATTATTGGACAAAAAACTTACACACGTAATAACCTAGAATACTGTCTAACACTTGATGGCTGCTCTGTCAAGGCTTCGTCGTAGGTTAAGATTGGAACCTGGGTGTGCTCTTTGATAGCAATCTTTCATTTGAAAGTCACGTGAATAGTATCTGTAAAACGAATCGGTTACCTAACGTAACCTCGGTTCTCTCTAGAAGAGGGAACGAGTATTGCGTAAGCTAGCTTACGCTGCGGGAAAGATTCATCTTTGCTGAGATATTGAAGCCAAAAAATTATTTCATAATTTTGTATCCATACACAACGCAGTTCCTCTGCGGCAGACCTAGAGCGGGCTAGCTAGCAGCTCATTGGTTCGCTCAGAGAGAACTGCTTAAGCCTATGGGAGAGCGGGGCTGAACCCGCTTCCAATGAGAGGCGCCCGCGCGCTCATTGCGTCATGACCCGCCAGAATGGGCGTGGCCATGGTGTATATAAGGAGCTCTCCCAGGCTTATATGTTGATTTATTTCAGCGTGAAGCGAAACGCTAGTAGCGCAAGCACGGCCGGGAACGCAATACTCGTTCCCTCTTCTAGAGAGAACCGAGGTTACGTTAGGTAACCGATTCGTTCTCTTACGAGAGGTTCTCTCGTATTGCGTAAGCTAGCTTACGCTGCGGGAACACCTGGCCAACGCCGTGCGCGCTACGAATCCACTCATGAAAAAACCAGGGATATACCGGGGGAATTTTTTAACGTGGAGTGAATGTACAAAGAGGCCGCAGAACGGGCTCATGAAGTGTACACATAAGCATGTATGGGGCCAGCAGAGCGGGCACATGAAGTGTATAAGCATTACAGGAGAGCACAAGGGGCGAACCGGTTGTGAGGGACCTCCAGAAATGCAGCTTCTTAGAGAGCTGTTCGTCAGACAGCTAGTAATTTTGCCTGCAAGGCGGGAACTTCCAAGTTATAAAACCTGACAAAAGTGGACGGGGAGGCCCATCCCGCGGCCACACAAATGTCATGAACGGAAATTCCACAGGACCATGCCCACGATGAGGCCATGCCTCTAGTGGAGTGCGCCCTGATGCCCAGAGGGCAGGGCAGGCATTTAGATGCGTAAGCAGAGGCGATAGCGTCCACTATCCATCTAGACAGTGTCTGTTTTGAGGCGGCCAGACCCTTGGTGCGCCCCCCAAACGACACGAAAAGCTGCTCAGCGCGTCTGAACGCGGCAGCGCGCGTAGTGTACAATCTCAGAGCCCGCACCGGACAAAGGAGATTGGCATCGCGCTCACTATCGGATGAAGGCAGAGCCGATAGGGAGATAATCTGAGCCCTGAACGGGGTACCAATCGCCTTCGGGACATAGCCATGCCTAGGTTTGAGAATGACAATCGAATCATTCGGTCCAAACTCAAGACACGCGGCGCTGGATGAGAGCGCGTGAAGATCCCCAACGCGTTTAACTGAGGACAGAGCCGTCAGGAAAACGGTTTTGAGCGAGAGGTATTTCAGATCCACAGACTCGAGCGGTTCGAACGGGGGTGCTTTCATAGCTTCCAGGACTATAGAAAGATCCCAAACCGGAACCGACGGGGGCCGCGGAGGGTTCATCCTCTTAGCTCCCCTGAGGAAGCGGATGACTAACTCGTCTTTGCCCAATGACTGAGCGCGTCGGGGTTCCGCGAACGCCGCGACGGCTGCCACATAAACCTTGAGAGTGGAGGGGGACCTGCCCTTGTCCAGCATCTCTTGAAGGAAAACAAGCAAAGACGGCACCTCGCACGACCGTGGGTCCAGCTGTTTGTCGGTGCACCATTTTGAGAACACAGACCATTTAGACGCATAGAGCCTTCTCGTGGAAGGTGCTCTAGCCTGTATGATAGTGTTTCTTACTCCCTCTGGCAAATCAACGAATAGTCGTTGATCACCCATGCATGTAGCGCCCAGCGCTGTGGATGGGGGTGCCAGATCGTGCCGCGAGCTTGAGAGAGGAGATCTGCTCTGACTGGGATGGGCCACGGGGCTGTCAGTGACAGCTGCGTGAGCTCCGGAACCCAATTCTGACTCTCCCAACGCGGGGCTATGAGGAGCACCGAGTGGCGTGTGTCCCTGATCCTCTGAATTACCTGTGGTAACAGAGCGATCGGAGGGAATGCATAGAGCGGGCGGCGAGGCCATTCCTGGGCTAGCGCGTCCTCGCTCTTCGAGAAATATATTGGGCAGTGAGCGTTCTCTTCTGACGCGAAGAGGTCTACTTCTGCTCTGCCGAATAGTCGCCACAGTAACTGGACCGTCTGTGAGTTCAGGGACCACTCCCCTGTGGAGATGAGGTTCCTGGACAGTATGTCTGGACCGTCGTTCAGATGGCCCGGCACGTGCGTCGCTCTGAGCGAGAGCAGGCGGCTCTGAGACCAAACTAGAATGCGGTGCGTCAGTAGACAGAGATTTCTGGATCTGACACCGCCCTGACGGTTGAGATAGGAGACCACGGCCATATTGTCCGAACGGATCAGGACGTGGTGTCCCTGGATGCGCGGGAGAAAGTGCGAAAGCGCGTTCTCGACCGCCAGCATTTCCAGACAGTTTATGTGTAAAGGGCTTTCCTGAATCGACCAGTGGCCGAAGGCCGGTGAGCCCTCGCAGACTGCACCCCAACCCGTGTTGGATGCATCTGTCGAGATGACTTTTCGGTAGGAAAATGTCCCCATCGTGACGCCTAGACGAAACCATTCTGCTACTGTCCATGGCTGCAGCGCCGTGAGACACGTTTGCGTAACCCTGATCAGCTGGCGGCCCGTGTTCCACTCGCGGTGGGGTACACGGCTGTTCAACCAGAACTGAAGCGGGCGCATGTGCAGAAGGCCCAGCTGAAGTACAGCGGAGGCTGAGGCCATGTAACCCAGCATCCTCTGAAAAATTTTCAGAGGCCTGCGGGTGCCCATCTGGAACGAGGCGGCTAGACGCTGAACACTGCGCGCGCGCTGTGTAGACAGGCGAGCCGTCATCGTGACCGAGTCCAAATCTATTCCTAGGAAGGAAATCGATTGACTGGGATGAAGGGAGCTCTTTGTCCAGTTGACAGCGAGGCCCAGCGTTTCCAAATGGTCGAGGAGAACTGCGCGGTGCGACAGAAGCTCCGTCTGTGATTGGGCCAAAATCAGCCAGTCGTCCAGATAATTCAGAATGCGCAGCCCCTGGCTTCGCAGGGGGGCGAGCGCCGTATCCATGCACTTCGTGAATGTACGGGGCGCCAGAGATAAGCCGAACGGGAGAACGGCGTATTGATAAACAAGACCCTCGAAGGCGAAACGTAAGAATGGCCTGTGACGGGGATTTATCTGGATCTGAAAATAGGCGTCTTTCAGGTCTAGAGATATGAACCAGTCCTCCTGGCGCACCTGCGCGAGGAGTTTCCTGGTAGTGAGCATCTTGAACGGTCTCTTCATGAGTGCTTTGTTCAAAGACCTGAGATCTAAGATCGGTCTGAGGCCGCCGTCTTTCTTGGGAACCAGAAAATAACGGCCGTAAAACCCCGACTCGGTCATAGATGGCGGGACTCTCTCTATCGCGCCCTTTTGCAACAGCGTCGCAATTTCTGAGCGGAGCGTGCCGGCGGCCAGCGGGCTGACAGAAGATTCGAGCTGCGCGCGCGCACGAGGCGGGCGGCGGCGAAACTGTAGCAGGTAGCCGTTCTTTATAATGCTTAACACCCACGGGGAAATGCCTGGAATGGCTTCCCACGCTTTGGAGCATGCGGCTAGTGGCCGAATGGCTGTATTGCCCTGATTGCTGCACATAGCGGGCTGGACACAGTGTGTGGGCGCGCTTTGAATGTGTGTGGCAACGGGATTTGCACTCAGAGAGGAGTCTATGGGTCGTGACACAGAGCGAGCAGAGAGGGGACACGTGCACGAGCTCGTGGGCGTGTTTATGTTCTCTGATATTAGAGCGGGCTGTGCCCGTTTCATGTGATGGGGCTCTGATAGAGACACGGGATATGTTATGCTTGTGTGTATGGGTGAACACATGATTGTGGGCACATTTTCTACACAACTGGCAAAATTTCTCTTTTTTAGATTTCTCTGGGTAGCCGTAAAAACGGCTTTTTGTCGCTCGCAAGCGGGCTGGGACACCGGCTTGTTTGTGGCGTTCAACACTACAGCAGTCGGCGAAATAACGGGGACTGGCAGAGGGCGAAGCTTTGACGGCGGTCCGGCCGCAGCGGGAGAGCACCGTCGTTTTCTTGACATTGTTAGGCAGACTTCTGATGATCAGGCTTCAGCGTGATCTTAGGACGCGGGCCACGGGGGGGCGGCGGTCTGCGGCGGCTGTCAGAGCGAGAGCGAGGGCGAGGGCGGCCGCTCTGACTGCGCTGAGCTGTTTGAGTCTGCGGAGGGGGGCGCTGTGATGGGGCTCTGGCGGAGGGCTCGTGAGAGCGGCCCGCTGAAGAGCTAGCGCGGCGGGGTAGAAACAAGTTCATCGCCTGAGTAGCTTTCTGTACCTCAGAAAAGCGATCGACGATTCCCGTGACTGCAGATCCAAACAGGCCCGTCGGGGAGAGGGGCGCGTTGAGAAACGCGGCGCGCTCAGAATCTCCCATGTCGGCGAGCGTGAGCCATAAGTGTCTCTCAGCAACACAAAGGCTGGCCATGCATTTCCCCAGAGCTTGTGCGGCGGCTTTAGTGGCGCGAAGGGCGAGATCCGTAGCACTTCTCAGATCCGTGACGGCGGGGGGGGTTTTTCTACCGCCTTCGGCCCATTCACGGAGAATATCGCTCTGTAACACTTGGAGGACAGACATAGAGTGAAGCGCAGCGGCGGCCTGACCAGCGGCGGCGTAAGCGCGAGCATGAAAGCTCGAGGTCGCTCTGCAAGCTTTCGAAGGAAGCGTGGGTGAAGAACGCCATCTAGCGGAGGGCGGGCAGAGGTGCGTGGCGACCAAGTCCTCGACGGGCGGCATGGCTGCATAGCCTTTCTCGGCGGCTCCGTCCACCGAGCGCAGCGAGGCGGATATATCGGAGCGATTTCTAGCCGAGAGCGGTGCATTCCAGGATTTTGTCAGCTCTGCGTGAAGTTCAGGCAGGAATGGAGCGGCCCGGGTGCACGCGGGGGTCGAGCGCCGATGAAAAAAGCTACCGTCCATTCGGTTCGGGGCCTGCTCGGGTGGAGGAGACCACTCGAGACCGAGGCGTTCGACGGCCTGTGAGAGGAGGCGCATCAGCTCCTCTTCTATCCCGGCGCGGGTCCCCGTCGACTCTCTCGCGGATCCGAGAGATGACCAGTCTTCACTGTCAGAAGCGAGCAGTGAACAGGAGTCCTTCTCCTCCGCGGCGTCATCGGAAACAACAGAGCGGCCACTCGGCGGCAACTGAATGTCCGGCAGGGGCGGGGAGGGAGAGCGGGAAGCGGGAGGCGGCGGCGGCGGCCCGCATGTTTCCGCTGGGGGCTCCGGCGGCCTTTGAGAGCGGCGTTTCTTTTTACGCGGCGAGAGAATAGGCGGCGCGGGAGCGGTTTTCACTGCCAGAAGTCGTGCCCGCAGGGACGATAACGGCAGGCTTTCACAGAGGTCGCATCCTCCATCAGCGAGGGCGAGTTCTGCATGCTCGAGTCCCAAGCAGAGAGCGCAGATGACATGGCGGTCTCCGTCCTCGAGACGAGCGCGGCAAGAGCCGCAGGAAAAACGAGACATCTTTAAAAAGACGCTCGGCTCTTTTAGATATAGAGAAAGGATACGAATCGTCGGATGGCCTAGCTTGCAGGGCGGCTGAAGGTGGCGAAGACGGCCGGCTTCTTCAGGGTCCTTGAGCTCGCTAGAGGATGCCTTCTTCGACGGCGATGGCTTTTCTCAGGAACAGCAGAAGCGTGCAGCTTGCTGAAGATGAAATGAATCAACATATAAGCCTGGGAGAGCTCCTTATATACACCATGGCCACGCCCATTCTGGCGGGTCATGACGCAATGAGCGCGCGGGCGCCTCTCATTGGAAGCGGGTTCAGCCCCGCTCTCCCATAGGCTTAAGCAGTTCTCTCTGAGCGAACCAATGAGCTGCTAGCTAGCCCGCTCTAGGTCTGCCGCAGAGGAACTGCGTTGTGTATGGATACAAAATTATGAAATAATTTTTTGGCTTCAATATCTCAGCAAAGATGAATCTTTCCCGCAGCGTAAGCTAGCTTACGCAATACGAGAGAACCTCTCGTAAGAGAACCGCATTTTTCCATCTTAACCCTCTGGGGTCTGAGGTGTTTTCTGGGCCCTGGAGGTGTTCTGACATGCTCTGACATTTGAGCTTATTTCTGTTACTTGTGACATTTTCATGGCTAGAGTCTGATTACTAGGGCTGAACGATTAATTGCATTTGCGATAATATCGCGATATGACCACATCTTATAATGATGCCCACATCTTATAATGATGAAACGCGATTTTTAAACCGCAAAAGCTGCGATTACACTCTGGTCACGTGACACGCGAGAGAAAAGCAGTCCGCAGATGTAGAATCAACTTGGCACGGCATACAGGAAAGAACAGTTTATGTTTGATTTCTGTGATATTATGTTGTAATATATATATAATTAATATATAATGTACAATAATATATTCAGAGAATTTCAGAATCGAGTCTGAGCTTAGTTTTTAAACAGATGCGTGATGACGCTGCGTGTACTTTAGAAACAGCCGTATTCATTCTTCCTCTCTCTCTCACACACACACACACACGCGCGCGCGCGCGCGAAACCGCTCGAACCTTACGAAAAATAATCTTTCATAAAGTTCGAAAAGGTTTAAGCTAATTACAAGGACATTCGCGGGCTTTATCGCACTGGTTGCCGCTTTGCTTAATGTTACTCTTGCAGTTCGCAATTTTCCTCACAAATGCTCTACTAAGGCATTATTTATGTATTTTGGAATGTAGTTGGCTTATATATTAAAAATATGAAAATCACTGAGAAGGCTGCTTTCAATTTAAAATACTTATGCGCGCTTTGTGAAGAGCGCTCGTGCATGCGGCTGTGAGCGACTCATTGGTTAATGTACTGGCATCTCAAAATGCTTTTATGACACGAAATGAATGTAAACGCGGTCAGTCATATCTTAAACCAACAGGACAAACCACATCTTATATTTCAAAAGGGATCTGTGCATTAGTGTGAATGCAGCCTATCGTATCTAAACTGAGAAGACAAATCACTCACAGCTCTTGAATAGAAAATGTTCAGACGGCCTAGTTCTCTTACGAGAGGTTCTCTCGTATTGCGTAAGTTTAGCTACGGGTAAAGTTCATCTTTGCTCGAGATACTGAAGCCAAAATTATCCTTAATTTTGTATATATTGTCAACACAGTGCAGCAGCTGCAGACCTAGAGCAGGCTGCCTAGCGTGCTCATTGGCTGCCTTGCGGCAACTGCAGCAGCCTACCAGTGAGCCTGGCGTGACGTCACGCCCAATGGTGGCGCTTCGCGCCCACTACGCGTCACAGCCCGCGCGAAGGGGTGTGGCTTAGCGTATAAATTCGGGGCTCAGAGGCTGCTTCCCTGATTTTTCATCTCTTCAGCGAAGCTCTTCATTTCCGCTGGATCCGAGAGAAGCCGCCGCCGTTGAAACCAGCGACTGCAAGCAGAGGAAAGCGCCTGAGGAAGCCGGTCGACTTCTCGCCGCCTTCAGCCTTCCGTGCCAGCAACGCAATCCGGTGACAATATCCTTTACTGCTCTTGTCTGTATCTGTGTACTGTGTGTGCTCGCCGCCGCGACACACACTTCTACTAAAAGAGCGCGAGCGTTCTTTTAAGAATGCCTCGCACGTCCTGTGGCTCGTGCCGAGCCCCGCTCAGCGCCGGAGACCGCCACGTGATTTGCGCTCTCTGCCTGGGCCAGGACCACGCAGCCCTCGCACTTTCGTCGGGAGGCTGCGTCCACTGCGAAGAGCTGTCCATGGCGACCCTGCGGGCTCGTCTGGAACTCTTCAACGCTGAAGCTGTCACTCCGCCCTCCATTTCGCCGCGCAAGAAGAAGCGCCGTGCTCAGAGGATGCCGGAGCCCGACGCGGAAGACAAACACTCGCCGGACAGGCTCCCTCGAGTGTCTCTCTCGCCTTCCCCTCCCCCCCTCACCGACGCGCAGATGCCGGCTTCCGCCCGCACTGCCGTTGCTTCAGAGGACGAGGCGGACAGGGGCGCCGCGGGCGACAGCTGTTCCATCCTGGCCTCGGACAGCGAGGAATGGCCTGGATCTCTCCACTCCTCCTCTGCTTCCATCCAGGAGTCCGGACGGACACGTTCGGGTGTGGATGCCGAGCTGATGCGTCTCCTGGTGAAGGCCGTCGACCGCCTCGGCCTCGAGTGGTCACCGCCCAAGGAGCCCGCGCTTAACCGCCTGGACGGCTGTTTTCTTCAGCGCCGCCATCAGCCACCGGCTTCAAGGCCTGCTCCTTTTCTGCCGGAGCTCCTCGCCGAACTCTCTAAATCGTGGAATGCACCTTTCTCCGCGAGGCTCCACTCCAGTTTCTCCGCGACGCTCTCCCACGTGGACGGCGCCGCCGAGAGGGGGTATGTTTCCATTCCCCAAGTGGAAGAAGCGGTAGCAGCGCACCTTTGCCCGCCCTCCTCTGGATTGCGCTCAAAGTCTGCGCTCCCCTCAAAAGCCTGCAGGACCACGTCAGCTCTCGTCGGCCGCGCCTCAGCCTGCAGGACCACGTCAGCTCTCGTCGGCCGCGCCTTTTCCGCCGCCGGACAAGCTGCTTCCGCCCTGCACTCTATGGCCGTTCTGCAGATCCTGCAAGCCGACCTCCTCCGTGAATGGGACGAGAAGGGCTCGGATCTAGCTGCGATCGCCGATCTAAGGAGCGCGACGGACCTTTCCCTCTGCACCACGAAGACCGCAGCCCAGGCCATCGGCAGATCCATGGCTGCGCTAACCGTCACAGAGAGGCACCTCTGGTTGACGCTCGCAGACATGAGGGAGTCTGAGCGCGCCACCTTCCTCAACGCGCCGCTCTCCCCCACCGGTCTCTTCGGCCCAGCGGTCAACGGCATTGTGGATCGCTTCTCCGAAGTACAGAAGACCTCGCAGGCCATGAATTTGTTTCTGCCACGACGCTCTAGCTCAGCCACAGGCCGCTCACGTGACAAGCCGCCTGCTAAGCTCCACTCAGCGTCCAGCCAAGCCTGCCGCTTCGCAACGTCGACAGGGCGGCCGCCCTAGATCGCGCTCGGACAGCCGCCGCAGGCCGCCTCCCCCACGGGGACCCCGGCCGAGGATTGCGTTGAAGCCCGAGCAAGCGAAGCCCTCCTAACATCAGGGGAGAAAAGACGGGTGAGTCCCGCTGCAGCCGGACCACCGTCAAAACGCCATGCCTTGTCAGTCCCCCCACAGAGGGCTACTGCAGGAGATTATTTAGCAGCCAACGAGCCGGTTATAATGCCCTCTCGCCTGCACACAAACGCCGTTTTTACGGTGACCCACAGAGATCCCATAAAGAGTGTAATTTCTGTTTATCCGGCTCACGCCGCTGGTGTTTTAAGTGTAGGAAATGTGCCCACGCCCCAGTGTTCACCCCTACACACAAGCACTCAAAAACATGTGTCCCTCTGGCCCACAGAGCCCACTCTCATAAAGCTGGGAAATGCCGCTCGAGTGTTAGATGTAAACATCGCGCCCGCGAACTCGCGCTCGCGTCCATCTCATGCCCGCTCTGTCACACGGCCATTTCAACCTCAAGTCAGTCAGGTTATGAGTGTAAGTCACGTGACCGCTCACAAGCGCTCACTCTTACTAACAGACACACTGTCTCCGGCGCTGCTCGCGCGTCACAGAATGTTCATGGCATGCTCCCCGTTCACGGTAACCGGGTCACCTCATGTAAAACAGCCAGCTGTTGCTGTCAGCGAGCCGCCGCATACAGACACCCATATGAGTCAGGCTGCGATTGTAAGTCACGTGCCCGCCCCAGCGCGCTCACGCTTGCCAATAAATGCCTCGCCTCCGGCGCCGCTCACTCGCTACAAAGCTCTCAGAAAACGTTCCCCGCTCAAAGTAACCGGGACGTCACATATGAAACAGCGTGCCATCGTTGCCAGTGAGCCACCGTGTCTAAGCACTCATACCGGTCAGACTGTGAATGTATGCTACGAGCCCGCTCACGAGAGCTCGTGTGTACTATCAGTCGCTCCGCCTCAAGCGCCGCTCGCGCTTCAGAAAGCCATTGTAAAACGCTCCCCATTCAATGTAATCGGGTCGTTATGTGCGAACCAGCCCAAAGCGGCTGTCAGCGAGCCGCTTCGTCCAAGCACCAAGGGCGCGCGCGCCGCGCCTACGTCTCCATTTCAGTTTCCGAAGCCCACTTTTACGCTCGGACCGAGTCGACAGTGAGCGCGAAAGTAGCACATCTACTCCGCGCAGAAATAGCCAAACTGCTGTGCAAAGGAGCTATAGAACCGGTGCCGCCTTCTCTGAGCGAGTCAGGCTTTTACAGCCGTTATTTTCTCGTACCGAAGAAGGACGGAGGCTTGAGGCCTATATTAGATCTGAGATTTTTGAACAAAGCTCTCATGAGGAGACCGTTCAAAATGATTACAACCTGGCAGATCCTCGCGCAAATTCGCCCGAGGGACTGGTTTATATCTCTCGATCTGAAAGACGCATATTTTCAGATACAGATTGTACCCCGTCACCGGCCATTCTTGAGATTCGCCTTCGACGGCCAGGTATATCAGTACACTGTCCTCCTGTTCGGCCTGTCCCTGGCACCCCGTACATTTACGAAGTGCATGGACGTGGCGCTCGCCCCCCTCAGATGTCAGGGTGTGCGAATTCTGAACTATTTGGACGATTGGCTGATTCTAGCACAGTCAGAGATAGAGCTTGTATCTCACAGAACTATGCTTCTCAGTCACTTGGAAAGATTGGGTCTCACGGTCAATTGGACCAAGAGCTCATTACGGCCCAGCCAGTCAATCTCCTTTTTAGGGATAGAACTGGACTCCGTGGCTATGAAGTCTCAGCTGTCGACAGAGCGTGCGCGCTGTGTTCGACACCTGGCCGCATCTTTCCAGAAGGGCAGAACCGCCTCCCTGAAGAAATTTCAGAGGATGCTGGGCTGTATGGCCTCAGCTGCAGCAGTGCTTCAGCTGGGCTTACTGCGCATGCGCCCGCTACAACGCTGGTTGAACGCCCGCGTACCCCGTCAGGGGTGGACGCGTGGCTACAAGCGGATCAGGATTTCTCAGAGCTGCATTTCAGCTCTGCAGCCCTGGTTAGCGGCCAATTGGTACCAGCATGGGACGAGGATGGGAGCGATTTCCCACGGGAAAATCATCTCGACAGATGCCTCCAACTCAGGTTGGGGCGGCCTTTTCGAGGGCAGACCGGTCTTTGGCCTGTGGTCAGACCTAGAGAAATGCCTTCACATAAACTGTCTGGAGATGTTGGCGGTCGAGAACGCGCTGAAGCGCTTCCTCCCGTTCATACAGGACCAACACGTTCTAGTCCGCTCGGACAACATGTCGGTTGTGTCCTACGTGAACCGCCAGGGCGGTGTCAGGTCCAGGAGCCTCTGCGACCTGACGGAACGCCTCCTCGTTTGGGCCCAGTGCTTCCTGCGTTCGCTGAGAGCGACGCACGTGCCAGGGATCCTGAACGAGGGACCGGACAGATTGTCCAGGGACAATATCCCCCCCGGGGAGTGGTCATTACACCCCCAAACAGTCCAGCTGCTGTGGCGCCTCTTTGGCAGAGCGGAAGTCGACCTATTCGCGTCAAAGGACAACGCTCATTGCCCAGTGTTCTTTTCAAAGAACGAGGATGCGCTGGCCCAACTCTGGCCCAGACGCCCGCTATATGCCTTCCCTCCGATCTCGATGTTACCGCAGGTAATCAAGAGAATCAGGGAATCACACAGCCGGTGCTCCTCATAGCCCCGCGATGGGAGAACCAAACCTGGTTCCCGGAACTAACACGGCTGTCACACACAGCCCCGTGGCCGATTCCGGTGAGGAGGGACCTCCTCTCTCAAGCCTGCGGCTCGATCTGGCATCCCCACCCAGAGCGCTGGTCTCTGCATGTGTGGTTGATCAACGGATACCCATTATCCTGCCAGAAGGAGTTATGAACACGATCACGCAATCTAGAGCCCCCTCTACGAGACGGCTATATGCGTCTAAATGGTCTGTGTTCTCCAAATGGTGCACCGACAAAAATCTGGACCCCAAAACGGGTGAGGTTTCGCAGGTGCTCAGTTTCCTTCAAGAGCTGCTGGATAAGGGCAGGTCCCATCCACGCTCAAAGTTTACGTGGCGGCCGTCGCAGCCTTCGCTGAGTCGAAGCAAGGCCGGTCGCTAGGAAGGAATGAGCTGGTCATCCGCTTCTTGAGAGGAGCCAGAAGGATGAACCCTCCGCGCCCACCTTCGGTTCCTATTTGGGATCTCTCCGTGGTCCTAGAGGCCCTAAAGATGCATCCCTTCGAACTATTAGATTCAACGAATCTAAAATACCTCTCGCTCAAAACCGTTTTTCTTTTGGCCATGTCATCAGTTAAACGTGTGGGGGACTTACACGCGCTATCTGTTAGCGCAGCATGCCTTGAGTTTGGCCCGAATGACTCTAAAGTCATCCTCAAACCGAGACATGGCTATGTCCCGAAGGTGATTGGCACTCCCTTCAGAGCGCAGGTCATTTCTCTGTCGGCTCTGCCAGCATCCGACAGCGCGGGCAGCGACAGTCTCCTATGCCCTGTCAGGGCACTGAGAGCTTACGTAACACGCTCAGCCCCTTTCAGACGCTCCGAGCAGCTTTTCGTTTCGTTTGGCGGGCGCACCAAAGGTCTCGCCGCCTCTATCCAGATGGATAGTGGACGCGATTTCTGCTGCCTATGCGTCAAAAGGTCTGCGATGCCCTCTGGGCATCAGGGCTCATTCCACAAGAGGCATTGCCTCGTCGTGGGCATGGTCCAGTGGAATTTCCATTCACGACATCTGTATGGCGGCGGGCTGGGCCTCCCGGTCTACATTTGTGAGATTCTATAATCTGGAAGTTCCTGCCTTGCAGGCCAGACTTCTATCAGTCTAATGTATGTATGTTCTGCCCACGTCACTGGTGCGCAGGCTACCTCAACGTTAGCTCTCCTGGTTGAGCTGTACTAATATGGGGTGATTTACATGTACATGCAGCCCGGCGCCGCCGCTCTGCATTCCCCATGGGTGCTTATGCTTATACATGTGTCGGCCCGCTTGCTGGCCGCCTGAATTTCCCACTTTCACTGTTCCCCGGGTTGGGACTCATAAAGTGGATGCTGGGCGGGCACGGCGTTGACAAAGTGTTCCCGTAGCGTAAGCTAAACTTACGCAATACGAGAGAACCTCTCGTAAGAGAACGTACTCGGTTACCTAACGTAACCTCGGTTCTCTCTAGAGAGGGAACGAGTATTGCGTAACCGGCCGTGCTAAGCGCCACGAGCGATTTTCGCTTCAGATCATGAAAACCAGGGAAGCAGCCTCTGAGCCCCGAATTTATACGCTAAGCCACACCCCTTCGGGCGGGCTGTGACGCGTAGTGGGCGCGAAGCGCCACCATTGGGCGTGACGTCACGCCAGGCTCACTGGTAGGCTGCTGCAGTTGCCGCAAGGCAGCCAATGAGCACGCTAGGCAGCCTGCTCTAGGTCTGCAGCTGCTGCACTGCGTTGACAATATATACAAAATTAAGGATAATTTTGGCTTCAGTATCTCGAGCAAAGATGAACTTTACCCGTAGCGTAAGCTAAACTTACGCAATACTCGTTCCCTCTCTAGAGAGAACCGAGGTTACGTTAGGTAACCGAGTACGTTTTAAATACTGAAAGCACTCTTTGTTTATTGCTTGTAATGTTTTTTTTTTGTTCCTCTTTATTTACTAGCTTTTATATTTTAAAGCTATATTCGTTTATATAGCCTATTTGAAATTCTTAACATGTTTTTTAATAATTATTTTTAAATATGCGTATAATTACACAAATAAAGTTTTTAACTGTTATTAATAATATTAATTACGAAAAAATGTAGATCATGAGGTGCCTAAAGATTCCCATCCCTACTATACAATGATTTATTGCTTGTCTTTGTCAAATAATACAGAAGATAACGAACTTAAAAAGTAATCGCATATTAAATCGCAATCGCAATATTGGTTAAATAAATCGCAATTAGATTATTTTCCAAAATCGTTCAGCTCTGCTACAGTAATATGTCAGCAGCATGTATGTAAAAGTTTTAGAGCGAACTGTAATGCATAGCCCTGTCTTATTGTGCTCAGCACCCACTCTGAAACCCCCGAAATCGCTTCCCATGCTTTTGCATGTGTGGCCAGGGCGAGAATGCCTCCGGGTCCCGATCGTCGCACACTGTGGGCTTTGGGAACTGGACCGGAGATGTGGGCGCGGCGCGCGCGCTCTCGGTGCTTGAACAAAGTGGCTCGCTGACAGCCGCTTTCGGCTGATTCGTATGTAACGACCCGATTACACTGAATGGGGAGCGTTTTACGATGGCTTTTTGAAAAACCATAAACGGCGACGGCGCTTGAGACGGAGCGATTGACAGTAAGCGCGAGCGCTCGTGAGCGAGCTCGCGGCATACATTCGCAGCCTGACCGGTATGAGTGCTCGAATACGGCGGCTCGCCGACAGCAATGGCACGCTGTTTCATATATGACGCCCCGGTTACCTTGAATGGGGAACGTTTTCTGAGAGCTTTGTAGCGAGTGAGCGGCGCCGGATGCTCGGCGTTCATTAGTAAGCGTGAGCGCGCTGGGTCGGGCATGTAACCTACATTCACAGTAGGGATGTAACGATATCAAAATCTCACGGTACGATACAATTTCGATATTGACCTCACGGTACGATATTTATTGCGATATTGTGGAAAAGCTCACGGTATTGTTAAATAGCTCACGATAGTGTTTGTGATGATAATCTAAATAATAGGGCTAAGGGGAAGGGGTAGACAACCCTTAAAACCAAGAATTTTTGCGAGCTTACTTGAAACCAAGGGGTACCCAGAATGCACTGCGCAACCGGCAACAATGGCAGGCATATCATCCAGAGAGTCCCATAAATGTAAGTATTTTTGGCTTAAATGATTGATTAAAAAATTATGACAGTCTTGTTTTGTGCTCTACACAGTTATGTACATATATTTGCAACTATGTTGTTTATTGAAATGTTTTTAACGTTTTTAAAAATCGCTAGTTTGCTACGTAGGCTGTCCTAACGTTACATTGGTGATTTGCACAATCAGTCCCACATTTCGAGATCACCCAAAATTTCCGGGATTCAGCTTTTACTTTCTACAGTCGCCATTCATTATGTGTACATTATTTGACACTGACACGTAACGTTACGTGCCAGCTTTTCAGGTGATGCATTCAGCTTCAAACGGATCCCGAACGAGACGAAAACACAGGAATATTAGCAATGCTAAAATGCACATCAACATATCACTTGTTTAGCGTTCATGTACGTCAGAAAAAAAAAAAAACATCTTGTCGATTTATTTTGATTAATATGTGCGAGCCTGCGAGGGAGAGAGAGCAATACAGCGCTTAGTTTTGAGACCTTTTGAGCCTTTCGCTTGCTTGGCTCCGAAGAGAGAGAGAGAGAGAGAAGCCTTGTTTATACTCGACGCGTCCGCACGAGCGCGAGTCTCCGTTGACTGCGCGCGCACCTCTCCAAACGGACGAGGCGTTTATACTTGACGCGCTCGCCGTTGTGCTATTCTGTGAAACGACAGGGGGCGACTCGGAGTAATTCTCCTCTAAACCACCAGGAATCAGCAGTGAAGAAGTAGTTTGCCGTTTATTAGTAGTTTATTAATAGCTGATTCATATTAAAAGAGTAATAAATGCAGTAGGTGTATTGTACTTTCTTGTACAAACTCGTTAAACAACTGAAGCCTTATTGAAGAGTGTTTAAACCTTAATTTCATCAGCAGGGCTTACTTCTGCTATTGTAGGCTTATTTTATAAATGTAAGCAGTTACTTTAGACAACTGCAAACTGGGTGCTTAATGCAAATGTTTTCCTATTCACAAAATGAGAGGCTTTATGGTCGCCCATCAATGCAAATGTCTCTGTGTATAGAAGGATCATAAACATGCTGGTACAGACGTACCAGTTCGGCCTGATATGGCTCGAAGTCGTTCATCTTCGGATGCGGCGCCGCGCGCGATGTTACAAAAAGTGCCGTGCACACCGCCAGGCGAAATGGGGTCTTGCGCACCCAACGCGCACGACCGCCCACACCGCAATGACGTCATTTTTGCCGCGCGCACTTCGCGCTCTTGCGGACGCGTCGAGTATAAACAAGAGTGCGCGCGCGCGACCGGGGCTCGCTCTCTCGCTCTCTCTCTGCTCGTTCAGGTAAACATGCGCCCTGTCACAAGCGCAGCAGTTCATCTACATTTCTCTTCTCCCTTGATTTCTGCGATTTGTTGCAGACAATAAACACACTTGCAGACGGCATTTTGAAAGTTTGTGATCCGCGGGACTGTGTTTATTCCTCTTGCTTTGTGACGGACACCTGTCCTTTTAATATTGTAACCCAACCACGACGATATCGAGACACGTTTACCACCGCGATAGCGCGATATCGTCAATATCGTTACATCCCTAATTCACAGCCTGACTTATATGAGTGTTCATATGCGGCGGCTTGCTGACAGCGACAGCTGGCTGTTTTAAGTGAGACGACCCGGTTACTGTGAACGGGGAGCGTTTTATGAATATTCTGTGACGCGCGAGCAGCGCCGGGGACAGTGTGTCTGTTAGTAAGAGTGAGCGCTCGTGCTCGTGACTTATACTCATAACCTGATTTATATGAGGCTGATCTGGCCGTATGACAGAGCGGGCAGGGGATGGACGCGAGCACAGATTCGTGGGCGCGTTTTCTACATCTAGTACTCGAGCGGCATCTGCCAGCTTTATGAGAGTGGGCTCTGTGGGCCTGAGAGACACAGAAGTCATAGTGCTTGTGTGTAGGGGTGAACACTGGGGTGTGGGCACATTTTCCTACACTTAAAACACCAACGGCGTGAGCCGGATAACCAGCAGTGGCTAGCTGTTTCATATATGACGACCCGATTGCTTTGAATGGGGAACGTCGAGTGAGCACTTTGTAGTGTGCGAGCGGCACCGAAGGTGGTGTGTCTGTTTGTAAGCGTGAACGCCATATGAGAGTGTTTTAGCCGTGTGACAGAGCGAGCAGAGGATGGGCGTGAACACAGAGTTGTGGGCACGATACCTACATCTAACACTCAAGCGCCATTTGCCAGCTTTATGAGAGTGGCCTCTGCGGGCGTGAGAGACGCGGGGGGTACAGTGCTTGTGTGTAGGGGTGAACACTGAGATGTGGGCACATTTTCTACACTTGAAACACCAACAGCGTGAGCCGGATAACCAGGCATTACACTCTTTCTCTGGGCTGCCGTAAAAACGGCGGTTGTGCGCAGGCGAGCGGGTAACATTACCGACTCGTTGGCTGCCAAATACTCCACTGCAGTAGCCCTTTCCAAGGGGACTGACATGGCGAGATAGTTTGACCGCGGTCCGGCCGTGGCATTAAACAGTGTTTTCTGTACGTAAGAAAAACTGTCCGCGAGCTCAGAGAGGAGAGCCGCATATATTTTATCTGCTGCCAGAGCCGGGATTCGAACACGGGTCTCTGGCGCGAAAGCTTAGGGTGGAGTGCATGTTATATAACAGGCTCATAGCTGCAATATTGACATATTAAGAAATAGGGGTTAGTCCGGCCTCGGCGGGACTAAAACACTCTTCCTTTTTCGCCGGTGAGATACGCATGTGCATGGGGCGAGGGGGCGGAGTAGCTTTCTCGTATGTAGAGAAGCTAGCCGCGATTAGAAAAGCTGTTAGCGGGGCGTCCTCATCCATATCAAGCGCCTTGTCCCCTGAGGCGGCGGCAGCGTGGGCGGGAGCCGGCGGCTGCGCGTCCAGAAGGGGGGGCGGAGAAGGTGAGAGAAATGCTCGAGGGAGTCGTTCCGGCGAGCGCTTGAGTGCCACATCAGGCTCCGGCAGTCTCTGTGCACGGCGCTTCTTGCGCGGTCCAGCAGATGGCGGAGTGACAGCTTTGCCGTTAAGAGGTCTAGACGAGCCCGCAGGGTCGACATAGATAGGTCCTCACAGTGGACGCAGCCTCCCGACGAAGTGCGAGGGCTGCGTGGTCCGGGACGTGCGAGGCATTCTTACAAGACCGCTCACACTCTTTTAGAAGCGGCGAGCACACACAGGCACAGTATAAACAGTGACAAGAGCAGAAAAGGATATTTGTCGTCGGATAGCGTTGCTGGCACGGAAGGCTGAAGGCGGCGAGAAGTCGACCGGCTTCCTCAGGCGCTTTCCTCTGCTGGCAGTCGCTGGTTTGGACGGCGGCGGCTTCTCTCGGATCCAGCGGAATGAAGAGCTTCGCTGAAGAGATGAAAATCAGGGAAGCAGCCTCTGAGCCCCGCTTTTATACGCTAAGCCACACCCCCTTGCACGGGCTGTGACGCGTAGTGGGCGCGAAGCACCACCATTGGGCGTGACGTCATGCCAGGCTCACTGGTAGGCTGCTGCAGTTGACACAAGGCAGCCAATGAGTGCGCTAGACAGCCTGCTCTAGGTCTGCAGCTGCTGCACTGCGTTGACAATATATACAAAATTAAGGATAATTTTGGCTTCAATATCTCGAGCAAAGATGAACTTTACCCGTAGCGTAAGCTAAACTTACGCAATATGAGAGAACCTCTCGTAAGAGATCCCGCGCTTCACTGTTGCTCACGCGACGCTCCTGCTCGACACTCACGCGCTGCTGCTACTCTCGGTGTTAATGCACTCATTGATTAACATGCACGCCAAACAAAAAAAACGCGCTGCTCCCGCTTGTGGTGTGAAATTGCCGTAATTCACGAGGTTTACTACATGTGCGCGTTCCGTGTGCACGTGTGATGCTGATGTTGCGCGTTGTTAATCATGCAGCGCCCGAGTGCATTTGACCATCATAAAACCGGATTATGTCAGACTGACCGGCCGGTAGCCGATCATGGCCGATCACGTGAAAATCGTCCGATTCCGGTCATCAGCCGATCAATCGGTGCATCTCTAATAAAGACAGTCATTTGCACACAGATATCAGAGATCTTACACAGAAACATTTAGGAGCATTGAAACCTGTTGTCAACGCTGCCCGTGACTTTTATTATTAAAATAGCTTCATTAATGAAACGCTACATTATATTTCTCAGCAACAAAGTGAAATTCAAGACAAAGCTTCACTATTAATAGAGACGCTGCATAGACAAAGGTAATTCACACATGCACTATCTCTCTCTCTCTCTCTCTCTCTCTCTCTCTCTCTCTCTCTCTCCTCAACTCATTCAAATAAATGTAATCTCACCAAATTACTTAATCTCTGTGTCTGATTTAAAGCGGGCAGAATGCTAACTGATGAAAATAACCATCATTTTAACCATTCCAGTCTCAGCTTCGCATCTGGGTGGTTGTTTGCCTCCACGTTGAGCAATACAATTGTTTAATGTACACCTAGCTGTGGATTATCCCTTACTTATGTTAGCTGCATTCTGGTTGTGAAATTTTTTTGGTTAGAGGTATGCTACTCCAGGTTGCGTTTTCTGCAGCGCTCATAGGTTTATTACATTTATTAGGTAACTTGCTCAAAAGACAATATTTGACAATTTCTAATACTATTGTGTTGGTCTTGGATGGTCAGTTACTTATAAATAACAAAGTTTATGTCCTTTATGTAAAAATGTATGTCCTAAATGAAGCAATGTTTTTTGGTATGGTGTTTTCTAGGGCTGAACCCGAATATTCGAATATTTGTTCGGTGGGTTGGTATTCAATTTTCAATATTGGGATTCGAATATTAGTGTTTTTTTTCCCTTTTTTTTGCACACCTGGCATCCCGTTTCTCATTCGTGCTTGAATATGTTAACACTATAAAATCTGGCCATATACAATACTTATATATATATATATATATATTTTTTTTTTCTTTACAATTATCTTATATAACCTAGCTTTTTTAATAGGATGGACAGTTGAAGGAACCCAACCTCGTTATACTTAATATATTTGCTTCTTCTTAGCCTACTAAAGTGTTCCCTGCAACTGGAGTATTCTCTGTCTAGAGCGCACAACTGTATGACCTTATATGGACTGAAGTGGATGCCTGAGCTTGTATTTTGGTTAGCTGCGTTTCTTTGAGATTGTGGAAAATAGAAAAATTGAAAAAAATGTATTAGCCTTTTTACCTGTTATTATTAATCTAAATGAATCTACTGCGAAATATAGGAGCTTGTTAAAACTCAAACGTGAGATTTTACTGGTAAGTCACGTCACATTTATTGAAATGTGAGCTGCTAATTGTGCTAGCCAGCCTAACGTTAACATTGTTCCATTTAGCCTATTACAGTTTATTTTTTTCTATATAAGGGAATTCATTTAATTTTATTTAAACTTAAACCTCCATTTTGTAACAGAAGCACGTGTTTATTTTTAGCACTTCCGTCAGTGAAACACCACACTACAGCCAGTAAAACATTGAAATAAACATCAGTAAATATTGGTAACCTAAATAATATAAGAAAGTTACATATTATTAAAAAAAAATATTAGTTTTATATTCCCCGACAAAGATACGTCATATAGCTTACCGCTCTGTGCTTTGAGAGGGATGTGGGACATGAGCAGGAAAGAGACAGTCATTCTCTAATATCTTCATGTTTTCTCCTGATGTTCCAAGCAACTGACACTTGTTGTAAAAGGTCTGAAGAGCACATTTTATATTCCGCAGTGTCAAGACATTCAGGTTATGTTTAATTTTGTACTGCCAAAGAAAACGAAACTAAAATCCCAAGAAGTTCATCCCTGAAGTGGCCGATCTCACATTGTTGTAGCCCCGTAAACAGAAGCGAAGGAGAGCCCACGCTGTGCAGTTTGATGCTCCTTCTCAAGAGGTCCTAGGACCTTTGGTCCAGGAAGGCCTTAGTCAGGAGACAACAAGTCCATTGGTCCAGGAGGGCCCAAGTCAAAGGGCCCCAAGTCCAGTGGGCCGTGAGGACCCGAGTCAGGAGGCCCTAGGTCCAGAGATCTTGGAGGACCAGAATCAGGAGGTCTTAGATCCGGCGGTCCTGCAGGACCAGACTCCGATGGTCTCCTTTCCAGTGGTCCCAGAATCATGTCTAACCAGTCAGGTCATGCCCACAGAAGTTGATTCTGTCACAAGAGTTGTTCCTCTCAATCATGATGTGCCCCCAGAGACTGTTCCTGTTCTGGCCACGGAGGCCTTTCCTGAGTTTTCTTATCTGTCTGTTATGGACCTTGGAATCCTTTGCCAGTCATGTCATACCCACAGAGACTGTCCCTGAGTCTTCCTATGATACCAAATCCGAGTCTGCCCCCGATACCAAGTCTAGTGGGAAGCCCTCACCAGTGGAGAGGGTGCCTAATTTAGAGGTGCCACTAACCATGTCCTCTCCCCTCCCATCCCACCTTCTGTGTTTCCCGGTCATCTCAATTTCCCTAAGTCGGCACCTCCCTGGTCAGCCTTGAACTTTTTGCACAGTTCTGTTCCCAACCACCCCCATCCCTCCCTCTGTGTTCCCTGGTCAATTTTGGACTTCCATGTTTTCGCCTTACCTCCTCCCCAGTTGGTGTCACCATGGAATTCTATGCCTGGTTTGGACACCTGGAGGCGAGTTCTCCTCTGACAGTTCTGTCAATCTTGTCTTTGTTTAATGTGTCTTTGTTTGTATTGCGCTTGAACAAATGGCTCTGTCTTTGTTTGTGTTGGCCATGTGCTCCTGTGTTCCTGCCTCCTTGTTTCCAATTACCACGCCCTCTTGTTTAGTTGCAATGTTAGTTTTACTTCCTGTCTTCTGAGATACCTTCACCTGATCGATTTTTGCTGGCAGCATGGATGTATCCTTCATCGCCCAGAATCCTGTGCTTTCCAGTCTGTGACAGTTGAGCTAGAAAAATAAAGATGGCGCCTGAAAGTTGCAGCTAGTCGTCAGTTTGTGTGTAAATGTACATTTTTGATCAATGTTTTCCACTTATGATATCATTTCTAGCGAGAGATTACTATTGTAGTTATTAAATATTTACTTAGTTTTCACCAAAGCTCGCTCTATTTTGCTGTAGGTCATTAAACCGAAACACTGCCTCAGAAGTCAGTCTGAAATCAGTTTTGTGAGGTACCTTCGTGCGCAAACGCTGCCTGCAAAGTCATTGCCTGATAGGGGAGCGAGGCAAAAAGTCAGCTGCCTACGTTTTCGGATGCAGCCCTCATGTTCTCAGCTCCTCGTTTGTGTGAGTGTGTTCAACTGTTCCTTGTCTGAGTATTGTCACCTGTTCCTCGTGTTTTCTGCTCCCTTTATAATGTGTGCTCTTTCCCTCATGTTTTGTTGGTTTGTTAAATATTGTGCCTCTGCGTACTTCTGTGCTACCTAGTAATTGTCTTGTTAATAGGTCTGTAGTGTTATTTGTTCAAGTTACTTAGTTTTGCAGTGCATTAGTTCTGCCATCGGTCCTGTCTGTCTTGTCTTTTTCCTGTCTCTAGTTCCTGTCCTGGAAGCAGAGCTTCCCTGGCTACTTACTCTCATTGCCAATCAGCAAGCCTGGTGCAGAACCTGAGATAACAGAGTGCTTTGGCCGTTGTACTTGGAGTTCCTGCCTGGTCATCGCTGGCGTCCTCTGGTCTTGTTCTGCCCTGCAAGAACTGCTCTCCAGCCTACCATCATCTTGAGCTACTAGTTACAGCGGTTGCTCTTCCTGCTTGCCTGTCATCATCCCTTGTTGCCTGCCGACTGTTATCACCTCTTCCTCACTATATCTTGTCTTGTCTGCTGTTTTGTCAATTCTCCCTCAGAGATCTGTGACAAAGATAACAGCTCTGAGTTCTCTCCTATAATGCCTGATGAGTTTGGAGATCAGAGACCATTCCTCCATACAGAATCTCTCCAGATCCTTCAGATTCCCAGCTCCATGTTGGAGCTTCTTCTCTTCAGTTCACCCCACTCATTATCTATAGGGTTCAGGTCAGAGGACTGGGATGGTCATGGTAGAAGCTTCATTTTGTGCTCAGTGACACATTTTTTGTGTTTGATTTTGTTGTGGATCATTATCCTGATGAAAGATCCAACCACGGCCCATTAAAAGATTTCTAGCAGAAGCGGTCAGGTTTTGATTTTTTATCTGTTGGTATTTGATAGAATCCATGATGCCATGTATCTGAACTAGATGTCCAGGACCTCCAGCAAAAAACAGACCCGCAGTATATTTAACCGTGGGCATGGGGTACTTTTTATCCCTGTGCTATTTTTTATTTATTTATTCTGACCATAGAATCCGGTCCTTTTTGAAGTTCCAGTCGTGTATGACAACTGAATATGCTGGGGTTTGTTTTTGGATGAGCAATTCTCTATCTGTGATCCTTGGAGAGTCTTTGGCCACTCAAACTCTCCTCCTCACCGTGCATTAGGACGATATAAACACACGTCCTCTTTCAGGCAGATTTGTAACATCTTTAGTTGATTGGAACTTCTTAAAGGGGTCATATAATGCCATTTTCATACAAGTTAATTTGATTCTTTAGGATCTAAATGAAAAGTTTGTAATATACTTTAATTAAAAATTCTCAATTCTCAGTTTTTACCTGGTCAAAAACAGCTCTGTTTCCTTGACAACAGTTGAGGGTCTATTTTGGAGAAAGAATGGCAGCGGGAGTCTCTGAGGACACATCTGTGCAACCGTATCAATTTGTACCGGAGTCGCACCCGGAACAAGATGACGGCCGCAAAGAAGTTTGACAATTAAGGCTCGAACAGGACGTTTCTGAATGGTTGGTTAACGTAATGTCACTTTGATCTATCTTTGTGTACTGGCAGGGTAGAGTAACGTAGTGAGATGTACGAACGCTATATGTTTACTGATGTATACATACTCAGTTTGTAATAACACAATAACCATAACGCGTTGTTCATTATAAACGTGGGATTATGAATTATATTGAGAACGTCGTACATAGAAAACATGCAGTAATGTACCCTGAATGTAAACCTTAGCCGCATTCATCGTGAAGCGTGCAAGCGATTTGCAAAGATTAATATAAAGGTTAATACAATTTTACACTCACTTCTTCTGGAGGTGCAGCAGGAACATGAATAGTTGGTACCGATTCTTTTTTCAGGAGCAGCTTCTTAGCAAAACCAGCTTTATACTGACCCTCGTTTATAAAGCAGTCTGGTGAGAAATGATTCGCGCAAACATGAAAGCATTGACGTTGCTCTCGTGGGGAATATTCCCTTCGAAAACAAAACTCAGCCACTGTGTCTTCAGCGGTTCGGATTTAGGAACATCAAAATGACTGCTGTGTTCGTTATTACACCCAAGAACAGAACACCACAATCGCTTAGACGCCATTCTGCTCCAGTGTATCAACAATGGCGGACTATGATGACAGCTCGGTCAGGTCGAGGATGTGTTGAAACGCTGCTGTCAATCAACAATCGTGGGAGGGGCGTCCGACCGTGTGACGTCACACGGTCGAACGGCTCGATTTGAGGCAGGGAAAAACATATAAAGGGATTAAAACAAAAACACTGGATAGATTTTTATCATTATATGATGGTTGTGTACAGGCACTGCCAACACACATTTCAGTACAATCAACTTGAAAAAGTGCATGTACCATTATATGACCCCTTTAATTATTGCCCTGATGGTGAAAATGGGAATGGTGTAAATGCTTTAGCTATTTTCTTACAGCCACTTTCTATTTTGTGAAGCTCAACAATCTTTTGCAGCACATCAGAACTATATTCTTTGGTTTTACTCATTGTGATTAATGATTAAGGGAATTTGGCCTTTGTGTTCCTCCTATATATACTCATGTGAAACAAAAAGTCATAGCTAGACAATCTTATGTTCCTAGTCACCCTGGTGTGCTAAAAAAAAATATTAATGGGAATATACTTCAGATATATTTTACTCATAACAAATTATAGGGGTGCCAATAATTGTGGCCAATGTGTTTTGGAGAAAAAGATTTATTTCATAATATGATTTTTCCCACACTTTTTAATTCTTTTACTTCAATGAAAGGTTAATTTTGCAAAAAAAATTTAATTAAAGATCAATGCAAACAATGCAAATTTATTTTTACAGCATTCTTTGATCATATTTACCAGGGGTGCCAATAATTACTCACTTAGTGTTAGGCCTGGCGTCGGACGTCTCCGCTACGTCTGACTGCCGCAGGGTGTTGGAGGAACTCCATCCAGGGTTCACCAGCTGGGGAACTCACCTGAGGAGCAAGAAAGCGCGTGTATCCGGTCCTTAGGAAAGGAATGGTGCAGCAAGTGAGACACCGAGTGGGGCTCTCACTACTGGCTCCTGGTGGACATGGGAGGACACTGGCTCTACACAGAGATTATAAAATCTCGCAAACGTGTTAGGTGTCGCCCAGCCCGCAGCTCTACAGATGTTTGCCTGCAAGGCGCCGTGCGCCAGCGCCAAGGAGGAAGCAACACTCCTAGTAGAGTGAGCTCTCACCCCAAGGGGGCACAGGTCGCCTTGAGTCTGGTACGCCAAGACGATGGCATCCGCTATCCTGTGGGCCAACCTCTGCTTGGAGACAGACTCTCCCTTCTGCTGGCCTCCATAGCAGACAAAGAGCTGGTCTGAGGTCCTGAAGCTCTGCGTTCTGTCCACATACAGGCGCAAAGCACAGAATGGACAGAGCAAAGCAAGGGCTGGGTCTGCCTCCTCCAGGGGCAGGCTTGCAGGTTCACCACACGGTCCTTAAAGGGAATGGTGGGAACATTGGGCACGTATACGATTACGTTAGAGTTGGCTGGCCCGAATTCCAGGTACGTTTCGTTGACCAAAAATGCACGTCAGTAAAGACAATTAATAATATTGTTAAAATTAAGGTGTCCCCAACTAAGCAAGCCAGAGGCGACAGTGGCAAGGAACCAAAACTACATCAGGAGAAAAAAAAATCTTGGGAGAACCCAGGCTCAGTCAGGGGGACAGTTATCCTCTGGCCAATGAACAAACACAGTTCATTAAGGCTGAAAAGAAAGCATGACTCTGATTGGGCATTTCCGGGGGTCTTCTGGTGAAGAACACCAATCAGCAAACAGGCTTCACTTTAAAGCATAAGCACAACTCATAGAGCTGGCTCTAGCTGAAGTGATGGTGTCTACCACTCCTGGGGGTAGACCACTTAAGTGCCATGAGAACTCGTCGGTTGCACGATTGAACGGCTCGAAGCGACCTCAGATGCTCCAAGGAGGAGATGGCGGGTGAGCTGCGACGTGAGCACTTTGATGATTGATGTCAGCAACGGCCGCAGTGTTCGACGTCACAGCTGAGCTGGCCGCCGGACAGCTTGCTGCTTTTTTACACTGCAGGGGAATGGATACCCTTGACGACGAGCAGACTGAGTTGCAGCTCATGTTTGCCTGGTAGCACTTCGGAGCAGGCTCTTGATTGCCTTAGCCTGCACAGAGACAGCAACGCTGCTATTTGTGCTCATTTCATTCATAGAGTTTACACTCATTCACTTCACACATTCATTATATACATTATATATGTATGTATTATGTATAGTATGTATAATAATGTGTATAATAAGTGCTGTGCTATCCCCTGGCTCACCTATTATCCAGAAAACATAAAGAGTTACTGTATCTACCCAACATTTTTTCTGTAATTCTGTAGAATTCGTTATTCGTTTTGAAGCCATTATCAGTGAATTCCGAATAAGATTAGGGCACATCCCTAATCGCTAAGACATGGTTTATACACTTGCCTTTATTACTGTGATCAAGAACGATCCCCGATCGGCGACCACACATGCTTTTTTTTTATATCATAGAAATATGTAGAACTCACAATCAACTGAGAACTTTTTTTTGCAGAATGGCAGAATTACCATTTTTGAGAAAGATCATGAACTTTCTCTTTATCTGTGAATATCCAATCAGACACTTTTTAGAATTAGAATAGCTTGGTGTCATCCTGAAATGTGTTTGACTGTTGATCAAACACCAGCTGGCCCTTCTGAAAAACATGAGGAAGTATAAACACACATACACTCACCTAAAGGATTATTAGGAACACCATACTAATACTGTGTTTGACCCCCTTTCGCCTTCAGAACTGCCTTAATTCTACGTGGCATTGATTCAACAAGGTGCTGAAAGCATTCTTTAGAAATGTTGGCCCATATTGATATAGCATCTTGCAGTTAATGGAGATTTGTGAGATGCACATCCAGGGCATGAAGCTCCCGTTCCACCACATCCCAAAGATGCTCTATTGGGTTGAGATCTGGTGACTGTGGGGGCCATTTTAGTACAGTGAACTGATTGTCATGTTCAAGAAACCAATTTGAAATGATTCGAGCTTTGTGACATGGTGCATTATCCTGCTGGAAGTAGCCATCAGAGGATGGGTACATGGTGGCCATAAAGGGATGGACATGGTCAGAAACAATGCTCAGGTAGGCCGTGGCATTTAAACGATGCCCAATTGGCACTAAGGGGCCTAAAGTGTGCCAAGAAAACATCCTCCACACCATTACACCTCCACCACCAGACTGCACAGTGGTAACAAGGCATGATGGATCCATGTTCTCATTCTGTTTACGCCAAATTCTGACTCTGCCATCTGAATGTCTCAACAGAAATCGAGACTCATCAGACCAGGCAACATTTTTCCAGTCTTCAACTGTCCAATTTTGGTGAGCTCTTGCAAATTGTAGCCTCTTTTTCCTATTTGTAGTGGAGAAGAGTGGTACCCGGTGGGGTCTTCTGCTGTTGTAGCCCATCCGCCTCAAGGTTGTGCGTGTTGTGGCTTCACAAATGCTTTGCTGCATACCTCGGTTGTAACGAGTGGTTATTTCAGTCAAAGTTTATTTATTTGTTTAAATCAGCATTAAGAAAATCATTCACAGAACACAAGAAGTTCATATTTGCTGATTTAAAGAAGTACCACCCAGAAGCCATGCCGGCTTATAAATAGGGTCCTTCAAGACACATAATCAGCACTAATAACAACAAAGAATAATCCATCCACCCAACACCCATCCACACCAACAACAACACCATTCACCACAAGAATATCCTCCCCCAGTATACATCACGCATCTCATCCATCCATCAAACAAAATCCAATAAAAGGGGTATTCAAACATATGGAGCCTTCAGCCTTGTGGGGTCAATCATGCATAATGTTGTAACAATTTATGTTTAAAATGCTTTTTAAATACATCAAGAGTAGTTCCTTTATAAGATTGTCAATCTCATTCCAGATCCCAGGACCCTTACATGCTATACTAAAGCTAGTACACTTCAGCTTTATTTTTTTCCCTCGTAATAGAGTTCTCCTTCTAGTGTTATGGTCATGAGTAGACGAGGTGACTGGAATGAGATGGCAAAGTTTTGGATGCAATTTATAAACTACGTTATACATAATACAATCATTTTGCAAACTGTTGCAGGTTTGCAAACTTTTTGCAAACTGTTATCCAAAGTTGCTCTTCTATCAGCTTGAATCAGTCGGCCCATTCTCCTCTGACCTCTAGCATCAACAAGGCATTTTCGCCCACAGGACTGCCGCATACTGGATGTTTTTCCCTTTTCACACCATTCTTTGTAAACCCTAGAAATGGTTGTGCGTGAAAATCCCAGTAACTGAGCAGATTGTGAAATACTCAGACCGGCCCGTCTGGCACCAACAACCATGCCACGCTCAAAATTGCATAAATCACCTTTCTTTCCCATTCTGACATTTAGTTTGGAGTTCAGGAGATTGTCTTGACCAGGACCACACCCCTAAATGCATTGAAGCAACTGCCATGTGATTGGTTGATTAGATAATTGCATTAATGATAAATTGAACAGGTGTTCCTAATAATCCTTTAGGTGAGTGTACACACACATGCTGAGATGAGTGGTCTAATTCCTTGTACTGTATATCAACAGAGGAGCTCTGTAAAATAAAGCGAGGAGCTCTGTAAAATAAAGCAAGAAACTCATGTGTGTTTAGACTCAAGCACTATTCAGATGGTAATTGTTTCTCAGTGTGACGTTGGTTAAAATATATCCTGGCTCCAGGATAAAACTTCTGTTTTCGGAATGCAATTAATTCACAGGGAGACAAGGGAGCGGTGACATACTTTTTTTTCACATAGACAATGATATGTACACTACTGGTGGAAAGTAAAAAAAAGAAAATTAGCAACAAAAACGGTTTTAAACAATAATAATAAGAACCATTATTATGAGCATTAATAATAATTGATAAATAGCTGCAATCAGCAATTAAGGGGCCAAGCACAAAAAAGCAAGCATGTTATCCAAGCAAACTGCAACAATGAGTAATTCAAGACATGATTTGTGATTTTTGTGAAAAGTGATTTTAGGTAAAACGGCTAAAAAACGCAAGCTCTATTAAGTGTAATCCATAACTGTAATACATATGACATGCATTAAGTCAAAACCACAGGGTAATTAATCCAGATAATAATAAAAGGTCCAAGACACAGGGTAATCCAGGAAGATAGGCAGAAGAACAAGACGATGACAAGGAAATCAGATATAGCGTCACGAAATGCAGAGTAACACTAAATCGTAACACGATTTATAATAGTCCTTTACGTTTGTTGCTTGTCAGACTGTACGAACATGATCATCGCTGTAAGTCATGTCACACTAAGATCACACTGGTCATTAAACAATCAGCATACGATGAGTCCAGGCAATTAGTCATGCGAAATGCAGTTCATAATGTAATAAGTGCCATCCGGTGGCTGTCATAGGCACTCCGGTTGGAAGGCATGACAACAATCACTAGTAATATGATTTAATTACTGATCACTTTTGACCAATAGGCGACGCTGTTCCCAATTGATGATGTGTGGTCAGTGTTGGGTGACAATGACATACAAAGTTTAGAGTCAATATGCCAAAGTGTTGCAGAATTCAGCTTGGCATCATGCCATCAATTACGCTGATGTGTTGTTTGAGAAAAATTTTATCAATCATAAAGCTTTTAATAACTTTTTGCGGAAAATTATCCCACATGACACATGCCATATATTTCAAGTGTCTGGTGCTATACGATAGGGTTTGGTGAAAAATAAACATAAATTTAATGTATTATTTATTGAAAATCCTGACCGTGGCCATTGGTCTGTTGTGCATGACTGCACATTCAAACCCTATCGTGCGTCCCCAAGAACACTTGGAATTAGGGGTGGACGATATAGCCTCAAAATTATATCACGATATTTCAAGAATATTTGCGATAATGATATTTATGACGATATAGTAAAAAATATATGGAACAACGTTTTATTGGTGATTGCAGCTGGCAGACAGCTGCATTTATTAGTGCAAACAAAATGAAGGGCATTTTCCATCCTTTTCCAATGAGATAAATGCCCAATGGGCATTTTTTAGACAATTTCTTTATTACATTTATCTCACCTACATTTTTTTACAATGGCGTAATTTTGTTGTTAAAGAGTTTACACAAACCAAGGATGCTTCATTTCAATCTTTGAATTAAATTGAAAAAAGTTGCAAAAATGAATACAAAAATATTAAAGATACAAATAAAGAGAAAAGTTTTTGGGCAGGTCTAACACTAGTATTCAGAAAAACTACAGAAACTGAATAAAGTAATCAAATGTAAAATAACACTGAGTCTTTTAGTCCTGACGAAATTAAATACATATATAGGCTATTAATTCTGATTCCTTACCATTAAAGCTATCTTTAGTTGTTTTGACGACAACAATAATGACAGACACATATGGCTGCTGTCACTTTTAGAGCTGCTAGTTTCATTATACTTTCTGTCACACTGTCATATGCATTTTATGCTTATTTAAGACATAACCGACTGTGTTTACGACTAACCAAGACCGGAATTTTGACAAATGTTTGTGTTTTTTCCCGATAAAGCGATATAATCTGCGAAAAATTACTTTTGTTACTCACAAGCTGTTTGTGAGGCGACTTTACTGTATGTGTGCATGCAGAGAAAACCATCTCTCAGAGAGCACACGAGTACCTACTGAATAGTTTAAAATCGCTTGAATGTTTAAACTGATAAGACTTAAAAAGACGTGAAAATTATCAACTTTAGTTACGATGCACTGCTGGCCCGATTTTGCAAGTGACAATTCCGTCATGTCCCGACTCCTAAACGCATGAGTGCGCCGCCTGCAGCACGCTTGCCTTGTGGAACCTATTTTGAGAGACGAGAGAGAGAGAAGGCGCATACGCCATAGGTCATCGCGTCACTATATCATTGATATCGCGATATGACACATTTTTATCATGTAAAAATTAGTGCTGGGCAACGATTAATCACAATTAATAGAAATTCAGAAAAATGTGTTATTTATATATAAAATATTTTATATTTATATGTAATATAAATTATGTATAAATGTATATACAGTATACATGCAAATATTTCTTAAATATATGCATGCATGTGTGTGTATTTATATATACAAAATAATTATACACAGTACACATACTGTACATATATTATGTAAACACAAACTTTTATTTTTGTTGCGATTAATCATGATTAATCATTGCCCAGCACTAGTAAAAATGTATACCGGTCAGTGTTGGGGAAGTTACTTTTAAAAAGTAGTGTTTTCTCGTTACTCGTTACTTCTTAAAAAAGTAATCCGTTACTTTACTTAGTTACCCCCTTTGGAAAGTAACTTTTTATGTTACTCGTTACTTTTACGTTACTTTTATGTTGCTTGACTTTGGGCAGAACCCAATATCTGTTCCTAAATG
The DNA here is from genome assembly GCA_029959095.1 of Rhinichthys osculus. Classification (NCBI taxonomy): domain Eukaryota; kingdom Metazoa; phylum Chordata; class Actinopteri; order Cypriniformes; family Leuciscidae; genus Rhinichthys; species Rhinichthys osculus. The sequence continues at coordinate 19,218,627 of JARWKJ010000023.1, read as the reverse complement.
TGTAGGCCTACATAAAATTCTACTATGAACTCTACTTATTGAAAAACTAGAAAAAAAGAGAGATTTTAAGATAGAAAAAATATATATATTTATTTAAATAACATTTGAAAAACCTGTATAAACTGAACACCAAAGAACAATATTAACTATTGAGCGGTGGTGACGCGTTCATGAAAAATGTCACAAAGAACCGGCAAAAGAAATGATTATGAATATCGAATATCAAATATAGCAAGGAGACATAAACATAAACATTATTAATAAACAAGTGTTTTCTTTGTCAGTCAGTGTCGGCTGCAAAGATAAAGTTGACGATGCTGACTCGCGATCTTCACAGTAGTGATTGTGAACGCGCCAGAGAGAAATGCACATTTCATATGGATTACATAAGCAGAGAGTCTGTTTTCTCTCGTTTTGAATAGTTTTGTTTTAAAGTACACATTTCAAGCTTTCTATATATTTCTCAGATCTTTGAGGCAAGTAGCTTGCGCTAAGTTTCGGTTCATTTATGAGAGGAGCTCAGTCCAAGCGCCGGCACGGAGCTCCTGAGAAGTCCTGATTATTGCCTGCTATATTTACTGCTTATTTATTAAAGACAATTGGTTGATGAAACATTGATTAAAATTAAGATACAATTAATACAAAACGAAATTCACTTTAAAGAAAGGCTTTCTACAAAAACAAACTTAATGAAGTGGTCAAAATCATGTCTGCCCTCCATTTGTCTCCCGATTGCGCATCTTATGCTCTTACTCATGCTTTTCACTTTTATATAATCAACATTGATGAAATTAAAAAATTAATTATTTTATTTAAACATAAATATTAAACTAAATCGTTTTCTTTAATGACTAGGCTACAACACGTAGGTCTATACAGAGAAATTTAATATCGGAGCTGGATTTGAGCGAACGCCGTCTTACATGTGGGGGTAGAGGTACGATTTTCGAGCAATCATCGAATATTATTTTGCTTGATATGCCAATCCTTAATATTTGGTGTTTTAAATGCCTTTTTGAGGTCTCTGTGAAAGATTTAAAGCAGTCTTTTAGTGCCGCTTTCAGAGCGGTCAAGTCCGAAGAACTGTTACGTCAATAACATTGTCTCTTTCCTCATAAATGCGAACACGATAAATTCAATAAAATTTATATTTTATGTTCTGTGGAGAGCCAACCCTTCTTCATCCGGTGGGAGTATTACTTTTGTTTTGCGCAGTGTAATTCACAGAATTGATTGCTCTACCAGCCTCTGTCACGTTCCATGTGGAGCTTGTGACTATTGCAAGCGCGCAGCTGAGGAGACAGTGTTGCTGTCAAATCTGTCCATGGGAAAAGTAACGTTGTGCGGAATTGAAAAAGGAACTACGTTTCGTTACCAAATTTTCAGTAGTAACGCGTTACACTACTTTTTACCCGAAAAAGTAGTTACGTTACTGTAACGCGTTACTTTGTAACGCGTTACACACAACACTGATACCGGTGTTATCGTGGACGGTATATGGCACACCCCTACTTGGAATATGGCATACTTGCTGTATTTTGAGCAAATAAATTCAGCCTTGGTGAGCATAAGATACTTATTTCAAAAACATAAAAAAATAAAAATAAAACATTTTAGTTCTCTGAAACAAGCATCCGTTGTGCCAATAGTTTTGCCATTTTTCTTTCATCCCTCTCTGTCCCCACTCTCTTTACATTGGCACCAGTGTCTGGCTGTCTTCGTTTCAGTCCCTCAGTACAATCGATGGCGGTGTTGGCCCAAGTCCTGTCAGCCTGGCTTTGGTTCTGCTGTGACAGTCATATTGCTGTAGAGTAGTTTGGTTGTGCTAAAGCTCAGCTCAGCAGGAACAGACACATGATCCACTTGACGTGTCAGAGCACACAGCATTGGCTGTACGGCATCTGTCTATCTGTCTGTCTGTCTGGCTTTGTTAATTTTGTTGCGAAAAATTCAATTCATTTGAATTGTTCTTCATAACATTAAAATATTTAGTTTAGTAAAACTCAAGAGGGCACAGGCTGATAGATCTTTTATATGCAATCTGCAAGCAATCACATCACTACTGCATTGCACAAGCTGATTAGCCTCTGCAGATCCTGAAGCCAATGAGAATACTTGCTTAACATTTAAATAGTCTGGTTTACAGATTGCTGTAAGGTAGTCCTGTGGCATGTTGAAACCCTCTGAAATCCTCCAGCTCCATGTGCCTAGATCTGCTATTAGATTTTATATGTGTGTATTTATGCAGCAGCAGCATATCTTACATGCTCACAGCAGTGTGCCTATGTATCTATTGGCAGTAGCAAGTCCATACTTGCTCTGTAAAGATTAAAGTCCATGCTGAGAGTGACTTATCCACAGGTTATCCATGCAATGCTGCTTTATATTGTGGCCAAAATGAGGCATCTAAAATGTGCTGCCTAATGTTTGAAGCAGCTTTCATATCAGGAGTGGAGCTATGGCAAACATTTTTTTGTCTTAGTACTAGGCAACTCACTACCTGGCCCTATGACCCTAGAAGGTAATTTAAGAATAGCGAGGGAACTCACTAGGTTTTGGAACAGAGCTTGAGTCTTTCTGGGCTGTGTAGTGCCACATATAGCTTCTTTCTATAAGCACTGCAGAGCAGTTGAATCTACAGAGAATGTTTGACTTAGTGACTGAGTGTCTGTGAGCATAGCTTCTGAATCATTTGGCATTCTTGAACATTGCTGAATGCAATCAGATGTGTCTCTTAATGAGGTTAATAAGTGGGCCAAGTAGACGGATAATGTATTCCACAAATGCTGCAAACTTTTAATTGATATTTCAACATCTCATAAATATTCATTCCATCTGCCACTTTCTAACTAATCTTTCTTTCTTTCTTTCTAACTAATATTTCTTTCTTTCTTTCTAACTATTCTATCTTTCTTTCTTCTTAACTAATCTTTCTTTCTTTCTAAATAATCCATATTTCTTTCTTTCTAGCTTTTCTTTCTTTCTAGCTTTTCTTTCTTTCTTTCTTTCTTTCTTTCTTTCTTTCTTTCTTTCTTTCTTTCTTTCTTTCTTTCTTTCTTTTCTCTAACTAATCTGTCTATCTTTCTTTCTAACTAATCTATCTTTCTTTCTTTCTTACTGATCTCCTTTCTTTCTAACTAGATATTTCCACATCTCATAAATATTCATTCCATCTGCCAGGAAAGATAAATGGGATAAGATTTGAGGGGGGAAAAAGTATTATTCATGAAAACAAAACAGAGGAGTACAAAGTATGTACAAAGTATATTTCATAAAATTGTGAATATCACTAGAGTGAACATTCACTTGAAGATTATTTTATATTAAAATAAGACTAAATATAAACATTTTATTAGTATATAATATACTGTAGATATGCTTTGATACAAAACATCCATGTAATTTAAAAGTTAAAGGTGCTATATGTAACTTTTCTTCTAAAATGAATCCTTTTTTTTATTGCCTAGTAAGTAAGTAAGTAAAATGTATTTATATAGCACCTTTCACAGACAAGAAGTCACAAAGTTTTGTGACTATGTGTGTAGGGGTTGTAATCACACATTACAATGATCCACTTGTCGGGTTTTGCTATTACCTCTGAAGGCCAGTATTCCTATTTCTATGTGAAGTCTCCGGGTCGGATTTTCTGCAAAATCCATCGGATGTGACGTGCATGCGCGCTCCCGAGCCTCTCTCCTTTTTATATACAGTCTATTCGACGGCACTGCAGCTGATGACATGGAGTCTGATAACACCAAAAAACGACCTGCCTCCAGCACAACACAGACTCCAACACAAACTCCACATAAATATAAAAAACAAAACAAAAATGTATCTGCTGAAGCTCGTCAGGCCAAACGTGAATCGGATCGACTTAGGACGAAAGCACGGATCAACATCGGCAGAGCGTTTGAATTATGGAGAGACCTCCGCTATTTTTATTGTGATAAATTACAAGTTTTCAGATATGCTGAAATAAATAATGGTAAACTGTAATGAAATAGCAAGGTAAACTACAACACACATGAGATATGAAATGAATACAAAAGACTTTTCCAGGATAACAAAAAGTAGGTCCTTTAGGATGTAACTTTTATTTTATGTACTAGATCTACTGTCTAACGTCACTCATCCCACTACTATCATATTGTTTATAATACACATTTCCAGACACGTTCAGTACAGTAATGTTACTTCCTACGATCTTACTGTTACACTGAAATTGTTCAGTCTAGTCACTAACCGTTTTCGTTATCATATTATACATTCATCTATGTTGACATTGCTGTCTGATTGTGAAAGATACACAAATAGTTAGTGAAATGCCTTATGCTAACACCACATGCCGGCTAAATGCAGTCAATGTAACGTTATCATGGTACGAGCATGGAGCATTAGTTCAACGTCAAGCTGATAAAAGTAGCCTATTATTGTAACGTTGCAGTGGGAGTTTACATGAGTTTCCAGCATGTTGTGTGCTGGTTTCTCCAGTGTGTTGAAAGTCTCAGTGTGGCCGGTACCATGAGTGCTCGCTCTTGTGTTCGAGCACACGCAAGAGCATGAGCACTCTTGTAAAAATTGGTTGCAATCTGAAACATCACCGATAGAGGCCGCTAAAAAATACATATAGCACATTTAACTGAGTCCCAACACATTGCGGAAACCCCTTGATTTTAATCATGTGCTTTGGATTTGTGACTCTGAATATATGAATCTTTGATTGCACTCAATTATGAATCATAAAAGTGAATTAGCCACTCAATATCTCTTCTAATGTTCTTTTTCAGCTTTTTCTTTCTTTCTAATCTTTCTTTCTTTCTAACTAATCCATATTTCTTTCTTTCTTTCTTTCTTTCTTTCTTTCTTTCTTTCTTTCTTTCTTTCTTTCTTTCTTTCTTTCTCTAACTAATCTGTCTATCTTTCTTTCTAACTAATCTCTCTATTTTTCTTTCTAACTGATCTCTTTCTTTCTTTCTTTCTAACTAATCTATCTTTCTTTTTTCTAACTCATCTTTCTTTCTTTCTTTCTTTCTTTCTTTCTTTCTTTCTTTCTTTCTTTCTTTCTTTCTTTCTTTCTTTCTTTCTGATCTCTTTCTTTCTAACTAATCTATCTTTCTTTTTTCTAATAAATCTCTTTCTTTCTTTCTTTCTTTCTTTCTTTCTTTCTTTCTTTCTTTCTTTCTTTCTTTCTTTCTTTCTTTCTAACTAATCTGTCTATCTTTCTTTCTTTCTTTCTTTCTTTCTTTCTTTCTTTCTTTCTAACAAAGCCATCTTTTTTCTTTCGTTCTTTCTAACAAATCCATCTTTTTTTCTTTCGTTCTTTCTAACAAACTATCTTTTTTTCTTTCGTTCTTTCTAACAAAGCCATATTTTTTTCTTTCGTTCTTTCTAACAAATCCATCTTTCTTTCTTTTTCTAATGCATCTTTCTTTCTACCTAATCTTTTTCTTTCTTTTTGTCCAACTAATCCATCTTTCGTTCTTTCTAACAAATCCATCTTTTTTTCTTTCGTTCTTTCTAACAAATCCATCTTTCTTTCTTTCTTTCTTTCTTTCTTTCTTTCTTTCTTTCTTTCTTTCTTTCTTTCTTTCTTTCTTTCTAATCCATCTTTCTTTATTTATTTATTTATTTATTTCTAACTAATCCATCTTTCTTTCTTTCTAACAAATCCATCTTTCTTTCTTTCTAACTAATCCATCTTTCTTTCTTTTTTCTAACTAATCTTTCTTTCTTTCTTTCTAACTAATCTTTCTTTCTAACTAATCTTTCTTTCTTTCTTTCTAACTAATGTTTCTTTCTTTCTTTCTTTCTTTCTTTCTAACTAATCTTTCTTTCTTTCTTTCTTTCTTTCTTTCTTTCTTTCTAACTAATCGTTCTTTCTAACTAACTAATCTTTCTTTCTTTCTTTCTAACTAATCTTTCTTTCTTTCTTTCTTTCTAACTAATATTTCTTTCTTTCTTTCTAACTATTCTATCTTTCTTTCTTCTTAACTAATCTTTCTTTCTTTCTAAATAATCCATATTTCTTTCTTTCTAGCTTTTCTTTCTTTCTTTCTTTCTTTCTTTCTTTCTTTCTTTCTTTCTTTCTTTCTTTCTTTCTTTCTCTAACTAATCTGTCTATCTTTCTTTCTAACTAATCTGTCTATTTTTCTTTCTAACTGATCTCTTTCTTTCTTTCTAACTAATCTATCTTTCTTTTTTCTAACTCATCTTTCTTTCTTTCTTTCTTTCTTTCTTTCTTTCTTTCTTTCTTTCTTTCTTTCTTTCTTTCTTTCTTTCTTTCTTTCTTTCTTACTGATCTCTTTCTTTCTAACTAGTCTACCTTTCTTTTTTCTAATAAATCTCTTTCTTTCTTTCTTTCTTTCTTTCTTTCTTTCTTTCTTTCTTTCTTTCTTTCTTTCTTTCTTTCTTTCTTTCTTTCTTTCTTTCTTTCTTTCTTTCTTTCTCTCTAACTAATCTGTCTATCTTTCTTTCTTTCTTTCTTTCTTTCTTTCTTTCTTTCTAACAAAGCCATCTTTTTTCTTTCGTTCTTTCTAACAAATCCATCTTTTTTTCTTTCGTTCTTTCTAACAAACTATCTTTTTTTCTTTCGTTCTTTCTAACAAAGCCATATTTTTTCTTTCGTTCTTTCTAACAAATCCATCTTTCTTTCTTTTTCTAATGCATCTTTCTTTCTACCTAATCTTTTTCTTTCTTTTTGTCCAACTAATCCATCTTTCGTTCTTTCTAACAAATCCATCTTTTTTTCTTTCAATCTTTCTAACAAATCCATCTTTCTTTCTTTCTTTCTTTCTTTCTTTCTTTCTTTCTTTCTTTTTCTTTCTTTCTTTCTTTCTTTCTTTCTTTCTTTCTTTCTTTCTTTCTTTCTTTCTTTCTTTCTTTCTAACTAATCCTCCTTTCTTTCTTTCTTTCTTTCTTTCTTTCTTTCTTTCTTTCTTTCTTTCTTTCTTTTTTTCTAATCCATCTTTCTTTATTTATTTATATATTTATTTCTAACTAATCCATCTTTCTTTCTTTCTAACAAATCCATCTTTCTAACTAATCTTTCTTTCTTTCTTTCTAACTAATGTTTCTTTCTTTCTTTCTTTCTTTCTAACTAATCTTTCTTTCTTTCTTTCTTTCTTTCTTTCTTTCTTTCTTTCTTTCTTTCTTTCTTTCTTTCTTTCTTTCTTTCTTTCTAATCCATCTTACTTTCTTTTTTCTAACTAATCTATCTTTCTAACTAATCTTTCTTTCTTTCTTTCTTTCTTTCTTTCTTTCTTTCTTTCTTTCTTTCTTTCTTTCTTTCTTTCTTTCTTTCTAACTAATCGTTCTTTCTAACTAATCTTTCTTTCTTTCTAACTAATCTTTCTTTCTTTCTTTCTTTCATTCTAACTAATATTTATTTCTTTCTTTCTAACTATTCTATCTTTCTTTCTTCTTAACTAATCTTTCTTTCTTTCTAAATAATCCATATTTCTTTCTTTCTAGCTTTTCTTTCTTTCTTTCTTTCTTTCTTTCTTTCTTTCTTTCTTTCTTTCTTTCTTTCTTTCTTTCTTTCTTTCTTTCTTTCTTTCTTTTCTCTAACTAATCTGTCTATCTTTCTTTCTAAATAATCTATCTTTCTTTCTTTCTTTCTTACTGATCTCCTTTCTTTCTAACTAATCTATCTTTCTTTTTTCTAACTAATCTATCTTTCTTTTTTCTAACTAATCTATCTTTCTTTCTTTCTTTCTTACTGATCTCTTTCTTTCTAACTAATCTATCTTTTTTTTCTAACTTATCTTTCTTTCTTTCTTTCTTTCTTTCTTTCTTTCTTTCTTTCTTTCTTTCTTTCTTTCTAACTAATTGTCTTTCTTTCTTTCTTTCTTTCTTTCTTTCTTTCTTTCTTTCTTTCTTTCTTTCTTTCTTTCTTTCTTTCTTTCTTTCTTTCTTTCTAACTTATCTATATTTCTTTCTTTCTAACAAATCCATCTTTTTTTCTTTCGTTCTTTCTAACAAAGCCATCTTTTTTCTTTCGTTCTTTCTAACAAATCCATCTTTTTTTCTTTCGTTCTTTCTAACAAACTATCTTTTTTTCTTTCGTTCTTTCTAACAAAGCCATATTTTTCTTTCGTTCTTTCTAACAAATCCATCTTTCTTTCTTTTTCTAATCCATCTTTCTTTCTACCTAATCTTTTTCTTTCTTTTTGTCCAGCTAATCCATCTTTCGTTCTTTCTAACAAATCCATCTTTTTTTCTTTCGTTCTTTCTAACAAATCCATCTTTCTTTCTTTCTTTCTTTCTTTCTTTCTTTCTTTCTTTCTTTCTTTCTTTCTTTCTTTCTTTCTTTCTTTCTTTCTTTCTTTCTTTCTAACTAATCCTCCTTTCTTTCTTTCTTTCTTTCTAATCCATCTTTCTTTCTTTATTTATTTCTTTCTAACTAATCCATCTTTCTTTCTTTCTAACAAATCCATCTTTCTTTTTTTCTTTCTAACTAATCCATCTTTCTTTCTTTTTTCTAACTAATCTTTCTTTCTTTTTTTCTTTCTAACTAATCTTTCTTTCTAACTAATCTTTCTTTCTTTCTAACTAATGTTTCTTTCTTTCTTTCTAACTAATCTTTCTTTCTTTCTTTCTAACTAATCCATCTTTCTTTCTTTTTTCTAACTAATCTATCTTTCTAACTAATCTTTCTTTCTTTCTTTCTTTCTTTCTTTCTTTCTTTCTTTCTTTCTTTCTTTCTTTCTAACTAATCTTTCTTTCTTTCTAACTAATCTTTCTTTCTTTCTTTCTTTCTAACTAATCTTTCTTTCTTTCTAACTAATCTTTCTTTCTTTCTTTCTAACTATTCTATATTTCTTTCTTCTTAACTAATCTTTCTTTATTTCTAAATAATCCATATTTCTTTCTTTCTAGCTTTTCTTTCTTTCTTTTTCTTTCTTTCTTTCTTTCTTTCTTTCTTTCTTTCTTTCTTTCTTTCTTTCTTTCTTTCTTTCTTTCTTTCTTTCTTTCTTTCTTTCTAATCTATCTTTCTTTCTTCCTTACTGATCTCCTTTCTTTCTAACTAATCTATCTTTCTTTTTTCTAACTAATCTATCTTTCTTTTTTCTAACTAATCTATCTTTCTTTCTTTCTTTCTTACTGATCTCTTTCTTTCTTTCTTTCTAACTAATCTATCTTTCTTTTTTCTAACTTATCTTTCTTTCTTTCTTTCTTTCTTTCTAACTAATTGTCTTTCTTTCTTTCTAACTTATCTATATTTCTTTCTTTCTAACTAATCTTTCTTTCTTTCTAACTAATCTTTCTTTCTTTCTCACTAATCTATCTTTCTTTCTAACTAATCTTTCTTTCTTTCTCACTAATCTATCTTTCTTTCTTTCTAACTAATCTTTCTTTCTAACTAATCCTTCTTTCTTTCTTTCTAACTAATCTTTCTTTCTTTCTTTCAAACTAACTTTCTTTCTAACTAATCTTTCGTTTTTTCTTTCTTTCTAACTAATCTTTCTTTTTTCTATCTATCTATCTATCTATCTATCTATCTATCTATCTATCTATCTAATTTTTCTTTCTAACTAATATTTCTTTCTTTCTAACTAATCTATCTTTCTTTCTTTCTAACTAATCTATCTATCTTTCTTTCTTTCTTTCTAACTAATATATCTTTTTTTCTTTCTAACTAATCTTTCTTTCTTTCTAACTAATTTTTCTTTCTTTCTAACTCATCTTTCTTTCTTTCTTTCTTTATAACTAATCTTTCTTTCTTTCTTTCTTTCTTTCTTTCTAACTAATTATCTTTCTTTCTTTATAACTAATCCATCTTTCTTTCTTTCTTACTAATTATTTTCTTTCTTTCTTTCCAACTAATCTCTTTCTTTCTTTCTTTCTTACTGATCTATCTTTCTTTCTATCTTATCTTTCTTTCTTTCTAACTAATGTTTCTTTCTTTCTTTCTAACTAATTATCTTTCTTTCTTTCTTTATAACTAATCTTTCTTTCTTTCTTTCTTTCTTTCTTTATAACTTATCTATCTTTCTTTCATTCTTCTAACTAATTGTCTTTCTTTCTTTCTTTCTAACTAATCTTTCTTTCTTTCTAACTTATCTATCTTTCTTTCATTCTAACTAATCTTTCTTTCTTTCTAACTAATCTTTCTTTCTTTCTAACTAATCTTTCTTTCTTTCTCACTAATCTATCTTTCTAACTAATCTTTCTTTCTAACTAATCTTTCTTTCTTTCTAACTTATCTATCTTTCTTTCTTTCTAACTAATCTTTCTTTCTCACTAATCTATCTTTCTTTCTTTCCAACTAATCTTTCTTTCTAACTAATCTTTCTTTCTTTCTAACTAATCTTTCTTTCTTTATAACTAATCCATATTTCTTTCTTTCTAACTAATTATCTTTCTTTCTTTATAACTAATCCATATTTCTTTCTTTCTGACTTATTCTTTTCTTTCTTTCTTTCCAACTAATCTCTTTCTTTCTTTCTTTCTTACTGATCTTTCTTTCTTTATAACTAATCTTTCTTTCTTTCTTTCTAACTAATCTTTCTTTCTTTCTTTCTTTCTTTCTTTCTAACTAATTATCTTTCTTTCTTTCTTTCTTTATAACTAATCTTTCTTTCTTTTTACCTAATCTTTCTTTCTTTTTTCTTTCTTTCTTTCCAACTAATCTCTTTCTTTCTTTCTTTCTTTCTTACTGATCTATCTTTCTTTCTATCGTATCTTTCTTCCTTTCTAACTAATCTTTCTTTCTTTCTAACTAACTAATCCATCCTTCTTTCTTTCTAACTAATCCATCCTTCTTTCTTTCAGACTAATCCATCTTTCTTTCTTTCTTTCTGACTAATCCATCTTTCTTTCTAACTAATCCATCTTTTTTCTTTCTAACTAATCTATCTTTCTTTCTAACTAATAGAGATGCACCGATTACAATTTTCTAGGCCGATTCCGATTTCCGATTTTTCTTGAGTTTGACCTGCCGATGCCGATTTTAGCCGATTCCGATTTAATTTTTTCTAACCACTTTACAGCACACAAAAATGTTTATTTTCTATCTTCTCTTTAATAGAACATTTTGCATAGAACATAGAACATTTTTTGAACAGATAATCACTATAAAATAGAATTATATAAATTACTCCTGGTGTGGGAAATTCACACACATCTAAAGTGCAGTGTTATGGAAGAACCATTTCCTTCTTTTCACATGCAATATCCAACTAAAACAAATTGATATATTTAGCAAACTAAACTTCTGTATGAAAACAGCTAATGGCAATAAAATAATATATAAATAACAAATAAAAATAAAATAAAATGTAGCCTTGCAGTATAAAGATATTTCTCAAAACACACACAGGCCTATTGCAATCACTTGTACATCAATGGCAAGTTTTATTTCACAAACAGTTCTTCTCTCATCTGACACATGTCCAGCCAGGCTAAACAAGCGCTAAGCTCGGGCAAGTGGAGCAAGTGGGGAAACGATTGGGAAATAATAAAAACAAGTTTAAATGGGTACATTTTCTATAAATATTTTTGAGTATTCATTTTCTTTCTGACATATACTCCAGTTCTTTTTAAAACACACCAGACATGCAAATTCTGTGCATTTTGGGCACTTTAATTAAACGCGAGCCGAAACCCGCGCTTCACTGCTGCCCACGCGCTGCTCCTGCTCGCGGTGTGAATGCACTCGTTGATTAACATGCACGGCAAAAAAACAAACAAAAAAAAAAACGCGCTGCTCACGCTTGCGGTGTGAAACGGCCATACTTCACGAGGTTTCCTACATGTGCATTCCGTGTGCACGTGTGATGCTGATGTTGCGCGATGTTAATCATGCGGCGCCAGAGTGCAGATTTGACCGGCATAAAATCATAATATGTCAGACTGACCGGCCGGTCGCCGATCATGGCCGATCACGTGAAAATCGGCCGATTCCGGTCACCAGCCGATCAATCGGTGCATCTCTACTAACTAATCTTTCTTTCTTTGTTTCTTTCTAACTAATCTTTCTTTGTTTCTTTCTTTCTAACTAATCCATCCTTCTTTCTTTCTGACTAATCCATCTTTCTTTCTTTCTAACTAATGCATCTTTCTTTCTTTCTTACTCACTAATCTATCTTTCTTTCTTTCTAACTAATCTTTATTTCTTTCTTTCTAACTAATCTTTATTTCTTTCTTTCTAACTAATCTTTCTTTCTTTCTAACTAACTAATCCATCGTTATTTCTTTCTTACTATTCTTTCTTTCATTTTTCTTTCTTTCTTTCCAACTAATCTCTCTCTTTCTTTCTTTCACACTGATCTATCTTTCTTTCTATCTTTCTTTCTTTCTAACTAATCTTTCTTTCTTTCTAACTAATCTTTCTTTCTTTCTAACTAATCCATCCTTCTTTCTTTCTAACTAATCTTTCTTTCTTTCTTTCTGACTAATCCATCTTTCTTTCTAACTAATCCATCTTTCTTTCTTTCTTTCTTTCTAACTAATCTATCTTTCTTTCTTTCTTTCTTTCATACTGATCTGTCTTTCTTTCTGACTAATCCATATTTCTTTCTAACTAATCTTTCTTTCTTTCTAACTAATCTATCTTTCTTTCTTTCTTCCTTACTAATCTATCTTTCTTTCTTTCTTTCTAACTAATCTTTCTTTTATTGAAACCAATCTTTCTATCTATCTAACTAATCTTTCTTTTCTTTCTAACTTATTGTTTTCTTTCTACTTATTCTTTCTTTCTAACTAATCCATCTATCAAACTTCAAACTACTTTAAACTTCAAACTACTTTAAACTTCCTCAAACTATCTGGTCCGGCTTTTTCAAGCCAACTTAAAGTTTGTCTCATCAAACTTTTTTTCTAGTTACATCTATAATTACACTGTTGACAATTCCCTTACCCCTTAACTCACCCTTGAACCTAACCATAACACCAAACCTGTCCCTAACCTTGCCCGTATTATCAATAGCAGCAAAAGTGTTTTGCAATACAACATGAACATAATAAGTATATAGTACTTTTTTGATTTAAGTACATAGTAGTTAAAAACATCTAATATGAAGTGTGACCATATTTACTACTAAAGATGGACTAGTTAGTTGCTACATTGCTTAACAAGGACTTTTTGTTTCTGTCTCTTAAGTACCCTGAAATTTCGGCTGGATCCAAAATCGCATACTTCCCTAGTAGGCGGCAAACAGGTTGTGACAAGAGTAGTATGTCAGAATTCACAGTACTCAGAAAAGAGTAGGCAAAAAGTACACGGACAGCCTACTTCCGGCAAGATTCTGAAGTGTGCATATGATGGACACTTTACTATGAAGCCACGGGAGAGGATTTCTGAATGACAGTGAAGCGATGTAACTGATGCTGGTAGGTCACATGATAATGACAAAATGGCAAATGTAGTATGTCCAGATTACATTCTACATATATTCATACTATATAGAACATACATTTTTCTAGTGGTCGTGAAGTAATTACTTATTCAGAATAAGTACAAGAGAGTATGTGATTTTGGACGCAGCCCTAGAGTTTTGAAGTGCCTCTCAATATATTTGGTCACTTCCTTTATGACCCCATTTCCTGTTTCCCTAGTTGTTTTCAGTGTGTTTTGGGTGTCACCTACATCTATAGAAAATGTCAGAAAGATCAATCTATCTGAAAAATGTCTTGCATTAACAACGACTGCTGCACTAAAAGCCCTGAGGTTTTCTGTAACTCTTGTGTCCTATTAGCTTTAGATGTCTGATGTGTTTTTCTATAAAAAAAAAAAAAAAAAATGATTGTTGCACATCAAAAGATTACAGCCATAAATTAATGCAGCAATTACGGTTTGTCATTTTTCAGTCAAGTTAGTGAAATGTACATTATTCGCCCTCACATGAGGAATTAACATTTTGTTAAACTTAAAATGGGGTTTCTAGTGTTTGACCTGACAATATTTAATGGCAGTATTGTTTATGCATCGTAAAGCCTTTAAATTCTGTATGGTGTGAGCTTTTCCTGCTTTATAAGTGTAGGCTATTATAATAAGAACCCTGGTAACATGTGACTTTCTTTCTCCATAAAGAAGCATTAGCAGAGGTTAATCACACCAAATAAGTAACCTTGTTGCATAATCTGCCCCATAATGTGACTCAAATGTCTAGTTTTCCAGTGAACATTTACTTATTACACGTCTCTCTGGAGTACTTGATTCTTGTCAATTGTGGCTTTTTGTGGTCAATTTTTTTATAATGAGAGCTAAATTGTTTTTTTGCTAGTCATTGTGGTATAGTTTCATCACTGCATAGTCTCATTCTCACATAAAATTAATTCAGTCCAATAATCAGTCAAGCAACTGGGATAATGTACAGTTAGTCATTATTGCAAAATAAACTCCTTCAGGATGATACAAGTGTAAGACTGGAAGAACTGGTTGATGGAATCAACCTCACCACAGGTCTATAAGACAAAGGATCTTGTTGGAAATTAACATTTGACTCCCTCCCCCTCTTCCTTTGAGCATCTCATCTACATTTTCTCTCTCTCTCTCTCTCTCCCTCTCTCTCTCTCTCTCTCTCTCTCTCTCTCTCTCAGTAACACTTAAAACTCACACAAGAATATATATGGTTTTAATGTGAATGATTATCGTTAAGGATTGTGTTTAGAATCATTTTAAAGGTCTCAGGGTGACTAGTACAAATGTCTCATTCCAAAAGAAGTAAATCAAAAGGTAATAAAGTTCTTAAGAATATAGAAATATCTTGCACACAGAAGGGTGTGTTTTTGAGTTAACACCTTCTGACCATTTGTCTCATGTTTTACATATCAAATAAGGTCTGGCTATATAAGGAAAATGCAACGAGAGCTCAGGGCTCTTTCTGTATTTCAGATAGCCCGTGAGGTTAGCTCATGTATTTCTTAAATGTTGGGTTTGCATCTATTTCTCTTATCCTAGAGCATTTGATGTTTTGTATTGATGATCTTTGAACTGATTATGAAATTGGCATAATACTTTTACCTGGCATAATAAATTGTTATATTTGATTATTCTAACAGACTTTGACTTTATTTTCATTGGAGTTAAAAGGAATAGTCAAACATTAACGTATATTTAATGATGCACAGATATCATTGAAAAACCTTTTCATTTTATGGAGTCAGATGAAACGAGTTAATACATAAGATAAAATGTATTGCATGTAATTAAAAATCCCTTTGCCATGGGAAGAGACGGAACACGCGTGAGACCTTCACCGCTAATTTGAATTCCGCTATTGGATCGAATTAGACGGACTTACACAAGACACCTCCGTTTTGCAATTGGGTTAGTCTGTCGATGTTTATTTCCTGATAAACAACTATACTGAACATTGTACTTTACTTAGCTATTTTGTAACATAATTGTGGGCAATGACTATTTTTCTGGTTTTCTATTCAGCTAGACATATAAATACAAACCACATGAACTCTGTCCTGAACTGAACTCTGTCCTATCTCCCTTTGTTTTCTTTTCTTTCCATATTTGGATGCAGACACAAATACAACAAGAGCCAGTGTAGATTGTGTAGGGTCTGGGCTCAGTTATCTGTGTTTGACAGAGCTGAGCTGTGATAGAGTTGCTGAAAGACCCCTATTTATGTAAAATGCTTTGCATTCACTTCAATTTTGTGGAAATCAAGGATTTGTTTGCGGCAGTGGCTCAGTGGTTCATGTAGGTTGTCTGCGAACCGAAAGGTTGGTGGTTCAATCCCCGGTTCCACCTGACCAAGTGTCGAGGTGTCCATGAGCAAGACACCTAACCCCAGCTGCTCCCGACGAGCTGGATGGCGCCTTGTATGGCAGACACCGCCGTCGGTGTATGAATGGGTGAATGTGAGGCAAATGTAAAGCGCTTTGGTGGCCATTGGGTCTGCGAAAGTGCTATATAAATGCAGTCCATTTACCATTTGTGTGTGGCTTTTATGTTGAACAAATAGGAGCAGTTAAATGAGCTGGATGAGTCATTTTTAGAATGTTGAAATGCTCTTTTCTTTTGAGTGCTCATGATGGGGTGTTGAAAGAGGACAGAAACATTTATAAGGCCTGTATTTTCTGTTGTAAAATATTCAGAAGTGAATTCATTCAACAGTTGCACTCTGTATTTCAGCGCAACTCTTTGTTTCTTATTCAGAACAGCCACAATTCAGTTTAACCAGGAACTACACTCTGTATGCAAGTAAATTATATTTTTTCCCACACAGACATGCCCCTTTTATGCAAATTAGGCACATTATAGGATGCGCATGATTCACAAACATCAGCTATTTTTGCCTGAAGCAGTTAATGTTGTGCTATTACTGCCCATAGAAATCTAGTGGTAAACATAATATAACAGCAGTAATTCATCAAATGATTCATCCAGTTGTAATCAGTGCTCATTTATTGGGTGCTTACATGTTACCTGATTTGCATAATTTAGTAGTGAATCAGGTGTTAAAACAGCACGTGTGAATTTTTATATATTTTTTGCACATTATATCCTTTCTACAGTTCTACATTGTCTTTGTGTAAAGTGAACCAAAGTAAATGTGGAAAAACATGTTTCTCCATTGTTTGCTCATTGGCACATGTCCATCCCTTATTAGACAAAAACAACCTTTGGAAGAACATCCTGTTTGCGTTTTGCTCCAGCAAAAACCAATGCTATTGAGTTATGACAGTAATGGCCATCTCTGCACCCATGTCTGATTCTCTCTCTTGTTCTGTACTGAAATAGTCTCTGATTAAAAGTTTGATTAACATGGAAATGAAAGATGAACTGATGCTGTGTAATATCCTGTCGTTCTCAGCATGAAGAGCCTCATAATTAGACTAAATTTTGAATCTCTACAAAAAAAAAAAGCATTCCTGATCCTGACAAACTGTGCTGCACAGTGTCTGAGGTAGGGCATAGTACAGATTCCAAGGACCCCATAATATATTATATTTCCCTAACGAGGGACCAGCATATTATTAAATTTGACTAGTGCTAACTTAATTTTTTATTTTGGTTAGTTTGCTTAGTTTTTTGCTTTGTTTTATGTTTTGCAGATTTTGAATTGCACATTTATATTTTCCCCTCATTATAGGAGGAGCATATAAAAAACAAACAAAACTTTGATAACAATAAAAATACATGGAATAAATAAAAATGTATAAATATGGCCCCTACACAAAGTTCCATTTATACTAGATACACACTCATTACACACACTCGCATCATATGCAAACTTCTGCTATCTAATCAGGCCTTTAAATCAGAGACAGAAGTAAAGTTAAATTCAGTTAATGAGGGGGAGAGTGTGAGAAAATTACATTGATTGACCTCATTCCCTCATTAAGGATCATTAGAAGCCTCTGATATTTAACAGGCTGAGGTTCAAACTAATTGTCATTGCCAAAAGCTGAAATGCTTTTGTATAATGTATAATGAAAGGAGTATAGCACAAAGCTGGGCTGCATCCGAAAACCTAGGCAGCTGACTTGTTGCCTCTGCCCTATCAGGCAATGACTTTGCAGGCAGCGTCTGCGCACGAAGGTACGTCACGAAAGTGATTTCGAACAGACTTCGGAGGCAGCGTAACAGTTTAATGATCTATAGCAAAATAAAGCGAACTTTGATGAAAATTAAGTGAATATTGAATGACTACAATAGTAATAGTTTCTAGTTCAAAACCAAACCTATTTACTACATGTAAATAGGTTTGGTTTTGGCCAAAATCTGCTACGCTGCTGCTGTTGCAGGCAAGAACACAGACTCGCTTTGCTAGACCACTAAAAACAGAAAGAAAACTGCTGTTCCAAAGAACACAGACATTAAAGGCCCTTGCACACTTGGTGTCCGAAATTCGCGTCCGAAATTTTCGCACGTTAAAAAATAAATACGACCTCAAGTTATGTCAATCACGCTTGCACACTGCCTCCGAAACTTACGCCTGTCATTAAAAAAATCGGATCGGGTTCAATTTTCTGCGTTTTTCACATCTGTATCAAGCAGTTTGAGTGGTAATTTGACAATTCAGAGCCACCGAATCACGAATACAAAAAAACGCATACGAAAATTTCGGACTCAGTGTGCAAGGGCCTTAAGGGTGCTTTCACACTGGCAGTTTAGTTCGGAATGGGGCACGGTTCGCATGAAAAATCACTAATGTGAACCCTGTCATGCGGACCCGGGTGCGCACTGGGGTACCGAACCCGAGACTACCTGGAGGAGGTGGTCTGAGTTTGGTTGCTCCCAAACCATGCCGCGGTTCGTGTGAATGTGAAAGCAGCACGGACTCGGGTGCGCACTTGTTCAGGAAGTAAAGTGACCTGCGCATGCTTTTTAGCTGATTATGATGTATTTCAGACGCCATCTTTATTTTTCTAGCTCAACTGTCACAGAATGGAAAGCACAGGATTGTGGGATATCAAAGGCAGTGAAGGATACATCTTTGCTGCCTCCAAAAATCGATCAGATGAAGGTATCTCAGGAGACAGGAAGTGAAACTAACATTGCAGTCAGGTGTGCCTTGATGCCTTACGGATCCTTGGAATGCCTTGGAATCCTCTGAAGGCAGGATTTTTCAGTTTTCGGACGCAGCCCTGGTGTACAGTGAAAATGGAGTGCTGGGTAATCATGTTGTGCTCTCACCTGACTTCACTCAGTGATCATGGGAAATTGGCTGGAAGGGATATGTCTGTTTCCCTCTGTGAGCTTAAACAAACTCTTTCTTTTGGTTTGTCTCTTTCCCACCGGTTTTTATGATTTTCTTTCCTCAAAGCCATAAATGCCTTATCCCTTCAGTGAAAAAAAAAACCCAAATCAATTTTGGAAAAAACATCAAGCAAGGAAACAGGTGGAGCAAACAGTCTGAAAAGTGGCTTATTTTCATTCAGATTAGTGAGAGGCTGGAAAATGGTTATGAATAAATTAAATTATTTCTGATTTTGCCACAAAAATTATAGTGAACCTCAGGGGGGAAAAAACAAGCTAAATGCATTATATGCCACTTTAAATACATATAAACTAAACAATAAAAAAAACGACCAGCTGAGACAGGATATAGTGCCAATAAACTGCTACCACAACATATAACAGCAATATAATGTAGTTGACTAAATATTTGTTGCGACTGCTGATGTTGCACACACAAGTGCAGACACACAAACAGCAGGTTACTTTGTAATGTAACATTTTAGTCAACAGCAAGCTGGGAAGCCGTGGGGGATATTTGGTCCAATTCTTAAATTAAAGAGGAAATTAATGAAATGGAGTAGAAAGAGTCATCTATCCCTCAACAGACTGTGTAGATCAACAGGTGTAAACCTTGCTTGGTTGAAGTTCTTCAGGCTATAAAATGGCCTATTGTTTTTTTTAAAAGGATGATGCGGAAACTGAGGTTATTCTAATTTGCCTTTTTAAAATTCAATTCAATTTAATAACATTTTTTTGTTTAAATTTTTTTATTATCAGTATAAAAAAATTGGAAGCAAAAATGTTGTGACATTGATGTTGATTTTAAACCTTGAATGAAAAAAAGAACCCTAAATTAACAATTGTTAACCAAATTAACTAAAGCTATAAATAACTCAAGCTACCATTGTCTTCTAACGTGCAAAACATCTATAAATTAAAGCTCTAAATTAAATTTGTGTATTTTTTGGAAAGAAATGATTAATTGTGTTGTTTTCCTTTTAATTAATTACAGTAAATGAATGTTAAATTGACAGCCCTTACAATAATGTGTATTTGATTAAATTTAGCCCAAATCCCTGCTGTTTATTTTCAGGTTTAATTTAGATTTTCCGTGTGGTGTATTAAATAAAATGAAATATAAATTAAATTAAAAATATGTAAAAATATGTAATACAAACACGTGAATATTTAATTTTATACTATTTTATACTTGAGGCTACACTGGCCACAAAGAAACCATTGCAAATCCATTTGTTGTATTTCCTTTATATCAGAAGTAGTGTGAGGGCTTGGAGTATGTCAGAAATAGAACAGAGCATCAGTTTACTTTTGGGAATTTGTTGTGTTACTTCACACCACATCCAGTGTAAGCAGACTACTGATTATTGGTTCTATTTTCTTTTTTTTTCTGCATTGCGCCACTCACGTCTGGTGTAGACACAGTGTTAGGAATGTGCGTCATGACTAAATTGAATTCCATTTAAATACATTTTGTAACCGACTAGTTGTCTAGTCTTAGAAACCCCCAGAAGACAGCAAAAAAAGTCTATAAGCGATCCATTTGAAATTGCCTACTTAATCTATGAAAATAGTCAAATCCAATACTGAATGAAAAATAGTTCATATAGCCTACATGCGCTGTGCATGCCTTGCATTGTGATCATTGTACATTCAATTTAAGCATCCCCTTAATTATCATATTAGTCATATAAGCCAATATAGATTTATTAAAATCAACTGAATCAATAGGCAGTGCAGGACCAACAAGTACAAACTTAATATTATTCAGAATTTATCAAATAAAAGTTAGTAAGTCAAGTCAAGTCAAGTCACATTTATTTATATAGCGCTTTTCACAATACAGATTGCATCAAAGCAGCTTCACAGTGATAACATGAAAGTAGTACAACACAGTTCAATAATATTGTTGAATATTAAATATCCCCAACTAAGCAAGCCAAAAGCAAGGCGACAGTGGCAAGGAACCAAAACTCCATCAGATTGGATGGAGAAAAAAACCTTGGGAGAACCCAGGCTAGTCAGGGGCCAGTTCTCCTCTGGCTAACAATCATAGGGTTTTAAAGAAGCTTTACAGTAAGTGCATATCAGAAGTATCTAGAAAAAATACATTTAGTTAATCATGTAATATTAAGGGGATAACATATCGCCGGCGTTGAGTCGTCTCTTCGCAGGCGTTGAGTCGTCTCTTCACAGGCGTTGGTCTTCTCATCACAGGCGTTGGGGCATCCGAAATCCCCGTGAGAGGCAGGATACAAAACTGGAGCCTACGAACGCCATTTTTCTCGGGACAAGCGTCCCGAGATAACAGCAGAAAGGCAGATGGGAAATAATTAGCATAGCTGATGTTCATAATGATTTCCATTACACGGGAGTAGGTGTTAGAAAACCATAATCTCACAACTCTCCGCAACCCAAACTCTCCGCAACCCAACCGCAACCATACGGACCGACCCGTTTGTCTATAAGGCTGTCGAGCCCCACTGGTGCGTTAAGCAGTTTCAGTGGCAAACGGTTCCGTATGGCATAGCAGAGGACTAAAAGGTAAGCATTATGTGAATGCTTGACTAAAGAGACACGTCTTTAGTCTAGTTTTAAACTGTGTCAGCGAGTCAGAGCATCGGACCGTATCGGGAAGGCTATTCCAGAGTTTTGGAGCTAAATGCGAGAATGCCCTCCCTCCTTTCGTGGACTTCGATATCCTAGGAATGACCAGAAGCCTTGAATTTAGTGATCTTAGAGAACGCGGTGGATTGTAGGGCGAAAGAAGGTCCGTTAAGTACATAGGAGCTAAACCATTAAGGGCTTTATAGGTCAGAAGTAGTACTTTGTAATTGATACGGAACTTAATAGGTAACCAGTGCAGAGATGATAAAATCGGTGTTATATGATCATATTTTCTTGATCTAGTAAGAACTCTAGCGGCTGCATTTTGCACTAACTGTAGCTTGTTTATTGAGGATGCAGGACAACCAGCTAATAAAGCATTACAGTAATCTAGTCTCGAGGTCATGAATGCATGAACTAACTTTTCTGCATCAGAAACAGATAGCATGTTACGTAATTTAGCAATGTTTCTAAGGTGGAAAAAGGCTGTTCTTGTAACAGATGAAATATGATTTTCGAAAGACAAGTTGCGGTCTAGTATAACACCCAGGTCTTTTACTGTAGTGGAAAAAGTAACAGGACATCCTTCTATATTAAAGTCATATTGTAAGAGGTTTTGTGTGTAGTTTTTTGGACCAATAAGTAATACCTCCGTTTTATCTGAGTTTAATAGCAGGAAATTACGCGTCATCCAGCATTTTATATCTTTGAGACATTCTGTCAATTTAGATGAGGTAATGTTTTCATCTGGTCGTGATGAAATATATAATTGAGTGTCGTCAGCATAACAGTGGAAATTAATTCCATGTTTTCTTATAATATTACCAAGTGGCAGCATATATATTGAGAATAGCAGAGGGCCTAGCACCGATCCTTGCGGTACTCCGTAGTCTACTGACGTTAACTTTGATTTTCCCCCGTGTAAAGAGACAAAATGATAACGGTCAGATAAGTACGATCTAAACCAGCTTAATGCCTGTCCCTGAACACCAGTGTAGTTTTGTAGTCGATCCAAGAGTATTTTATGATCTATAGTGTCGAACGCGGCGCTAAGATCAAGTAGGACAAGTATTGAGATACAGCCTTGATCCGAAGCTAAGAGTAGATCATTTGTAATTTTAACTAGCGCAGTTTCTGTACTATGATGCGGTCTGAATCCTGACTGGAATTTTTCATAGATATCATTTTCTTGCAAAAAAGAGCACAGTTGAGCGGATACAACTTTTTCTAGTATTTTGGACATAAATGGAAGATTTGAAATGGGTCTGTAATTAGCTAGGTTATTTGGATCTAGTTGCGGTTTCTTAATGAGAGGTTTTATTACTGCCAACTTGAATATTCTTGGAACATGACCTAAGAATAAAGACGAGTTAATAATATTGAGAAGAGGCTCTTCCACTACAGGTAACACTTCTTTCAGTAGTTTAGTGGGTATTGGATCTAATGAGCATGTTGTTGGTTTAGATGCAATAATAAGTTTATTTAGCTCTTCCTGTCCTATCGTTGTAAAGCGGTGTAGTTGTTCTAGAGGGGCCATAATTGAGGTTGAAGCATAAGAGACCATAGAGGATTGTACATTTATAATTGTGTTTCGAATGCTTTCTATTTTCTCATTGAAATAATTCATAAAATCATTACTACTAAACTGTAACGGTATATTTTGCTCTGGTGATGTCTGTTTATTTGTTAGTCTAGCCACGGTGTTAAATAAGAACCTTGGATTATTTTGGTTATTTTCTATTAGTTTGCGGAGGTGCTCAGCCCTGGCTGTTTTTAGAGCCTTTTTATAACGTGACATACTGTCTTTCCACGCGATTCTAAAGACCTCTAAATTAGTTTGTTTCCATTTACGCTCTAGGTTACGAGTTTCTCTCTTGATATCATGCGTAACACTGTTGTACCAGGGTGCTTTAGTTTTCTCTTTAGCCTTTTTTAATCTAATTGGTGCAACAATATCTAATGTACTAGTGAAAATGGTGCTCAAACTGCTAGTCATTTCCTCTAGTTCATCTGTTTGTTTGGGTTCACTGAACAGCTGAGATAGATCAGGTAAGCTATTTGAGAATCTATCTATAGTGGTTGGAAGGATTGTTCTGCCTGGTCTATAACGTGGCGCAACATGACATATTTCAGCAGTACGTATTATGCACGTTACCATGTAATGATCAGTGACATCATCACTTTGCGGTATAATATCTATATCAGTTGGATTGGTTCCATATGATATAATTAAATCTAGTGTATGATTTAGACGATGAGTGGGACCACGGACGTTTTGCTTGACCCCAAAGGAGTTTAATAAATCTGTAAACGCAGTCCCTAACGCATCATTTTTATTGTCTACGTGTATGTTAAAATCTCCAACAATTATTGCTTTATCGACATTGACCAATAGATCCGAGAGAAAGTCTGCAAACTCTTTTAGAAATTCAGCATATGGCCCTGGAGGTCTATATACAGTAGCCAAGGCTAGAGATAATATGGATTTCTTTCTTACATCTAAGAGCGTAACATTTAGCATAAGTACTTCAAACGAATTAAATCTGTGACCTGTTTTCTGAGAAACATTAAGAATATCTTTATAGATTGTTGCAACACCGCCGCCACGACCAGTCAGACGGGGCTCATGCTTATAACAGTATCTTGGCGGAGTAGACTCATTTAGACCGAAATACTCATTTGGTTTAAGCCAGGTTTCAGTAAGGCAAAGTATATCGAAATTATTATCTGTGACCATTTCATTTACAATAACCGCTTTAGGTGTGAGCGATCTAATGTTTAGAAGACCTAGCTTTAGAAATTCTTTTTGTTCACTGATATTTAGATTTTCTGGTTTAATTACAATAAGATTTTTGCTAGATCCTGCACTAGATTTATTGTTTGGCTTCACTAAACGAGGAATAGACACAGTTTCTATATAATGTTCTTCACTACGTATATCAATTAAGTTTGGACAGCAAAGACTGTGATTTGGATTTTGACTTATTAGTCATCTGGTACGTAACGTCTTGGAGATATTATCCGACAGAACAGCCGCTCCGATTTTGCTGGGGTGAAGGCCATCAGCACGGTACAGCCTGGGTCTCTCCCAAAACAGATTCCAATTATTTACAAAGAGCAGTTTCTGTTCATTACACAGTGACATTAACCATTCATGTAGTGCAAATAGTCTACTGAACCTTTCCTGTCCTTGTCGGTACGTGGGAAGCGGTCCAGACACGATGATCGTTGCCTCAGGCGCTGTGTTGCGTACTGTCTCGATCAGGCTCATGTAGTCCCTCTTCAGAACCTCCGTCTGCCGCAGCCTGATGTCGCTCCCTCCCGCATGCAGCACCACAGCTCCGACGCGCTCGTCCCCGGTCAGGATTTCGGGAACCTGTGCAGCGATATCAAGAACACGAGCACCAGGAAAGCAGTGAGAGCGCACCTTACCTTTACCTGAGCTAGCACGGACATGGCGGACCATGGACGTGCCGATGATCACGGCGTCGTCGCGTTTCGACTCGCGAAGAGGGGAGAAGCGGTTCCGAGTGGAGATCTCGAAGACCGGGAGGGGCGGAGGAGTAGCTCTGGTCCTGGCTCGCGTCTTCCGCTGCGTGATCCATGGTCCATTGTGTTGTGTCGGTGCCGGAGTAAATGAAGCCCGAGATGATCGCGTCCTTCTGGACAGAGAAACACACGGAGTAGACGAACTCGGAGTTAAAGAGTTACTAACCACTAACTTGTGAGCATCGGCGCGTGCTGCTTCAAGTGCTGATCGCCGATCCAACAGCTCGGCTTGCTTTTCCAGCAGACCACGGATCTGTTTCTCCACGGATTCCAGCTCCAGATTCACCGAGAATAGCTCGAAAGTGTCCTCACCTGCACTCAGAGGTAAAGTTAGACACGCATCCGATATGTTCGCCATTATAACAAATGAGCTGTAAATTAGCAGTGATACTACAACTATCAGTACTAATTTAGGACTGCAATGTCAAATATAACCCGTGTCCTTTCAGTGAAAGGGTGTAATATTAGACGGCCGAGGCCACGCGTGAAATGTTAGCGGGCTAAAGGCTAGTAGCCGAGAATCGAAAGGTTGGATATAAGTAGCGATATCAAAGCAATCTAATTGTTTTTTATAAGGAATAGTTTCGTGGATAAGTTCACATGATATAAAAATAGAAAGTGCTTGCTTATAAATGCGTGGTAAAGCAAGAAAAAACACGGATTAATGAAGTAATTCGCCGGAGCAACGGAGTAAGCGTCAAGCCTCAGCAATCCTTCTACCATATATTTACTGAGTGTTTCTTTACATCGCCAACTACTGTAAGCAGAAGTCAGCACATCAAGGTGTTGTTTGTTACCACCATGGCCACCGCTTGCACATCCCAGTTTGAACGCACTTCTCGTGTATGAAACTGTGCACATGACAGGTAACAAAACGCAAGAAAAGCTTGTTTTAAATTTATTTTATTTTTTTGTAAAAAAATGTTTTTACAATGTACACAAAACTTTTGTTTTATTCTAATGCTTAACGACACTTAACAACTAGATGACACATTATAAGACTGAACTGAACACGGTTACATACTGTTTCCAATGACTGGAGCAGATTTTAATCACCGACTGTGAACACCGAATGAATGCAACTGTCTCTGACTTGGCGCGTTTGGGCATGATCAGTCGTAAGTGCATAATAAGTTACATGCATAATCGAAATCGGCCTTACAGTTATTAAGTGTGTTCCCGGTGTACTCCCTCATCTATACTGTGTTTATTAGGCTTTTACAGTGATTTTCTGTAGTAAAACTAACGCTTCATCTTTTGTGTGATAAACTTCTATGAACTTATCAGTATATTTTTGGCCATCATTCGGACGCAGTCCTCTACAACAGGCTTGTACTAATAGTGCATAAAGCAAGATGGAAAGATAAGTTATAACCGTAATTAAACTAAACTATTCCTGTTCTATTTCCATATACAGCATATATTCTCTGACTCTGTTGGCATTATTGTCCGACTCCGGGTCAAAATGAACACCACTACTGAGAGTTTCTGTTTTAATATTTTAATATTCCGTGAGATGAGATTGTCCTGAAACTGAGCGCAAGCTCGTGAGGCTCCGCCTTCTGTGCCGGCAGCAGCAGCTCATTTGGTTTTAAGGGGATACACACTAAAACGGTGCGTTTTTCTGATCCCCAAAAAGTGACAATTTAAACATGCTGTAAAAAAATTTGAGCTAAAACTTCACATACACACTCTGGGGACATCAGAGACTTATTTTACATCTTGTGAAAAGAGGCATAATAGTTGCCCTTTAAATCCTGTGTTTTCAGTTCACCTGGGTCTAATCTCGTTTACATATGGTTGTGTTTGCTTGCTGTTCTTTGTGGGGATTTAGCTTGTGTATATTATTAAATACTGTTTGAAGTGAATTGTTTATCTTCATATTCGTGTGTGTTTATGCTGCATAACACATGTACACACACACACACACACACACACAGTGTGCTTCAATACAATACTTAAAATTCTTTACCTATTAGTCATTTCAATCAGCTAAAAATTGTGGTGTTAGATAACCTGGCTATGCTACCTGTGGGAAAAGAAAGATTATAATTCTGTATTCAAGCAGCATTCTAAGTTTCTATTTTTTTGACATTTTAAGTGCACCCTGCCCTGCATGTACCTGAATAAGTCTTCTGTCTGAGAGATGTGAGTCATAAGCAACTCGTCAAAAGTCTTAAGCTAATATAATGAAATGGGAAACAAGGGTTTAATAAAGTTCTGATCAGATGGGCTGATATCTAATATGTGTGGTTCTGTTTAAATGTCACAGCCACAGACAGTCTTTATCAAATGCTATCAGATAATTTACAAAGGATTTTTCTCTCTGTTTCTAAATGAGATGTGCACAGTGTAATGATAGACTCTCAAGCAATGAAAGCTTGTTTTACTGTCAATACTATACGGGATTCCCTTCAAATGTATTACACTCAGCCTATTGTTTTATTCACTTAGTTCACCAGTACCTATTTTTGTTAGTTTATAACAATTGTAGCTCTTAAATGAAATGCTGTGAACAGATTTTTGGAGAGTGAGGCACTCCACCTGCTTTACTAAAGCTTTAGTGTAAGTCAGACAGATTTTGTAACCTGGATTTGAGGCTCTTTCCCAGTCCTGCAGAGGTGTGATAACTAGAACCTATTGGATTATACAGACACACAAACTCTCATTCACAAAGTATCTAAATCTTTGCAATATGCTTTCTTAAAATGTTTATTTCCATTTGCTTGGAAAATCTGAGTTCTCCTGTGAACCTCAGTTGCTCCGTGTATCCTTCCATTACCCTATTTTCTGTCCTTCAGAGGCTTTTTTTCAAAAATGGCACATACTGTATCTATTTTTTTCCTCTCTTCACTCTGCCTGTCTGTCTGTCCGTTTGAAGCCTCTAACTTCTGGCTGTTAAGTGTGCTTGGACAAAATGTGTGACGTTCTGATCTCTCATTCTGTAAAGGAGATGACACCCGTAAACTTTTCTTCACGTAATAATAATAAAACAAAACTTCCTCATGCCTATTCCCCTTCTCTTGATAATGGCCATTGAAAAATTAGTGCAAAAAGGACACTGTTATTTGAGTCAACCTAAGTCAAGTCACCTGTATTTATATAGCGCTTTTTACAACACAGATTATTTCAAAGCAGCTTTACCGTGATAACAGGAAATTAATGCAAAAAGATTGTTTCAGTTGTACAGCAGCTCTTGAAGAAAGTCATTGTCCAGTTTAAGTTCAGCGTTGATTCATGTTCGTTGTAAAAATCATTTGTTATTAATTTAGGGGCTGTTTACACGACATCGCTTTCAACTGAAGACAGAAACGGTTTAATGGGTTCTATTTTTTTTAAAACGCGAATCTGTGAAAGCGGTGACGGCATGCACATGCGTATTACTTTTTAATCTATAGGCATGCACGTTTGAATGCGTATGTGCACAGGTGCGTAGTCTTTCTTTACAAAGTGACATTGCCAACTACTTGTCTGGCATGCTTAATTCAGCGTTTTTAGTCGTTTTCACGAATCCGTGTGAACGGGGATCATTTTGATAACAGTTGTCATCTGTACAGTGTAGTTCTCCTCTGGCCAACAAACGAACAGTGCATGATTATTATTCAGGCCAATGAACGAACAGTGTATGATTATGATTCAGGCAGCATTACAGGTCAGAAGTCAGATTGGGATCGGAATATTCAAAATATTTAATCCAGTTCTATCTGTTTGAAGATTGGATTTATCACGCCGGTTTGGAGACGGGTTTTTTGTGGATCTGTGCCACTGGCTGTTGTGTCGTTTAGGCCTTCACAGGGGTGAGTCTAGTTGACACAATCTCTGCTGACACTTCAGGGCTGCATTGTGGTAGTGTCTAGGCACAGGTCCTCCGTCAGATCTGGATTCTTCTTATGGTGTAATGAGTGCATCGGGTGTAATAGGAAGTTTTCAAATCATTTTACATGGAATTATTATATAGAAATTGATAATATGTTATGTGTATGCCAGGTTAAAGAGATGTGTTTTAGTCTAGATTTAAACTGACAGAGTGTGTTTGCTTCTCGAATAATGCTAGGAAGACTCTTCCGGAGTTTAGGTGCTAAATAGGAAAAGGAACTACCGCCTGTGGTTAATTTTAATATTGTAGGTATTATCAACTGGCCAGAATTTTTAGATCGCAATAGACGAGAAGGACTATAATTCGTTAAGAGCTTACTGGGGAGCTAAATCATTTAGTGCTTTTTTAGCAATTAGCAATATTTTAAAATGTATGTGATTTTTAATAGGGAGCCAATGCAGTGTTGACAAAACCAGGATAATGTGGTCATAATTCCTGTTTCTAGTAAGAATAGCTGCTGTGTTTTGGACCAGCTGGAGTTTGTTTATTAAGTGTGCATGGCAACCACCCAGTAGAGCATTACAATAATATAATCTTGAGGTGATGAATGCATTAACTAACTTTTCCGCATTTCTCATTGAGATTAGATATAGATGGAAGAATGCGATTCTCTTACAAGAGTACTCTCGTTTTGCATAAGCTAGCTTACGCTACGGGAAAACCTCTTTTCTCGAGAATACTGAAGCCAAAAATTATCCTTATAATTTTGTATTAATTTAAAAATGCATTTGCTGCAGCGAGCAGACCTAGGCGAGGCAGCTCGCGCACCTATTGGCTGCTCTGCGGCAACTGCTGCAACCTATCGAGGGACTGCTCGTGACCTAAGCACCAATGAGGGCGCTGGCGCCTTCAGTCGTCACGTCCCATGCGAATGGGCGTGGCTTATGCCTATATAAGCCAGAGCTCGATAGGATGCGCCTTGATTTTCATCTCTTCAGCGAAGTCTTCACATCGCTGGATCTCGGAGAAGAAGCCTGCGCCGTCGAACAGCCTTTTCAGTGGGATGAGTTCACTGAGGAAGCCGGTCATCTTCTCGCCGCCTTCAGTCGCCGTTCCTGCTGCGCTATCCGGCGCCTATATCCTTTCACGCTTCCGTGTGTGTTCGCCACTGCGCCAACGGGGACCACCATATCCTGTGCGCTTCCTGCTTGGGCACAACGCCGCTGTCCAACGACGGATGTCCTGAGTGCGACACCATGGCCTTGTCGACCCTGCGGGCTCGACTAGCCATTTTTTCCCCACCCCTTCTCTTCAGGAGTCCAGTGGGGTTAGAGCCAGCGTCGACGCCAAACTTCTCCGCCTCCTTACGAAGGCCGTGGAGGACCTCGGCCTGGATTGATCGCTGCCTGATGAGACCGCGCCCAACAGACTCGACGGCTGCTTTCTCCCTGGTCGCCGCCCAGCGCCTCCCACGAGGCCCGCCAAGCTACACGAGGAGCTGTCTAAATCCTGGAAGGCTCCTTTGTCGGCCAGGCTGCGATCATCTGTCTCTTCGACGCTCTCCGTTGTGGACGGCGGCGAAGGACAAGGGCTATGTTTCCATTCCTCCGGTCGAGGAAGCGATCGCAACGCACCTTTGCCCGCCCTCCGCTGGACGGCGTTCTAAGGCCGCCTTGCCCTCTAAAGCCTGCCGAACTACTTCCGCCTTCGTCAGTCGCGCTTACACCTCCGCTGGCCAGGCCGCTTCAGCACTCCACACTATGGCAGTGCTGCAAATCTACAAAGCCAACTTTCTCCGTTCCCTGGACGAGGCGGGCACGGACCCTGACAGCTTTACGGACTTGAGAAGCGCCACAGATCTAGCTCTGCGAGCCACCAAGTCCGCTGCCCAGGCCATCGGGAGGAACATGGTGTCCCTCACCGTTGTTGAGAGACATTTGTGGCTGACACTGTCAGATATGAAGGACGCTGAC
Source organism: Rhinichthys osculus (assembly GCA_029959095.1). Classification (NCBI taxonomy): domain Eukaryota; kingdom Metazoa; phylum Chordata; class Actinopteri; order Cypriniformes; family Leuciscidae; genus Rhinichthys; species Rhinichthys osculus. Next base: position 19,188,017 of record JARWKJ010000023.1, on the reverse strand, counting down.
AGAGCCTCCTTCCTTGACGCGCCTGTGTCTCCTTCCGGGCTCTTCGGACAGGCTGTTGATGGGTTTGTTGAGCGTTTTTCGGAGGTCCAGAAGACGTCGCAGGCTATGCGGCACTTCATCCCTCCACGCTCGAGTTCCGAGTCAGGGCGCTCTAGGAAACAGCCGCCTGCCCGGAAAACAGCCTCCCCGCCGCCTCCGCCGCCAGCTTCTCAGCGTCATCGACCAAGAGAGCGCCAACGCTCGAGCTCGGCTGGCCGTCGCAGGCCGCCCCCTCCTCGGTGACCCAGGCCCAAGATCACGCTGGATCCTGTGCCACCAAAGTCTTTGAAATCAGCACTTATCGCTCTCACAGTTCCCGCGGCTGCGGTGACTAGAGATGTGTATTCTACAGCCAACGAGCCAGTTGCGCAACCCGCTCGCCTGTACTCAAACGCCGTTTTCACGGCGACCCAGATAAATCTCAAAAAGAGCATTATGTCTGTTTATCCGGCTCTCGCCGAAGGTGTTTTAAATGTAGGAAATGTGCCCACGTCCCAGTGTTCACCCCTACACGTAAGCACGGCCCATTCAGTGACACACACTCATTCAGGGCCTATTTCAATAAAGGCGGTTCATGCCGATTGTGTTTTAAGTGTAAAGAAGGTGCCCGCTTCTCAGCATGCACGCTTACTGTTAAACACTGCGCCCTCTGTGCCACGCACAGAAATAAATAATTCCCCGGCCCACGTGACCAGAATGTTATGTGTAAATCATCCCGCTGCTGGTCTCAGCGCGCTGCCTCAGATAAACACTGCAAGCACAGTGTCAATTTATCAGCCCTATCAGGTCTCCGGGTCCCTAGCTTACAGCGACCAGAGCCCAGATACCATTCTACCCCTAGCTGTATGTGCAAAAGCATGGGAAGCTATCCCGGGTGTGTCAGATTGGGTGCTGAACATTATAAAACGAGGCTATTCACTGCAGTTCGCTCGCTGACCCCTGTGCTATCGAGCCCCGGGAACTACAGTAGATCAGAAAGTAGCTAATCTGCTTCGAGCCGAGATAATGAAACTGTACTTGAAGGGCGCCATAGAAACCGTCCCTCTAGACCAGAGCGAGTCAGGTTTCTACAGCTGTTACTTCCTGGTGCCCAAGAAGGATGGTGGTCTCAGACCTATTCTAGATCTCAGGCTTTTGAACAGAGCTCTCATGAAACGATCGTTCAAAATGATTACAACCAGACAAATTCTCGCGCAAATTTGCCCGAGAGACTGGTTTATATCAGTGGATCTGAAAGACGCTTATTTTGCACCTCGTACATTTACGAGGTGAATGGACGCAGTGCTCGCCCCCCTGAAACAACAGGGTGCGAATACTGAACTATTTGGACGACTGGCTAATTATGGCCCAGTCAGAGGTGGAACTTATGACACACAGGGCTTTATTACTAAGCCATTTAGAGGCTCTGGGCCTCAAAGTCAATTGGACCAAGAGTTCGGTATCTCCCAGTCAGAAAGCTTCTTTTCTGGGAATGGATCTGGACTCTGTGTCAATGACAGCGCGGCTGACGTCACAGCGCACTCTGTGTATTCAGCACCTGGCGATGTCATTCAAAGTAGGCGATGTTTCTCCTCTCAAAGGATTTCAGAGGATTCTAGGCCTCATGGCTTCAGCCTCAGCGGTGCTTCGTTTAGGCCTGCTTCACATGCGCCCTTTACAGCACTGGCTAAAGACGCGGGTCCCGCGTCGAGCATGGGCATCCGGTCGTTTACGTCTCAAGGTAACTCAGAACTGTGTCACAGCTCTGGAGCCCTGAAAGGCGGTCGGCTGGTATCAGACAGGTGTAAACTTGGGGCTAATCTCGAAACTGAAAGTGGTTTCGACAGACGCCTCCAATTCGGGCTGGGGCGCCCTCTACGAGGGCAGACCGACTTTTGGCCTGTGGTCAAGCCAGAAGAAGCGCTTGCACATAAACTGTCTAGAGATGAAGGTGGTCGAGAACGCCTTGCGGTTCTTCCTTCCTCTCCTAAAGGGCCATGTCGGTGGAAACCATGTCGGTGGTTTCCTACATAAATCGTCAGGGCGGTCTGAGATCACGGAACCTTCATGCACTGGCAGAACGCCTCCTTGTATGGGTTCAGCACAACCTGCTCTCGCTCAGCGTGAACGTGGGTCCAGACAGGCTGTCCAGAGACAACGTTCCCCCAGGGGAATGGTCTCTCCACAACATTTGAATTTGCCACTGAAGTAATAACATCGCTGCGAGATCTAGTGAGAAGCATTCACATTTCTCTGTAATTAACTGTAGATCTCTATTAGATCAAACAGCGCTGACGTGGAAACCAGGAGAAATATTGTGCCGTGAGTGAACTAGTTATAGACTTTAAGTCAACAGATCAGCAACATTCACCATGGATTTAATATAGTAACACTAACTGTAACCATGGAAGTTTGGCTGGAATAGTGAAATGCTTTCAAGTAGCCTACTTCACACATCTTTTTCCAGCACTTCAAAACTCAAATATTATATAAATATTATATATATAAATATATATTTAAATGTTATTTTTAATGTGATGACCATTTATAAACCTGAAAGTTTCAAGATGTAGGAAAACTCAAACTTAGTTAAAAATATTTTTTCTTTTAATAAATAGGAAATTTCTCTGGCATTTCTTTCTTTTTGCTGTATCGAAAACGTACCGAACCGTGACACCACTGTATCGCACTGTAATTTTGTGAACCGTTACACCCCTAATGTATATATATATATATATATATATATTCTCATTATTATTTTTGTAATACACTTTTTTATTTTATTTGTTTACGTGCCTGGCCTGCCGGGTATTTTAAGTTGAGGTGCTATTTGTTTTTATATTAGACTTTTTTATATTGACTGTTGCACTAAAGTCCAAAAGAGAAGAATTTATGTTATTTATTACTTGATTGTTCAAGCTACCTCACAGAAGTGCTCTGTTTGTTAACAGAGTTGTTGAATGTTAAAATACGGTGAATTAAATAAAAAATAAGGAACATCCTGTGTTGTGAATTCTTTGCACTTTTTGTCTTTAAGTATTATCTACTGCTGTATTCTATATCCTTGAATCCTTGAAGGGAATATTATGTAGAATACTTAATACATGTGGAAAGTACGTAGTGCGCAATTTTATTGGATGCTGTTTTGGCGTAAGTGACGCGTTCTCAGTTACGCATACAGAGCAGTCAGAATATGATGCAATTATCCACCCGTGCAGTATCTCTGAGTGCAGGACAAAAGTTATTGACGAAGTGAGTTTATTTCCTGATTTTATATTCGTAATACTGGATGTTTATACTGCTGAGATTATCTCTAACATTAAGCCTGTAAGTCGCGGGTGTTTCGCGATCTATATGTATATTAGTTTGTCATGTGAAACGCACGTGAAAGTGCCGCTAGCATCGTGGCTTATCTTGCTAATATTGACCATACTTTGTTTAACTTTGTCTATGCATCTGTAAGATATTCTATATTTATTATACTTTAATACCATAACGAGGACGTTGTATAATGTACCTTTAGTTGTTTATATGCTCTGTTATATTCTGTTTGCTTGTTTGAGCTGTTGAAATTGTTTAATTGGTAATGTACTGTTTATCACAACAGTATGTGGGCATGTATGTTTAACATTTAGTTATTTACTTCTGTTTATTTGTTTATTGCAGAAACTACCTCCAATGCATAGTTCATATGTTTATATGGTAAAACCCTGCACATAAATAAAAGGTGGAAAAGATATGATGACTCCTACTCTCTGATCAGAGTACTGAAGTGGTTACGAACATTAAAGAACCGGCATTCAGTGGGGCAATCCCTAACATCCTGGATATGTTTTTTCGCTCTTCTTTATTCTTTTTTTATGTATTATAGAAGTATCGGATCGGGATTCGGTATCGGCAGATACTCAAAATCAAATGACTCGGACTCGATGGATCTGACAGCGAGTCTGACGTGAATCTCCTTTGCCCAGTCAGGGCCCTGAGAATTTACGTGGAACGTTTGGCTGCTTTCAGACAGTCAGAACAGATCTTTGTTTCTTTTGGTGGCCGCACTAAAGGTATGGCTGCTTCGAAACATAGCCTTTCCAGGTGGATGGTGGATGCTATCTCACTGGCTTATACATCTAAGGGCCGTCGTTGCCTTCTGGGTGTCAGAGCTCATTCCACTAGAGGCATGGCCTCTTCGTGGGCCTGGTCCAGTGGGATTTCTCTTCAAGATATCTGTATGGCGGCAGGCTGGGCCTCTCCATCTACATTTATAAGGTTCTATAACCTGGAAGTTCCCGCTCTTCAAGCTAGGTTGTTATCAGTCTAGTTAATCTGCTCAGTTCTGCTGAACTCGCTTCCGCAAACTGCAAAGTTTCAGTTCAGGCAGGCTAATGCCTTTCCTGACTGTTATACAGTGTTAAGCACCCTTGTTCACTTAAGGTAACCACGTTGCCTTTTATCATTCTTATTAGCCCACTCCCTATCAGCTTTTATATCCCCATATCATATGAGCTCAGGGCACTCGCCCTTGGGTCAGTGTTTGGTAGATTTAGCACGCACGGCGTATTAAATTGGGTTCCCGTAGCGTAAGCTAGCTTACGCAACACGAGAGTACTCTCGTAAGAGAACGTCTCGGTTACTAACGTAACCTCGGTTCTCTCTAGAAGAGGGAACAAGTGTTGCATAACCCTGCCGTGCTTGTGCTACCATCTGGTTTCGCTTCTGTTGATGAAAACCAAGGCGCATCCTATCGAGCTCTGGCTTATATAGGCATAAGCCACGCCCATTCGTGCGGGACGTGACGACTGAGGGCGCCAGCGCCCTCATTGGTGCTTACGCCACGAGCAGTCCCTCGATAGGTTGCAGCAGTTGCCGCAGAGCAGCCTCGCCTAGGTCTGCTCGCTGCAGCAAATGCGTTTTAAATTAATACAAAATTATAAGGATAAGTTTTGGCTTCAGTATTCTTGAGAATTTCCCGTAGCGTTTGCTAGCTTACGCAACACTCATTCCCTCTTCTAGAGAGAACCGAGGTTACGTTAGTAACCGAGACGTTTTACAGATGCTAGAAATGTGGTTTTCGAATGAAAGATTGGTATCTAATACCATAACAAGGTTCCTAACTGACAACGACGACTTGACAGATCAGCCATCAAGTGTTAGACAGTATTCTAGGTTATTTCATGCGGAGGTTAATGGTTGAACGGAAGAGCTGTGTTTTGTCCTGCGACTCTGCCATCTCACAGTCACACAGTTGCCCTGCTGCATGGGCTCTACAAGCGGAACCAAACAATGTACGGGGCTTGCTAAGCTAGTCGCATCCAAAGCAGTATCTAGAGCCCTTCCATTCTTACTATCCTCGATTCGATTTTGGATGCGAAGATTATGAAATCTTCTCCATCAGCCTGACTATCTTCCTGCATTTATGACATTTTAAACCCTCACCACTAACAGAGAAGGCTATGCTATACATGTAGCAAGCTTAGCAAGTGACAATAACAGGAGAAGATGACATGACTCACTGTGTTTGTTAACTGATCTGACTAACCACAGCTGTTTGATGGACTCATAAAAGGTGAGAGCATGAGAGAGAAAAAGGACGGTAAGCACGGATGGCTGGTTAACAGGCTAGTGAAATACATTTTATATGATCAGTTTCTATTACAGTTTCTATCTGTATAGTTAGATCAGCGGTAGCAGTTCAAAGTAATATCACGTAATTTACGTCTTGTCGATGATTCGTTGATATAGCAAGGGAAGCTAGCCTCCTCTGCCATGTTACTTTTCTCAACACTCCTAATCGCTGAAAGTGAAATACTCTATGGTGATTTTTGAGAGATTACTGAGGCCATGTCCACACTAATACGTTTTCGTTTGAAAACGTATATTTTTCTCTCTGGTTTGGCCTTCCGTCCACACTTTTAAGTCAATGAAAATGTAGCTTTTGGAATACGCTCTCCAAAGTGGATACATTTGAAAACGCCGTTTTCGTGTTGTTGTGTGGACTGTGAAGCCGGAGGTATTTGAAACCGATGACTAGGCATGTGCCGGTATTAAATTTTCATGCTGCGATTAATTGATTGAGCTTTTATCACGGTATACGGTATTATCACGATATTTTAATTGCACAAGAGAAACAGACGGATTGGGGGTATCTAAAAAAAACTTGCATCACAATGTGTAATTGTGATTGTCAAAACATTAATTTTATTTTTTAGTGACAACATGTTATAATGTTTACATGGTTACTGAGGCTACTGTTTGTATTATTGCTTAACACAATTTTCATGATTTCAATTAAATTCTTGGATTTAATTTCAATCTTGATTCAATATTGACTCATTTGGATAAATATTAGGTAGGATACAGTAGATAGCCTGCATTTAAATGTTTCTCAAGAAAAAATATATCTCACATAATGCTGTAAACATACAGAGAGAAATTAAATATAATGCATACAATATAAATATAATAATAATATAAATATAAAAATGTAATATGCCGTAATTTTCATTATAATAACAATTATATAATGACAAGTATTAAAATATGTAATATAGTGCACATATTTAGCAAAGTACTCTATAGCTATTTTCTTATAGTCAACTAACATTAAATGGCTTTCCTGAGGTAAGTGTAACGTTCTGTGACATAATTGTTCTCCTGCAGTGTTATTGACCTCTTTCCGTGGTTAAAAAACACTGATTGATCGAAAGTACGTACCTTTCGGTGGGTTGTACTGTATCTTTAAAGGGGTCATATAATGGTGCATGCACTTTTACAAGTTGATTGTACTGAAATGTGTGTTGGCAGTGCCTGTACACAACCATCATATAATGATAAAAATCCATCCAGTGGTTTTGTTTTAATCTCCTTATATGTTTTCCCCTGCCTCAAATCGAGCCGTTCGACCGTGTGACGTCACACGCTCGGAAGCCCCTCCCACGATTGTTGATTGACAGGAGCGTCTCAACACAGACCCGCCCTCGCGGGTGAGATCAGCTCCATGAGAGAGCTGTCAATCATAGTCTGCGCGGACCGGCGCGGTCATTGTTGATATGCTGGAGCACTGTCTATGAGCAGAATGGCGTCTAAGCGATTGTGGTGTTCTGTTCTTGGGTGCAATAACGAACACAGCAGTCATTTTAATGTTCCTAAATCCGAACCGCTGAAGACGCAGTGGCTGTGTTTGTTTTCGAAGGGAATATTCCCCACGAGCAACGTCAATGCGTTCATGTTTGCGCGAATCATTTCTCACCAGACTGCTTTATAGACGAGGATCAGTATAAAGCTGGATTTGCTAAGCTGCTGCTCATGAAAAATGGATCGGTAGCTGCTACCAGATATTTGTGTTCCTGCTGAATCTCCAGAAGAACGGAAGTGAGTGTAACGTTTTATTAAACTTTATATTAATATATTAATCTTTGCAAATCGCTAGCTGCACGCTTCACAATGAATGCGTCTAAGGTTTACATTTAGGGTACATACGGCATGTTTTCTATGTATGACGTTCTCAATATAATTCATAATCCCACGTTTATACTGAACAACGCGTTATGGTTATTGAGTTACAAATGGTGTACGCCAGAGCTCTGGTGTACGCATAGAACAGAGGGGCGGAGTCAGCAAAGCTCATGATCATTTAAAGTCATATGCACTGAAACGGCGTGCTGAAAACAGAGCTGTTTTTGACCAGGTAAAATAAGTGTTTTCTTACAATACTAATGAGAATTTTTAATTAAATTATATTACAAACTTTTAATTTAGACCCTAAAGAATCATATTAGCATATCAAAAGTAACCTGCTCTGTCTAGTCTGTCGGTGTCAGTGTCCTCTTTGCTCCGCGATTTTTCTCTGGGTGAGAAAATGGATGTGTAGCGCGAGACCGTGTGAAAGTGTCAATTGCGTGAGTCTCAAGCTGAATGCGTGAGAGTTGGCAGCCAGTCGGCAGCGTTCCTCCTTCCGCCGTGCTTCTTCTCCATGTGAGGATTGTTTACATTAGACTAGAGTGCGCACTGCATGCACACAGTGCTTATACATGTGATGTGGGGATTGTTTACCTCAAAGTGCACATGTGTTTTGCACAGCATATACGCATTGTTTTTTAAGCGGTTGATGGAAAATAAGCTGATGCGCGTTCTAAAAATCTAAATTCGGATCTATTATTTTTCACGGTATTTCGAAGTCCCCGCGATAACAATATCGTGCATATTCATTACCGCGATTTATCGCATTACCGAATACCGCCACATGTCTACAGATGACATAAGTTTAGTCATGTGATCCATGTTGTACCAATAGATATTCATGTTTACCGGTATAGTGCCTGTTATGTGCTATTCACTTTTACACTGTTGCTAAAATATGTTACTTTGCACACTCTTCATATTACAGTACTGCAAAGATGACAGAAAATGTACTCACATTTGCTGTCCTGCGGCAATACAGGAGAGCAGTTGCGTTTTAGACCAAACATATGGTGACTGAGTGCGACCTGGACGCATCAGTGATGGTGAGATGTTTTGCAAAATTATCCTGTTAGAAGAATTGCGCGATAACTTTATTATTTATTTTTCCATCTGTATCATCTCGGTGAGCTTTTGTGAGGTTTCACACATGCGCAGTAAGGTGAATTTTAGAAGTTTCTCATATCCACACTGAAACGTCGGAAAACGCCTGAAAACGCTAGTGTGGACGGAGAGCGTTTTTAAATGAAAAGGCCGTTTTCAAATGTATCCGGATTAATGTGGACGTAGCCTGAGAGTATCCCCTCAGACTCACGTTTTGCAGATTTGGCATATTCTGGGAAGAAGCGTGCGGTGGTTACACTGACAGAGGTGAAATTATAAACAAGAAATACACATTCTGAGACATACAATTTTGTCAAGTCAAGTCATCTTCATTTATATAGCGCTTTTAACAATGTAGATTGTTCCAAAGCGTCTTTACAGTGATAATAGGAAATTAAAGTAACAGATTGTTTTGGCTTTATGGCAGCACTAGAATAAAGTTATTTTCCAGTTAAAGTTAGTTTTCATTGATTCACTTCCATCGCAACGATCATTAGTTATTAACTTAGTGGCCGCTAACACGACACTGTTTTAACAGAAAACTCTTAAGTTCTCTCTACGCAAACTTTAAAAATGCGAACCTGTGAGAACGCTGATAGCGTGCACATGCGTATTAAGAGTTCATTCCATAGGCATGCGCGCTCGAATACATGTGCGCAGGCATGCAGTACTTCCCTAAAAAACCAACCCTCAACGAACCACCCGTCCAGCCCCAAAATCTGCAATACAGAATTTTATCTCTTCGGCGTAGCCACGCAAACCGGAATTATCTCGACAACCATTATCTGTACAGAGGTAAAGGGAAGGAGGCCTTCAGGACTCCGTTGTCGTTGCGTCCAGACCAGGTCCTTCATCAGATCTGGATACGGCCTGGATCCGGCGTACTGAGGTAAACCTCGGGATAAACAAAGAGACTAATATTAGAGTAGATGCCATTCTTCTTATGATGTAACGAGTACATCAGGATTTATGGAAAGTGTTCCCGGTTCCGGCTGACCTGATCTATGCAGCCTAACATTAAATTATAGAAGTCTATAATGTGTTATGTGTATGCTAGGTCAAAGAGATGTGTTTTTAGTCTATCTTTGAACTGACAGAGTGTGTCTGCTTCCCGGACAATGTTAGGAAGTCTGTTCCAAAGTTTTGGTGCTAAATAGGAAAAGGATCTACCGCCAGCAGTCGATTTTGATATTCTAGGTATTATCAACTGGCCGGAATTTTGAGATCGCAATAGACGTTAGGGCTGTCAACGAATATTCTAAATTCGAATATATATTCGAATAGTTTTAAAAAACAGAAATTCGAAGGTGAAAATTAATATTCGAATCATGTGGAAAAACACAAGCGCGGTAGCAGAGGCGCGGCTGTCTGCTTTGCGAGTGGCAAAATTCTGAAGCTTAAAATGTAAAACGCATTTTCCAGCTGCACAGATAGCACAGTGAGTGTCTGGCTCTCTCATTGGCTGTGCTGCGGCAACTGCACATCCAATGGCACGGGCGCCTCCAACGTGTGCGCCAATGAGCTAGCATTACATCAGACACGTCAGAGCCCGCCAAGGGGGCGTGGCCAGACGCCCTCGAAATAGCCATAGTAGCAGGCTAGCTAGCAGCAGTTTACCCATGAGTTTACCACAGCACAGCTCGCTCGGAGCGTTCAATGTCGGTTCTATATACTGTAAAACTTCAATTAATGTTAATAATATTTGTTTCAATCACCGAATGAAGCCTGCTATATTTAGGACAAGAGTCGCGACCTTACATTGCTTGCACTGTTGCACAAAACTCTTGATCAGCACTCAATATTTGTTTATTGTTGTTCATTTAAACCATTATGCGCAGAGAGCGTGAGGGCGAGAGAGAGAGAGAGAGAGAGAGAGAGAGAGAGAGAGAGAGAGAGAGAGAGAGAGAGAGAGAGAGAGAGAGAGAGAGAGAGAGAGAGAGAGAGAGAGAGAGAGAGTGCCTGCGAGTGCGAGCAAGAGTAAGGTCTGCGGTCTTGGCCATTAGTTGATTTACTTGGTTTTGTGTAAGTTAATACGTTGTCAAATATGTTTCAACTTAAATAAACTACCTATACAAGTAGTTGTGTCTCTTTGTATTAATTTGTCCTGTTATTGACGTAATGCGCCTCATTGACAAAATGCACGTCATTGACAAAATGCGCAACCAGATATTCGAATAGTTCGAATATATGTGTTTTTTTTAGAGGGTATATTCGAACGTCATTTTTGAGCAATTTTGACAGCCCTAATAGACGTGACGAACTATAATGCGTTAAGAGCTCGCTCAAGTACTGGGGAGCTAAACCATTTAGTGCTGTGTAAGTAATCAGCAATATTTTAAAATGTATACGATGTTTAATAGGGAGCTAATGTAGTGTTGACAGAACCGGGCTAATATGGTCATACTTCCTGGTTCTGGTAAGAACTCGAGCTGCTGCGTTTTGGACCAGATGTAATTTGTTTATTAAGCGTGCAGGGCAACCACCCAGTAGAGCATTACAGTAATCTAGCCTTGATGTCATGAACGCATGAACTAACTGTTCCGGATTTGTGAATGAGAGCATATGACGTAATTTAGATATATTTTTAAGATGGAAAAATGCGGTTTTACAGATACTATTCACGTGACTTTCAAATGAAAGATTGATATCAAAGAGCACACCCAGGTTCCTAACCGACGACGAAGACTTGACCAAGCAGCCATCAAGTGTTAGACAGTATTCTAGGTTATTACGTGAGGAAGTTTTTGTCCAATAATTAGAATCTCTGTTTTTTTTTTCAGAATTAAGTAGTAGGAAATTACTAATCATCCAATTTTTTATATCAGCTATGCATTCCGTTAATTTTGTGAACTGGTAAGTTTCGTCAGGGCGTGTAGAAATATAGAGCTGCGTATCATCAGCATAACAGTGAAAACTAATGCCATGCTTCCTAATGATATCTCCCAAGGGTAGCATGTACAGAGTGAACAGTAACGGTCTTAGTACTGAGCCTTGTGGTACGCCATACTGAACTTGTGATTGATAAGACATCTCTTAATTTACTGCTACAAACTGATAACGGTCAGATAAGTATGATTTAAACCATGCTAATACAATTCCACGAATGCCAATATCATTTTCGAGTCTATTTAAAAGAATGCTGTGGTCAATGGTATCAAATGCAGCACTAAGATCGAGTAACACTAATAGAGAGATAGAACCACGATCGGATGATAAGAGCAAATCATTTTTGACTCTAATGAGAGCTGTCTTAGTACTATGGTACGGTCTAAATCCTGACTGAAAATCCTCGCAGATATCATTTCTTTCTAAAACGAAATATAGCTGTGAAGATACTGCCTTTTCTAGTATCTTTGACAGAAAAGGTAGATTCGAGATTGGCCTGTAATTGACTAATTCTGTAGGATCAAGTTGTTTTTAACAAACGGTTTAATCATAGCCAGCTTAAAACTTTTTGGTACGTATCCTAATGACAAAGATGAATTAATGATATTTAGAAGAGGATCTATGACCTCTGGAAGCATCTCTTTCATTAGCTTAGTTGGTATAGGGTCTAATATACATGTTGTCGATTTAGATGATTTAATGAGTTTAAACAATTCTTCCTCTCCTATAGTAATGAATGAATCGAATTCTTCCTTAGGGAGACTACAATACACTCCTTGATGCAATGCTGTAGTAGACGGTTGCATAGTTTGAATTTTCTCGCTGATATTATCAATCTTATAAGTGAAGAAGTTCATAAAGTCATTACTGCTGTGCTGCTTGGATACTTCTGAGCTTGAAGCTTTATTTTTCGTTAGTTTAGCCACCGTTTCAAATAAATACCTCGGGTTTTGTTTATTTTCTTCTAATAGGGTTGAAAAATAAGCAGATCTAGCAGCTTTTAAGGCCTCTCTGTATGCAATCGAGCTCTCCTTCCATGAAATGCGAAATACTTCTAGTTTTGTTTTCTTCCAGTTGCACTCCATTTTTCTGGCTGCTCTCTTAAGGGCCTGAGTCTGCTCGTTGTACCACGGCGTTGGACTATTTTCTTTAATCTTCTTTAAGCGCAACGGAGCAACTGTGTCTAAAGTACTGGAAAAGAGAGAGTTAAAAGTTGCTGTCGCAATATCGAGTTCTTCTAAGCTATCTGGGCTGCTGAGATGATGAAACTGATCAGGAAGATTATTAATAAAGCAATCTTTAGTGGCAAAATTAATAGGTTTAACATATTTGTAACACGTAGTCGGCTTTGCAGCCTTGGCTAAATGAAGTTTACACGAGACTAGATAATGATCTGAGATATCATCGCTCTGCTGCAGAATTTCAACGGCATTAACATTGATTCCGTGTGATAATATTAGATCTAGAGTATGATTACGACAATGAGTAGGTCCTGACACATGTTGTCTAACTCCAATAGAGTTAAGAATATCTTTAAAGGCCAATCCCAATGCATCTTTTTCGTTATCTACATGTATATTAAAATCACCAACAATTAGGACTTTATCTGCAGCAAGTACTAACTCTGATAGAAAGTCAGCAAATTCTTTGATAAAGTCTGTATGGTGCCCTGGTGGCCTGTATACAGTAGCCAGCACAAATCTCGAACGTGATTTATCATTTACACTAGATATTGTTACATTAAGCACCAACACTTCAAAAGAATTATATTTGAAACTAGATTTCTTAGTAATTCTGAAAATATTACTATAAATTACAGCAACACCTCCCTCTTTGCCTTTCAGACAAGGTTTATGTTTATAACAGTAATCCTGGGGGGTGGACTCATTTAAAGTAATGTAATTGTTTGGTTTTAGCCAGGTTTCTGTCAAACACTACACGTCTAGGTTATAGTCTGTAATCATATCATTAACAATAAGTGCTTTTGAAGTAAGGGATCGAATATTCAGCAACCCAAGCTTTATCATTTGCTCATTTGTATTATATCTGTTTTTTATTTGTTGGACATCAATTACATTTTTACCCTTAGATGGGTTTGGAAGTTTTTTGTATGTCCTAATTCGCGGAACAGACACAGTCTCTATATGATGATATCTAGGTGAAAGAGTCTCTATGTGATGGGATTTATCTGACCTTGGTGATGTGAGACAGCTGGCAGACGGTCGGTTTAGCCAGTCTGTCTGCTTCCTGACCTGAGCCCCAGATGGTCATGTTTGGGCTCTAAGACTATGTGCCATATTACTAGAGAGAAGAGCAGCACCATCGCAGGAGGGATGAATACCATCTCTTTTCAGCAGGTCAGGTCTGCCCCAAAAACTTTTTCAATTGTCTATGAATTCTATATTATTTTGCGGACACCACTTCGACAGTCAGCCATTGAGTGAGGACAGTCTACTAACTATCTCATCACTCCTTCGAACAGGAAGGGGGCCAGAGCAAATTACAGTGCCTGACATCATACTTGCGAGTTCACACACCTCTTTAACGTTAATTTTGGTGATCTCTGACTGGCGGAGTCGAACATATTAGTGCCGACGTGAATAATAATCTTAGAGAATTTACGATTAGCATTAGCCAGCACTTTTAAATTTGCTTTGATGTCAGGCGCTCTGGCTCCCAGCAAACATGTGACTATGGTGGCTGGTGTCTCTATTTTCACGTTCTGTGTAATAGAATCGCCAATAACTAGGGCACATTCAACAGGATTCTCAGTGGGTGTTTCACTGAGTGGGGAGAATCTATTTGTTATGGTAATCGGAACGGAAGAGCGGTGTTTTGTCCCGCGACTACAGCGTCTTACCGTCACCCAATTGCCCTGCTGCACGGGCTCTACTTCAGCCGGAACCGAAAAATGTACAGAGTTCACTAAGCTAGTCGCATCCAAAGCAGTATCTAAAGCCCTTGCACTCTTACAATTAACCTCGATTAAAGTTTGGATGCGTGTCTCTAGTTCTGAAATCTTCTCCGTCAGCCTGACTATCTCCCTGCATTTATCACATGTAAATCCTATGCTGACAGAGAGGACTATGCTATATATGTTACATGAAGTGCAGGTGACAATGAGGGGAGAAAATTACATGACTCACCGTGTTTGTTGACTGATCCTACTCACCTATGTTGTTTGATGAAACTCGTAAAAGGCGAGAGCGCGCAAGAAAAAATAAATTAAATAAAATAGAGCGCGCACGGATGGCACGCTAACAGGCTAGCGAATTACTAGCGTGTTGTGCTACCAATAATGATTTAGATAGAAGCTAGCGATGTCAGGTTAATGTGTGATGTTGGGTAAGCTATATTTATCAGTATAAACAAGGAATGATAGTATATAGTGATTCAAAACAGAAAGATATACAAAGCTTACAGACGCAAACCATCGCAACAGCAGCAGCAGCAACGAGGCAGACAGGATGGGCAGGCTGTGCCTCCCTTGCCTCCCCTGACGAGCCGACACTGAACAAGATGTTGATATTGAGTAACTTATACCCAGGTAGAAGGTGACGTTCCCGCGACCATGGGTAACGTTTCCTAAAAGTTCTCTAAAGGTGACGAACATTCAGAACCTTTACAGAACATTAGGGACGTTCCTGAAACGTCCTCTTTTGGTAATGAAAGTGCTGCAGTTCAACGTTCCTTAAATGACTTTAGGGGGACATTCCGTAATGGTAATCTTATGGTCACATAACAACGTTACAAAGAGGACGTAATCAAAACGTTCTCATATGGGTCTAAGTTGGTCCTATTATAACGTTCCTTATAGGACTTTAGGGGGACGTTCCGTAATGGTAATCTTATGGTCACATAACAACGTTACAAAGAGGATGTTATCAAAACGTTCTCATATGGGTCTAAGTTGGTCCTATTATAACGTTCCTTATAGCACTTTAGGGGGACGTTCCGTAATGGTAATCTTATGGTCACATAACAACGTTACAAAGAGGACGTAATCAAAACATTCTCATATGGGTCTAAGTTGGTCCTATTATAACGTTCCTTATAGGACTTTAGGGGGACGTTCCGTAATGGTAATCTTATGGTCACATAACAACGTTACAAAGAGGACGTAATCAAAACGTTCTCATATGGGTTTAAGTTGGTCCTATTATAACGTTCCTTATAGGACTTTAGGGGGACGTTCCGTAATGGTAATCTTATGGTCACATAACAACGTTACAAATAGGACGTAATCAAAACGTTCTCATATGGGTCTAAGTTGGTCCTATTATAACGTTCCTTAAATTACTTTAGGGAGACGTTTCGTAATGGTAATCTTATGGTCACATAACAACGTTACAAAAGAGGACGTAATCAAAACGTTCTCATATGGGTCTAAGTTGGTCCTATTATAACGTTCCTTATAGGACTTTAGGGGGACGTTCCGTAATGGTAATCTTATGGTCACATAACAACGTTACAAAGAGGATGTAATCAAAACGTTCTCATATGGGTCTAAGTTGGTCCTATTATAACGTTCCTTATAGCACTTTAGGGGGACGTTCCGTAATGGTAATCTTATGGTCACATAACAACGTTACAAAGAGGACGTAATAAAAACGTTCTCATATGGGTCTAAGTTGGTCCTATTATAACGTTCCTTATAGGACTTTAGGGGGACGTTCCGTAAGGGTAATCTTATGGTCACATAAAAACGTTACAAATAGGACGTAATCAAAACGTTCTCATATGGGTCTAAGTTGGTCCTATTATAACGTTCCTTAAATTACTTTAGGGAGACGTTCCGTAATGGTAATCTTATGGTCACATAACAATGTTACAAAGAGGACATAATCAAAACGTTCTCATATGGGTCTAAGTTGGTCATATTATAACGTTCCTTATAGGACTTTAGGGAGACGTTCCGTAATGGTAATCGTATGGTCACATAACAACGTTACAAAGAGGATGTAATCAAAACGTTCTCATATGGGTCTAAGTTGGTCCTATTATAACGTTCCTTATAGGACTTTAGGGGGACGTTCCGTAATGGTAATCTTATGGTCACATAACAACGTTACAAATAGGACGTAATCAAAACGTTCTCATATGGGTCTAAGTTGGTCCTATTATAACGTTCCTTAAATTACTTTAGGGAGACGTTCCGTAATGGTAATCTTATGGTCACATAACAACGTTACAAATAGGACGTAATCAAAACGTTCTCAAATGGGTCTAAGTTGGTCCTATTATAACGTTCCTTAAATTACTTTAGGGAGACGTTCCGTAATGGTAATCTTATGGTCACATAACAATGTTACAAAGAGGACGTAATAAAAAAGTTCTCATATGGGTCTAAGTTGGTCATATTATAACGTTCCTTATAGGACTTTAGGGGGACGTTCCGTAATGGTAATCTTATGGTCACATAACAACGTTACAAATAGGACGTAATCAAAACGTTCTCATATGGGTCTAAGTTGGTCATACAATGACGTTCTTTATGTGACTTTAGGGGAACATTCCATATTGGTTATTTTATGGTCACATAGCAACATTACAAAGGGGACAGAATAAGGACGTTCCCATATGGTTCTCTGTTGACCATATGAGAACGTTTTGCGACTAACTTAATGAGAACATTCTAATATGGGTCTAAGTTGGTCATAAAAATAACCTCCCTTATAGGACTTTAGGGCGACATTCCATATTGGTTATTTTATGGTCACACAACAACGTTACAAAGAGGACATAATCAGAGCGTTCGCATATGGTTCTAAGTTGGTCATATTATAACGTTCCTTATATGACTTTAGGGGGACGTTCCGTAAGGGTAATCTTATGGTCACACAACAACGTTACAAAGAGGATGTAATCAAAACGTTCTCATATGGGTCTAAGTTGGTCATACAATGACGTTCTTTATGTGACTTTAGGGGAACGTTCCATTTTGGTTATTTTATGGTCACATAGCAACATTACAAAGAGGACATAATAAAGACGTTCCCATATGGTTCTCTGTTGACCATATGAGAACGTTTTGCGACTAACTTAATGAGAACATTCTAATATGGGTCTAAGTTGGTCATAAAAATAACCTCCCTTATAGGACTTTAGGGCGACATTCCATATTGGTTATTTTATGGTCACACAACAACGTTACAAAGAGGACATAATCAGAGCGTTCGCATATGGTTCTAAGTTGGTCATATTATAACGTTCCTTATATGACTTTAGGGGGACGTTCCGTAAGGGTAATCTTATGGTCACACAACAACGTTACAAAGAGGATGTAATCAAAACGTTCTCATATGGGTCTAAGTTGGTCATACAATGACGTTCTTTATGTGACTTTAGGGGAACGTTCCATTTTGGTTATTTTATGGTCACATAGCAACATTACAAAGAGGACATAATAAAGACGTTCCCATATGGTTCTCTGTTGACCATATGAGAACGTTTTGTGACTAACTTAATGAGAACATTCTCATATACATCACGTTTTGTGCGCGGTGACGTGGGACGAACCGAGGTTCAACTTCCGTCAACTTCTGTCACGTTTATCTGGTTTGTCTGCGGGCTGGACCCTTTTCGGACGGACACCTGACGGCGGTCTTTTTCCTGTTTTCTTCACCGACAGCGAGCCAGAAAAAGCCAATGTGATTATCATGTAAAGTTATTTTAATGAACCATTCTCGCGTAGATGGTCAGGCTATATTGGCTTTTTTTTATATATAAACAAGCTAACGTAAGCGCTAGGCCTATTCCAATTTGCTTATTTTAACTCTTGTTTACATAGCCTGCAGGGTCTCCTCACGAAATCTAAGCGGCATAAAGTTCAATGCGAGGGTCTTTAGAATATGTTTGTATTATTTTTGTCTCTTTTCTTTTATTGTCATTTTTTCCTATTATTTGGTAAAGGCTACTCCACTTTTCCATGGGAAAAAAAGTTGTGGTGATCCCGCTATTTGGCTCGTTGATGTAAAACAGTCTTTTACAATTGTTATAATAAAATCAAGAATGCAGACGTTTTAAGCTCAGCAACAATGGCAGCAAAATGTACACAGTATATTAAAAAAAACTCCTGACACACACACAGAGCCTGCAAATCAGGTTGAAGCGGAGAAGCATCAGCTTCTTATTCTTTAAATATAACAGAAGACCTTAATAGGACAAAAAAATAATATTCTAAGTTGGTCCCTAAAAGTTCTGCAGGACGTTCTCAGAATGTTTTGGAAACATTGGATTTCTGAATTAAATATGGTCTTCTAAACGTTTCCAGAACGTCCTGAATGTTCCCTGAAGGTCCTCCAAATAACGTCCCCAAACCCTTTAAAGAACTCCACATCGTGACTGTCTGAACGTTGTAGGAACATTACTGTAACGATCACCAGCTGGAGTGCCCTCGAGAGCCACCAGAGGGCGCTCCACAATAGACTATGATCACTTCCTCACAAACTACATTTCCCATAACTCACTGCCCGGATTCATCAGCACTCATTTCATTAACCTGTGTCTTATCACCTTGTTTCTCTCACACCATAAATACCTGGTTTTCACATTCACTCGGTGCAAAGTATTGCTTTCCCAGTGAACTATTCTGAGCGTTTGTACCCTGTGTTTGTTTACCTGTTACGACTTTATCTGGACCTTACCTCTCGTTGTCTGCTGCCTGCCTTACTCTCTGCCTGGACTCTGTATTCTGATTGTTTCGCCGCCTGCCCCGACCCTTTGTCTGTTCTTGGACTCTGATTGTGTGTATTCTGCTCTGCTTATATCCCTGGTATTCGACCCTTGCCTGTCTGACCCTGTTATTTAATAAAGCCTGCAAATGGATCTCTCCTCGTCCGCTGCATCATTACAATTACCAAGCGACGTTCTTGACACCATCGGGACGTTCTCAGAATGTTTTGGAAACATTGGATTTCTGAATTAAATATTGTCCTCTAAACGTTTCCAGAACATCCTGAATGTTCCCCGAAAGTCCTCCAAATAACTTCCCCAAACCCTTTAAAGAACTCCACATTGTGACTGTCTGGGAACGTTGTGGGAACATTACCAAGCGACGTTCCTGACACCAGCGGGACGTTCTCAGAATGTTTTGGAAACATTGGATTTCTGAATTAAATATTGTCCTCTAAATGTTCCCAGAACATCCTGAATGTTCCCTGGAGGTCCTCCAAATAACGTCCCCAAACCCTTTAAAGAACTCCACATTGTGTCTGTCTGGGAACGTTGTGGGAACGTTACCAGGCGGCGTCCTTGACACCAGCGGGGACGTTCTCAGAATGTTCTGGGAACATTGGATTTCTGAATTAAATATTGTCCTCTAAACGTTCCCAGAACATCCTGAATGTTCCCTGAAGGTCCTCCAAATAACGTCCCCAAACCCTTTAAAGAACTCCACATCGTGTCTTTCTGGGAACGTTGTGGGAACGTTACCAGGCGGCGTCCTTGACACCAGCGGGGACGTTCTCAGAATGTTCTGGGAACATTGGATTTCTGAATTAAATATTGTCCTCTAAACGTTCCCAGAACATCCTGAATGTTCCCTGAAGGTCCTCCAAATAACGTCCCCAAACCCTTTAAAGAACTCCACATCGTGTCTGTCTGGGAACGTTGTGGGAACGTTACCAGGCAACGTCCTTGACACCAGCGGGGACGTTCTGGGAACGTTCTGGGAACGTAAAATTTCTAGCTGGGTAGCTTACTACTATTCAAAAGTTCGGTCAGTTTTTTTTTTTTTTTTTAAAGAAAATACTTTTATTCAGCAAGGACGTGAAATTGACAGTACAGACTTTCACATTGAAGATTTTTGTTTCAGATAAATGCTGCTTTTGAACAATCTATTCACCAAGAATAAAAAATATATATATATATATTATGGTTGGTACAAAAATATTAAGCAGCACAACTGTTTTTCAACACTGATAATTATAAGAAATGTTCCTCAACAGATTTCTAATAGATCACATTAATAGATAATAGATGACACTGGAGACTTGAGTAATTGAAATTGCTAAAATTTCAGCTTTGCCATCACATAAATAATTTACATTTTAAAATATATTAAATAGAAACCATTCATTAAAAAAAGCATAAAGCATAAAATACTTCTTTCAAAAACAGTCCCCAAACTACTGAATGCTAGTATTTAGAGCATACTTTTTATGACCCTCCATTTTATTGTGCTGTTGCACTCTTTCTCACCTTCTCTCTTTCTTTCCCCTAGGTGAGATCCAGCATTACACATTCTGTACCTCAGCATCTGAACTGACAATGCAAGTGTAGAGAAGAATATCAAAAAGTAAGAAATGAAAGATCAGAGGGAAGGGAGCGAGAGATGAGGAAGGTGAGAGAACATGAATGAACAGAGAAGGGCTGGGTGTTTGTGAACAGTGTGCATGAATGGTTTTACAATGAAAGCATGAGCAGCTAATATGGCAAATGAGTCCCTATTTTGATTTTGGGATCAAACACATACCAATACATACAAATCACTGCAGTTTCCAGCTGAAATTAACACTAGAGGCAGTGCAGCAACAACTTTCACTCCTTTTCACTCAAAATTATGATTACAGGGGCAGATTATCGATTAATAAAGACTTATTTTTGCATGGCTCCATGCACAGTAGTACAATGTTATGATCTCAAAACACTTTTACCATAATGCATAATTTGTAAACTAATACATTTTTAATGTTTACAGTACATAACAAGCTCCATATGTGTAGCTTTTCTAACACTGCAGCCTTGCTCAGTAGATACCTAGTACAGCATTGCACTTGTGAAGTGGTGTGAAACACGAGAGGAGAGGCAAACTTGGAGAGGCAAACTTAAATGCATGGTTGCATCAGCAAATGTGTTTTTATCTCATTTTTTGCTTTTTTTTTAATCAGGTATGTTTTGGGTTTAGAGTAGGTGGTACGCTATTTTCAAACTTGATAGAGCATTAACCTTTTAGCACCATTCACCGGACATTTCATTTTCGAAGTGCTACGATACATACAACAACCAACATAATAACGCATAGCCAGTTTCATGCTCATCTGTTTCAGATAAAACTACACTCTTTTAGCTCCACTCACCAGATGTTTCACAATGTGTCGCGAAATGTGCAAGACACAACGTAATATAAATTTGCTGAAGATGTTGCCACAAACCCTGTTTTTCCAATGAGTCTGGTTTGCCTATAAATGTTGTGTAAAGAAATTGGTTTATTAAAATGCCAGTCTCTTCTGGTCTAAGAAGGTGGTTCTCTACCAGAATAAGCTGCAATATGGGCCTTTATGCTACATTTTTGACAGTTTACTGCACACATACTGACACATTTAGTAACAACAGTAACAATGAAGTCTCACCCTGACTTGGTCTGTGAATTTCTATGGCAACAGGAGTTCAGAGTGTGATCCTAGAAAGCGAGGAACTGCATTGATTTCATTTGGTCTGTGAATGTGTCAAAACAAAGATCTCAATGAAATGGGCTGAAATGACATGCACAGATGAATGTGACCGGGGAGAACTGGGCCTCACTGATTGAAAGCTTGTTTGTGTTTTTGTGAGCACTGGCAAATTATTATTATTTTTTTTTTAAGATATTGATTTTCTCCTTCTACTGCATTGAATAATTTGTTTTTAGGAAGGCAAGTTTGGCATTCTGAGATTTCTGTGTCTGACTCTGTGCAATATTCTTCTGCAGGTTTTTCTTTTTATATTTCTGGCATATGCCTATTTCCACACTTTTGAATATCATATCCAAATGTGTTTAAAAGCATAATTTGTATATTAAACAGGCAGAGGTTTTACCAGTGACAGATTATTTGGAGGGCTTTTAGTGAGGGCTTAAAGTGTGATCCCCCCAACCCCCCCCACCCCCCTCCCTCCCTCCCTTAAAGAGTGCGGCCGTTCAATGTATAGACATATATGATTGCGGATTGGTGTTATCGGCTAATCAGCATTGTCATGACAGTGGCTCAGTTTATTGGTTCAAAAACAATTGTGAGCATATATGAGCAATATTATGAGTGAAGTTGTTTTAATGCAGAGACATAAAGCTGTCTGTTTAATGAAACTGAGCACATGTGCAAACACTTAACCAGTGGATTTCAGCTATTTAATCACTTAAACTTAAGATGATTAGTCAAAGCTGCCTACTGGGGCTGCTTTCATCTGAATTTAATCAAATTCACCAAATTGTCTTTTATTAAACCAGTGGTTCCCAAACTAGGGGGCGTACCCCTTGAAGGAAGGCCCGGAGTTAAAAAAAGGGGGTGCAGCAAGGGATAGTTAGTGTATAACCTACATTCAGCAGATTGTTATGCAAAACAAACCTCGTCAGGATGATACAAAAACCCCATGCCAAATTATTCAGCTTATTATGCAGATACTTGCCACATAAGAAAATAATTAAACATAAAATATTTATTTGACATTTTATTACCTTAAGATGACTCACAGATTACCTCAAGATATCTCACAGATTTAAATCACAGTTTAAATCACAAATTGTGGTTCAAATCACAATTTATCACAATAATAGCAATGTGATCCATTTTGATCAAACCATTTTAAGAAATGATCAAAGATTTAACATTAATGGAAGTCATATTGATTCAGAAGTGTTTGTTATAAACAACTGCTAAGATTAAAACTCAAATAACTCAAGACAAGAATCTCTCTCATACGGTTTTATGGGTTGTATAGTTTTAGGTTTAGTGCAATTGAACAGTGTAAATCCAGTACAATCCTAATTATTGGATGTGACATGCAAATTAGACTCAAGTAACCAATGTTACAACAACTGGCATGATGTCTGGGTGCTCTGGCTATGATATAAAATAATGAAATAAAAGACCACTTAAGTGTACTTAAAGAGACTTTCATGATGGTTTCTAACACACTTAAGTACACTTTTAAAAAGTATGGTTTGTAATAATGTAAAATTAATTATATTTTAAATATTTTTAAGAATAACCTTTTGTTGTGCTTTAAAGAAGTACATTTATTTTGATGTGTTGAATAACATAAAGCACATATAAAATACACGGGTATAATTTTAACTATAGTGTGTTATCCGATATTACATTTCAGGTTAATATATTATAAATGTACTGATGACAAATATGTTATTACAAATATATTCAAATACATGACTTACAGGGTTCAATAGAAATTACATTGAAGGATATTTAATGATTGTCAGTAAATTCAGCAGTCCACTTTAATAATATTTCAAAGACATTTAGTCATTTAGCAGACATTTACATTTACATTTACATTTACATTACATTTACATGTAATGTAAATGTAAGACAATATAATTACTTATGAAATTACATCTAAAGGTGTACTTTTCCTATTTACAGCACTTTTTCCTATTTAAAAGCACTCTTAAGTTCATTATTGTGTTTAATTTAATTGCAATTAACATGCAATTAAGGGTATGAAAACATTACATTAATTTTGCACTTAAGTATATTACTTCTATAATAAGTATGCTAAAGTGTACTTCTTTTCACTAGAGTTGGCTCCGGTCAGTCCTTGTGAGTCAGTGTTAGTGTATGGATTCTTTTTTTTTTTTCGACCTTGTTTCTCTTCTGCCAGGCAAAAAAATATAAATCTAAACTGCGTGATTTGAGGAGTAATTCATGATCATAGCACAAACTTTAAATTGAATAGCTTACTCTGAGTCAGGTAATAGTTCAGATCCTTAAATATTAATGCAAACAATAGTAGCAGTTCCTTGCCATAGTAATCACCACTAATAATAATAATAATAATATAATTGGAAGCCTACTTATATAATTAAATTGCTTTTACTTCATGTTACTTCATTGATTTTACTTCATTCGACCTGCAGGTGGTGTCGTTGTACAGATAACCAGATTAGTGTGTGTTGCTCCTGTGTTGTCCTACAAACACATTCGTATGTACATTATTTTTATTTATTTTTCAACTGACATGAATCTTTACAACAGACAAATATACTTATAATGCAGTAATATGTATATATGACCCATTCCAGATTTGCAGGTACATTTCAAGTAGAGCAAGAAAACTAAAAATATGAATATTTATTTTCTCACTTTTTTATTTTAATAGAGAACACTATATTTCAATATTTGCTGATCTTTAATTTGTAAGATTTAAAATATTAATTCTGAAAATCAATGTACTAACAGAAAAATCTGTCAAGTCTGTTATAGACAAATTGGGTCAAATATACAGTTACTGTAACAAATGTAACCATTTAAAACCCTGTCTTTCCTAAGATAACTTTTGTCTCTTCATCCATTATTTCAACTTTAAGCCTAATAAGATATAAACTTTTTGTTTTGGAGTAAAAATGTCAACACATTTAACTGAAAAGTTGCCAAGATGGTGTGCATTTTCTCTAAACATAGCTTTAAAAATGAATGAAATCCTTTAAAATTTCATGTGGTAAAAATACTAGTTATAATCAGCTTCAGATCAATTTGTTAACAATAAAACACATATATTGATAATTTTTTTAAGCAAGCCCTTCAACAAGTTGACATTGATGGTAACAGAGTTGATATCATTAACAGAGTTGATATCATTAACAGAGTTGACCATAGTTAAAAGACCCCCAAAAAACAAAATTTTCTTAAACCATTTTTTTGCTGTTTCAGATTGCCTTTCTAGAACTCCTATACAGTTATAAAGTTACATAGTGCACCATTGATTAAAATGTGTAAACAAACCATGCACAAATTCAGTATACCTTTAAGACACCACCTTGGAAGAAACAGTTTAGTTACATAGTGTCATGTTGACAATCCTAACAAAGAACATAACTTTCCTCAATCTACCTATGTCTTACCACAGATATAATATAATTATAGACTCTTGGACCTAATGTTACCTGGATATCTGTGGTTCAGGGTCTGGTTCAGGACTTTGTCTTTTGTCTTTGTTTGAAAGTCTCTGCTTTCTTGATCTGCACTTCTACTGTGCCTCTCCTCAATACCTGCGCTTACCTTTGCTCCCTTTCACCCAGATTGGCCACTCTGCTTGTCTGGCCTGCATTGTTTCCTTTTGTCCGATCTATATCTTATTGCAAATGTTCTGCGATCATTGTGCCAGGTTCAGACTACACAATATTTTTGTCTGTTACGATAGTCACTGTGTCAGATTATGTGATATTGACTACTAAATTCTTGTCGTGTCATAGACAAGAAACATGTCAGACTACATGTTGCTTCCTGACCAATCATTGCTTGCCGCCTTTAACGAGCTGCGTGATGTAATCAAGAAGGTGGAACTAGTGACTGACTTCCAGAAACAATAACGTAAACCGAAGCGGTGTGTTAGCTAATTAAGGCTAATTCACTGGGTTTCTGAAGCACCTCCGCTATCGTTTACCAACATTTATCTTTTTTCACCTCATGGTCGTCATAAACATCATAAAGGCTGGATTATTGTTGCCACAGCCCCACAAACCTTTCCTCCATTGCATAATTCCCCCTTGCAGCACCAATAACATTGTCTCTCTTTTGTTTCACCATGTTTAAAAGCTGTTTACGGAAGAGCTTCTGCTCTCCTATTGGTCAATGTCACAGACGTGACGGAATCCGTCTTGGAGGACCAAAGATAATGACTTTCTGTCGTGAAGCATCGCATACGTGTCCTCGATTGTCGTCCACTATGACACACTATACAAGATAAAATTATGTATTCTTTGTCCCGATGCCCATTGTCATTTACGAATCACCACGCCACTCTACGTCAAACAGATTGTGCCAGAATTGGGCTGATATTGTATAGTCTGAACCCGGGATAGGGTCGTCATCTCGCCGTGCCTGGTGTATATATATATACAGTGAGGAAAATAAGTATTTGAACACCCTGCTATTTTGCAAGTTCTCCCACTTAGAAATCATGGAGGGGTCTGAAATTGTCATCGTAGGTGCATGTCCACTGTGAGAGACATAATCTAAAAAAAAAATCCAGAAATCACAATGTATGATTTTTTAACTATTTATTTATATGATACAGCTGCAAATAAGTATTTGAACACCTGAGAAAATCAATGTTAATATTTGGTAGAGTAGCCTTTGTTTGCAATTACAGAGGTCAAACGTTTCCTGTAGTTTTTCACCAGGTTTGCACACACTGCAGGAGGGATTTTGGCCCACTCCTCCACAGAGATCTTCTCTAGATCAGTCAGGTTTCTGGGCTGTCGCTGAGAAACACGGAGTTTGAGCTCCCTCCAAAGATTCTCTATTGGGTTTAGGTCTGTAGACTGGCTAGGCCATGCCAGAACCTTGATATGCTTCTTACAGAGCCACTCCTTGGTTATCCTGTCTGTGTGCTTCGGGTCATTGTCATGTTGGAAGACCCAGCCTCGACCCATCTTCAATGCTCTAACTGAGGGAAGGAGGTTGTTCCCCAAAATCTCGCAATACATGGCCCCGGTCATCCTCTCCTTAATACAGTGCAGTCGCCCTGTCCCATGTGCAGAAAAACACCACCAAAGCATGATGCTACCTAGGGTTGGGTACCGAAACGCGGTGCCAATAGGGAACCAGTTCTGACGTAAACGGTAGTAACCAGACCTAATAAGAACGAAAATTTCGGTGCCTGAGTCTCTGTGGCATAAGGCGCACACACGCAAAGTCTCTCGCTCTCTCCCTCTCTCTCTCCGCCGTGCACGCACTATACGGTTTATTGGAGCACTGTCTGTTCTGTCTCACATGCGCACTTTTGCTCGCTCGCTCAAGCGTTCCGGGAGATTTTAACTCATTTGCGGGCATCAGGGAGCCGTTATCAATATGCGGGAGACTCCCGGAACGTCTGCTGATAGCGAGGGGATTATTGAAGATGCCGAAGACAAAACGCTCCAAGGTTTGGCTGCATTTCACGTGTAAAATTACGCGTCAGAACGATTGTATAGAATATATAGAATAGCCTATATAGAATCACGATTCACTCCAATCCATTGGCTGATGGCGCGGCCGCCGCCTTGACGCTCACGTCATCGTATTATATTAGCGCGCGCATCATCTGCTCAGATTTCTCTGCCGAAAAAGGAAGCTTGTCGGCAGCGCGAGGAGTTTGGCAGTGAACGCAGCGTCTCGTTCCCTATTCAGAGAACATGGGTTACACCAGTAACCAGAGACGTTCTCTTTCATAAGTTTACTCAAAGCTGCATAGCTAAGACGCAGTGGGAACGAAATACCAAACTTGCCAAGCTAAGCGCTGCGTAACTAGTACAATGATCAGATAACTTACATGACTGGTTCAAGCAGACAAAACATGGGAACCTGTAGCCATGTCGATATTAGATTACCCAGGTAGTAATCTCTGTTAATCTCCAGTATTATTACATTGTTTGATACAATATTGTTTTATTTGATATTAGGCCTATGTAATGTGAATTTTTATTTTTTATTGGTTTATTTATTATTACCATATGTTACTTGTATTTATATTGTTTAAAGATATAAGTTAATATTGTGTCCAGTTTGGCCCTGTAAATAAAGGGGTATTATTTTTTGACAAAGTGTGTGCGGTTTCGTTTTCTTAAGTACCGTTTCAAGAACCGTTTAAGCACCGGAACCGCTTAAAAAATACCGAGTAGGTACTGGTATCGGATAAAACCCAACCGATACCCAACCCTAATGCTACCACCCCCATGCTTCACAGTAGGGATGGTGTTCTTGGGATGGTACTCATCATTCTTCTTCCTCCAAACACGGCGAGTGGAATTATGACCAAAAAGTTCTATTTTGGTCTCATCTGACCACATGACTTTCTCCCATGACTCCTCTGGATCATCCAAATGGTCATTGGCAAACTTAAGACGGGACTTGACATGTGCTGGTTTAAGCAGGGGAACCTTCCGTGCCATGCATGATTTCAAACCATGACGTCTTAGTGTATTACCAACAGTAACCTTGGAAACGGTGGTCCCAGCTCTTTTCAGGTCATTGACCAGCTCCTCCCGTGTAGTTCTGGGCTGATTTCTCACCTTTCTTAGGATCTTTGAGACCCCACGAGGTGAGATCTTGCATGGAGCCCCAGTCCGAGGGAGATTGACAGTCATATTTAGCTTCTTCCATTTTCTAATGATTGCTCCAACAGTGGACCTTTTTTCACCAAGCTGCTTGTCAATTTCCCCGTAGCCCTTTCCAGCCTTGTGGAGGTGTACAATTTTGTCTCTAATGTCTTTGGACAGCTCTTTGGTCTTGGCCATGTTAGTAGTTGGATTCTTACTGATTGTATGGGGTGGACAGGTGTCTTTATGCAGCTAACGACCTCAAACAGGTGCATCTAATTTAGGATAATAAATGAAGTGGAGGTGGACATTTTAAAGGCAGACTAACAAGTCTTTGAGGGTCAGAATTCTAGCTGATAGACAGGTGTTCAAATGATTTCCATTACACGAGAGTAGATGTTAAAACTTCATGCTGATTTGTACTCGGCTTTCGCCAAGATAAGCAACACTAAGACGTAGCTTTACAGTAAACTATGCTTCACCCATTTACGCTTCTTTCCATATGGTGGTGTGACTCCCCTTCTGTCCGGCGTTAACGACTGCAGTGTACTTGGCGCGTCAGCACACACGACGGCTGCAACTACAGTGTGGTCTCCCTAGTGGACCAGCACGACAACCGTCTGGATTGAGCCAAGTAGGGGACATCTCTAGGGTCTTCAAGTGGGCACCTTCCGTCCTCAGTGTTTCGTCGACTAGCCCACGACACCTCAAGAGGGCTCGACAGTGACTCTGGCGTCCCAGAGTCACCCCCCTCTGTCCCCCACTCAACTCAGCCCAGCTTACTGACCTCTACATTGTGGCTGAGACCCAACCACAATCTCTCCGCAACCCAACCATACACGCCAACCCGTTTGACTAAGGCTGTCGAGCCCCACTGGTGCGTTAATATGCAGTTTCAGTGGCAACGGTTCCGTATGGCATACCACCTACCGCAAAAACACAATATCTGCCCAACCACCCGTCATTCACGCAATATACACAGGAACGTAATGACTGTAAATACTATACAACCTATACAAATAAACCAACAGACTCTTCAAGTTTTCAAGAATTCTACGAAACCGTAGCGTGGCGGCCTGTACACAGCCAGCTAGAATCTTTCCGTCTCAACCACAGCCAGTTGCTGCTCCTTTCTGCTGCTTCAGATAAGTTCTTTACTGTGCGACGCAACTCTAAATACTTATTTGCAGCTGTATCATACAAATAAATAGTTAGAAAATCATATATTGTGATTTCTGAATATTTTTTTTTAGATTATGTCTCTCACAGTGGACATGCACCTACGATGACAATTTCAGACCCCTCCATGTTTTCTAAGTGGGAGAACTTGCAAAATAGCAGGGTGTTCAAATACTTATTTTCCTCACTGTATATATATATATATATATATACAGTGCTGGTCAGAATTATTTGCCCCCTTGGTAGATATGATCAAAGATGGCTGTAAAAAATAAATCTGCATTGTTTATCCTTTTGATATTTTATATAAAAAAAAAAAAAAACTTTTATTGGAGTAAAAGAATTGAAATTGGGGGGTAAATCACATTATGAAATAAATGGTTTTCTCCAAAACACATTGGGAACTATTATTTGCCCCCTTTTATTAAATACTTTTTGCAACCTCCTTTTTCCAAGATAACAGCGCTGAGTTTTCCTCTATAATGCCTGATGAGTTTGGAGAACACCTAACAAGAGATCAGAGACCATTCCTCCATACAGAATCTCTCCAGATCCTTCAGATTACCAGATCCATGTTGGCACTTCTCTTCAGTTCAGCCCACTCATTTTCTATAGGGTTCAGGTCTGGGGACTGGGATGGCCATTGCAGATGCTTGGTTTTGTGCTCAGTGACCCATTTTTGTTTTGATTTTGATGTTTGTTTTTGGATCACTGTCCTGTTGGAAGATCCAAACATGGCCCGTTATAAGGTTTCTAGCACAGGCTGTCAGGTTGATTTTTTATCTGTTGGTATTTGATCGAATCCATTATGCCATGTATCTGAACAAGATGTCCAGGACCTCTGGCAGAAAATTAGGCCCACAGCATTAAAGATACAGCTTTTTTTCATTTCAAGTATTTCATTTTACATATGGGGTACTTTTTTATCCCTGTAGGAACCAAACCCATAGTAAGTGTTTGCTGCCAAAAAGCAATTTTTTTTGGTATAATTTTTCACAAGTTGATTCTCCCTGTTTCTTATTTTATCTCTTTCAAAATTTCCTTTCTTATTGTCACAAACTGCTCCGAGACACGAAGGTTGAGATCCAAATGCTGCTTTAATAGGGGCAATCCAGACACGTAATCCAATAAACAGGCAATAGGTCAAAACACAGGTAGGCAGTCTCAGGCAGGGGTCAGAGGCAAAAGAGTAATCCACGGAACAGGCAAGAATTCCAAAAACCAAGAAACATGAAGCCAGGGAAAATGCTCGGAAATGCAGTGCAACAACATACAAAACTTCACCGTGAGTGAATTAGTGAACAAGGTTTAAATAGGCTGAGATTAACAAGGTAATGAGACACAGGTGAATGCAATCAGTGATGATGAGTCCGGGCAGTGAGTTATGGGAAATGTAGTTTGTGAGGGAATGATAATAGTCTGTGTGGAGTGCCCTCTGGTGGCTCTCAAGGGCACTCCAGCTGGTGACTGTTACACTTATAAAGCCTAAAAAATGCTTAATAATTAATTATAAAAAAATGTAAATGCACAAAATCACATCATTTACAGTGTAATCGAGACATGCATGACAAATAGCATGCATTAGTTTGGTAAAGTTTGTTTTAGTTTTATGAATTGTGTACTATGCTTTAAAAGTGTACACAAATGTGCTTTTATGATAACTTTAGACTTTGATTCAGATATATAACTGGTCTGATCTGTTACCACACACATATAGATTTTTAATGTCAAAGTAATACTGTTACTAAACACAGGTGATGTATAGCTGTTTTCATCAAATCCTTATCATATTTATGTCTTGACAAAATATTTAAAACCTGAAGACTGAAGGTCATGTAATGTCATTGCTGTTTTTATGTTTATTAATGTTTATTCATGTAATGCAGGGGTTCCCAATGTTTTTTGTCAGCCAAATTCCTTTGACCTAAAATATTTACTTGAAATCCCCCTGAGATTTTAAATGAATATTTCAAGAATTGAATTACACATTTGCATGTTCAAGGTTCTCTGATGTCAGTTAAAGTCACACTGAGGAAAGTATTTTACTTTCACTGTTCAAGTGTTTTATTTGTATTGTTTTTATTTTTAAATTATGTATTCATTTACATTTTTTATGGTTTCATTAATTTAGATTTGCATCAACTCACGAACACCATGCAGCTCTTTCAGGAACCCCAAATTGGAAAATCCAGGCGTGATGTAATGCTTAATGCACTGCATGATGATGATAACAAATAATACAATATATCTTCTTTCTCTGTTTATATATAAATATATTGTCATGTAGCTTGTAATCAGCAATGGACTACAATTTGTATGTAATCCACCCAGCACTGCAGAATGATTTCTGAAGGATCTTGTGACTCAGAAGACTGGAGTAATGGCTGCTGAAAATTCAGCTTTGCATCACAGGAATAAATTACATTTTAAAATATATTAAAATAGAAAACAGTTATTTTAAATGATATTAATATTGCATAATATTAATGTTTTACTGTATTTTGATCAAATACATGCAGCCCTGGTGAGCATAGAAACTTCTAAAACATTTAAAAAAATTTACCGACCCAAAACTTTTGAATGGTAATGTAAGAATAAATAAATAATTGCATCCAGACAGGGTGGGTTACATCTCTGTTTTACATTACCGCTATGATAATCTAATGAGAATCAACATTGAGAATAATGAGAATCAGAATAATGAGGTGGAAAATGTGTTTAATTGTCATTAGAATAATGCCATAATGTAACGCATCTTAAAAATGCAAAAACAGGCTTTATTTTTAGTGTATATTATTACTATTATCTTTTTTTTTTGAGGGGGGGCTCTACACTGTCTGGCATTTTATCTCTTCTGCTGTCCTTCATCAGAATCAATAAGTGACCAGCTGTTGACCTCTTACAAGAAGGAAACCAACTATTAACACAGCAGTTGAGAAATGAGAGGTGCAGAAGTCCCCTTCAGGGCTCTCTGGTCAGTGAGAGTGCTGAAACAGGAGCAGTATTGGGTCAATATTGTTTAAAGGGTGTCTTTTAATGCAACTTGAATGGAAACAAATCAGCTGCTGTGTCCAAATCACTCAGATTACCGGAATTAGGCACCGGAACTCTCCCCACCCCCACCCCTAGGCCCAGCACTAAATTTACAGAGGGAATACCAGAGAGCACATTAACAATTCAAGAGTCAAGACAATCAACTGTGGGTCTCACACATACAGCCACACACACTGAGAAATTTATCTCCGGCAGCACATGCCGAGGGCAGAGAGTACAAGTCAGGCTTATCATGGCAGCTCTAAGCGTGTGTCAGCGGGACTCTCTCTCTCACAGCTCACTTGGCTTCAGTCGTTTTCCCCCTCTTTTCTATAATTTTCTTGCCAAACTCGACTCGAATATAAATTCAGCCACATAATGACGCATCTGCAATGAGACCTACACACATATGCTGCTTTCTCATCAGTAAATTATGTGCGGAGCTCTGCAGGCGGCAGGCTAGAGAAGATTACTTCACCCCAGTGAGGACTTTAGCACCCTGAGCCAAAACACACTTCCGATGGTTTAGCCTCCCATGACCTGAATGAGTTGAAAACATGGTCCTAATTTTAAAGGAATAGTTCACCACTCACCCTCATGTTTGTCTTTCTTTAGTTGAATGTTCATGCTGCTCTTCTCCACACAATGAAGGGAATGGTGATTCAATACAAAGGGATAGTTCACCCCAAAATGCAAAACTATTCACTTTATTATTCACATTTATTCACTCTCATTTCTTTCCAAACCTTAATGAATTTCTTTCTCCTGCAGAACACAAAAATGTTGATATATTGAAGTGTTTGAATTTTAATTGTATTAAATGGACAATGCACCCAAAAATGAAAATTATGTTATTATTTACTCACCGTCAAGTTGTTCCAAACCTGTATGAATTTCTTTCTTCTGCTGAACACAACGTACGATATTTTGAAGAATATGGGTAACCAAACAGTTGATGACTTCAATAGTGACTTCAAAAAATACCATGGTCAATGGGGACCATCAACTGTTTGGTTACCAACATTCTTCAGAATATCTTCTTTTGTGTTCAGCAGAAGAAAGAAATTCATTACAATTTTCAAAAACTATCCTTTTAAAAATAAACTGCTTTATTTCTACCCTCTGCGGTTATCGCTCATGAATGCATGTTATTTCTGACAGAAACTATATATTTTTAGAAAGCTGCATCAGGGGCTGAGATTTCAGCCAGAACAATTCACTTCATCTGCATGCTGTGATTCTTGTAGCCCTCCTTTGATTCTCTGATTATTAAAATTTTTATTCACTGACGTCATGTGTGCTGCATTATTTTAGATTGCAGCTCCTCAGTGTGAATCATAGCTAAACCACAGCAAAATGGCATGACACAATTACTAAATAACACCACTTATAGACACACAGCCAGAAGATAAGTCAGTACACCCACACAAAGAGCAATCTTCATCACAACAAAAAACAAGTCAAATTCATTTTCATAAATATGCTTAAAGTTCGCTAAACTAAAAGTTCCAAGGTACTACTGTATGGCATTGTACATACAGTGGAGTACCATTTGAGTACTAATACAAACAAGGTTTATTAATGATACACAGCTGAACTAATGACTAATCATATCAGTAACCATGACAACTAACAAGTGGCGGGAAAACTAAAATGAAACTAAAGAATACAAACTAAAAGTCCATGAAAATGACACTAACTAAACAGAACCATGAAATTACGGCCCCTCCCTGAAGGCGCGACCTTGCGCAGTGGATGAGGAAGGCAGCTTAGGAAGAGTACAAGGAGATGGCGAATGGATGGCAAAAGGAGCAGGCTAATGGATGGCGATGATGGAGAGTGCCCGATGTAGCAGACACAGAGCTCGGCAGTGACAACAGTCCATGGCGGAGTCGACGGAGGGAGGAGCCAAGATGTTGCTATGGCTTACTACATCCGGGAGACGACCGATGGAGAAGGAGCCGATGGATCCCAGGGCGCAGACGGAGAGCCGATTGTACTGAGCAACATAGCTGGCACTGGAGACATAGGCGAAGCCGAGGCGACAAGTTTCTAAGGCGGAGCCAGAGTGCTTGAGGACTGAAGCTGAGCTAGTGTGACAGAGGACAGAGGTGGAGTCGGAGGGAAGGAGGAACCTGCTGCAGCCGTAGGGGTGGAGGGATTGAGCGCAGCCAAAGGCTTGCAAGTCCGTAGCTGAAGTAGAGTGACTACTGACCAAGGGGCAGCTGGTGGGATGAGGGAACCCGGCGAAGCCGTAAGGTTGAGGGTCTCTGGTGAAGGGATCAGAGGCCGGAGGCAGAGCCAAAGGATCCCTTTCGCTCCGACGAGGCTGGTGACAGCATGACCTGAGGCTTTCCATCGCTGCAAGGCGTTTACGGGGAAGACGAAGGGCTGCAAGCATCCAGCAGAGGCGGGGCTGGAGGACTGGCTGCGTTACTGCTGTCTTGAAACAGCGATGATGACGAACAAAAAGAGATTTCACAGTCCATACAAGTGTCAGTGCTGTCTTGAAACAGCGAGGATGCATAATAAACAGATAATATCGGGTGGGATGCAGTACCTCCGTATCCAGCTCAATCAGCCAGTCCTCGTTTTCCAATTCCACCAGTACTCTGTTTCTGCTGTCTCTGGCTCATACCCCTGGTCAGACGCACTCTGGGACACCGGCTCGGGGGCGATGGTCTGTGCCGTCTCTTCCTCTTCGGGCTCTGGCTCACTCATCGCGGCGGGTGCTCTCCATCTGTGGGGGGCTCTTGCGAAGGGTGGTGGTGGGCTGGGCTCTAGGTCTGGCTGTAGTCTGGATCGGGGGTAGATGCTCTTCAGACACCAGATGATGGCCTCCCTCCATTCTAGTCCCTGTGTGTCTGGGAGGTCTACTGGCTGGTGGTAATTTGCCCCGATCCAAAACTACGATTTCAGGGACTCGTCATCGAAGGGCGCACTGGCGGAGAGATGACAGAACTGTTCAGTGTAACTAAAAAAATGTATTCCCTTCTAAGCACAGCGGATTTCACAGCATAATCCATAATCCATAATCCGGACAGTTTACATTGGTCAACTTCTCTGCGGCTGTACAGCCAATAGAGTGAATGGATTTTTTTCATTCTTTTTTCTATTCCTATTGTTAGGATTGTACTATATAACCATAACCAGCATCTAAACGAGGATATTAATAATGAACAATCTTTGAAATCGTATACCCTAGCTTTAAATAAAATATAATTTCCTTAATGTGCATGCAGGGAAAATTAGGTAACAAAAGTACAGAAAACTGTGCAAGTGCATCAGTAGACTGAGAAAACACGCTTCAACAGACCACGTTATGTACTACATGAACACAAACTAGAAAACTGCCATTCAGAAACAATCCATTTCTGCTCACTACACATCTACATGTTGTTCGTCAAAAACACCAGACGGTCAACTTAATCTGCAGAGAGTGCTGAGCGTTTTGTTGTTGTTTCCAGTTGATGAAAACACGCTCAGCTCTGCCAGGTATTGCCAAGTATGTCTTTGCCAGCTGCGCAATATGTTGATGCATATCGCACGATTTTTGCCACCAATTGAGAGGGTTTTCGTCAGCAGGTAGCCTTTTTCCACCAGCCGCACTGCACTGTACCGGATAAGCTAACAAAAAAAAAAAAAAAAAAAAAACGCATCAGTTACGTCATCATCATGTCTCGTGCACCTCTTGACACACCAAAAAATCGAATGCACGGTTTTTGCAATCGAATATGCGGGGTTTTTTTTTTATTCAACAAATATTCGAAATTCAAATTTTTACTTGACAGCCCTAGTCTCGTTCCCTTCTCAGGGAACCATGGTTACATTAACATTTAATCATCTAGCAGACGTTTTTATCCAAAGCGACTTACAAATGAGGAGAACAATAGAATCAGTCAAAACAGCAATAGAGCAACAATATGCAAGTGCTGTGACTAGTCCCAGTTAGTCTAGCACAGTACACGTAGAAAGGTTTTTTTAACATAAATAAAAAATAAATAGATATACAGAATAGATTAGTAAGTGTTAGTATTAATGGGTCAAGTATTGACCAAAAAGTCTTTAGCCGTTTCTTAAAAATTTCTAAAGACAACAGCTTGGGTTTAGTTAGGCAGGTCATTCCACCAACATAAAACAGTCAAGGTAAAGGTCTGTGAAAGTGCTTTTGTGCCTTTTTGGGATGGTACCGCAAGGCGCCATTCACTTGCAGGACGCAAGCTTTTGGAGGGTATATAAGTCTGAAGTAGTGAGTTTAGGAATAGGGGTGCAAAGCCAGTGGATGTTCTGTACAAGTGCCTTGTCGGTGTCCTTACTCGGTGGACTTGCACAGGTAGACTCGCTGGTCTTTACACTCTTAGGTCTTCACACAATAAGTGCTGCACACGAGGGCTGCCGCAACCGCTGCCGTGGTATACTAACCAATTATATACCTGCCAGGTTACAGTCGTAAACTGAGATGTTTGGTACTCAAGAAACATTTCTTATTATTTTTAATTTGAGCTGCTTAATATTTTTTGTGGAAACCAGCCGCGGCTCGTCTGTATGGGCAAGTGAGGCAGAGCCCCACCAAAATATTCATCCAAACATAGACCTCTAAATGCACTGAATTAATAATAAATTATGAATGTGTTCAGCATTCTGCAACAAATATTATTCGGATTTTCTGGACTATTTTGAGACATAAAGTGAGCAGGATATATTAACCCTCTATGGTATGCATTATGTTCTAACCATGAAATATTTTTTTCAAATAAGTTTTTATTACATGAAATAGTAATATGACTTCAATCATACAAATCCCAAAAAAAGGGGGTGGGGGGTGGGGCTAACTCATCCTCACTCTCATCACATGGAAGAGCTAACTGCACTCTTCCAATTGCCCTTTCCGTAAAATATTGCTGTATTCATTTTCTGAAAAAAAAACAAGGAACTCCCGCACACTATCAATACTTGCAAAAGAGTATCAAACTTTTATTAGCAACGCTTCGGTCTTCGTACGAAGGTCGTTTCGGACCTTCGTCGGGCATATACAACTATTCAAACTCAATCCCATTTAAAATGTTCACATGACCATTCACAGATTTCATCAAAAGTAATAATAATAATAATATGATCTTTATAACATCACATTAAATAATGCTTCATCATTCATACCTCTAGGTGATCAAGTCTGAAGGGTAAAAATCCAAAACAGTTCACATCTCTGTAAGATAAATTCAATATCGCCCCTTCAAGGTGGCACACTCACTTTTTCAATCCTACAAAAACGTAAGGAGGAAACATCGTGCTTCGAAGATAGAAAATGAGCCGCAACTGGATAGTTGACATCTTTTCTTGTGATAGAACTCTTATGCTCACTAATTCTTTGTTTTAATTGACGTGACGTTTTTCCAACATAACCTAAACCACAAGGACACCGGATCAAATAAACAACATGAGTAGAAACGCAAGTAATCACAGAATTGATTTTATATTTTTTACCAGTTTTGGATGACAAAAAAATTGATGTTTTAAATGTATTATTGCACGGAGCACAATTACCACACCTATAATTACCATTCTGTATAGGACTGAGTAAACTCTGAGACGGATGCGGACTAACACTCTGAAAATGAAGCATGTACTAGGCAATCTTTTAAATTCTTAGCCCGTTTATACACAATCAACAGTTTTTTTTTTTCGCAACTCCGGATCAGAAGACAACAAATGCCAGTACTTTTTAAAAATGGATTTTATCACATAAGACTTGGGTGAATGAGTCGTAATAAAAGTAAAAGAATGCTTTTTTTTACTTTTTTTGTCTTCTTTTTTAGCAACTTTAGCAAGAACATGACTTTTGAAATGATGTATTAAATGCTTCATCAACCCATTCTGAAGGGTAACCTCTATCTAAAAATGTATTCTTTATGACATTCGATTTTTCAATAAAATCTGAATCAGAATAACAAATTCTCCTCAATCTTTAGAACTGACTCTTAGGCAGTCCTTTTTTAAAAAAAAGTCGGATGAAAACTGGTAGCAAGCAAAAGTGTATTACGATCAGTCTCTTTGTAAACAAAGTTGTAATCAACTTGCCTTCATTCTTCTGTATTCATTTTCTGAAAGGAATAAATAATTTTTTTTATACATAAATACAACTACACTACAATAAACGCTTCAAATAAATAAATAACTGCAATCATATTGTTGATGCTAATATCTATAAAAAAAAATCCCAATGGGGAAATACATTACTGCAATTCCCCTGTGGTACAGCGTTGCCATATTAAAACAACATTGATATTTTCTCAATTTACAGGAAAACTATTTTAGACAAAGTTGATTTATGAATAAAAATATTGTAGTGATCAGATAGGATGGGTCTGGGTAAGCGGACGGTGTCCGGCGGTCGCACACGCTTCTCTCTCTCTTCGGTCTGAGGCGCGAGGGGCGACAGCTTCAGCATAGAGCCTTGTCCTCTTTAGGCCACGACACTTGAGGGGAATAGCGGCCCGGCGTCCTAGCCTGTCAGTGGCGTCACGCAGGCTCATAAGGCCTGTATAAAGGCACGCAATCCTTATTTGCCTTTGGGGATTGGCCCTCGGATGAGATCACCGTGGACGCAGCTGCCATGAGACTTAAGGACTTTTTGAAACTGATAAACAGTAATGTCCTGACCTAGCCTGATATTGCTTATGGTCTTTAAAATGGTCTGGACACGAACCCCATATAACCCCTAAGTACTTTGTCCTCTGAGCTGGAGAGAGAACACTTTTCTTGGCGTTGAGTCTCAGTCCCAGAGTGACCAGATGCGCTAGAATGACATCTCGATGTCAAAGTGCAAGCTCTTGAGACTCGGCCAGTATCAGCCAATCTGGCTCATTCTGGCACCAGACTCATTCTGCATAAGATTGGATGCCCAGAGAAATTCATTAGCATCGTCCGTTCATTTCATGATCGCATGCTTGGTCAGGTGCTGTATGATGGCAAACTTTTTTGGGAGACAATGGGCATTCCAATCCAGTTCCGTACAGATGGCTGTGTCTTCAATCTACGCAGGCTTCAGGCTCGTACAAAGACATATTCAGCAATTCTGCGTGACCTCCTGTATGCAGATGATTGCGCACACCCTTTCCAAAGCTCAGTCACTATTCGATTGTTTTCGAACTGCAGCTTCTAGGTTTGGGCTCACTGTCAGTCTAAAGAAGACAGAAGTCATGCTTCAAGCGATGAACAAGTTAAACTCCAATCCACCGGTAATTACTGCAGATGAGACAGTGCTGACGGCCGTTGACAAATTCTGCTACCTCGGTAGCATTCTTGTAGCTGATACAACAGTGGTCTGCGACATCAGTGCCCGCATCGCAAAAGCTAGTTTTGCCTTCGGTTGACTGTCCAAGAGAATATGGGATGAGCATGGGATGAGCATGGCATTAGGCTGGACACAACAGTGGCAGTATATAAGGCAGTCATCCTCAGTGCTGTTTTATGGATCTGAGTCCTGGACCATTTATCGCCTACATATTACCGAACTTGATCAGTTCCATATGGCAGGATAAAGCCCCAAATACTGAGGTACTTCAGACCTGTGGCATCACTGGTATTGAGGCCTTCCTGCTTGCTGGACATGTTGTACACATGGCAGATTCATGCCTGCCGAAGCAGGTTTTTTATGGGCAGCTCCAGAGCGGCATGCGCTCTCAAGGAGGGCAACTAAAACGCTACAAGGACGGCCTCAAAGCCAATTTGAAACTATGCAATATGGACCCAAATTACCTTGAAGAGATGGTTGCAGACAGGACATCATGGCGAGCACAGTGCCATACTGCCATAGACTCCTTTGAGTTCAGCCACATCACTACTGCAGTAGACAAACGAAGATGCAGAAAGCACAATTCCTTAACAACTCTATAACAACATCTAGCCAGTTTGTGGGTGACGCCTGTGGCCGACCATGTGCATCAAGGATCGGTCTCTATTCACATCGTAGGACGCACCAACAACAACAACTATGACGAGATCTATCGTGTCGACAGCTCAGACCATTCAACATGACTCTCTCTGGGAGGGGAACATGTTCTTTGGCCCTTTTGCCCAGCAGAGATTGCAGTTCTTATGACAGCAGATGCACCAGCCCCGGATTCATGGTAGTGGGGACCACACCGTTGAAACGCGGAGGGCAGTGTGCAAACTGAACTCTGTAACCTATTTCTACTGTCTTTAGGACCCAAGGAGAGATACCCGGCAGTATCTTCCACGCATCCAAGGTCTCAGACAGGGGCACCAATTTGAATATTTCCCGTTGGGGGGACGTTGAATGTTCTGTGTCCTGGGCGATAACAGGAAGCAACAAAACACTTTTCTGGAAACCGCTACCCCCCGAATCACCAGAGGTGGCGGGGATGTTACACTGGTTTCATGGCCACCCCCACAGACCTGGGTGCAGGCAATCAGGACTTCTTCTTTTTGGATATGATATTCCTGACATCATATCTCTTATGAGCCTGCTAAAAGCGACGAGCCGGTCCCCAATCTTGGCGATGGGGAGCACGACTCGTCACACTCTGTTTCTGTGGCTCACGTCTCTGAGCAGGACTGGGTTTGGGCTGGGTGGCCGACAACCCCTCCCCATTAATGCGGCGAGGAAGAAAATGGAAGAACACTTCCTTGTGTGTCTTCACCTCCTGGAATCTGCTTTCAACTGTGCTGGAATCTGCTTTCAACTGTGCTGACGAGCCGGTCCCCAATCTTGGCGATGGGGAGCACGACTCGTCACACTCTGTTTCTGTGGCTCACGTCTCTGAGCAGGACTGGGTTTGGGCTGGGTGGCCGACAACCCCTCCCCATTAATGCGGCGAGGAAGAAAATGGAAGAACACTTCCTTGTGTGTCTTCACCTCCTGGAATCTGCTTTCAACTGTCCTGGAATCTGCTTTCAACTGTGCTGACTGCATGTATATATTTCTTAGCCAAACAGCCCGGAAGATGAAAGAGGGGCATCGAGCAGAAACGTCCTGTCTTTGTCTTTGATGCCTGTTAGGTTCAACCATAGGTGCCTCTCCATGGTGACCAGCACACCCCTTGGACTACCGATGATGTAGTCCGTTTGTGATACAGATAACGAATATGAAGTGCAAGCTAAAATTCTGTCCAACCGATTTTTAGAAAGGGGCTATAATACAGAAATTATACAAAATGCTTATAAGAAAGCCCAGGCCATCTCTAGACCAGAGTTATTCCAGAAGAAGAAAAAACCATCCGCTTTGCAAAATCAGGCCTATTTTGTGACAGAATATAGCTCCTTGGCCAATTCCATAAAAAGAATTATACATTCTAATTGGAATCTTATTAAGAGTGATCCTGTTCTTAGAGAAGTATTTTCTGCATCTCCAAAAATAAGTTTCAAGAGGGCTCCAACTCTACGAGATAGGCTAGTATCTAGCCATCTTCCTGCCGAAAAACGGACCACTTGGCTTAACACACATTTAAAAGGAGTTTACAAATGTGGGTCTTGTAATCATTGCTCTAATATTAAAGTATGTAAAGAATTCTTTAATTTTAAGACAGTTAAAAAGTATGACATAAAGACATTCATTAATTGCAATACCACTTTCGTGATATATAGGTTATCATGCATATTTGGATGCTTTTATGTAGGCCGGACCAAGAGACGTCTTAAAGACAGAGTATCTGAGCATAAGAATGCCATTAGAAAAGCCAATTTAGATTATCCTATGGCAAAACACTTCCAAAACGTGCACAATAACAACCCAGAAGGTCTAATGGTTGAGGGTTTAGAAACAATCAAAAAGAGTATTCGGGGTGGTGACCGATTAAAATTACTTCTACAGAGAGAAACATTTTATATATATGAATTACAGGCCACAGTATATCCTGGTTTAAATGAAGAAATAGATTTCAGCCCTTTTCTGTGATGTTTTTTTTTTTTTTTTTTTTACTACCTCCTAGTGGACCTTCTCTGTATGTGCAGGCTATTTGCCAATCAGGTGTTCCCAGTTAGCATCTATAAATGAGGAAATTGTTTGTTTGGAAAATATACCCTGAAGAAGGCTGGTTGTGCCGCTACGCGTGGGTTGTAGTGTTTTAATAATTTTTTCAATCATGATAGAGCCAGTTTAATAAAGGCTTTTTAATTTTCTAAAGAAGAGTGCCTTGGATTCCCTTTTCTACATGACATTGAACTCTCGACCCCAAAGAGCACCTTCTAATACTTTTTTTGAACTCCTTGAGCACCCTGGACTTTTTGTCTTTTTCTGATGCAGTCCGTCTGTTTAATCACACAGAGAGACAAATCTGTGGTTTGATGAAGCTCAGAGAACGACTCTTTGTCGATCAAACCATCTACACTCAAATCCTTTAGCAGAAATGACCTGACCTGCTGCCTGAAATGCTTTCCCCACCAGCGTGGAGGCTGTTGACGATGATGCAGACTCAGGGGATAGATAGCATGCAAGTGTCTCTTCAACCTGAGGCATCATCGTATAACCGCGTGCCTTCGCACCCACGATAGTCGAATATGTCAACTTAGAAGGCACAAATAAATTAAATCTGTAAGGTTTCCCCCATGAGCGAGTTGACTCGCCATGGAGGTCCTCATAGAAGGGGAGAGACGTCCTGGCCACCGGACAGAAATCTGTCCTCCAGTTTAGAGCGTTTGGGGGGCTCTTGTTCCTGTGGCCAGCCTAATTGTAGTCTGGCCACAGCATGAGTCACCACCTTGAGTAATTCCTCTCGTGCTTTGTCATCACGTCACTTCCACCAAACAGACAAAATAAAACTGGACCATGAACACGGAGGCACACACCGTTTACCTTGAGTGACACTCATTTTTCTCTTTTTGCTGTAGATGCAAATAAATTTCTGCACACTGCAAGCTGAAAACTAACTCCTGACAAGAGAGTGACAGAACGAGTGTAACACACAGAACAGTCTCTGAAGACAAAGGAACCTGAAAGGCGCACCCATTGCACATATATTAGTAGCCTCCAAGTTCAAGGCCAATTTCATTGTTTGTACAATTCTTCATAGCCGGTCACACAAAGTGTTCCCAGAGCACTAGAATCAGCGCAGCATAGAGAGATGCTTTTGAAAGGGAACAGCTTGTGTTCTTCATACTTTGGGCTTTAATAATTACTGAGGCTCTTGTAAGGGTTGGTGGTGCATCCCAGAGACTCGGAAATACCCTCTCTGATCTCTAAACACAGTAAATGCTGCTTTCTGAACTAAACACACATTCCAACCCTCCCCTGCTTTTAGCTCACAGTCTCCCATAAGTGAGCATAATGGGTCATGCTGAACTGTGTCTGTGCATATAGTTCAGTGGCTTTATTAATATTTTCATAGATTTAAGCATTAGAAATCTTTCATTTGAAAATATTAGTCTGAAAATCTGTCTAGCTTATGCCTTAAAGCTTGGACCCCTGACCCCAGTTTTATCAATAAGACATAAATAATATTTTACCAGAGAAAGACACACACATAGAGAGAGAGAGAGAGAGAGAGAGAGAGAGAGAGAGAGAGAGAGAGAGAGAGAGAGAGAATGAAAGACCACCATCTAACCAGATTACTATTGCATTGCTGTAATCAAAAAACATTATGATACACTCTCAAACACAAACACACACCCTTACACACTGTTTTAATGCATATACAGTGTTTTTTTCCATGTAGAAGTGTCAATCTTATGTGAAAATGTAAATGGATGTCTCATTTTGCAATAAATAGGCTACTGGATTTTCTCAGTACATTAGGCTGATGCATTTTTTTGTACCGGAAACTTTGTACTTTTTGTGTGTGATTGTGTGTGTGTTCATGTATATAATGGCTAACATTTGCTATCCGTCGTCAAATTCTTTTTTTGTTTCAGATTGTTAGTGTAAGAGTTCAAAGTGTAGCACATTATATTAAAAAGATTAATGCTGATGTTATATTTGAATATTTCAATGTTAATTCAGCAGTATAT
This sequence comes from Rhinichthys osculus, assembly GCA_029959095.1. Lineage (NCBI taxonomy): Eukaryota > Metazoa > Chordata > Actinopteri > Cypriniformes > Leuciscidae > Rhinichthys > Rhinichthys osculus. The sequence continues at coordinate 19,143,370 of JARWKJ010000023.1, read as the reverse complement.
TGTGTTAAAGTGGATGTTGTTGGAAGGACTTTTATTATGACGGGGGGTACAGAAAGGAGAGCGGAAGAGAAGGAGTTAATAAAGAGAGCAAGGAGTCTAAAAGAAGAACTTGTCGGTGTCCGAGGGTTTATTTGATATATTACTAAAGTTATCTTTAGATTAAAGCCCCGAGAACACCCACAAACAAGTATTACACTGGTGGCAGCGGTGTTTTTCGTCGGATATTCGAGTTTCTTTTTTTTATATATCTATTTTTTTTCCGCCTAACGTTACACTTCGAGCGAACGCAGTCTGTACATTACTGTGATTTCAGCGAGACGCTGTGAACGTTGATGTGCCGTGAATAAACTTCAGCGATGTCAGACAAGGAAGCACAAGCACCGTGGGAGAACAATGTGCGGACGCGCCGCGCACCAACACCAAAGGACATTCCTTTACCGCCACCATTTCGCAACGATGGCTCTGAGTCTTTTCAGCTGTGGGCCCGTCGTTATGAGGTAATTCAAGAGGCTCACTATAAAGATAGCGGTGTTGATTTGGATGCAGTGTTAGCAGCAGAGTTGCCTACTAGATTGCCACCTGAACTGTTTATTGTTTGGGACAATTTTCCAACCGAAATTCAGCACTCTTTTGCTTCAGCGAAAAAACAATTACAAGATGCTTTTGGTCAGAAGGATGTAATTGCGTCTTTTCAAACATTTCCAAATTCACGCCACAAATTGCCTAATGAACCAATGGAAGTGTATGCAGCAGACATATGTAGACTGGTCAAAGAAGCTTTTCCAGATTTTGAGCAGAATGCTTCTGAATACATGAAACTGTCGAGATTTCTGGCTGGTTTAGATCAAGAACTCCAGATTAAATGCCATGAGAGGGGCGTGAAAACGTTCAAAGATGCCTTCCAAGTCGCTACTCAGGCTGAACGGGCGCGCCAGGCCGCCAGATTGGTGCAGCCGGTTCCATCTGCGGTGAGAGGCAATTCGGCAGCACAGACAGTGAATGTTATTTCTGACACTGACACTCTTTTTCTGAAGCAAGCGGTTGTTGATCTAACTAACACAGTTAAAGACTTAAGTAAGGATGTATCAGCATTGAAACTGCAGTTGCATGATGAACGCAGCCGATCTCGCCAAACCCCATCACCACATCGGCACAGTCCAACGAGATATGCTATGGCATGGAGTGCACCGTGTGGACATTCACCAACCAGACAGTCAGATGCTCGTTCTCCTTCACCTGACAGCTACAGAAGATCTCCCAGCCGGCACAGAGACCTTTGCAGACGACGCGACGACACATACCAGCATAATGTCAGAGTGGATTTTTCGCCTCACCGTAGGGAGAGGTTCAAGGATTGCTATTCTCCAAAATACTCCACTGCAGTCTGCACTGACTACTACGAGGACGACAGACGGAGACAACTAAATGACACCACGTCTTACAACCGCTCGTCATTTCAACGACGCAGTCCAAGCCCTCATCACAAGCGTGTCACCTTTGAGGAGTACAAAGCCCCCAGACCTCAGCATCCAAGCCTGGATCTTCAGAGTGGTCCACATGACGTCTACCCAGATTATCACAGCCATCATCAGGGAAACTTCCACTAGCTGATGCGGCGGGGCACACATCAGCTGTTTCACTACCAGCCCCACATGACACCGTACGGATGACAACCACAGACACCAGCCATACAAAGACTGAACACTGTCCCGCTACAAACATGAAGGACATTTGTACAGCACACATCAATGGCATTGTTGAAGGTACTGACATGCACATCATGATAGACACTGGTTCTAGTATTTCATTCATTAATGAAACTACCCGTATGGCAATTCCTTCATTGTGCAAAAGACCACTAAAGGGTAATTTCATTCTGTCAAAGTCTGTAACTGGTCAGAATCTAGATACCCTGGGAACTGTGACTGTTAACCTGAGATTAGGTGCACTCACTGACATTACAGCATGACATGCAGGTCATTAGAAATGTGAGTCAGGGTATCATACTTGGTTGGGATTTTCTCCAGAAGCACAAGGTAATCTTGAATGTTGGTAAGGGGCTATGTTGCCTTTATGATCAGACTTTACAATTGTTAAGCACATCTCAACTTGCCCCTGTACATTGCACAGCTCAAATTACTGTGACTACTACCATTCCTCCCCAATGTGAGATGCACTGTACAGCTCAGTTTATCCCGTTTGCTGTTAATGCAGGTTTAGCAGATGGTTACAGTAGGTTGCTTGAGCCATATCCATCTAAGTTGGATGGTATTGCAGTTGCACGCACCCTTACAGTAGCTGAAAATGGTCAAACTGTAGTGTGAGTCATGAATCCAACAAATAGCCTTTTTGTACTGCAACCAGGTATGCAGCTGGGGGAGTTCATTCCAATAAACCAAGATGATGTTGTTCAGCACTCAGATTCTGTATGTAATGTGTCCACCCCTTCTACACAGGTGCCGCCTCTTCCATTTGAGATTCAGAGTGGGAATCTTTCTGACCCTCAGGTGAACGAACTACACTCACTGTTGCATGAGTATTGTGATGTGTTTAGTAAGAACCCTACAGATTTTGGCAGTACGAATAGTCAAACACAAAATCAATACCGACAATGCAATTCCCATTAAAAAACGTGCCTATCGTACTTCTCCTCCGATGCAAGAGGTGATTCAGTCACAGGTTGATGACATGTTGGCAAAAGGTATTGTGGAAGTCAGTCATAGCCCTTGGGCTGCACCTGTCGTTATGGTGCGGAAAAAAGATGGCACCTGGCGCTTTTGCGTAGATTATAGGGGCCTTAATTCTGTCACCATTAAGGACGCCCATCCTTTACCCAGAACAGATGACACCCTGGATGCACTTAGAGGTTCCTCTATATTCAGTACCATGGATCTTTCATCCGGATATTGGCAAGTGCAGCTTAATGAGGCAGACAAACCAAAAACAGCCTTCACTACTGGTCGTTCTTTATATCAGTTTACAGTGATGCCAATGGGTCTTGTCAATGCTCCGCCCACCTTTCAACATTTGATGCAGCTAGTGTTGCAGGGTCTGTCCTGGAAAACATGTCTTGTGTATTTAGACGATATTATCGTCTACAGCAAGAATTTTGCAGAGCACATTCAACACTTGAGGGAGGTTTTCCAGCGTTTGAAAGCAGCAAACTTGAAGCTGAAACCGGCTAAATGTTCTTTTGCCCAAAAGCAAGTGACATTTTTGGGCCATGTTGTGTCTTCTGCCGGTTTTCAGCCTGATGTTAAAAACATTCAGAAGGTTAAAGAATGGCCTACTCCTGGAAATCCTACAGAAGTTCGAGCCTTCTTAGGCCTGTGTTCATATTACAGGCGTTTCATTCGCTGCTTTGCTCAAATGTCACAGCCACTGCATGCTCTAACCCAGAAAGAAAAGTTGTTTGTTTGGACTGAGTCAGAACAGGAAGCTTTCAATTCTTTGCGACATGCACTTACCAATGCTCCGATTCTTTCCTACCCAGACTTTTCAAAGGATTTTTTGCTCTTCACAGACGCTTCCAACTCAGCTATCGGAAGTGTTCTATCCCAGATGAATGTTGACGACAAAGAAAGTGTCATCGCTTATGGCAGTCACATCCTGACACCTACTGAGAAACGATGGTCAACATATGACAGGGAGTTGTGGGCTATTGTTTGGTCCATTCAGTATCTCATGGGTCATTCTTTTCGAATCATTACTGACCACAAGCCCTTGCTTAGACTGAGACAAATGGTTTTGGATGGTGATCCAACGGGGCGCAGAGCAAGGTGGGCTCTGGAGATCGACCTCTATGACTGGACTATTGAGTACCGACATGGTCACAAACACGCCAATGCTGATGCCATGTCTCGTCGATCTGACAGGGAGAGCAACATTCCCAATGACTTGGAGATCAAGCCTGTCTATTTAGTTTCTGCTTCGACGCAGACTGAGGTAGCCGAATCACATCCTACTTCTGCACAGCCTGTTTCTTCTGGTGCGGGTTCTGGGTTTGAGCCTTCAAATTCTGCGTTTTCTACCTTTTTCCAGTGTTACATGCCTGGGTATGGATAGTGGCGATATGCTACAAGCTCAGAAAGCTGACCCTGTTTTGAGTATTGTCTCTAAATGGGTATTAACACAGAAAAGACCCCCATATGCAACGCTCAAAGGTGCTGCTAATGGATTTAGGCATTTCTGGAAAGAGTTCGCAAGGCTTACCTTTGTAGATTCTGTCCTTTGTCGAAGAGTCAGACCTCCACCAGGTGAACAGATTCTGCAGGTTGTAGTTCCACCTGCACTACAGCGTAACGTTTTTGAGACTTTGCATGGTCATTCACTCTCTGGACATTTCAGTGCACAAAAGACATTGCAACGTGCTCTAGTGAGATGCTACTGGCCCCACATGTCTAGGGACATTACACAATGGTGTGCCCAATGTCAAGCTTGTGAATAAAGGAGACCACAAACACCTCATCAGCAGGCCCCAATGCAAAACATAGTCACAAGCATGCCTTTTGAAAAAGTTGCTGCTGATATAACAGAGTTACCCATTACACAGAAAGGGAATCGGTATGTTCTTGTAGTAATGGATTACTTTACCAAATACCTCAATCTCTATGCAGTTACTGATCAACGTGCAACGACTGTCGCCAAGTGCTTGTTTGAAGACTATGTGAGCCAACATGGTGTGCCCCAGAGTTTGCACACTGACCAAGGCCAACAGTTTGATTCTGATTTGGTGAAAGAACTGTGTTCTCTGCTTGGGATTCGTAAAACACGGACAAAGAGGACGTTTCTTTTCATAAGCGGGAAGTAGTGTAAGAGTTCAAAGTGTTCAAAGAGTAGTCCAAAGAGGAGTTCAAAGTGTAGCCCATATCATGCAATGTCAGATGGTATGGTAGAACGTGCAAATAGGTCCATAAAAGATCAACTTGCAAAATATCTGTATACCAAAGGTGGGGAATGGGATGACCACTTAAAACAGGTCAAATTTGCCTACAATACTAGTGTTCATTCCTCAACCAAACATACACCTTTCTTCTTAGCACATGGCAGAGAAGCTCGCCTACCTGCTGATTTTCTTCTTGGTGTACCCCCAGCAACTTCCAGGGCTACACCCGGAACCCCAACTGAATATGCACATTCTATGCTGGGATGACTACGCTCTGCTTTTACCACCATTGCAGATAACATCCATACAGCGGGAGCACAGCAAAAGCATTACTACAACCGCCATGTCCGACATGCGGCTTATCAACCTAATGATCTTGTATGGGTTGATCTTCCAGCTATGTTAAGACACAAACTCACTCCGAAATGGACTGGTCCATACAAAGTCTTGAGCAGGTTGGACTCACCGACCGGTGACATTGGAGTGACTTATAAAGTGAAAGATCTGCATGAGAACAAGGTCAGGACGTACTGTGCGCCCTCCATTACGGTATAGTGAGGTATAATGCCTTTAATATCCATCTCCACATATTCTTGTTCATATACAACTAAAAATTCTTGATAGGATTGTCTAATGTATAGTTGAAAGTGTGGAGCAATGTCAAATGAGTTCAGAGAAACTGACGCATTTAAAGTGTTATTTGTATTTTGTTAAAGATTCATGTTTGCATTCTGAATAGTTTTTTTTCTTTCGCATTTTTTTTTTCCTGTACCCCGAAGTGTTTTGTTTTGAATTACAAATGTAAGGAAAGCATATTTTATTACAGATGTATTGTTTTCTGTTTTGTATATCAGGAAACGAGGACGTTTCTTTTCATAAGGGGGAAGTAGTGTAAGAGTTCAAAGTGTAGCACATTATATTAAAAAGATTAATGCTGATGTTATATTTGAATATTTCAATGTTAATTCAGCAGTACAGTATATTGTGTTAAAGTGGATGTTGTTGGAAGGACTTTTATTATGACGGGGGGTACAGAAAGGAGAGCGGAAGAGAAGGAGTTAATAAAGAGAGCAAGGAGTCTAAAAGAAGAACTCGTCGGTGTCCGAGGGTTTATTTGATATATTACTAAATTTATCTTTAGATTAAAGCCCCGAGAACACCCACAAACAAGTATTACATTAGTGTTTTTGTCATTCTGAGTGTTTGTGTGTTTCTCTATTGTATATCTCTCTCTCTCTCTCTCTCTCTCTCTCTCTCTCTCTCTCTCTCTCTCTCTCTCTCTCTCTCTCTCTCTCTCTCTCTCTTTATTATGATTTATGACTTAATTATGACTCATCCTCAGAATCTCTGCTTCCTACTTCCTGTTCCTCTGGCTGTCTGCCTCTGAGCTCTTAGTCCTGTGCTGTGATTGGCTCTGCTCCTTTGACAAGCAGACTGATGAGAGCCCTGATGACCTGTTAAGGCTTGTCATTGTCTGTTTTACACTTGCACATGTAAACAAAACATGTATAAGATACATATATAAGCCTGGTACTGAATCTCCTGTGTGTGTATCACTGTCCTTTGGGAGTCATTAAGATGAAACAGTTTATTTCACTCTGTAGTGGGACTGGAAGAAAGCTGCAAGCATATTAAAGAGCCCTGCTATTTATTCTTCTGCCATTTTGTGAACATGGCTTGTTGTTTTTCTGAGAGGTTCTCAGGGGAGTGCTCACTGATGCAATTTAAAGCCATGTCTGTGAGGTTTTCAGTGCAAGCAGTGTGTGCTGAACTGCTGTGCTTCTGCAGAAGGTTGCCATTTAAAAAGGCCATAATTTTATCATTGATTTGGGTGTATTATTAATGGTTGCTCAGCTTAACTGGGCATTGTGACATCTCCTGGGGTGATTGTAAACATCTGTGGCTATAAGTATTTTATAGTTTCACTAATATTTTATGTTTTTGGAGTGCTGGCGTAGCTTTCGTTTTGTTGTTGGTAATATTGTTTGGTAATGGTAATGGTAATACAACAGTGTTCGCTTCTGATAGGTCAAAGCAAGTCATTCTCAGGCACTCAGGAAGTGTGGCAAAGGGATGCAGTGTCTCACTCCCTTCTCAGGGAACAAGGGTGCCAGGGATAACCCCTCAAAAACTACTGGTCCCAAACAGGAACCCTGGTTTGGACAACAGGCCTTAACCTCCGACGATTAGTTGGTGTTTCCCAAGAGGGCCACCACTTAAAGGTGTGTGGAAGGCAGCTATGACCGTCACGTAGACCTTAAACATGGACGGTTAAAGACCATCAGAGAAACGGCTTTAGGGGAACTCCAGCACTGAAGCCACTGGGCAGTTAAATGGGTCCAACTGGCATTCTCTACACCATAAAGCAAATACATTCCACTTTAAAGCATAACGTTTTCTTGTGGAAGGAGCTCTAGAATTTAAGAGTTTAAGACAAAACTCTTTTGATCCCAACGGACCCTCTCTAGAACTCCTGGGAGCAGAGCAATCGGGGAAAATGCGTACAGGAGCCACGTCGGCCACGCCTGTACCATGGCGTCCAACCAGGGAGGGATGAATCCATAGTCACGATTCTCTGCTGACATGACTCTCCCAACACAGGGCCCTGGAATAGGAACCACGGTTACTTCCACATAGACAAAGAACAAAGGCATCTGCATGTTAATTTGATCATGTGAAACGGGTTTCCCCTCGGGTAAAACCCCCTGGTCCTGAGCCACCACTGCAGGGGTCTCATGTAAAGCAGACCATAACGTATTACGTTGGACGCTGCTGCAAGAAGCCCCAGCACTCTCGAAAAGTGTTTGACAGTGATGGCTCCCCTTTGTAGTTTCCATGTATGTACCATAGACAGTAAAAGAAATGGACACAGCGACCCCATTGATTTCAACGGAGAAGACTGAAGCCCGATTATTGCACTTCCTGTCTGATGTCTGAGCGACTGCGCAGGCTCAAACTGAGCGTGACGATAGTCTGACAGTTGAAAATCTTCTAGTAGCTGTGCCATGACAAATTTGAATCACCTAATTCCTCAAAAACTTTGTTGAAATATTTTGTCCCGTTGCTTTTATGGACTCTCTATTTATGGGCTTCTACCTTGACTTTGTGCCTCCATGTCCCCCCGATTGCCTCATAGACAGTAAAAGATTGCCGCGAGCTTCTCCTCCTGTCTATACGGTAATGTCTCTATTGTGTGACAGAAAGTCCCGTGGTTATGACGCAATCTTTAGCCTATTTTTACAAAAACGGCTTCTATGGGCCCGTAACGTAAGATACAAAGTAATGGAGCATTTTATACATTGTCGTGTTTCTTTAGAAATAAATAATGGACAAATTAAGTCTTTGGACGCCTCAGATGTAAAGTTATTCGCTGTCAAAGTGACGCCAAAATGAATGGGAGTCAATGGGATGCCATCAGCAGGTGAAGTTCTCCTACAATGGCGGCTCCTGCGAGGCTTCAACTTCCGGCTGATGGACTACCCCCTTGGTATGTACCGTGTGCCGCCATTACTTGTGACGTTGTAAAGCCTTAATGAACACTGAGCTAGCTATTGTTGCACATAAAATATCAATGTTTAAAACAGCGCAAAGAATACCAAAAAAAATTAATTTATGGAAGTTTTTTTTTCTACATGAAGGCAGATTGTATGAAATGGATCAAACAAAAAAACTTTTGTTTTGAACTAGCTGTAGTTTTATCGCATCACGCACTAACATGGATTTCGTATAACATGCATGGGTCATCAATAGTGTGCATACTGAATTTGATCCTCCAATTTCAGTACATTAAGACATGGTGAGCTTTTATCCTACATTTACTCTTTAAGTGTCAACCCAAAAATCTGAACAAGTTGTGCTTAAAATTTTAGGTTGATATCTCAAAAAATTAGCTTTCAGTAAGATTTTGTTTTGTTTAGTTTATTTTGAAAATCAGTCACCAGAGTGTAAGCTTTCAAATGATATATAGTTTATCAAGATTAGTTTAGGTTTGTTATAGGATATTACTGTTTTAAATATGTAATGGCTGTGGGCCCACCGGTGGGCCGGTGACACTTTTTAGAATGTCCCTACCACACTTTTTCAAATTGTGCATTGCACGCTCGCTCATTCTAAACACATCAAGAATCAACGAGCTGCCGACTGCTGCAGAGCGTAAGAGGGAGAGATGCGGCAGTGCAGATTGCGCGTCTCTGTCTATATCAGGAGTCTCACACTCAACTTAACTGGGGGCCGCTGGAGGTAGAGTCTGGGTCAGGCTGGGCCGCATCAAGTATTCCACAAAAAATAGTATTTAAGTATTCCAAAAAAGGAGCACAACTGATCCAATCTTCTCAATCTTTATTATTAACGTTTCTTCTGAACTGTTCCTCTGAATTTGAACATTTCTTTCTGTACATGATTGGTTCTTCATGAGCTGTCCTTCTGACAGTTGAAGTTCATTTTACAAACTTTCTTTGTCTTTTCCTTATACACAACATCTTTGTGATACTTATATTTGTCCTTTTTATTTTCTTTATACAACACTAATATTATATTGAATGTTTTTTTTGGAAGGCACATTTACTTTTATTATACTTAGAAAAACAATTATTGCTTTTGAAATACAAATATTTGCAGTCATGTCTTGCCCGTCTTATTGAATTCTTTCTACACATGTATAGTGTCTCAGGCAAATTACTGACTTTGCACAAATCAAAGCAAACCTTCTTATCAACCTGTTAAACACATATTACAAGCTCAAAATGATTATTCTCACATTGTTTTAGAGCAGGGGTCTCCAACACGTCGCTCGCGAGCTACCAGTAGCTCGTGGCATGAGTGGTGGTAGCTCGACAAGGGGCCTGTTCACATATCGCGTTCACATATTTTGCGCGCTCAAGTTCGTTATTTCAAATGTAGGCGTGCGGCAAGCGCGCTCATAATTGAAGCGACGCGCTAATTTTTTCCAGGCGCAGTATGTTTGTACTTCGCGGTTGTCTATGACAACTATTGACAACAAACCCACCGTAAGCTGTCACGAGACTATCTATGGTCGCCCATAAGGGATACAATTTTTTTTTTAAACGCGGCACACGCAACGACGGGCCACACTAACATTAAACTTTAATGTCAAATAGGGGGCCACAAAATATCACCCCGCGGGCCGCGAGTTTGAGACCACTGATCTATATGTTCAAATAAACAAAAGGGAATGGGAATTCCAGCATTATTAACGTGGCACTTGAGAGAGTTATGTTAATAACTCTCTCAAGTGCCACGTTAATAATGCTGGAATTCCCATTCAATGAATGAATATAATAATGAATATAATGAATATAATAATATTACCAATGATAATATTATTATATTCATTGTTATGTATTTGCTTTATTTCCCCCTTCATTTCATGTATCTCTTTACCTAACTAAAGTACCATATGTTTTGGAAATACCGTAAATAGCCTACAATCATGACAATAAAGTTTTGACTGTATTTCTTAGGTTTCACCAGCATGTGATGATAAATGGCGACTGTTGGAGCACATATGACTTGGTCCTAATGATCTGAATGATCTGTTAATATTCAGTGAGCATATCTGGAATGTATTGAGGTTCTAAGCAATCGAGTGATTTATAAACAAGTAAAGGTACTTTAACCCTCTGGGGTCTGAGGTGTTTTCTGGGCCCTGGAGGTGTTCTGACATGCTCTGACATTTGTGCTTATTTCTGTTACTTGTAACATTTCCATGGCTAAAGTCTGATTACACTAGCCTGGGAAAACCCAGACAACTTCCGGCAAATTTAGATTTGCTCTGAAAGTTAGTCTGGCAAAGAGCTCATTCAAACCCATTTCCAATCCGTCGAAATTGCGGCACCAATCAGAAACGTTGGGGCGGGCTTTACATGATGACGACAGCGCTGGGATTTTGAAGCAGATTTTGTTGCCTACATTACAAAGATGGATGCCGCCGTCGAACATCACTCGCCATAAAACCATAAAACCTATACTGATTATTTGTTCACAAGACTTTTGAAAATTGAATCACGTAGCCTAGAATTTTTGCTTCAAAACAATGTGAAAATCATCCTGCCCACTCATTCAGATAAAACAATATATTGCTTTCAAATTTGTAAGACATGTTTTGTGTAAGAAAGCTGTATGCGAGGAGGGCATGAATCATTGTCAATATTGATGTATTTCACACCTGGGAAGACAAAGACCCTCCCCTAATGGCCCTATCAGGTTTGACTGTGGGGGAACTATAAACAAAGAATGTGGAGACATTAAAATAATGGCTTTTTGATTTATTTACAACACAACATAATCCAAAGATACATTACGAAAGACAAAAAGGCACATTATTGTGCACAATGATCTAATTATAAACAGAAAGACTCGAACAGTCACACACCTTTGTGACATTACTGAAACAATTCCTGTTCAATATACCTGCCATTTCCAAGTTGTTTGCTTTTTCATTTTACCATGTTCAAGTCAGCAGAACTCATCAGTGGCATCTGGTCCCTGTAAAAAAACAAAACAACCTGTGACCATGCTGTTATCAGGAGAAACTATAGGCCTGCACGACTAGGGGAAGAAAATCTATTTGTGATTTTTTTTAGTTAATATTTAGATTTAAAATTCACAAATATATATATATATATATATATATATATATATATATATATATAAAGAACACAAGGTTTGTTGTACCTTGTAGGCATATACTTGTAGGGCTGCATAAAATAATAATAACAATAATTATTATTTTTACTTTACAGAAAAAAATATTTTTGCTGGGAAGAAATGCAGGTGGCTTATAACTTTAAATCATTAGAAAGGAACACTTCAGTACACTTCAGACGTTATGAAACGAGATTGGAGTAAAAACATACACACATACAGAGACCATTACTGAAGCGATCGAGCCGCTCCATCACCATGAAACATTATTGTTACCACATTATAAACATCTTTGAACAGATATCCACGAACAGTATTTAAGAGTAAACACGGGTCTAAACATTATAATATTCATCGTGTTAGTGTAAACACTCATACTAGCCTACTTTTATATCATACTGTGTTTTGTAGAACATAAAAACATCCTTCTGTCGTACATGTTTATTTATTTAGCATTTAAAGGTTGCTTACCTGTCTATATTTCAACGTTTCCATCGATTTCATACATTTTAGTCTAGCAACAGTTCAACTAGTACAATGTGAATTTTATGTAACAATATCACGTTAACTAATATAAGTGAGGATACATTTCTTAACTTAAAATCTTTCTTATCTTTATATTGCGTTCTTCTTCTGAGGTAAATCTAAGGTAAACTCACATCGTGTCTTCCAAACTCGATGAAAAGTAGAGGAATGATGAAATGGTGCTTTGTTTTGAGGTGATGGGGGGCGTTTACAGGTTTGCGTTCCTTCATGTGGACGATTTGCATGTGTATCACGATCAGCTACATTTCCCATAATTCACTGCCTGGACTTCACTGATTGCATTGACCTGTGTCTCGTCACCCTGTTAGTCTCCCTAGCCTATTTTTACCCTGTTCACTCATTCACTCTCCGCAGAGTTTTGTATGTTGTTACACTGCACTCCTGAGCGTTTCTTCATGGTTTGCCGGTTCCTGGATCCCCTGCCTGTTCCTCGGATTATTCTCCTGCCTCTGACCCCTGCCTGTGTTCCCTGGTTTGTTTGTTTGTTCGTTTGTTTGGACTGCTTACCTGTGTTTCGACCATTGCCTGTTTCTTGGATTACGTGTCTGGATTAACCCTAATAAAGCTGCATTTGAATCTCACAGTCTTGTCTCTGAGCAGTTCCGTAACAATGTGAATCGCTTTTGCGTGCGTGGGTGTGGTCATATTAGATAATTTATGGTTGGTTTTATACAAATTACTTAAAACAGAGAATATTTGTTTTCGTTTTGAATTAGGAAATTTAAAAGTAGACAATTAAATGTTTATAAAGATATATTGCTTGTCTGTGCGACAAGTATTCACTGAGTTTTGTTTCAGTTTAGAGACGTGCTCCAGAAAAGAAGTTCACGGAGACGGAGAGGCAGAAAGCACACCCTGATTATTTTTTATTTATTTTACAAAAGCACAATGTTTTATTTTGATTGTAAGTGGGCACATACAAAAGTAGACATTTTACAGTTTATTTTTTCACATTTCTTTTGTCTGTATGACCATAAATGACAGAGTATTTTAAGTCTATTTTGCTACTATGTGAAGAAAATCCAGCAAAACACGCCAGCGCGTTTGTCCACCCCTAAGGGTTAAAGTCAATTCTAAATGAAAAAAAAAAAGACCTGAGGATTGGTGTGATATGTTTAGATGTTCTGGTTTTGGTCAGAATCCTGGCAGCAGCATTCTGTATGAGCTGATGGTCTTTTTAGGAAGGCCAGTTGGGTGTTCATTACAATAGTCCACCCTGCTGGTGATTGTCTTGACTGGAAACAAAACATCTAGTTCATTGCAATATCTTTGAGATGATAGTATGCTGATTTAGTTGTTGCTTTGACATGACTACTGAAACTAAGGTCTGACTCTAAAATCACACCAAGATTATTGACTTGATTTTTTTTTTTTACCCCTAGAGTATACCTTGACTCTAAGGGTAAAAAAAAGTCAAGTTCACCTAGAGAATTTCATCTTTGTTTCCAAATGCAATAATTTCAGGTTTGTATTTGTTTAACTGAAGTTTTCAGCACACAACTGTTAATTTCATCAATGCATTGTGTAATGGCTGGACCAATCAGACCCACAAATGATCCATTATAATTAATCAAAATTCATTCTGTCACTTAATTTTTTACCCATGTATGTGTACTTTTGTGTTTGTTTAGATTAGTTGTATTTGTGATTTAGTTAATACAACTTGTGCACAATACATATTTGGTTCTGATTCTCTGCTTGAAGCAAGGTCAATTTAACGATTTCTGGTTTTGTTACACGCTCTAAGCGCTGTACATGCTACAGTATGAAATTATTATTTTTCTGTGGCCATGAAAAATACCCTTTTCTTGGAATCAATGAATAATCAAGTGTTCGCTGGACGAACTGATTAATTAATTCTAATATTAATGTAGCTACATCAAGTTGATCAGATTAACTGATCCAAACATTCATAACTAGTCATAACAAGTTATGATTAATTATTAATATTTCCTCTTTGAGCTAATTTGTTACAATTGGCACAGGAAATCAATGGGGCTGTAGTCATTAGGTGATAGGGCTAGGTAGATCTGGGTGTCATCTGCATAGCTGTGGTAAGCAGTTTGGTTCTTTCTCATTATTTGGCTCAGTGGGAACATATACAAGTTGAACAGGGGTGGTCCAAGAATTGAGCCTTGTGAGACTCCGCATGTCATAGATGACCATTTAGACTTATGGTCACCTACAGTTGGTGGTCAACCAGAATGCCTTTTACCGACACTGCAAAGCCACCGCGGCAAAAATAAACCAGTCACATTTTAAAGTTGTTCGTGAGGTGGCAATTGCTACATTTTGAAACATAAGTGGGGCTATACTGTCAATTAACAGTAAGGATGAAATACTACAACTATGGAAATTTCCAAATTAGCCTACAACAAACATGAAAAATCAAAACAAGAGCTATTGACATTTGCTGTACAATAATGAAACAACCTAATATTTGGTGGAGTTAAAACTGCATGTTATAAAGTATTATTATTAAATAAAGAAAATTTGGTTAATGTTGTTTAAACAAACGATAATTTACAAGTTATAGTCTACATAGTATACATCCATATAGACTATTATTTGTACGAAATTAACTATTAGATATCTCTGTTTGTAGGCTATCAGTTTATTTAAAAAAACACAGTCTTGTAAAAAAACTTTTTTCATTATTTCAACAAGAATGAAACTGACTATGTAAAAAAAGAAACAAACAAAACAGAATAGAACAAACTTTTAGAACAAAAAAAAAAGAAATTTCCCCCCGCTGGTTTAAATATCCCTGCTTCTGCTGAATTATTTTTATCTCCCTACACAGTAATCAATGCTATACTTTACCATATAAAATATATAAAATAAAGACATGCAACACGCACGTTTAAACAACAAACAATAAAATCAGAACCAGCACTGTTAGATAGTCTAACATGTAGCGCGTTTCAGTTACGATCCTGGTTCCAGTGGCCTTAATGCATGCACGGTTTTTCAAAATGTCACAAAGCATTTTGGGATAGTTTTGAATGAAAGATTGAAGTTTATAATTAAGTGTTTTGGCACACCAGTGGTGCTACGTATTGTTCTAAAATCAGGTTTTATTCTTGCATGTTGAATTACTGTTCGACAAATGCGGCGGCGCATTCATTTGGATTTATTTTTCTCATAACAGTTAAAAGAACTTAATATACTAATATATTAATATACTTAATATACATATTATGTGAGTTTTGGTCATACAGATAAGAGTATACATCATTCAAAACTGTAAACTTTTATTCATGTACACTCACAATAGGCTAACGACAAAACCTTTTCTGTCGCCTCTGTCTCCGGGAACCAGAGAGCTGCACGGGTCCGATTTTTTAAATCCGCACCCGCCCGTACCCGCAGTGCTTAAAACCGCATCCGACCCGTTTTCCGACAGCAGCACTAATTAAAATCCGCAACCCGACCCGACCCGCTTAAAATAGAACCGAGACCCGACCCGCACCCGAAATAAAATCAGTTTAGCCAATCACATTATAGACACACTTTTTTCAAATTTGTATTGCCTTTGGCGGCTTGCCTTAAGACAAGGACAACAGCCGAAGCTGTCAAAAAGACGATAGCCTATACAGAACATGGCTAACGTTACCACAAAACAATGCAATTTCGTCTAGCACATCAGACAATTTCACACCACACATAGGCCTCCTTAACAGTTTTAAATTAGACAATAACAACAGTGTAGGCTATGTGATAATTTTAAATGAAAGAAAAGTCCAGTTGTATGCGAATCCTAAACGCTACATACACCGTCTTGAGTTTCGATGAAGTATTGTCGACAACTTTATAATCTCCTCTAGCTATTTTTTTTCAACTCCTCACTATCCATCTAGACGACTCATGCAGCAGTTCGAGTGGTTGTGATTTTTTAAAAGTGAATGTAACTTTAGGCCTAGAGACTCATGGGAGGGCGCGAGCTCAAATAAACTAAAAACAAATATTTTATCAACTTGAAATACAGGGCAGGCATAGTTTTGTAGATGTGTTCCTAAAAATATGCATTTATTTTTACATTTGCACGTGACTGTTTTGAACCCGTGTTTAGACCCGCGTTTCCCCGTGTCCGACCCGCATCCGTATCCGACACAGTTGGATATTTTTCACCCGTTTGAGCAAAATTTGCGGGTCGGGTACCCGAACCCGTGCAGGACTCTGCCGGGAACTGCGCGTCACAAAAGTGAACCGAAAGCCACTTGCCTCAGCTCAGTCATAAGAAATATGTCTAAAGCTTTAAATGTCTGAATATTTAATAAATATTATCTGATTATGTAATCCATATGAAACCGAGAGCCACAGAGGATCTACTCAAACATGTTTAGCTATCATGTGTATGAGCGCTTCCCAATGAGGAAAGGACAAGGCAAGAGTGAAAATCTTGCTCGCTCTAATTAAATGTAAAAACAGATCAAATCATTTCTTTGTCGAAATGTTGCGACATTGTTTCATTTAAGTTCATAATTGTTATTTAGTTTAACAGCAGCACAAAATACCCACTGTGGTTAGAGATTTATAAAAAATAAAAATAAAACACCCTCTGCTTTAGGCCCTATTCACAAATCGCACCCTGGTTGTAAGGATCCAAAGATCCCTGTTGAATTTAATATTGAGTTGAAAATTTTGTTCAACAAATGAACATGAGTTTGAAGTTTGTAGTTTTGCTTGGAAAAAGCTGGCCTTAACCGAAGTAGCGTTTTAAATCTTCAATCATTGAAATAATGACATATTTAGTTAATAAACTTTTATGACAGAAATATTACTACATGTAGCCTAAATTATTTAATTCCTTCATTATCAACACTTTAATAATGCTAATGTCAAGAATAGCGATTTAAGTCTGAATTGCGACTTCTCTTTGTTTTAAGTCAGTCTCAGGCGCTCTTCTCCTCTCAGGTTTGGAGGGGCAGTTCAGTGGCTTTATCGTGGGGGTGCAGGACAATATAGGTGTTAATCGCCCCTTTTTCACACGGAGAGTGTCGGCTAGCCAGCCTGATGATACAGAGCAGGCTAGGCCCTATCTTATTAAATTATAAATATTGTAGCTAATGTATTTAAAGGTTTTTCATATTTTTTTGGTAACGCTTCCTTTTACAGTCCTGTTACCCATGTACTTATTATAGTAATTATAATTACTGGGTAATAACTAGGTACTAACCCTGAACCTACCCCTAAACCTACCCCTGACCCATGTACTTACCTTATATTAGCCAGTACTTTCTAGATAAGTACACTGTAAGTACATGTAAGTACTGTACTGTAAAAGGAAGCGTTACCATTTTTTTAAAATTGAAGTGTTCAATCCAGTTGTTTCAACTGGTTTTGTAGAGTTTTTGAATGTTTGAGCAGTGTGTATGATTGTCAACAATCTGGCATTATCTAAACATGAACTGTTGACAAAACGCCTTCATGCCAACTAAAAGAATGCGAGTGAGCAGCAGATACAGAGCGCTTTAATTCCGATCAACCTCGTTTTATTGTTAGGTGAATTCAACAAAGCATTCTGCTTCTTTGAAGCAACAAAGGCTAAATCATTTGTTACAGATGTTTTTTGTAATTGGTGTGGATGACACACAGCGACATATACAGAATCATCAGCTGTATGATGTGTTTCTATCCTAAAACATTTAATTTCGAGAGAGACCCGGCGCGCACAGTGAGGGAGACAAAAGAAACTTGCTAAAAAGAGATCCAGCGCGTCTGCAAGAGAGAGGCAAAGAAAAACGCCTTTTCTTAATTTATGTTGCTTTGTACTATTTTCATTTTCAACTGTTTTAATTTTACACAGCAAAGCTGCAATTTCTTTGGCAATACAAATTTAAAATGTCGCAAGAATAAGATTCTGTATTTCTCAATTTGCATCGCAAAGGGAATAAACGCTACACTGCAAACCTGTTTAAAATAAATAAACTGTCCCGACACTTTATTAAACCTTGAAATGTGCGATGGTGCGATTTTTTGTAGCCAAGTCAACAAAATGGTCTTTTTCTGATTTGTTCAATGTATGGATCTGTTTTGAAAATTTTCTTTCGTTGCTATGGGTATCACTGTCAGTCATCTCAATTTCGTGAATGATTCCCAAAACGTCTCGGTTACTATTGTAACCCTCGTTCCCTGAAGGAGGGAACGAGAGACGTAAAGTCGACGTGACAACGTAATTGGGATCACTTCAGCCTTATCATCTTCGAGAGTCTACAGAACAAGCCAATGAATGTTGGTGTGTGTGAATCGCATGGGTATAAACAGGAAGCGGGCGTACGTCGATGTTACGTCTCCCGTTCCCTCCTTCAGGGAACGAGGGTTACAATAGTAACCGAGACGTTCCCCTTCAGTCGCTCACGTGCGACGTAATGTCGACGTGACGGCATAATTGGGATCCCATGGAAAACGCCACGGTTGCTGCCACATCCAGCACCCTACGCAAGACTCTCAGACCCCCAACTGGCTGGGGCGGAAGGCCTGCGTAGAGGGAGTTCAAACTACTTTTCCGTTATCACCCACACAGTGGAACTCTTGGATAACACTGGGAAAGCATGCCTTTCCAGGGGAGAGGGACGCTGCGGAAGCCACATCCTCCCCGAAGGGAGGTATGATGTGGAGAATACACATATGGACTGCCCGGTTAGGGGCAGTGCAACATATGGAATGTCACTGAGGTGGCTCCAGCCTGAGAAGGGGAGGCTACACCAGACAGTGACGGCAGAGCGGACTCTGCCAAGGGAAAGACACAGGCTCACCGCAGGGAGCTGGTCGTGGAAGAATATCCATATGGGATCGCCGCAGGGATCACCACATATGGAACCCTGCCTAGCACAAGTTACACAAGCATACGAGCACTAGGCCTGGCGTCGGACTCTCCGCAACGTCCAACTGCCGAAGGGGTGCGGAGGAACAGGGTTCGCCTGAGTGGGGAACTCGACTGGAGCAAAGCTCACGTATCCGCTCCATGTGGAGGGGAGTGGCATAGCAAGCCGACACTAGAGCGGGAACTTCGGTGTTACCGGCTGGTTGAAGCTATAAAACCTACCGAACGTGTTAGGTGTCGCCCAGCCCGCAGCTCTACAGATGTCTGTCAGCGAGGTGCCATGTGCAAGCGCCCAAGAAGAAGCGACACTCCTAGTGGAGTGGGCTCTCAACCCAGGCGGGCAGGGCATGCCTTGGGCTTCGTAAGCCAAGGCGATGGCATCCACTATCCAGTGGGCCATCCTCTGCTTGGAGACAAGCTTTCCCTTCTTCAGCCTCCGTAAAAGACGAAGAGCTGATCTGAGGTCCTGAGGCTTTGCGTTCTGTCCACGTACAGGCGCAGAGCGCGGACAGGACAGAGAAAAGCCAGGGCTGGGTCTGCCTCCTCCGAAGGCAGAGCTTGCAGGTTCACCACCTGGTCCCGGAAAGGAGTGGTAGGAACCTTGGGCACGTATCCGGGGCCGGGGTCTCAGGATCACGTGAGAGTTAGCCGGGCCGAATTCTAGGCCCAATTCGTAAACCGAAATTGCATGCAGGTCCCCTACCCTCTTGATGGAGGCCAAAAGTCAACTCCGTTGACTGCAAAGGCTCAAAGGGGTGGTCTCTGGAGTGCTGAAAGGACCAGAGACAAATCCCAAGAGGGTATAGAGAGGGGGCGAGGCGAATTTAGTCTCCTCGCCCCCCTCAGGAACCTGATGAAGGTTACGGCTGTAACCTCTGTTACAAATGATATTGTCAATGCTTTAGATGCCAAAAAGTCTTGTGCTGCTCTATTCATTGACTTATCTAAAGCTTTTGACACCGTTGATCATAATCTCCTTATGCAAAGATTGCAAAACATAGGTTTTAGTAGCACTGTGCTAAACTGGTTTTCTGATTACCTGAGTGGTAGAACACAGTGTGTGACACTAGATAACTGTACCTCATCATTGCTAGAAGTAAAAATGGGTGTCCCCCAAGGATCAGTTTTGGGTCCTATTTTATTTTCTATTTATATAAATAATTTAGGTGTAGGTCTGAATCAAACAAAGGCTCATTTTTATGCAGATGACACTATTTTGTACACCTCTGCTACATCATTGAAGGAAGCAATTTATCATTTACAGTCTGCCTTTAGTCAGGTACAAAAATCTTTGTTAGGATTAAAGTTGGTATTAAATGCTAAAAAAAAAAAAATTAATGGTCTTTACACGTTCACATTCTCCTATGGATTTCACTATTTTAACACAAAGTGGTACTCCAATAGAGAGAGTGACTTCTTACAAATACCTAGGTATTTGGATTGATGATAAATTGTCTTTTGGGGTCCATTTTGTGAGCCTTTTAAAAAAACTCAGACCTAAGTTAGATTTTATTTTAGATTAAAGAGGTGCTTTCCTTATTCAGCAAGGAAAAGGTTGGTGCAGAGTTCATTCTTAACAGTTTTGGATTACGGTGATTTAATTTATATGCACTCTACCTCATTTTTATTAAAAAAACTAGATGTATTATATCACTCTGCCTTACGTTTCATTGCAGATGCAACAGCTAGGACTCACCATTGCACTCTGTATGAAACTGTACAATGGCCCTCCCTCTCTCTCAGAAGAAAATTTCATCTATTGATTTTTATTGGCAAAGCACTAATGGGTAAATTACCCATTTACATTTCAAATTTACTTACTTACCAAAACAGTATTTACAGAACAAGGTCGTTAAAAAAAATATTATTAATTATTTCATCAACAAAAACAGAATTTGGTAAAAAAGCTTTTTCATCATATGCACCAAATGTCTGGAATGAACTCCAAAACACCTTAAATTTAGAATCACTTCCATCTATTCATATTTTTAAAAACCTTTTAAAGTCAACTTTGACTGAACGGTGTAATTGTTTTTAACTAGGTACCCTTTAAATTATATGTTTGTATTTACTTAAGTTAAACAAAATCTCTTGTTTGTATATGTATAGTCTATGTATAGAAATTGTTGTGTAGTATGTCATTTTTTTTAATGTTTCATGTAGTATGAATGTTTTTTTCTTTGCAACTTTTTGGCCGCCTATCTTGGCCAGGACTCCCTGGGAGAAGAGTCACTGTAACTCAATGGGACTATTTCTGGTTAAATAAAGGTTAAATAAAAAAATAAAAATAAAAAATGATCAGGTCGTGCTTTCCCAGCGACTTACCTTCAACTGCATTGTGATGTGCGGCAATAGCGGCAACATACACTTTAAGGGTGGAGGG
This sequence comes from Rhinichthys osculus, assembly GCA_029959095.1. NCBI lineage: Eukaryota > Metazoa > Chordata > Actinopteri > Cypriniformes > Leuciscidae > Rhinichthys > Rhinichthys osculus. The sequence goes on along the minus strand of JARWKJ010000023.1, from coordinate 19,122,067 downwards.
AGACAGCCTTCGCTCCAACCCATCTTGCAGGAAGGAAAGCACAGCTCTGATCGAGTAAGTTCGGGGGTTCTCCTCGTGAGAAGAAAACCACTCAACAAACAGGTTCCACTTAAACGCATAGAGGTGCCTCATAGAGGGGGCTCTAGTGGAAGTGATGATGTCAACTAACGCGGGGGGTAAGTCACCTAGAACATCCACGTCCAGTCCAGGGACCAGACATGGAGTTTCCAGAGGTCTGGACGCGGGTGCCATAGGGTGCCTCATCTCTGAGAGAGCAGGTCCTCTCTTAGCGGAATGGGCCAAGGAGGGGCTGTCGCGAGGAGCACCAGTTCTGAGAACCAGGTCCGGTTAGGCCAATATGGCGCAACTAACAAGACCTGCTCCTCGTCCTCCCTGACCTTGCACAAGGTCTGTGCAAGAAGGCTCACTGGGGGAAACGCATACTTGCGTTGGCCCCGGGGCCAGCTGTACAACTGAGAACAACTGACAGTGAGACGTGTCCGGGGCGGCAAACAGATCTACCCGTGCGGTCCCGAAGCGCCTGAAAATCAGCTGGACCACCTGGGGATGGAGTCGCCATTCTCCCGGTAGCACCTGCTGCCGTGAGAGCTCGTCGCCTGCACGGTTGAGCAGGCCCGGAATATAAACGGCACGAAGTGACCTCAGATGCTTCTGACTCCAGAGGAGGAGATGGCGGGCGAGTTGTGACATGCGACGGGAGCGTGGACCACCCTGGCGGTTGATGTACGCAACGGTCGCAGTGCTGTCCGAACGGACCAGTACATGCTTGCCTAGTAGCGGCGTTTTGAAGCGGCCCAGCGCAAGATGTACTGCTAACAACTCGAGGCAGTTGATGTGCCAATGCAGTTGAGGCCCCGTCCACAGACCTGAAGCTGCATGCCCGTTGTACGTGGCCCCCCAGCCGGTGGCAGACCACAGAATGCCTGGACACTTGTTCTAGGGGAACACCTGCCCGCAGGAACGAAGGGTCCGACCACAAGCTGAGAGTTTGGCAACAGTGCGGGGTCACTTGGACCCGGCACAAGCCGCTCTACCATGCCCATCTCGGGATTCGATCGTGGAGCCAGTGTTGGAGCGGCCTCATATGAAGCAATCCGAGTGGCTGACTGCGGCTGCAGATGCCATATTCCCCAGGAGCCTCTGAAAAAGTTTCAGAGGTGGCGCTGTTCTGCGTCTGAGCGTGCTCTCGCAGTTCAACACTGACTGGACACGGGCCTTGGTGAGGCTCACTGTCTGGTTGATCGAGTCCAGCTCCATACTGAGAAAAGTGATCCTCTGCCCGGGGGTGAGTTTGCTCTTTTCCCAGTTGACCCGAAGCCCTAGGTGGTTGAGGTGAGTGAGCACCATGTCCCTGTGTTTGCACAACTGCTCTCTCGACTGGGCGAGAATAAGCCAGTCGTCGAGGTAGTTGAGAATGCGAACACCACGCTTGCATATGGGAGCAATGGCCGCCTCCGCGACTTTCGTGAAGACACGGGGCGACAGGGCCAGCCTGAAGGGTAAGACTTTGCACTGATATGCCCGTCCTTCGAACGCAACGCGAAGAAAGGGTCTGTGTCGAGGGAGAATCGAGACATGAAAGTATGCATCCTTCAGGTTGATCGCTGCAAACCAATCTTCGGGACGGAATGCATTTGAAAATGCGTTTCTGCGTGAGCATCTTGAACAGCAGCCTGTGAAGGGACCGGTTCAAGACACGCAGGTCCAAGATTGGTCATAACCCACCGCATTTCTTGGGTACAATGAAGTACAGGCTGTAGAAGCGGGTCTTCATATCGGCTGGAGGGACAGGCTCGATCGCGTCCTTCGCCAGTAGGACTGCGATCTCTGCCCTGAGCACAGGGGCATTGTCCGCCAGAACACGGGTGAACTGAATACCCCTGAAAACTGGGGGGCGCGGGGCGATCTGAATCGCATAGCTGAATCTGATAGTACGGATGAGCCAGCGAGGCAGGCAGGTAAGCGCTAGCCAGGCTCCCAGACACCATGCAAGCTGGACCAACGGCATCACAGATGTACCCGGGGTGGGGCAGCGCGGCGAAATGCAGGGACCCGACTCGGACGGCATAGTGGCCCGGAGTGGAGTCTGAGTGTGTGGTGCAATACGTACCTGTTTCCGTCGAAGGGCAGAGTGAGTGTGCGGAGGCGTTAATGCGTCCGGGACACAGCCACTGCTGCTCGCTGGCAATGAGAGAGCCCCCCCCCCCCCCCCTCAATACAGTAAAACTGCACATTTTAGAGTAGCCTTTTATTGTGGCTAGCCTAAGGCACACCTGTGCAATAATCATGCTGTCTAATTAGCATCTTGATATGCCACACCTGTGAGGTGGATGGATTATCTTGGCAAAGGAGAAGTGCTCACTAACTATTGATTTTCGAAAATTATTTGAGAGAAATAGGCCTTTTGTGTACATAGAAAAAGTCTTAGATCTTTGAGTTCAGCTCATGAAAACTGGGGGCAAAAACAAAAGTGTTGCATTTATAATTTTGTTCAGTGTATAATAAAATTTGGATTTCATACATTCATTTCTTATTTAAAAAAAAATCCTGTCATCCAGCCATCTCCTCCCTTCTTCTTTCATCCTCATCACCAAAAATGTATTTTAGTTGGACAGATCAATACAGTACAAAGAACATCCAAAAAAATTTAGGATGTTGAAAAATAATGTCATTTCTGTTACCCAAATGCTTTTTTTATCTTCACTATTGCTTCAATGTTATTTGTTGGGTAGTGACGAGCATGTTCAAGTAAGCCAGATATGCGCAGATTCTGCGCAATACGCTGTATTTAAAGCGGTCATGAACTGGATTTTATTATTTTATAATGTTTCCTGTGGTGCCCTTATAATGTTGTTGTGAATTTTACATAAAAAAGTCATAATTTAGAAATAAAAGGCATTTTTCCAAGCCTGATTTTAACCTCTGATTTGAACACCCTCTGTTTGAAGGGGCGTGTCTGCTATGAGACTTAAGTGTAAACGCCCACTGCTGTGATTAGCTGACATGTTTGCATATGAAATAGCTAGTATTACATGTGGAACTCTCTCGAAAACTTTTACTACGTTTTTACTATTACAGCTATCGAGATTAACGGATCGTGAAAAGTATTTATCATATATTTAGATCTATTCCCATCACATGAAATGTTGCAGTGATGAGCATTGAGCAGATGACAGACAGTCTGGTGATCGCGTGAATGAAGACATCTCATCATTGTAACACATTTTCTGTACTCTCACAAATGCTTTCAATGCAAACATGATGTAAATACAGTAAGAGCTTTGTTGTGCAGTGTAACAGCTTCATTGATTTTGTAACAAGTTTTGACAAGTGTCCAGATAAACTCGCGTTGTGTGATTGACAACTTGGGCGATTGGAAAGGGAGCATTCTTTGATGCTTTCTGTATATAATTTAATCACAGTTTAAATAAGATTATTTACTAAGAGAAACGACGTGAAGTTGATCGTTTAGTCACTGGCGTGGTTTACTGATGAATAAACAGTATTGAACGATTTTGAGAGATAATCTGTCTGAAATTGAATAATTATACATCAGAAATTACTGATCACAGATCAGGCATTAGAATAAACATGATTACTTACATGTTTGTGCTTTGTGGCGTTGCTGGCAGATCCATATCGTAAAAGTCTGTTTGCAAAGCTTGCGGCGAAATTGACCAAATAATCCACAGTGAAATGCACCGAATACAAACAAATAATGCACTGCTGAGACATTCACAAAAAGGCCACTATCCTAGCATTAGGATCGTTTGGAAGGTAATGGTATTGATCCTGTGTTGATTTTTTTCTCGTTCTCATGTCACTATTTACTAACGCTCCAGTGGGCGGCGCCAAAGACGCTGTGATGTAGACGTAGTTCCCTTTCAAGGGAACTTCGAGCTGCGTCAAACGCTGCGGGAACGCCCCTGCGTTGTGCGTCATGAAGCACGTATGGAATCAGCCCAATGGAGAGATGAAACGTCATAGGCGGGTGACATCATCGACCAGGAAACTATAAAGCACCCCAAAAACACAAGCGCATTAGCTTCTGTGTTTTCAGTCGCGCTACATGTGAATCTGTCCCTGTGTGATATTGTCTGTCTTTACATACCCTGCACCACACAAACAATTTATCCTTATATTGAAAGAGAGATATGGCGGACGAACAACAGTTTAAGAAGTGTGTTCCTCCCTGCTCGCGTTATCTAACGGGCGGGGACACACACGATCTTTGCGTTGTTTGTTTAGGAGTGTAGCATGCCCAGTCAGCTCTCGAGGGGGCTGACTGTGAGCATTGCGAGCGTCTGCCGTTAAGGACGCTCCGCTCCCGCCGAGCGCTCTTTGAGGAGAGCGGTTCGGTGCGCGCTCCCCGCGGTTCGGGTCCCGCTTCTGCCGAGGCAGAGCGGCGGCGCTTATCGTGGGGATCGCAGATGGATCTCACAGCGGGGTTTGAGACGGGCTCTGCCTTATCTCTCCCTTCACCTGTGAGATCCACTGCCTCAGTCCCGGGTTCGGAAGCACGCGCTGCGGTTTCTTCCGCTCGGGCTGAGGCACCAATGCTGCAGCTATCCAGTTCTGAGGAGCTGGATGTTGTTAGTGTTGAGGGAGATGTGGAGGATTCGCCACCCCACACTCCCGAAAGTGATGAGCTTATGGAGGTTTTAACAAGAGCTGTTGAAAAACTCAATATTGAATGGCCAGTGACTAGACAGGAGTCTGTTTCTAAATCAAAGTTGGATGAGAGATTTTTGCCGTCACGTGTGCAGCCTCCACGCCGGTGCCTGCCGTTTTTCCATGATCTCCACACCGAGGTGTCGAAATCGTGGAGAAAACCGGTGTCATATAGAGTATTTAGTCCCCAGACTTCGACATATGCAAATATTATGGGAGCTAAGGCTCATGGTTATGGTGCTTTGCCTCGTGTGGAAGAGACGCTTGCGAGCCATCTCTCCCCTGAAGCAGCATCATCTTTTAAGGCACCGGCATTACCCACCAAGCCTTTAAGAAACACCTCGGCTTTGGTGGGTAAAGCGTATTCGGCAGCAGGTCAGGCTGCGTCATGCCTGCATACTATGTCAATCTTGCAGGCATACCAGGCTGATCTGCTAAGGGACGTGAGTGAGAGCGAGGAGGTCAGTACTGACGTAGTTCGCGAACTGCGTCAGGCTGCTGATTTATCCCTGCGTGCCACCAGAGAATCGGCCAAGCTAGTGGGTCGTTCTATGGCAGCTCTGGTGGCCGCAGAAAGACATTTATGGTTAAATCAAACCAATATTAAAGAGAAAGAAAAGGCTTTTATTTTAGATGCTCCTCTCTCTCCCCTGGGTTTGTTTGGTGATGCTGTAAACTCAGTTATCGACAAATTCCAGGAAGAGAAGAAACAAACTGCAGCTTTTAAAAAGTTTCTTCCCCTGAAAGTTCACGTCCCTGGGGCTGCTGGGCGGTAGCAGCCCCGGCCGTCTACGAGCTCATCACATAGAGCGCAGCAGAGGCAGAGTGTCGCGTCTCGTGCTCCCCCTGCTGGACAGTGGGCTCAGCCGCGACACTCTCAGCCGAAGCCTTCTAGCAATAGAACTGATCTGAGGACAGTTATATTGGCTAAGAAGGCTTCGGCTAAGAAGAAGTCCTGATGCCAAGGCGTTCAGGATTCTGAGGGTGGTCCCCACCGAGGCGGAAAGGTGTTCACCTCTTTTTACGGTGCCCATTCCTCCTCGGTGCCCTCAGGGGCTCGTTCTGCCAACCCCGCCTTCATGCCGGGGCACAGACGGTCCCAGCGAGCGCTTTCCAGAGGGACGCTCGCTCCCTCTGAGGAGGGTCTCAGAGCGGTCAAACCAGTTGTTCCCTGCCGGTTGCGCCGTTACAGGGCGCTGCGTTTGCTGCTCAAGTTACACCAGAGGCCAGTCTCGAGAGACTGGTACCCTTAGTAGAATTTCTGGCAGAGTGGAAAAGCCTTCCAAAAATATCTCATTGGGTCCTGCAGACAGTAGAAAAGGGTTATGCTATCCAGTTCAGGTGTCGTCCACCAAAATTCAGAGGGGTTCTGCACACAGTGGTGGGCCCCGAGCAGGCTCTGGTAATGGAACAAGAGGTGAAAACGCTCCTTCAAAAGGAGGCTATAGAACGGGTTCCTCCTCCCAGTTTGGAGTCAGGTTATTACAGCCGATATTTCATCGTTCCAAAGAAGGATGGGGGGTTGTGTCCAATTTTAGACCTGCGCCTTTTGAATCGCTCGGTAGGGAAGCTAAAATTCAAGATGCTCACTATCAAGCAGATCGTGTCTCAAATCAGATCCGAGGACTGGTTTGTCACGATAGATCTGAAGGACGCGTACTTCCACGTTTCCATCCTTCCACAACACAGGAAGTTCCTGAGGTTCGCCTTCGGGGGCGAGGCGTACCAGTACAGGGTTCTTCCGTTTGGCCTAGCTTTATCTCCCCGCACTTTTACGAAATGCATGGATGCAGCAGTAGTGCCTCTGAGGCTTCAGGGCATTCGTATTCTCAATTACATCGACGATTGGTTGATTTTAGCTCAGACGGAGCAGATGGCGGTTCGGCATCGAGATGTCGTCCTCGCTCATATCAGAAAGTTGGGGTTGAGGCTGAACACAAAGAAAAGTGTATTATCTCCTTCCCAGAAGACCACTTTTCTGGGTGTCGTTTGGGATTCGGTCTCGATGCGGGCGCGACTCTCTCCGACCCGCATCGCTTCGATTCTCTCAGCTGTGAAACAAGTAAAGCTAGGCCAGCTACTCACTGTGAAGCAGTTTCAGAGACTGTTGGGTCTAATGGCAGCAGCGTCCAACGTTATACCTTGCGGCCTGTTGTACATGAGACCGCTACAGTGGTGGCTCAGGACCAAGGGATTCTCCCCGAGGGGAAATCCGCTCCGCACGTTCAAAGTCACGCGGCGCTGCCTTCGTGCTCTGGTCATGTGGAGAGAAACTTGGTTCCTATCCAAAGGTCCTGTGCTGGGGGCTCTTTGTCGTCGCATAACGCTAACGACGGATGCTTCCCTCACAGGGTGGGGGGCGGTCATGAGTGGTTGCCCAGCCCAAGGTCTGTGGCAGGATCATCATCTATCGTGGCACATAAATTGTCTAGAGATGTTGGCTGTGTTTCAGGCTCTGAAATACTTCCTAACAGGCCAGAGAGGCCATCATGTGTTAGTTCAATCAGACAACACGTCGGTGGTCTCTTATATAAATCATGAGTTTTTTTCATAAATTATTGAGTTTCGGTCGCGCCGAGGTGGACCTATTCGCTTCCAAGGAGACCACGCATTGTCATCGGTAGTTCTCCATCAGTCATCCAGCCCCAGCTGCTTACCACGTCCCTTTCAGTGGAGTTTCTCTTGGGAGACACCCGCTTATAACCCGTTTCCTCCGTGGCACTTTGAGGCTGAGGCCAGCAGTTCGTACGAGGGTGCCGACTTGGGATCTGGCCATTGTATTAGAAGGTCTTTCCCTAGCTCCTTTTGAACCTATCGAAGAAGTTCCCGAGAAGTTTCTCACTTTTAAGACTATCTTTTTACTTGCTATCTCTTCACTAAAAAGAATCGGAGATTTGCAGGCTCTGTCGGTTTCACCCTCGTGCCTGGAATTCTCGCCTGGTATGGTTAAAGCTTTTCTGCATCCTAGACCAGGTTACGTTCCTAAGGTCCCTACTAATATCGTTAGACCTACGGTTCTGCAGGCTTTCTGTCCTCCTCCATTTATGTCATCGGACCAGTTGAAACTTAATTCACTCTGCCCTGTTAGGGCATTAGATGCTTATGTCCACAGAGCTGCCCTGTGGAGGAAATCAGAACAACTTTTTGTATGTTTCGGGCCACCCAGGAAAGGGTGTCCTGCGTCTAAACAGAGAATGAGCAAGTGGGTGGTCGAGGCTATCTCACTTGCTTATGAGTCGGCTGGCCAGCCTTCACCTTTGGCTGTTCGAGCTCACTCTACCAGGAGTATGGCTGCTTCAAAAGCTCTTTTGTCGGGGGTTTCCCTGAGTGATGTTTGTGATGCGGCTGGATGGTCTTCACCGCATACTTTTATTAAGTTCTATGACCTAGACTTAAGCTCTACCCCTGGGGCACAGGTGCTCTCGTCCTCTGTGGGCTAGTTCTCACATGGCGGTCATTTGGTCCTATGGCGACGTGGGTATTCGCGTTCCCGCAGCGTTTGACGCAGCTCGAAGTTCCCTTGAAAGGGAACGTCTCGGTTACGTATGTAACCCTAGTTCCCTGATAGGGAACGAGACGCTGCGTCGCTCCGCCATACTCCCGGCACTCCCGTTAGCGCTTCCTTCAAGCCTATCAGAAGCTAATGCGCTTGTGTTTTTGGGGTGCTTTATAGTTTCCTGGTCGATGACGTCACCCGCCTATGACGTTTCATCTCTCCATTGGGCTGATTCCATACGTGCTTCATGACGCACAACGCAGGGGCGTTCCCGCAGCGTCTCGTTCCCTATCAGGGAACTAGGGTTACATACGTAACCGAGACGTTGTTGATATTCTTCTGCAAAGACGGTCTTTTGCTGCCCTGTGAGGTCATAAGTCTCCACTTTTTAGATTCTGTTGTTTTCTGGCCTTGGTTTCAATAAAAGCTGTTTTTGGAATAAGGAAGTTTTGAGTTTTGAAACTTACAGAGTATTTTTAGAGTATAACGAACTCTTAACTATCAAAAGATCAAGGAAAATTTGAATTCTCAGCTCATGACCCCTTTAATATATAATGATGACTCACGAGTTGAGTTTTTGCGCAGATTTGGCTTACACGAACTTCCTCAGCAGAGTAAACATAATAAGTAACATGCCAAAATGGCTAGTGATTTGACAGAGGTACCCCACCACAGTTTTTACCCGCATTTTGCGGGTTGGCCTGTGTTAATTTCAAACCCTGTGTATATACACTGTGTGCAAAATGATTAGCCAAGTTGTATTTTTGAGGATTAATTTTATTATTGAACAACTACAGTGCTCTCAGTCAATCCAAAATGTTAATAAACCTCAATCCTGAATATTTAAGGAAGCAAAAGTGAGGTTTTGGCTTTCTTAGGAGAATATCTATGTGTGCACAATTATTGGCCAACTCTTAGTCTGCAGAATCATTATGCAGCAAAATGAAAAATGAAAATTTTCCCATCTCACTTGTTTATTTTAATCTGTTAAAGTTAGAATGATAAACAAACAACTCAGTTTACAAATAAATATTTCTGACATTTAAAAAAAAAAAAACAGTGATCAATATAGCCACCCTTCTTTTCAATAACAGTTATAAGCCTTCCATTCACGGAGTCTGTCAGTTTCTTGATCTGTTGATGATCAACTTTTTGTGCAGCAGCCACGACAGCCTCCCATACACTGTTCAGAGAGGTGTACTGTTTTCCTTCACCGTAAATTAGGAAGAAGGGCCCACAAGTTTTCAATAGGGTTTAAATCAGGTGACGAAGGGGGCCATGTCATAATTCTTTCATCTTTAAGGCCTTTACTGGCTAGCCACGCAGTGGAGTACTTCGATGCATGCGATGGAGCATTGTCCTGCATAAAAATCATGGACTTCTTGAAAGATGCAGACATATTCCCTGTACCACTGCTTGAAGAAAGTATCTTCTAAAAACTGGCTGTAGGTTTGAGAGTTCATTTTGAGTCCATTTTCAACCCGAAAAGGTCCAACTAGCTCATCTTTAATAATACCAGCCCATACCATTACCCCACCTCCACCTTGCTGTCGTAGTGGAGCTCTGTGCCCATTACTGATCCAGCCACGGCCCATCCATCTGGTCCGTCAAGAGTCACTCTCATCTCATCAGTCCATAAAACCTTTGAAAAATCTGTCTACAGATATTTCCTGGCCCAGTCTTGACGTTTAAACTTATGTTTCTTGTTCAGTGGTGGTCGGATTTCAGCCTTCCTTACCATGGCCATGTCTCTGAGCACTGAACACCTACTTCTGGGCACTCCAGGTGGTTGCAGTTCTGGAATATGACAGCACTGGAGGATAATGGGTTCCTGGTAACTTTACGTTTGATTCTTCTCAAATCTTTGGCAGTTAATTAGCTTTTTTTTTTTTCTCAACACGTTTCTTGCGACTCTGTTGAGTATTTGCTACAAAACGTTTGATGGTTCTGTTATCACGCCCCAATATCTTAGCAATTTCAAGAGTGCTGCATCCCTCTGAAAGATTTTTTACAATTTTTGACTTTTCTGAGTCAGTTAAATCTCTTTTTTGGCCCATTTTGCCTGAGGAAAAGAAGCTGCCTAATAATAATGCACACCTTGATATAGGGTGTTGATCTCCTTAGGCCACACCCTCCCTCATTACACAAAAACACATCACCTGAACTGCTTAAATCCAATAAGCATTCAAGTTTCTACAGCTTGGAGTTGGAAAAAATGCATAAAAATGATGATATGGTCAAAATACTCACTTGCCTAATAATTCTGCACACGTGGAGATATATATATACACACACACACACACACACACACACAAAGAGCATAAATATTTAATAGGTATAGAAAAAAAGGAAAGTTGTAGAGCAAGTCATTTTTATTTTTTTTATTTTAATGGAAGGTGATCCTTTTTTTTTTTGCAATAATGTACACTAATAATTGACACATTGTTAAGTGACACCCCCCATTGTGCATCTCAGTCGTTTAGTCTGGAATATTCTTATTGAGGATTGTTTCAGTGACTGTGGTGTGGTCTGACTACTTTTGTCAGGATTCCATCCCCACCACGTTCATCATCACCTCCCACTCATTCTCTCTCGCCGCCCAATCAGCCTTTCTCCCGTTTATTATCCCCGGACTACTAATCACCGTCACCTGTATCCCATCACCAGAACTTCCTATATACATGCACTCTCCCTGCAGTCACTTGTCTGGTCTCGTCATTTTATGACTCACAGACTCCCTGAACACTTACCTGTCCACTTACCTGAGACGCGATCGCTTCCCATCTGCAAGCCAAAACCTTCTTCCCCGATCCTCCATCAACGATATCTGCAAGAAAGAGAGAAAGGAGGACTATTACTATTCAGCTAAGCATCACTACTGTTCTGTGTTGTTGTTACTCACCTTTTGTCTCCGACTTCGATTCATTCTGCAATTAAAACATTGAACTCACCATCTTGTCTGATTCATCTGTGATTCCTGGCAACTTTATGTGGAGAACATAAAGTACATTATATTATGACATCAAGGTCAACATGCACATTGGCAGCTTTTGATACAGAGGCAGCAATAATGTCCACAGAGACACAACAGGAAAATGTAAACGGGTGTTTTGGTCAGAAATCTACTTAGATTAATCCACCAAAAAAATGTAATACAAAGAAATAAATCTAAATGACATTTCTTAGGAAAACCTAAGTCTTGCGTCAATTCTCACATTTCAACATTTTAAAATGATGAAAATGATGATTCCCATAATGCACACTGCATTTCAGTAACCTTAGGATAAAGTTAAAGGAACACTCCGACTTTTTGGGACTTTAGCCTATTCACCTTATCCCCCAGAGTTAGATAAGTCCATACATAGCTTTTTCATATCCGTGCGTGCTATAAGTCTGTTTGACGCACCCACCAGCCTAGCTTAGCACAAAGACTGGATGTAAATGGTTGCAGCTAGCATACTAATCCAAATAAGTGACAAAATAACGCAAACATTTTCCTATTTACATGTTGTGATTTGTATAGTCACAGAGTATACAAAAAACAAAGTCACATGAGACACAGACATATTTTAACCGTATAAATACTGGGAACTATATTCTCTGAAGGCGAAGCACTGCTACTTGGGCGGAGTGATAACCGCAGCACCCGAAACGCGCTCTCTGCTCCTCACCACGGCTCGTCTCAGGTGCTGCGGTTATCACTCCGCCCAAGTAAAGTGATAACCGCAGCACCCGAGACGCGCTCTCTGCTCCTCACCACGGCTCGTCTCAGGTGCTGCGGTTATCACTCCGCCCAAGTAGCAGTGCTTCGCCTTCAGAGAATATAGTTCCCAGCTAGCGGTGGGTGCGTCAAACAGACTTATAGCACGCACGGAGATGAGAAAGGTATGTATGGACTTATCTAACTCTGGGGGATAAGGTGAATAGGCTAAAGTCCCAAAAAGTCGGAGTGTTCCTTTAAATTAATATAAAAATGAGTCCAAATATTCATATTCATCCCTAGCCAAAAATGCCATTTCATTCAGTCCCATCTGTCTTTGGATTGTATCATCAAAAGCAGCTTAATTGTCACATGCAAATCCCCAAAGTACATCCTCTTGGTATTGTGGCATTAAGGCAAATTGTTTATAGACTGCTGTGTGTTCTTGTATTTCAAATATGCCTGTGCAGGCTGAACTTTTTTGTCTGCTATTGTGAATGCATCAGTGAACGTTTCCTCTTGGGTGTACGAGTGTGTTTCTTTGTGTGCATCAGTGTTTTCTGATTTGACAAAGTGTGACAGGAGCTTCACTGATGCTGTCCCTTAAAATAGATCTGTGAATGTGTGTGTGAATGTTAGAATTTGTTTTGTTATTTGTGAATGAATTTCAACCGGAGGGTGTATGAACAGCCAATGATCTCACTCAACCTTTCATTTCTCTGTATTAGTTTAGCAAACTAAGGGTTTGTTCACACTTGTAATTCGGTTATCTTGGTTCTTTTGGCCCGGACCATAAAAGAGAATGATACATTTAGTCCTGGTTCACTTAGCATTCACACTATTAATTTTAACACCGAACTTAAATATTCAAAACAAAATGCATAAGGATAAGGTCACAACCTGACTGGCCAGATTTTATGATATTTTGCAGTGGAACATACTGAACATCCAAAACAATGCTGTGTGCTGAGCTAAATGCACTCATTACATACGGTGGTATTATTACCAGCTAAGAACTCACAAAGAGCTTAAAATTTGTAGTCAAAACAGTGCCAGGAATTCCTCTGCTGCAAGAAGATGGCTGTTCCGACACCTGTACCGAACTGTAATGGGCAACATAATAGCTCCTATGATGAGAAGAACCATGGCCAATATTCACACACAAAAAAAAAAATATTAAGGCTAAAATTTACTCCTAATGCGTAAATTTAGGAGTAACTCTTAAAAATTAGGGGCATATTGCTCCTAATATTAGGATTAATTCACAAACCCGAAGCATGCCTGGTGTTGTCAATCTGCATCACAGCCAAGTAAATATATTGGAATATTACAATGACGTTGACCTTTTAAAAAGGTATTACCTTTATTGCAATTTTAAACATAGTTGGTCCAGTTTGCCTTTCTTTGTCTTATCTATGGTGGATCTGTATTATTCACCGTTATATGCGTAGGAAATATGCGTAGCAAAATGCACCGTTATATGCGTAGCAAAACCAACTTAGTATAATATTCAAACACAGAAGAAACAAGACAACCCTGAAATTACCCTCCACCCCCCTCAAAAAGCCGAATCTATGCGCAGAGCAGGGAACTGGAAGCAGCCAAGGTGGAACCCCAGGGAACCCCTAACCCCAGCAGAAGGGCCAGGATGCAGGCCAATGGCAGAGTCAGGGGAGGGAGGAGCTATGGAGAAGGACCCAGAGAGACGACTGACTGAGATGGAGCTTTCAGTGGAGACCCAGGTTGAGCCACGGGACTGCAGGGAACGGGCAACGACGCTGGTCCTGGAGGGCAGGGCGGAGCTGGAGTGATGAGCATCTATATAGTGATGAGGTAGAGCCGGGGCACCAGAGGACTGAGCCGAAGAGGAGGAGCAGTTGAAAGGCGCAGAGGAGCAGGTCCGTGGAGCAGTCAGAGCGACAAATGACCAATATGGTGATGGAGGGACGAGGAAACCTGGTGAAGCGGAGGTTCAAGGTGGAGCTACTGGGTCGACACTCTAGCGCTGTGAACTGGTGAACAGCCTGGTGAACACGAAGCCCAAGATGAATCAAGCAGATGGGCAGAGCAAGCATAGGAGGAGCTGAAGAGCTGAGAGGAGACAGTGGAGTCAGGACTGAAGGACTGGGCAAAACAGGCAGGTCTTTCTCTAGCTGACTCAGAACTGCCGGAGGTGGTGGGAGAGGGAGGCAGGGCGGGAGCATCAAAGACCTCACTAGTTCAGTGCTGGATGATGAAACAGCCCCAGTGCATGGCGAAACCGTCATGGAGAATTCCACACACTCCTCAAAATTAATCAGCGCATCTTCCTCTGCCGCAGTACAGGGGGTAAGGCTCCACTTCATCCCCTCATACTCCACTAGTAATCCCTCTTGAACGGTCCTTGTTGCTGGCTCACACACCTGGTTAGACCTGTTTAGGCTCCTGGACAATATATAGCCCTGTCCTTGTTCTCGTCGCGTCTCCGGCCCTGTGTCTGCGGTAGAGGTCTTCTCGGGTCCTAAAAACTGTACCCGACCCGAATCGACCAGAATCACTACTTACCCGAACCCGACGTGCATAAATTATTTTTTTTAAAGAAAAACCCGACCCGAGACAGACCCGATAAAATTAGACCCGAGTCCGATCCGACCTGACGCCATTTCCTTTAGAACCCGACTGGACCCGAACGTAAACGGCATTTACATTGTGCACAGCCTGCAGCCCGCGTTTCTCAAAAATGCACTTAACATAGACGCACAAGTGTAAGCGTGCTGAAGTGCTAAAATGTAAGTCACACATCACTGTAACCCATTACGTCCTATAAAATTTGGCATAATGTTATTTACCGGACCATACGATGATTAGAACCACCATTCGTTTTCCCTGACATTTTTCGCAATTTCTGTTATCGCCTCCATGCTTTTCTGACAGTGTCGCGTATTTTTTAAATTGATTGACAGGCCTGGCTAAAGGACAATTCAAATACTTGCATTTAGTCAAACATCCATCCACATGATGGCGCACTAGTTCTTCTTGGCAAAGGGAGGGGTTGGTTTATGTGGAGCGAGCAACTGAGTAAATAAATGTGGAGGCAACCGTGCTTATGCTTATAGCCCATTTGCACGTAGAAGCGCGGATTCGCTCTCTCACTTAGAAAAAGTGAGAGAACGGTTGTTTTAAATACGGCAATTTTCTTAAATGCCCACCATAGTTTAAAAGATTTTGGGTCTTCTCGGGTCCATTTGGAAAAGGCATATTTATTTTAAATTACCCGAGAACCGAGGCCACTAATACCGAACCCGACCCGTGTCCGAGACACTCGTCGGAGTTTTGGACCCGAACCCGCTCGGGTCTCGGGTCGGACCTCGGGTTTTCGGATCCAAGTGGACCTGTGAAGACCTCTAGTCTGCGGTGGGTTCAGGGCTTGACGATCGCTGGGATGGTGGCTGCGGCTGAGGCGCTGTTTTCCTCCTCACTCTAAAAAAGTCAGGATATAGGTTCAGCAATTATTTTAATAAAACAAAATTCAAAATAACAAGATACTCTGAAATAGGTGACTAGAACTGGCAAAACACGAACAGAACAATGCAAAGATATCTAACGTAGACAAACAACTAACTGAGGAAAAAACAGAACTTAAATACACAGACCAAACCAATCAATGCAATGAATAACCAAGGAGACTAGCCAGAATCGGGAACAAGGAACAAAGGAAACAGAATACAGAGCAAAACCAACTCAGCGTAAAATTCAAATACAGAAAAAACTAGACATAACGCTGATAGATGAATTGTGTGTTTACATGTTTGCCTTTGGCATGATCACTGTGTGTCAGCTCTTTTCTTCTTTGTACACACTCTCTCTGTCCTTTTTTTCATTCTGTCTCTTCCCGGCCCCTCTGTGCTCGTTATAGCTCCTCTAACACACTCTGTCTCGTTCCCTCATAATCATTCCTCCTTACGCATTTCCCTTTCCTTTTTCTTGGTTCTCATAAATTTCTCCCTCTCCATTTCTTTTCATGGATTTCTCTTCTTTCTTTCAGTATGTCCTTTTTCATCTCGTCATGTTCCTTCAGCTGTTCAGACATGCTCTGTCACTGAATGACACTCACTTTGCTCTTTTCTTTTCTTGTTTGCCTTTCTATCTGTCCTGGTACAGTATATTAAGTTAAGTTAATGGTCCACCCATGCATGGTCACTCCAGGATTCACACTCCTTTCCTCATGAAATATTCATGAATCATCTACTCTAGACACAAACTAAGATCATCTAGGCACCTCTACTTGTCCAGTGCTGTTGTACATGATGTATATTACATACAACCTAGAGTTTTAAAATATAATATCTATAGTTGGAAGTTTAATTAATTAAAATAAATGTTTTATAAAAAAAAAAATGTTGGTGCAAAAATATACGTCTACTACTACTACTACTACTAATAATAATAAAATGTAATAAAAAAAAAAACAAAAAAAAATTAATAAATAAATAATATTAATAATCATTAATTGTAATTAATATATATTTTTAAAATGTTTTAAAATGGATTTTTAAAAGTATTATTGTTGTTTTCACGGTTCTGTTAGTTTGGACTTTTTGTGTCTCACCACCTTCTGTCTGAGTTTGTTGTCTTGGTTACTCATTATGTTCAGCTGTGCACTCATTATCTACCTCATTATCACATATACTTAAGTTCTGTTCTATTTGTGTTTCATTGTTCGGTCTCGTCTGTGAATAGATGTGGTGTACTTTCTACTGTCTTCTTCATTGTGTATCTAGTGAATTATCAAGTAAAGAGACTGTCTGAACTACATTAGCCTTCTTCGTGTTTATCTGCACTGCCAGTTCGTGACAAAAGACCGAACCAAAAGAAAGGGATTGATTCTGCGGTGAATTCTTTGTTTCGTGTTTGTTTGTTTTGTTTTTCAATACCAGTATGGGGCAGATGCCCTAAACAGGGCAAATTAGCGTGAGAGCGCAATTCCAAAACAGCGCCGATGGGAGTGAAAAGTTCTGCGTGTGATCTACTGACGACGCACAAATTAAAGAACACAGATGCAGTCAGATCATTTCCATAATGACCAACACAATCTACCAGGTAGCGTCTGGTTTAAGACGTGTTTTTTTGGGGCGGTAAATAATGGTGCAAACACCAGTGCATTGACGAGCACAAACCTTAGTAAATCACCTTGCGTGATTCATTTAAATACTCTCCTCTCATAAATTTTGCACCTGAAATGGAAACTCCTACAAATACATATGCAATAAGGTCAGACGAAAAAATAACTCTGTCCACGCCTTTTCAGCACTAATTTATCACTGTGTGTCTTTAGTAAATCCTGACAGTAGTTTTTTAACTCCAAAAGAGGGTTTGTGCTGGGCAAGCTGTTAGTAAATCTGGCCCTATGTGTGGAAGTCGAGAGTTTGGTTAGAAGCCCCGTCCACCTGCCCGTCACTGAGAATGAGTTTCTGGAGTATAATTTAAATTTAACCCTTCATCTGCCTGATTAATCTGTATTGGACTCACTGGTCCCACCCAGCCTCCCTCTACCACTTCCTCTTCTAAATGTTCTTGCCAGTTCGTCGTCTCAGCCTTCTTCCCAGACCTCAGCCACATCTACTGCCCTGCCCGAGTTGTCTCCCACCAGTCCCGCTGTGCCTCCATTGCCTCCTCTCAGTGACGTGATTACACCGCGGGCCTACTGTGAGCCACCTCCCCCAGGACATGGGGATCCCGTGGCTCCGCCTTCAGCTTCAGATAGTGTCGTTCCACCTTGACCCGTCGCCTTGACTCCTCCACCTGCGCTCCTCCCTCCCTCAACGTCTCGCTGAGCTCCCTCGGACCGTCGACTTCACCTGAGTCGGACATCACGTCACTTTCGCCACGGACCTACGGGCCGTCAGATTCTCTCTGACCCTCCACCCTTACGGCTCCCTCAGGCTCTGCTTCCACCCTCGGTTACTCCAGCTCCACCTCAGCCTTCCGGATCCCAGCGTCCATCTTGGGGGATCTTCGCTGAGGCCGCCTGGGTCTTCTGCGTCACTCCTCTCCATCAGCACTCCGTCTGCGCCGTGGGCTCCACCTCCTTTGTCTCCGTCACCTTCGCTCATCCCCAAGGTGGCATTGAGGCCTTAACCACCATGGCTCCTCCCTCCAGCGTGATGTGGTCCACCGTCCTGGCTGTGGCCTGGGTAACCATCTGCCGCTTCATGTTCAAGGCTCAATTACTGTCATCAATGCCTACTGTGTGCAATGTCATCAGATGACTCTTCTGTTTCACCTCCTCCCGGTCAGCCGTCCACCTACAGAGCCGCCTCTAGTATCCTCTGCCTGTTTCTCCATCTCCTCATCCTCCACGCCTCGTCTCTACGGCGCGAGAATGCACCTTCCGGCAGGGAGTGTTCCGTTAAGGTTCTGTTAGTTTGGATATTTTGTGTCTCACAACCTTCTGTCTGAGTTAGTCGTTTGTTGTCTTGACTCATTATGTTCAGCTGTGCACTCATTATCACGTGTACTTAAGTTCTGTTCTGTTTGTGTTTCATTGTTCGGTCTTGTCTGTGAATAGATGTGGTGTACACTTCTTCATTGTGTATCTAGTGCGTTATCAATTAAAGAGACTGTCTGAACTACATTTGTTGGTTTACAAATAAACATTAGAAAAACCATTATAAAAAAACAAGGTTATAGAGATAAAGTGACTATAGGGATTTAAGTAAACTGTTATGCAAACACATATTTTAATGTTGCATTCCATTCCAAGTTTGTCCGAGTCTTTATCTCTCTGTTAATACAAGGCTTTCTATGATGACATACTGTTTAAAGAATAAAAAGGTACTGGCACGTTTGCTGGACGTCATACACCCACTTCTCAGTGAAACCTGTGTTTTACTATTTAGAAGTCATGACATCAAATGGTATTCAATTGCATTTAGCATTTTGCCCAGAAATTTGAAATTGATTATTTCTGAGTTGAATGGAACAAGTGGCCATTCTTTCCTTTTTTTTATATCGAATTAGTGTTCAGGACTGTGAGCAAGCAGATGTTTTTGTCTGTTAATTCTTTCTGTGATATTCACTTGGTAATAGAAAAAAAGCATGTTATGAGGAATGTTATGACAGGTGTGAAGACATCTGTAGTTATTCTACCAATTTCATCTCATGTTTTATCAGTTGTAGTTAGGGATCTTACTCGACTGACCACTTGTGATCAAATCACCCAAGGCGCATGTTAACACCAAGTGTAAACAGAGCCGTTGTGTTTTGTCTTAGCAGTACATTTTCAAAGCACACAATGTATATATTATTATCAAATAGTAATAATAAATAAATAATAATGTATTATTAATAATAAATTAATTTCAGTTTGTCTCAAAAACGTAGATTTTTCAGTTTATTTGGAATTTTAAATACCTGGTTTTCAATGTGACTCTTGGATGCCACTGTATATCTGACATATTAGCATCCACATCAATCTTGATATCCCATTCTGTGCACCCTGAGAAATATGAATATAAATCATGCCTAGATTTTTCATCAAGGAATCAATATTACCTTAAAAAACAATCAATGAAGTGTGTGTGTGTGTCTGGTCTGTTTGTTTTAAAAGCAGAAGTGTGTGTGTGTGTGTGTGTGTGTGTGTGTGTGTGTGTGTGTGTGTGTGTGTGTGTGTGTGTGTTTGTGTATGCTGTACACAGTTTTGTTAAAAATCATACTTGTAAACCACAAAGCATCAATTTACAGATCATCAATACACATTTAAAAATTCATTATGCTTTTTCAATATCTAAAGAAGTGAAACAAAATAACACTGTTTTGCACTATAGCATAGCTACAGTTTTCCATGTCTCTGTACAAAACACTGAAATCCGAAACCTATGCGTAACACTTTTAACCAAGGAGCAGGAAGCTGAAAGAGAGAAAAAATAAAATATTAGGCGGTATGTTAACTCAGTGTCTCAGAGACGAGCAGGTGAGCCTGGCATCACGGTGCAGAGTGGCACCCTGCTGTGCAAGATCATCACATCATCTCTTCCAGAAAGCTCAGCTGCTGTTCATACACTCCAAAAAATGACAAGTGATTTAACAATAGAGGTCTGTTTTTCTCTCGTTCTTGGTCTTTCTTCTTTTCACATCTCTCCTTACCATTTCGTTGTCAGGCATTCTCATGCCATATTGTCATCTTCTCATCACATTGGCAAAACCTTCCGCAAACGTTATTCAAATTCTCTAATTGGGATATACCTCATTAAAGGTTTATGTTTATGCAAATTAGTTGTATTTGTGCAAACATACACTCACTGGCCACTTTATTAGGTGTCCACCTGTTTAACTGCACGTTAACACAAATATCATTATCCAATCACATGACAGCAGCCAAATGCATGTAGGCATGTAAACATGGTCAAGATGATCACCTGAAGTTCAAACTGAGCATCAGAATGGTGAAGAAAGGTGATTTAAATTACTTAGAACATGGCATGGCTGTTGGTGCCAGATCCTCTGGTCTGAGTATTTCAGAAACAGCTGATCTACTAGAATTTTTACTACTAGAACGCTGTCCGTTTTTCAAGTGCTGAAATGTGACCTTGTAGAATGGCTCTTAACTCTCTGGGGTCGGCGGTATCGCCGGCGATACCAGCTGACTTTTTTCCTTATCAGTGCAAAAGAGACTCAAATTACTCTGTTGATTTTGATCTTACATATAAGTGTTATACATCATTCGATCCTGTTAAGTTTGTATTTTTTTTTTTGTGGAACCTCACAATAAAAACAAAGTGTTGTGCTTTTCGCCAAATAAAGAAAAATAAACATGATGCGCGTTCTGCGTTCTCTCTGTCAGTGAAGTCCATTCTGAAACGCGTCCGAAAAATGAACTGTAACTAAGTCAATACTTGTCACAGAGATACGAGACATGTGTCTTTTTAAAGCTTGTATTCTCTTCTTTTAAATGAAGTAATTTATTAAAAAAATAAATATTTCCAGTTTATGTAATTCGTTTGAAACCAAGGAGAGGTACAGTTTTTTTCGGTCTCAGTTCATTATCTTTAATTAGCTGAGGCCGCCACGCCCCCAGCGCTTTTCACATGGTAAATAGGTGATCTAACGTTATGCATCGCACACGCCCAGCAGCGATCAATGGCATAAAAACACGAAGTTTCTCCATCAGATTCACTGATAGTTCATTGCGTTTTGAGGATGGCACGCTACTCCTTCAAATGATTCTGGACAGCGAGGAAGAATTCACTTTTCCTCAGAGGAAGATTATAACTCGGACGACGAACGGCTGCATTTTGAAGAACGAATTGATCCCGCCGAGGATACAAGTTCGAAGTAAGTTGTTTAATGTTTTATAATTTCTTTTCTGATCGTATAGAGTTCAAATGAATTTTCAGACTATATTTTGCCTAGCTTTTGACATCTTACAGAAAAGATTGCCTCACAATATCCCTAACATTCGTGTATACGCTCGTGTAAACTTTTTAAATGTGATATTACTCTCTAAACATATTTGTATATTAAATATATATAGTTCCCTTTCGAGGGAACTCGCGATGCGTCACCGACGCTTTGGGAACGCCCCCAGCGTGAATGCGTCTGAGCATCAATGTCAACTAGTCCAATGGAAAGAATGAGCGTCACGGGCGGGTGACGTCATGACCAGGAAGGCATAAGAGCACATCCGGTGAAACGTGGCATTAGCTTCTGTGTCTCAGCAAGCGATCTGTGTTACTCTGTCTCTGTCCATTTATTGTTGTCTGTTGCATTTATATTGGAAGAGTTATGGCGAAACAAATGTACAAACAGTGTGCTTCTCCCTGCCCGCGTTATTTAACGGGTGGGGACACACACGAGCTTTGTGTTATTTGTTTGGGAATGGAGCATGCGGTCTCAGCCTTCGAGGGGGCTGAGTGCCAGCATTGCGAGATGCTTCCGCTTCGCATGCTCCGTTCTCGCCTGTCACTCTTTGACGAGAGTGGTCAGGTTCGCGATCCTCAGGGTGCAGGACCCGCTGCTGCCGAGGCAGCACGGAGAATGCATTCCTGGGGATCGCAAAAGGATCTTTCGGAGGGTTGGAGTAGAGGTCTGCTACCCGACCCGAGCCCGACGGGTCCCGAAAAATGTGCGGGTTTCGGGTCGGGTTCGGGTTAATGTTTAATGAACAGCCTCGGGTTCGGGTCGGGTTCGGGTTTAACTAAGAAAAACTAAATAGGCTATATATAGTTTGCGTGCCGTGTGCTTTGCCTGCTTGCTGTGTTGTGGTGACCGGCACGCGCGAGAGAGAAAGTACGTGCGCAGATGTGCAATATGTGCATACACACAGACACACAGGCTCTCTCTCTCAAATATAATGATAATGATAATTTTTGTTTTATTTTATCATATGATTTGCGCATGAGCGCATGTACCGCTCTCGCGCGCTATTTCAGTCACAATACAGACAGACAGCAGACGTGAAAAAATGGTATTTGCTGTGAGAAACAGAATGGACCTCGGGTTCGGGTCGGGTTCGGGCTTAATATGTAAATGTAATTGTCGGGTCGGGTTAGGGTCGGGTTAAATGATCGCGGGTACGGGCCGGGTTCGGGCTTCAGTTTAAAGCCCGTGCAGACCTCTAGGTTGGAGACGGGTCCGAGGGCCTTTTCTCCTTCCTTACCCGGAGGATCCAGTGCTCTCCCCCCGGTGTCGGAAGCCCGCTCTGCGGCTTCTTCCGCCCGGGGAGAGAGCCCTCCATTACTTCATTGCTCTTCCTCTGAGGAAGTTGATGCGATGAGTATGGAGAGTTTAAGCACACACACTGGGGAAATTGATTCGCCACCTATTTCCCCAGCATATGAGGAGCTGGTGGATGTGATGTCTAGGGCTGTAGAGAAATTAAATATTGAATGGCCAGCTGAGAAAAGTAGCGCTCGTCCTAAAAGCAAATTAGATGAGCGTTTCCTTTCTTCAGCAACATCATCTCCACCACGAGGCCTTCCCTTTTTTCCTGATTTACACAATGAATTATCTAGATCATGGGATAAACCGTACTCATCACGTCTTTTCAGCCCTCAAGTTCATTTATATTCAGGTATAAGAGGGCTGAAAGAGTACGGTTATGAGGCGATGCCCCAGGCTGAACAGACGCTCGCGAGCTATCTGCCACCTGGCCCAGCATCGTCTCTGAAGGCCTCAGCTTTGCCCACTAGACCGCTTAAAGCAACATCAGGGTTAGTGAGCAAAGCTTATACGGCAGCAGGTCAGGCTGGAGCATGTCTGCACACTATGGCGGTGCTCCAGGCTTACGAGGCTGATTTGCTGGGGGATTTGGATAAGAGTGAGGGAGTTGGCCCTGATGAAGTTCGAGAACTTCGTCGGGCCACCGATCTGTCTCTCAGAGCTACAAAGGAGACCGCTAGAGCAATTGGGCGGTCTATGGCAGCCCTTGTAGCTACTGAGAGACATCTTTGGTTAAATCTGGCCGAAATAAGAGAAAAAGACCGGGCTTTTTTATTAGATGCTCCGCTTGAGCCTTCTGGTCTCTTCGGCGACGCAGTCAATGCGGTCGTCGAGAGATTTCAAGAATCAAAGAAGCAAGCGGAGGCATTTAAAAAGTTTCTCCCTCGCCGTGTCCAACCCCCTGGGGCTGCTGGGTGTGAGCAGCCCCAGCCGTCGAGCTCCTCATATCGTGCGCAACAAAAACAGAGTGTTTCGTCTCGTGCACCTCCACATAAACAATGGAAACAGACGCAACACTCTCAGTCGAAGTCTTCTAAGCCGAAGCCGGATCTGAGGACCGTTCTTCAGGCGAAGAAGACTTCGGCTCATAAAAAGAGGTCCTGACGTCAATGGCGTCAGACCTGTGAGGACGGCCCCGACCGAAGTGGAGCGGTGTACACCTCAGAATACGGTGCCCGTTCCACTTCGGGGTCCTCACGGGACCGTTCTGCCAACCCCGCCACCCTTGGTGCTTCGGGGCGCAGCGGTCTCCAGCGAGTCGCTGATGCTATGCTGCGGCACTGCATCGGTTTCGCGCCCTCTGAGGGGGGTTTTAGAGCAGCCAGTTCATGTAGTTCCTGCCATTATGCTTCAGGCTCCAGAACTGGCTGTCTCGTTAACACCAGAGACCAGCCTCGAGAGGCTGGTTCCCTTAGTAGATTTTCTGGCAGCGTGGAAGCTACTGCCAAATATTTCTCGTTGGGTCCTGCAGATTGTAGAGAAAGGATACAGAATCCAGTTCGGTTCATATCCTCCTCGCTACAACGGGGTGTTGCTCACAGTAGTGCATCCCGAGCAGGCTCTGGTAATGGAGCAAGAGGTAAAGGCCCTGTTAGCAAAGGAAGCTATAGAACAGGTGTACTCACCCGACAGAGAGTCGGGTTTTTACAGCCGTTATTTCATTGTTTCGAAAAAGGATGGAGGGTTGCGTCCCATTTTAGATCTTCGTCTGTTGAATCGTTCAGTACAGAAACTCAAGTTCAAGATGCTGACACTCAAACAGATCGTGACTCAAATCAGATCCGAGGACTGGTTTGTCACGATAGATCTGAAGGACGCCTACTTCCATGTCTCCATCCTCCCTCAGCACAGGAAGTTCCTAAGGTTTTCTTTCGGGGGCAAAGAATACCAGTATCGGGTACTTCCTTTCGGTCTAGCTCTATCACCCCGCACGTTCACGAAATGCGTAGATGAAGCTTTAGCCCCACTCAGGCTTCAGGGCATACGTATTCTGAACTACATCGACGACTGGCTGATTCTAGCGGAATCAGAGCAGTTGGCGGTTCGGCACCGAGGTGTCGTTCTCGCTCATATGCAGATGTTGGGGTTGAGGCTCAATGCCAAGAAGAGTGTTCTTTCTCCAGTACAGAGAACCACTTTCCTTGGTGTGGTATGGGATTCAGTGACGATGCGGGCCACTCTATCGCCCGTTCGTGTAGCTGTTATCCTGGCAGCCACAGGAGAGCTGAGGCTAGGCCAGTCACGCACTGTAAAACAGTTCGAGAGACTGTTGGGTCTCTTGGCAGCAGCGTCCAACGTGATACCTTTTGGCCTGCTGCACATGAGACCTTTGCAGTGGTGGCTCAGGACCAGAGGGTTCTCCCCGAGGGGAAACCCACTTCGTATGATCAAGATCACGCGGCGGTGCCTTCGTGCCTTGGTTATATGGAGGAAACACTGGTTCTTAACCCAGGGTCCGGTGTTGGGAGCTCTTTGCCATCGAGTTGCTATCTCGACAGATGCTTCCCTCACCGGCTGGGGAGCGGTAATGGAAGGCCGCTCGGTTCAGGGTCGGTGGAGGGGTCATCATCTTTCTTGGCACATAAATTGCCTGGAGATGATGGCTGTCTTCAATGCGTTGAAGAAGACCCTGAGGGGCCATCATGTGCTCGTCCGTACAGACAACACATCGGTGGCCCAACTCATAGAGAGTGGTCTCTCAACTGAGGTTGTTGAGACCATTCTAAGCTCCAGAGCTCCAGCTTCTAGGAAACTATATGCGCTGAAATGGAAAGTTTTTTCTGTATGGTGTCACCAACATCAGTGGGATCCGGTTAACTGTTCTGTGAACACAGTACTCGAGTTCTTGCAGGAGCGCTTTACGTCAGGTTTATGTCCTTCCACACTTAAGGTTTACGTGGCGGCCATTGCGGCTTACCACGCCCTGGTGGGGGGTACATCGTTGGGTCGAGACCCCCTGATTACACGTTTCCTTCGTGGCACATTGAGGCTGAGGCCTGCAACTCGCACTAGGGTGCCAGCTTGGGATTTGGCAATAGCACTAGAAGGCCTGTCTAGGGCTCCATTCGAGCCCTTAGATTCGTTTTCAGAGAAATTTCTTACCCTTAAGACTATCTTTCTGCTAGCTATTACGTCCCTTAAGAGAGTTGGAGACCTTCAGGCCCTTTCGGTTTCCCCCACTTGCCTTGAGTTTGCACCGGGGATGGTCAAGGCATTCTTATATCCAAAACAGGGATACGTTCCTAAGGTGCCGACCTTGATTCCGAGGCCTATCGTGCTGCAGGCTTTCTGTCCTCCTCCTTTTACATCTGCGGACCAGGAAAGGCTGAACCTCTTGTGTCCAGTGCGAGCACTGGATACTTATGTTCATCGGACATCGTCTATGAGGAAGTCCGACCAGTTATTTATTTGCTTTGGATCACCTAAGAAGGGTCTTCCTGCTTCTAAACAGACGGTTAGTAAGTGGATAGTTGAGGCTATTTCACTTGCATACGAGTACTCTGACCAGCCGTGTCCTTTGGTGGTCAGAGCTCACTCTACGAGGGGTATGGCGGCCTCTAAAGCCTTATTATTTGGAGTTTCTCTTCAAGACGTATGTGATGCTGCAGGCTGGTCCTCACCGCTCACATTCGTCAGGTTTTACAGTTTGGACCTGGATGCTGCCCCAGGTTCTCAGGTGCTTAGTGCTTAGTTCCAACAGACTAACACTCAGGTACTTGGAATTCTGGCGTTTTGGGTATTCTCGTTCCCAAAGCGTCGGTGACGCATCGCGAGTTCCCTCGAAAGGGAACGTCTCAGGTTACGACTGTAACCATAGTTCCCTGAGAAAGGGAACGAGACGATGCGTCACCCTGCCATACTTCCTGCATCCCTGTGATCGGCTTGCTTCGACTTTTTGAAGCTAATGCCGCGTTTCACCGGATGTGCTCTTATGCCTTCCTGGTCATGACGTCACCCGCCCGTGACGCTCATTCTTTCCATTGGACTAGTTGACATTGATGCTCAGACGCATTCACGCTGGGGGCGTTCCCAAAGCGTCGGTGACGCATGGTCTCGTTCCCTTTCTCAGGGAACTATGGTTACAGTCGTAACCTGAGACGTTTTGATTAGCTTATGACACTGATTATCATGCAAAAATACTGCCTTATGCGTAATTTATTTTGTTTGCGAATAACTGCTTAGGTTATATAATGATTTAGTGAAATATATTTCAGCCTCCGGTAAAATATGTGATACTGTCTAAATACAATATATTATTTATGTATAAATGTTCAGTTAGGCTAACTGAAATAAAACCATGTCTATATTGTGAAGGGTAGTCAACTTTAGCATGGGTGTATTCACTTATTCTAAGCACTGTGTGTGTGTGTATACATATATATATATATATATATATATATATATATATATATATAATTAAATCTCAATTTTAACCAGAAAAATCTACAATGCATGCCCAAAGTCGTGCAGCCATATAGTTTCTCTTGATATCAGCATGTTCAAAGGTGTTTATTTTATTTTATTTTTTACAGGGACGATATGCCACTGATGAGTCCTGCTGACTTCAACATTCAACAGTCTCTGTACATGAACATGGTAAAATGAAAAATCAAACACCGTGGAAATGACAGGTATGTACTATGTTTCAGGAATGGGACATTGTTGTGTGACTGTTCAAGCCTCTGTCTTTAGATCAGTGTGTTTACTAATGTGCTTTTTTGTCCTTTGTTGTGTCTTTGGATTATGTTGTGTTGTAAATAAATCCAAACAATCTAAAAGCCATTCTTTTTTAAGCCAAATCTCCTCATTCTTTGTGCAAGGCTCCTCGTAATGATAGGGCCTGATAGCACCTAATAGGGCCATTATGGGAGGGTCTTTGTCTTTCTCAGGTGTGAAATGCCATACATATTAATGAGAGATCACGCCTCCTCGCATAAAGCTTTCTCACACTAAACACGTCATACACATTCTAAAAGACTTTATTGACTTATCTGAATGAGGAGTCAGGATGATTCTCACATAGTTTTGGTGCAAATATTCTAGGCTACGTGATACAATTTTCAAAAGTCTTGTGAAGAAATAATCAATATGTGTTTTGTGGCCTTATTTCAGAAACTTTAATTTTTAGTTTTTTCAATAACCATGCATAAACATTATTCTCTCAAAAATACAAATATGTACATACATGTTGCTCACATATTGTCATGAACTGCACGTGGAACAAGGACAGAGGTGATCCAAATGCAGGCTTTCTTATGAGGAGAATCCAGAGACAGGTACAAGGAAACAGGCAGGGGTCAAAACCAGGTAAGCAGTCCAAACAAACATCAAATCCGTGCAGGGATAAGGCAAACGGGAAACCGGGAACAGGCAGATAATCAGGGAACCGAAACACTAGAATACAAGGAAACGCTAGGAAACTAGGAAAACGCTTAGGATGCAGTCAGACACATACAATACTGAGCAATGAACCAAGGGAAAACTCAGGCTTAAGACAGGTGCGCTAAACAAGATAATCAAACACAGGTGCATGAAATCAACCAAAATCAGTCCAGGGTGAAACCTAAAGGAAACAATAAACTAGGAAGGAGTGCCCCCCAGAGGCTCAAGCGGGCACTCCAGCCGCAGATCGTCACATAACCCCCCCTCTAAGGAGCGGCTTCCAGACGCTCCTAAGAGCTCCGGAGGGAGGTCGACGGGGGATGGGATGGAGGGCCAGGCCCGTGGAGAGGCAGGGGGCCAGGCCCATGGAGAGACCTGGGGCCTGGAGACCAGAGCAGGGCAAGAGACCATGGGTGAGCACACTTGGAAGGGGACCAGGACGGAGCAGACTCGGACGGAGACGAGGGAGGAGCAGACTCAGACGAGGGCGGAGCAGACTCGGAGGGAGACGAGGGCGGAGCAGACTCAGATGAGGTCCATGTCAGCGTCACCTCCATGGCCCTCACAGAGTACCTACTGCCCCCCCCAAAAAATACTTGGGGAAATTCACAGGTTCAAGAAAGGCCTCCCGGAGCTTGAAGGACGCAGGCAGGGCGAGGCACAGAGGCGGGACCGGCAGGGCGAGGCGCAGAGGCGGGGCCGGCAGGGCGAGGCGCAGAGGCGGGGCCGGCAGGGCGAGGCGCAGAAGCGGGGCCGGCCGGGCAAGGCGTCTGGATACCCTCACCGGAGCCTGGCGAGCCGAACGAGTCCTCCTGCGACGGCGAGTCACAGGGCTTGATTCAATCACTTGGTCTGAATCACTCACTTTGCTAGATTCAGCACTTAACTCGCTTGATTCGGCGGCACTTGACTCACTTGACTCAGAAGACGATGCACTTGACTCACTTGACTCAGAAGCACTTGACTCACTTGACTCGGCGGCACTTGACTCACTTGATTCAGCGGTACTTGACTCGGCAGTAGACTCACTTGACTCGGCACTTGACTCACTGGAAGACTCAGAAGACGATGCACTTGACTCACTGGAAGACTCAGAAGACGATGCACTTGACTCACTGGAAGACTCAGAAGACGATGCACTTGACTCACTGGAAGACTCAGAAGACGATGCACTTGACTCGGGATTCGGTTCACTTGACTCGGGACTCGGTTCATTTGACTCGCTAGACTCGGCGGCACTTGACTCACTTGATTCGGCTGGCACACGCTCAGACTCAGTAGAAAACTCTTGAGGCAGGAATATAACGGAGCTTACGTGAAGTGTTAGAACGTCGGGATTCACATGTTGCGTGGATACGGCGGACCCTTTACGAAGCGCTGGTTCAACTGGGCTTTCATGTAGCGCAAACTCGGCGGAGCACGTGTGAAGCGCTGATTCACCGGGAGACACTTGATGCGTGGATTCAGTGGGTACCTTGTACAATGGCGAATCGTCGGATCTTTTGTGAAGGAAAAGTTCCAAAAAATCCACAGTAAAAAGCGAACCGCTCATGGAAAAGGCCAGGTCAATATATTGAGTAAGAGTCCAGCTTGAACTCGGAAGCGGTATAGCAGAGCCGAGTGGTTCAGACAGTCCTCCCCGAAAGAACATCATCAAACAGAAATCATTCAAGTAGGACTGACGAGCGAGCTTCAAAAAATCTGTCACAAAAACCTTGAGAGGACGTTCTCCTTGACGGAGGCTTACGATCTGCGCTGTGGGATCCATAACGAGGTCTGTGTTCCTCTCAGCCGCTGGATCAGAATTGGCTCAGTATTCTGTCACGAACTGCACGTGGAACAAGGACAGAGGTGATCCAAATGCAGGCTTTATTATGAGGAGAATCCAGAGACAGGTACAAGGAAACAGGCAGGGGTCAAAACCAGGTAAGCAGTCCAAACAAACATCAAATCCGTGCAGGGATAAGGCAAACGGGAAACCGGGAACAGGCAGATAATCAGGGAACCGAAACACTAGAATACAAGGAAACGCTAGGAAACTAGAAAACGCTTAGGATGCAGTCAGACACATACAATACTGAGCAATGAACCAAGGGAAAACTCAGGCTTAAGACAGGTGCGCTAAACAAGATAATCAAACACAGGTGCATGAAATCAACCAAAATCAGTCCAGGGTGAAACCTAAAGGAAACAATAAACTAGGAAGGAGTGCCCCCCAGAGGCTCAAGCGGGCACTCCAGCCGCAGATCGTCACACATATTATGGTAGCCCTGTTTGTGCTAAATAGAGTGTAATTACACATGTGCCATTAATATGTTTATAAGCAACTGAAAAAAGCACAAATGTCAGGGCATATCAAAACATCTCAAGGACCCCAAAAACACCTTAGACCCCACAGGGTTAATCGTAGCACACGCTTGTATTTTGAAATGTTTTGCCTAATTGTTTTCACCTGATGTGCATTTTCTACGAGGCCAATAATCTATAAAAGCACAAACCTATGGGTGGGGACACCAGCAAAATGGCTGAACCAAAAAAACAAAGAAAATACATTTTTCAAAAAGAGGAGATTCATGTCATTTAAGAGGAGGTGGAGCTATGAAAAACATATTATTTTCAGCAGATTTAAAGACAGTCATGCAAATAAACAAAAACAAAAAATTCAGGAGGATAATGCTACAAAACTGACTGCAACTAGGGGCATTAAAAGATCAGGGAAGGAGGTCAGGAAGAAGTGGCTGGGCTTTGGGAGCCTCGCTAAAAGGAAAAGGGCACTGCAGAGGACAACATTTAATAAAACAGCTGGTGGGCCCAATGAGTCCCCCCTTCTCAAAGCAGAGGAATAAAAGGCCTTGTCAATACTTGGCACAAGTGCTTCAGATGGTATTTGTGGTGGTATTGACATCCATGGAGGAGTAGGGGTAACTCAACCTGAGTCTGAGTCAGGTCCTTCATGGTCAGAGGATCTATCAGTTTCATCTGCCATCTCCCAGTCCTCCAAACAACTCTCCCAGGCCTCAGCCTCCATCTTCTGTTGGCCAGACTGCAGCCACAACACCTCAGCAGTTTGAGAATATTTGAAGTTGTTGTCAGGACATGAGAGTGTCCTTACTTAACAGGGAGGAAGATTAAGAGGTGGAGGAGGAGGAGGACAAAGATGGCATGGGACCACATGATGGCCAACCAAGAAATGCCCAATACATGGCTGGTTTTCGTGCACGTCATCAAGTCATTGACAGATATTTTTTAGTTCATCTTCATTTTTCCCAGTCTTTGAAGCATATTACATCTTTTATAATTTTGTTCATTCAAATAAAAATGATTAGATTAACTTATTTGTAGTTTTCTGCCCTTTTTAATTATTTCATTTATACATTCATCTAAAAAAAAAAAAAGTAATAAAGTGTACAATAAAGTATAATCAAAACCTTATATTATAATTTAAAAATGCACTTGAATACATTTAAATGTGTAATCTGCCTGTCACGGATGGAACAGGAGTCAGACAGATGGTAAGTGAAATAGTGTTTATTTACAGGTTGCAGATCCAGACAGAGATATGGTGAGTATGCAAGCAGACGATATTCAGGATGGAATTTAGCTGAAGGATAACCAGAGTCTTTGTTTACAGATGCGGATGGAGAGTCAGTGGGAACAGGCTGATGACTGGAGACTGAACTTCCGTGTGAAGGTTAGCAGGTGATCGATGGATGGAACTCAGGTAGGTAGCGGGTAAGTTGCAGGTAAGTAGCGTGATAGTCTGTAGTGTCATGTAGAGACGAGACCAGACAATGAGTGTGTGAAGAGGAGTTGAATATATAGGGAGGTGAACTGATGAGGTGATGGTGATTAAAACTCAGGGGACTGTGAACGAGTGGGAGGAGTGAGTGAAGCTGGTGGAATCCTGACAGTACCCCCCTCCTCCGAGGCGGCTCTCGACGCCTGAGACGAGGGACGAAGACGAGGTCTACCACGACCCCTGGGAGCGGGGCGATCAGGATGGTCGACGTGAAACTGAGTGAGGAGATCTGGATCCAGGATATCATTGCGAGGAACCCATGACCGTTCCTCTGGACCATAATCCTCCCAGTCAACCAGATATTCCAGCCGAGGACCTCGTCGCCGTGAGTCCATGATGGTGCGGACTCGGTAGATGGGCTCTTGCTCGACTGGAACCGGAGGAGGAGGTACGTCCTCTGGGACGGTTTCTGTGGGAGTAGAAGTGACAGGTTCAATGAAGGGCTTCAACAGTGACACATGAAAAAATGGTGAAATCCTGTATTGTGGAGGAAGGTCAAGCCTGTAGGTGACTTCGTTCAGCTGCCTCTGCACGGTGAAAGGACCGAAGTATCGAGGACTCAGCTTACGGCAGGGCAGGCGGAGGCAGATGTCCCTGGTCGAAAGCCACACCTTTTGTCCAGGCTGGTACTGCTGTGGTTCAACACGACGACGATCCGCTTGGTCCTTGTGCCTCCGCACTGCCTGCTGGAGGTGCACGTGAGCCGAGTTCCATACCCTCTCGCTCTGATGGAACCAGTAATCGACAGCTGGAACCTCAGAGGGCTCACCCGACCAAGGGAAGA
Organism: Rhinichthys osculus; assembly: GCA_029959095.1. Classification (NCBI taxonomy): domain Eukaryota; kingdom Metazoa; phylum Chordata; class Actinopteri; order Cypriniformes; family Leuciscidae; genus Rhinichthys; species Rhinichthys osculus. The sequence continues at coordinate 19,089,516 of JARWKJ010000023.1, read as the reverse complement.
GTGGAGGTTGATAACCCAGGACACACTGAAAGGGGGTGAGCCCAGTGGTGGATTTCCGAAGGGAATTCTGGGCATACTCCGCCCAGGGAAGGAACCGGCTCCAGCTGTCCTGGTACTGGTGGCAATAGGTCCTGAGATGTCGTCCGATCTCCTGGATCTTCCGCTCAGTCTGGCCATTTGTCTGAGGGTGGTATCCAGAAGATAAGCTGACAGTAACTCAGAGGAGTCTGAAGAAGGCTTGCCAAACCCTTGAAATGAACTGTGGAACTCTGTCCGACACTATGTCCTCGGGGATGCCGAAGTTTTGAAACACATGATTGAAGAGGGCCTCAAACGCAGTTGGAAGTCCAGGCAATGGGATCAGCTTGCAAGCCTTCGAAAAGCGATCCACAACGACGAGGACACAAGTGTGGTTACTGGATCTGGGAAGGTCCGTCATGAAATCAATTCCAAGGTGGGACCACGGTCGTTGTGGGATAGGAAGTGGCACGAGCTTGCCCTCCGGGAGTCTTCTGGGGGTGTTGGTAATGGCACAGACTGAGCGTCCCCGAACGTACCTGGAAACATCCCGTGAGATGGACGGCCACCAGTACCGATTAATGAGGAGCGAGAGGGTACGCCTGCTACCTGGATGTCCAGAGCCCGGAGCGGTATGAGCTGAGTCCAGAAGGGCGGCACGAAGATGGAGAGGTACAAAGACGCGCCCCTCTAGACCTCCCGGTGGAGCGGGATGACGAAGGTTCACCTGGGAAATCTGCTCGTCGATGTCCCAGATGATGGGGCTGATGATCATGGCTGGAGGGAGGATTGGTTCTGGTAGCGAATCTTCGGTTGAAGCATGATGAAGACGAGAGAGAGCATCTGCTTTGCAATTCTTGCTTCCAGGTCGGTATGACACGGTAAAATCAAAGCGGGTAAAGAAGAGAGCCCATCGAGCCTGACGGGGATTCAGCCTTTTCGCTTCTCTGAGGTATTCCAGGTTGCAATGATCGGTTATAACCTCAAACTGGTGATTAGCTCCCTCCAGCCAATGCCTCCATTCCTCTAACGCAAGCTTGATGGCGAGCAGCTCCCGATTCCCAATATCATAGTTCCGCTCCGCTGGGGACAGCTTATTAGAGTAGAAGGCACATGGATGGAATTTGGGAGGATCACCCTGCCGCTGTGATAGAACTGCTCCAACTCCTGTTGAGGATGCGTCCACCTCAACAACAAACGGTATATCTGGGTTAGGATGAACCAGGATGGGAGAAGTCAGGAAGGCTTCTTTCAATTGTTGAAAGGCTAAGATGGCTTCAGGAGATAAGGACAGAGACTTGAGCCGGCCCTTTAGAGACGAGGTCAAAGGAGAACTGATGTGACTGTAGTTATTGATGAATCTTCTATAGAAATTGGCGAATCCGAGAAACCGTTGAAGATCCTTCACAGTAGAGGGCAGGGGCCAGTTCGGATAGTTTCCACCTTCCTCTGGTCCATCTGCACTCCCTGTTGGTCTATGATGTAGCCCAGAAATTGCACAGTGGTGGTGTGAAACTCACATTTCTCCAGTTTCAGGTACAGTTTATGAGCTCTCAATTTCGGAGCGTCAGTGTGGGGGTGAAGTGACGAATTCGACCTCGACCCAGCGGTCTACCCTGGATGGTTTGGACTCGGAGATCTTGATGACTTCGGCATTTACGAACGTTCAATTATTGTAGGAGTTGAGTGGAAATGAAGTTCCCCGCCGAGCTGGAGTCGAGGAGGGCTTGTGCTGAGACACATACACTGGAGGTTAATAAATGAACAGTTGTGAGGTCCAAGAATGAAATCTTAGGAGGAATCTGAATGGTGCTTACCGCAGGGCGTTGAGGTCGAATAGGGCAGGAGTTGATGAGATGTTTATCACCCCCACAGTATAGACAAAGACGCTGTTGAATTCTACGCTGCCGCTCTGAAGAAGAAAGATGAGTGGAGTCAATCTGCATGGGCTCGGGTGCTGGAGGGGCGACTGATGGAGCCGAGGACGGAGGATTTACAGCGGTTTCTAGAACACAGGCAGATAAGCGTTGAGATACTCGAATGGTTTTCTGAATGAGGTTTTCAATTCCCAAGGAATCCTCATTTACCACCACCAGCTGACGGATGTTAGGGTTGAGACCATGTCGAAAAGGTGTCATCAAAGCTGTCTCATTCCAGCCACTAGAAGCAGCCAGAGTGCGAAATAGAAGGGCATATGTACTCACTGAAGACTTTCCTTGACGAAGGTTGAAGAGCTGATCGTGAACGGTGAGATCAGAAACTGTCTGACCAAACACCTCCTTGAAATGCTGAATGAAACTTGAAAGGGAGTTAACCGCAGGAGAATCTGAGTTCCAGAGAGATTGGGCCCATTGGAGAGCTCTGCCGGACAGCAGGGAGATAATAAATGCCACTCGGGCTGAATCGTTAGAGAATTGATGTGTCTGCATTTGGAAATATAACGATACCTGAAGCAAAAAAAACGCTGCAATCCTCCGCCTCTCCGTTGAATGTCGCTGGTCGGGCCATGGGACTCGCAGAGGCAGCTGACGAAGCAGCGGATGTTTGCGGAAGTGAATGGTGGCGTGCTGAGTGAAGGAGATCCTCGGGAACGGTGGGTGGATTAGCCGGTGAAGAAGGAAGTAAGGACTGGCGAACAGCCTGAACCAGTTCCGCGAATGGATCGCGAGATGGATTCTCCACGGGCTCCGCTGGACTCTGCATTTCGTTGGTCTGGTCTTCTGTCACGGATGGAACAGGAGTCAGACAGGTGGTAAGTGAAATAGTGTTTATTTACAGGTTGCAGATCCAGACAGAGATATGGTGAGTATGCAAGCAGACGATATTCAGGATGGAACTTAGCTGAAGGATAACCAGAGTCTTTGTTTACAGATGTGGATGGAGAGTCACTGGGAACAGGCTGTTGACCGGAGACTGGAGACTGAACTTCCGTGTGAAGGTTAGCAAGTCATCGATGGATGGAACTCAGGTAGGTAGCGGGTAAGCTGCAGGTAAGTAGCGTGATAGTCTGTAGTGTCATGTAGAGACGAGACCAGACAATGAGTGTGTGAAGAGGAGTTGAATATATAGGGAGGTGAACTGATGAGGTGCAGGTGATGGTGATAAAAACTCAGGGGACTGTAAACGAGTGGGAGGAGTGAGTGAAGCTGGTGGAATCCTGACAGTGCCGGTTGTCCTGCAGGTGACCGAATAACTCTGTCTTCTTACGATGCACTTGGGCATTTACGATTACTCCAGAGCACTCGTAGATCTTCAATGATTTCCAAGTGCTACTTAAGTTACGATGCTTTTGGGAAACAGACCGTAATATTAAGATCAGTCATACAATCGTTTTTACAAACTTCTTAATCTTACGATGCTTTTAGGAAATGCAACCCAGACTGGTTTGAGCTGATAAAAAAGGCAATAGTAACTCAAAAACCACTCGTTACAACCAAGGAATGCAGAAGAGACCACACCGCATCAACGCTAAGAACAGGAAACTGAGACTACAATTCACATGAGTTCACCAAAATTGGACAATAGAAGATTGGAAAAATGTTGCCTAGTTTGATGTGTGTTGATTTCTGCAATTTCATTCAGATGGTAGGGTTAGAATTTGGCATAAACAACATGCAAGCATGGATCCAACCCTGCTTTGTATCAACGGTTCAGGCTGGTTTTGTAATGGTGTGGGGGATATTTTCTTGGCACACTTTGGGCCCCTTAGTACCAACTGAGCATTGTTTTAAATGCCACAGCCTACCTATTGTTGCTGACCATGTCCATCCCTTTATGACCACAGTGTACCCAGCTTCTTATCGCTTCTTCCAGCAGAATAATGCGGCATGTCACAAAGCTTAAATCATCTCAAACTGGTTCATACTCAAACAGCCTCCAGTGTCGCCAGGTCTCAATCCAATAGAGCACCTTTGAGATGTCATAGATCGGGTCTGTTGGATTGAAAATAATTAAAGATATTTGAAAATGAACAAAGACATTTGCTTTACTGTTTCAACCCCCCTCTTTTTCTTACCACAAGGGCAATTTGGAATTCCTAAAGACACAGGGCCCTATCATACATCCAGCGCAATACAGGTTACACAAACTAGCCAAATATTAAAAGTAAAAGGATTGCAATGTAAAAGATTAATATTGTGTACATAAAGATATGGTGGAATCCGGCTTGTTCTGTAGATAGTCTGCTTGTGCGCTATAACCTCGCGCACGAGCAGATCCATTTGCTCTCTGGAGACACGTTCAGTCTTTCCGCTTGCAAATTCTGCCATGGCGCGAGCGCAACTGAGCGCAACTGGCGCAACTGGCATTCCCCCAAAAGGGAATGGGAAATTACACTCTGATTGTTTTTTTGCATGTTACGCCCAAAACACACCCATTACTCATTAAGAGAATAGGGACAACCCTTTTAGACCATGCGCTGGCTGTTTTTCCCGTCGTTAAATATGTCAGCGATGTCACGCGTTTTTTAGGCCAAAACATTTTTTGTCACATACAGCAAACATCTCCTCACTATCCACTAGCTGCCTGTCCCCTTAACATATTGTAAAAAAAAACGCAGTCTCTGTAGACAGCCCAGACTCCACAAACAGCAACAAAAACAAACCGGGGCAACCCGCTCCACGAAACATAACAAACAGTGTTCCAGCCAATAACCGACAAGAAGGGTTTGTGGGTGGGGTTAGTGCGCGTACACATGAAGGGGGGTGTGGAGGAGAGAGAAGCATGAAGAGGGAAGTTAGAATTATAACTCTTTAAGTTTGATATAGCCAACACACGACCAAAAAGACGATGTTACGATGAACAGATTGCAAAAATGCAAAGAAGAGGGAAAAGGAGAAGGAACGCGCGAAGTCCCGAATTTACATTGGAAAAGCCTTTGAAAGGTGGCGAGAACTCCGCCGGCAGAAGGGCTTCCAATCCGACATTCAGGTAGCTCTGTTTTTGCTGGACAGGTGGGTTAATCCAGCTTGTTTTTTCTAAATGGACTTTCATGTTCGCCTAACAAACACAAGGATATAATTAGCTAGAACAATGCAGTCAGCGCTAACTTTAGTGAATACAACATATAGGTTTCTAGCAGCTAGCCATCGATCTCTATTGTAAATGATCAAGCAAACTCACAGTAGGGCAACAGTTTGTGTGAATGATTGTTTTCACCAGGGGCGTTGCTAGACCCATTTTACTGGGGCACGTGCCCCAGTATAAATCTGCTGTGCCCCAGTAAATCTGAAGTTTGAGTTTTATTTTATTTGTCAGTGTATTTAATATAAATTATATTATAGGGTAATAGAAATGATCTATTTGCAACGCAGTAATAAACCAATCAATGCTTGTAAAAGCAACGCAGTTTAACTGAAACAGAAGCTGACCCACGCGACAGAAATCCGCGCGCGTGTGTGTGTTTCCTAGCAACAGCAGCGCGCACAAATCTGAGCACACCGAAGTCCGGTGTTGGCACGCGAGGTAGGCTATGAAAACATGACGAAACAAAAGTTTCTAAATAATACAAATAGCTGCTAATCTTAAAAGTAAAATTGAGTCAGAGTCAAGTGATTGACGCATAGGCGGTAGCCTACAGTTTAATGCTCAACAAATAAATCAACTTAGTTTGGACTTGGCTGGGGAACTTTGTTTTCTTTCAGAATATACATGCTCTTTATTTTATATAGTATATATTAAGTCTTTATTGATTTATTGAAATGATGTAATTGTAAATTCTTGAAAAATATAAAGGCTAATTATTCACTATTAACATTGTGTAATGTAGAAGAATGCAAATGTGCAAGAAAGTTTTCTCTCCGTTTTCTATTTTCTAAAGTTTTCTATTTTCATACAGTGTTGCCTTTTATGGCACAAAAAAAAAAAGAAATTTGTGTTACATGATTTTAAAGCTATTGTTATCCAATTTGTTGGCATTCAAACACCTTAAAATGCACATATGTAGGTCCGAGAAATCCAAATTTTCGCGGGGGAGCATGCCCCCGAACCCCCCTAAGTTACTCTTCTACCCAGCATGGTGTTTTTGAAACAAACAAACAAATTTAATTTATCTATCGGTAAGCCCCGCCCTCCTTAGTTACGCTTGCTATCTCAGACAAACAATGGGGGACCTGTGCCCCAGTAGAGCTTAGTGTCTAACAACGCCCCTGGTTTTCACCCAATGTTTGTTACGATTTTGAATGTTCATTTATAGCCTATTGACAACTTTGACTAAATTTGTTTATGACTAAGCCGTTGTTTATGCTCACTGGGAAATGCAAAGCTAACTTTATCTTGCTATTATTGAGTCCTTGTATGGGAGCTAAAGTTATAACCTCAGGTGGCGAAACGTTTTATCGTGTTTCTGGTAATGTTTCTCTTTTTCTGTATTCTGTTTTGCATTATATGAAAGCATTTATCTAACTTGGCGACATTACACCTTGAATGAAGTATCAGTAAAACTACAGGGGGAGGGGACGGGATGAGGAGGAGGGAGGGTCTTGCTAGCCTCCGTTTTGTTTGGCAATACTTAGAACGTCAACAAGAAGTGACGTCACCCAACATCGCTTAGAGCACCTTTAAACTAGCAAAAGTGGATTCGGACACGCCCTGAGTGCACTTGCGCCGTGCGCTTAGATCATTAAAATAGGGCCCAAAGAGGTGTTGATAGTAATCGAAGCCTGTAGGTCAAGGTGTGTACATCGTCACACCTAATTGTTGGCTAATTGTCACATCTTTAGTATGGTGGGGGAAGTTGCCATCCTCTGATTAGTCAGTTTGAATGTCTCACATTTTGGGTTTCAGTCACATGGTCAAGGAAGGGATAAAAGAAGATTGAACTCTTGCTCTGGGCTTCTTCTTTTTCTCACTCTTTTTTTCTCTGGCTCTTCTTTTGCTGGGGCTTCTTTACTTTGGCTCTTTCACTCTTCTATTTTCTTAAAGCCACTCTCCCGCTCTCTTTCTGTCTCCTTTCCTACCTGTCAGGTAACATTCTACATACTGTATGCTGGGTACAATTAATATTATAAGTTTTTATCATCTCATACATCTATTTTGTAACTATTTCAAGTGTAACCACAATCAAATACTGTCATTAAACCGTTTCAATTACAAATGATGTGCTAACTAGTTTTGATTCGGTATTAATGGGGATCCCAATCAGGGGTGCTTTTCCTGAAAGCATCGTTAGCCAACCATGGTCGCAAGTTCAGTCGTTATCAGCATAGTTCAACGAGTTCTGTTTCTTGAAACAATCGTTCCAACGAACATTCGCAAACAGCATCGTAGAGTTGTGTGGTTGGAACGACAGCCCTCGAGCTGTGGTTAGAAGCATAGTTTCTAGATTGCATGACATGTGGACTTAATAAATCCTTATCTTGAGCAAAATAAGCAAGCTGGCATTATACAACCTGTGTCTTTTATTTAGAATAGATACAAATGTCATTTACGTCTTTGAGTTTGTCAAAAAAAATTGAAGCATCGTTTTTGAAGACTGTGCATGTGCGAACGTGCTGTACTATGTAAGAACGAGCCTATGATTGAATCTGGAAATAAAACGAAATAACTGAGAAAAAGAGAAATAGTCCTCAGATGCGTTGTCTGTAATTTATATCAAAACATCTAGCATTCATTTGATCTCAAACAGTTTCATTAATATATGTTATTACTCCACCATGTGCGTGACGCCATAAATCAACGTGGTTGAACGACCACTTTGCGATAATATGGTTTCGGGAAACAGTCATGACTAGCTAGTTGATTCTTCAACGATGCATCGTACTATGGTAGTGAAGCATCGAGTTACGTCGTTGTACAGGAAACGCACCCCAGTACGGTACGTCCAACGACGTCGAACGTGACCTAACTGAAAGGGAACGTCTCGGTTACGTATGTAACCCTCGTTCCCTGAAGGAGGGGACGGAGATGTAGTCCCATCGCCACTATTGCTGGACCACCGCTGAATCCGGACTCAGCTCGGCGAAAAACGAATGGTGCGTGCATCCACTTCCGTATTTATACCCGCCTCGCGGGGTGGAGTGTGAGATGCAAATCTCACACGCCAATGTGCATTGGCTCGTTTTATTAATACTCGAAGATGACAGGCTCTCTAAGCGTGATCTCAATCAGTACGGTACGTCTCCGTTCCCTCCTTCAGGGAACGAGGGTTTCTACCGAGACATTTTCTACCATCTTGCAGATAACGTTTCTTTTGTCATTTAGCAATCTTTAGCAATCCTGAAGCCTGAACCCCTGTAGATAAACCACCCTGTCATGTCCTTTCTGAATTAATTTGTTTAAAATATATATAATAATAACACTTACATTTATGAATGGTAGTTGCCACTCAGTTGTCATAACCTGGTTATGCTAATTACTTGAAGTTGCTCATTACCTCTCAAAATGGCAAATAATGTGCATGTATTAATTTATTCACAATATTATTTTTCTGAAAAAAGATTAGAATATGACCATATAGAATATATCCATCAAATGTCCCTGTTTCTTCATTACTAAAACACACCATCTATGTCAGTCAAACACTAATTTGCCCTGTTTTTATCTCTGTGCTTACTTACTGGATATTATTGAGTAAATCAGCAAGGAGATAAGCAGAGTGTGAGCACAGACATTTGAAGGGAAAAGAAAGGACAGGACTGAGGGAAAAGTAAGTGGTGCGGATGGAGAGAAAAAAATGCACTAGCTAGAAAAATTCAGAAAATTCAGCTCACCTGGGAGGAGGTTTTTAAAAAGAGAAAAAGAGAAATGTGGAGAAAACTAAATTAATATAGAGGACAAAAGGCAAATGGAAGAAATCAGGTCAAGGAGAGGACTGTGTGTTCTCTTGGTCACATTGGTCCTACAAGATAGATGGAGCTGGAACATATTCATATTTCCCCAGTTTTTGGACAGACCAAATCAAAATCATAAAGTTTAAAATGCAAATTGCCTAACAGATTCCCCTCAGACGTCCTTCTACTCCAAGTATCTTTAACAGGATTCTTCACACCATATGGAGCACCTGAAAAACCTCTGCAGTTTGCAGGGTATCAATATTTTAATTGGAATAGCCTTATCAGCCCCATTTACCCAGCAGAAGTTAAATAACTTAAGCTGGGAGTAAATTCAGAGCTGAATTACATAAAGCAACTAAAGTCTAGCAGAGGTGTTTGTTTCAGTCTGAAACAAGATTTGTCATTTGACTTATTTTATTGACATTTTTATGTATATGTTTATGTTTGATTTATTTGTAAGTATACATGTTTTTGCTAACATTCCTAATTTTGTCATTAAATATTGATAACCTTGTTCCTATTCAAGTATTTATGCATGCAATCAGACCTTGCACCTTAATTAAAGAGAGTTAATATCCATAAGCTATAGTAGATCAAGTGCACATATCCCATAAGCCCACTTGGTGAAATGTTAATTCTGGAACATTCCCTCCCACTCAGCTCTTGTCATGTAGCCTTCAATTATAACTCACACTGGGCACAGTGCTCAGACTCTTAAAACAAACATGGAAATTAATTTTAAAATTTGCTCCTGAATATTTTAGTGAACTTCAGTGCATTCCCAGGTTAGAGGATGACAGATTTAGCAGTAGACACAGAATCACAAGAGACTCTTAAAATAGAAAGTGAAAATCCCACTAAAGAGCTCTGTGAGTGTCTAAAAGCTCAAGCTTTTATCTTTGTTTGACTCCTGAGCTTATTTAGCTTCCGACTAAGGTCTGTTTCTGGACATATTGCGTTCATATATGTGACAATCACTACCATTCACATGTCATGGAGCTCTACTAACAATCTCTGTGAAGTCCTGAGGGCAAGGCATCTAGCCAACAACAGAAAGGAAGATTTATGATTGCGCTATGTGGAGGAGATTCAGCCTGGGATTCAGTGCTCGGCTTGTCATGCCTGTCAAAACCAATCCAGTCTACCCAAGAGAGTAAAGGCAGGTTCTGAAGGAGATGAAACTAAAAACATAAGTAGTGTGTTGCAAATTTCTTTCCAGGAAGTCTTCATTGGCTGCAGTATCTTTATCATATTCTCCATTAGCAGAACTATTGGATTGCTGCTGTTCTATGGGAGAACCCACAAAAACTTAATATACTTCATTTCATATTCATAGCTGTGAAATGTCTTAGAGGAGCAATTTCCAATCGATAGATTATTACATGCAACAATTACCAGTAAATGTTTAATCAATAGCTGAATTAAAAAAAAGAAGAAAAAAAAGAAAATATTAGGCCAAAGGTGTCCAGATGATATGCTTTTTATAAATGTTAATCCATGCATGTGTATTTATTAATATTGTCTACAATATATATATATATAGTCAAGTCACCTTTATTTATCGCTTTTTACAATACAGATTGTTTCAAAGCAGCTTTACAGTGATAAATGAATGCAGCAAAGGTTGTTTTGGCTGTACAGCATGCAGCTCTAGAAGAAAGTCATTGTCCAGTAAGTTCAACATTGTTTCATTTCCGTTGTAAAAAATCCTTAGTTATCTGGAGAAAACAGTGAAGTGATCGTCCAGCCCAGGGGTGCGTTTCCCGAAAGCATCGTTAGCCAACTATGGTCGCAACAACTATTCCGTCGTTACCAATAGAGTTCAATGGAAATTGCGATCATAGTTGGATAACGATGCTTTCGGGAAATGCACTCCAGTTCAGTTCTTATGCAATGCATGCAGATCAAAATATTAAGCATAATAAGTGTCCCCAACTAACCCAAACTCCATCAGATGACAGAATAGATATATATATAGTCTCTTATTCTCACCAAAGCTGCATATTTTTGATACATTTTTGGTAATATTAATATTTTTATAATACTAATACAACATTTATTTCCTAATAGTTGTCATTTCTGATTTCTTGGTATAAGCAAAATCTAAAGTACCACAAGAGTATGCATACTCCTGGTTGAAAATCACTGCAGTACACAACACGGGTGTGTGGTGTAAAAGCGACATTTCATGAGGTGTTGTTGTCCCATTACTGGCATACTGTATTTAATTTCTCTTTCATGTGGCTGAAGAGATATTATTTATGAAGTTCTCTTATTATAGTCTTTTTAAAGGGAACTGGATGTTTACAGTATATGTTTGAAAATGGCAAATACATAAATCAGTTCTAATACACTCAAGTTTATTCTGAAAACACAGTCCTCTTTTATTAAGGTCTTGTGAGTGAGGAATTGTGTCCTTACTGAAGACATCAAACATCACCACTGCCTTGTGGTCTCATGTTTGTTGTATTGTCATTTTTCAAAAATAACAAACCAGAAACATGCGGTTCCTGTCAGCACCATGTCACTAAGTCTTTTGAACTCTGTGTCAGGAGTGTTTGAGCTACGTATCCTGATGTTCTATTCTCATTCTGATGTGGCTGTGGTGAAAGACTAGAAACCCATTCGAGGTTCCTTTATCCTGACACATTCTACTTGTATAACAGTTATTGGCTAAAACTCTAGTCTTTCAAACACATTCACTCTCACATATATGGTATACACACAAGGTAAACATCCTGGCATTTAGTCTATAATTAGATTAATGAATTGAGGAATGAATTATTTATTGCATTCCAAAGGACAGCCTAATGAGATCACTGCAAGACCACTCTCATAAACACAGAGAGAAAGAGAGAGAGAGAGAGAGAGAGAGAGAGAGAGAGAGAGAGAGAGAGAGAGAGAGAGAGAGAAAGAGAGAGAGAGAGAGAGAGAGAGAGAGATTTTTGATTTTTACAAACTTTTATTACAAAATCATTTCACAGTATATTTACAATACAATATGCATAAATACTAAGAGCAGCCCCAACTCACAATCAATGTGCAAAAAACAAGTCACCTTCAAATACAGAGCATAATGCCTCATTGCAACACCAAATACCTTCAAAGGTAATGAGATCATCCATATGCTTGTAAAAAGCAAAATCAATTAATATCCTAGCTTTCAACATGTTTGAAAACATAGCAACTACATTCTGCTCAGAGTTTTGCTCGATTTTCTTTTTTCTACTAATATAAATAGCCAACTTTGCTTGGCCTAACACAAAATTCAACAACTGACATACAAATCTGTTTTTCAACACATATTTAAAACCAAAAATAAATGATACTGTCGAAAAAGTTTCATTACACCTCTGAAAAATACTTTCTAAAAACAAAAATAAAGGCTTTAATCTTGCACAGTTCACAAATGCATGAAAAATGGTTTCTCTTTCAGTGCAAAAAGGACATTGAGCATCAACCTCAGAATTTAAAATTGAAACAAAAGCATTGACGGCGACAGTCTTTTTCGGCAACGGTGGTTTATAAAGTGCTCTCCACTCAGGTTTTCTATCCACATTCAATGTAAAAAAATCACGCCACGGAGTATCTGTTTTCTTATCTAGCATTTTTTTGTTAAACAAAATGACACAATACTTATACAAAGTTTTCCCAGTACAAGAAAAAAAGTCTACACACAAGGAATCAAAACTTTTTAAAAACACTCCAGAGACCTCTTCTAGGTTCAAAGAAAACAACAAACAAGGAAAAGGGTCTTCAGGATTTGATTTACAGAGACCATCACGACACTCAGTCAACAAAGTTCTTTCTGTTGTATTAAGAAGCGTCTGCCATTTCACCAATAGCTGCACAACTAGACGAGTTGATCGAATTCCCAGATGTTGAGCCGTCGCTTCTTCATTCTTAAAATCAAGTCCTGCTATTTCCAGTAATTGCCTCAAAGTGGTGGTTTTACTGTCAATGAGTGTTTTGTTAAGTCCTGGAAAGAGGCCACCGGCAGACACATCCAGACGTGCTCCACGAACTAGAGGCTCTTCCAAAAGCCAATGAAGTGACTGTGAAACCTCTGCTTTTTTAAAAACAAAAAGACTCCAAACCTTAAAAAGGTTCTTATAAAACACTGGTAGACCAGAAGTGTTCAATTTTGTAGGGTCCAGAAAAAAAATAGTTTTGTCCAAACCCAGATCCTCAAGATTACGTAAAATAACATATGCGACAGAACACCATTTATATTCAACTGAACCAACTAGTAGTTTTTGTATGAGTTGCAACCGAAAAGTTGCGATTCTGCTGTGAAGATGTATTAGACCCTGTCCACCCTCCTCCTTAGGCAAGAATAACACACTCTGTGGGACCCAATGCAATTTATCCCAGAAGAAATCTACTAAAATAGTTTGGATTTTCGCTAAAAGATGTGAGGGAGGATCAATACATGCAAACTTATGCCACAGTGAAGAAGCAACTAAATTATTTATAATTAAAATACGCCCTCTATATGACATCTTTGGAATTAACCATCTCCATTTATCCAGACGACCTTTAACCTTTTCAATGACTCCTTCCCAATTTTTTTTCACTGTAACATCATCACCAAGGTACACTCCTAAGTATTTAAACCCTGATTTTCCCCCACCTAAACCTTCAGGGAGATCTGGTCTCCCACCTGCCCATTTACCTAATAATAAAGTTTCACTCTTATTCCAGTTTACACTTGCAGAAGATAAACCTTTAAAAATGTTAAGTAAACCTAACAAAACCTGTATGTCACTTTGCCTATTAACCATTACTATGACATCATCGGCATAAGCTGACAGTATCATGTTATTTTTACAGTTTGGCAAACATATACCATGAAGTTTAACCCGTATCTGTTGTAAAAGTGGCTCTATTGCCAAAGCGTAGAGCATACCAGACACTGAACACCCCTGCCTTACACCTCTCTGAGCTTTAAAAGGAGCACATAAACCACCGTTCACCTTAAGAATACTCTCAACGCCACTGTAAAGAACTTTAATATGATTTATAAAATTTTGACAAAACCCAAAAGCCTCTAAAACTCTCCACAAATAGCAAAACTCAACACGGTCAAATGCTTTCTCCTGATCTAATGAAATTAACCCACAATCTAAATGTAACATCTTGGAGACCTCTATAACATCACGAATCAATGAAACATTGTCAAATATTGACCTACCAGGAACACAGTAGGTCTGGTCAGGATGAATGACACCATCCATCGCTCCTGCCAACCTGTTAGCCAGCGTTTTCGAGAGCAGTTTGTAGTCGCTGCAGAGTAGTGATACGGGCCTCCAGCACTTTATATCTGCAAGGTCGCCTTTCTTGGGCAGGAGGGTTAGCACTGCTCTACGGCAGCTCAGAGGCAGCTGGCCTTCAGCCAAGCTTTCATTCAAAACCTCCAGAAGGTCCTCTCCTAGCTCTGACCAGAAAGACTTGTAGAGAGAGAGAGAGAGAGAGAGAGCCGGCAAGGGCTTATCACATCGTAAATGCATTATTGATAATGTCACATTCACATTTCTGCTCCTATGTGTTGTGTTCTCGAAGCTACACATTCAAAGATGCAAAGTCTCCTATAGAATAATGACCCTACAAAATAATGCTATGATATATGGTACTGAATGATTACAATATCTATATACAGTACTATGGTATTTTATTACAGTATGCAGCTTCAAGGTATTTCAAAGTACACCATGATATCTACATGTCCATAAAACATGTAGATACCATACCATACCAATAAAACCATACCATGATACCCTTTTGCCATGATACTTGTGCAAACAGGGCTCCAGACTAACTTTTCCACTGGGTGCACTGGTGCTACCAACTTTCTCAGTTGGTCGCACCAGCATATGATTTGGTCACACCTTTTTTTTTTTTTTTTTTTTGCTACATGCCATGGGATTAATCAATGCATGCTGATGAATAGTGGTTTTAATGGACCAAGGCTAGCAAAGGCTTTCTGGGTTGCAGCAGAAATACCTGTAATATATTAATTATCATTGCCAAATTTCAGGATTTTCATGGATTTTGGACAGTAATTTTAATGTGTAATTTTAAGCATTTAACATTTGAATTATATACAATCTATCTATTTACATTTGAATCATATTCTATCGATCTATCGATCTATCGATCGATCTATCGATCTATCGATCGATCGATCGATCTATCTATCTATCTATCTATCTATCTATCTATCTATCTATCTATCTATCTATCTATCTATCTATCTATCTATCTATCTATCTATCTATCTATCTATCTATCTGTCTATTATCATCTTTCTATCTTTTAAAAATCATTAAACATTCAAATGTATGCATTACATTTTAAAAGATTCGAGTATTATAATAAACTGATACAGATTTTTCGTTATCAAAGTTTATAGTTGTAACAAAAAGCAGAAATCTCACACTCCTTACCTTCTGCATTTTATAATAATTTCCTTTTCCTCTGTCGAGTGATCATGAGAGTAATCGCTCGACAGAGGAAAATATAACCGCTGAAAAGACGTAGGAGGAGGAGGCTCTGTGTTTCGTGAGACCATTTTTATCATTTTTATATGCCTTAATTCGTGAATTCGTAATTGGCGCGTTTCACCATCAGTGCGCAATGCGCGTGACGTGTTCGTCAATAAATAAACTGCACTTGTCTTGCGGAAGAACATTGTAGACGGAACTTCTCTCCGTTAATGTCTATGGCGAGTCACGCAGGCACTGGGCTACTCCGCAGCCGAGACGACCCCGGGATAAAATACTCCGAATATAAACACTTATTATAGGCGTACCGTAGTGATTCAGAATAAGTCAAAAACACGGTTTGGAAAATGGATTCATGATGTAGCCTACTTGTTCATTTTGAACATAAGTTACGGACTGCAGCAGCTGATAGTCAAGTCAAGTCATCTTCATTTATATAGCGCTTTTAACAATGAATTGTTTCAAAGCAGCTTTACAGAGATAAACATATAATTTAAGGTAACAGATTGTTTTGGCGTTATAGCGGTTCTTGAATAATGTTACTTCCAGCTAAAGTTAACTTTGATTGATTCACCTCCGTCGAAATGATCAGACTTTAAACGCGAACCTGTGATTAATGCTGATGGCGTTCACATGCTCATTCAGAATTCTATAGTTATGTGCTTTTTAAAATATGTGCGCAGGTTTGTAATTCATACAACCCAGCCTAAACAAACTACTTTTCTTGCCTATAAATTTTGATACAGAATTTGTTTTATTTTATCACTTCGGGGTACGCGAGCCGGAATTCACAGCGCTTTATCTGTAGAGTGGGAAAGGGATCCTCCATAGGGAGAGGATAGTGGATACTTCAGCACTGCATTGTCATCGGGTCCAGGCGAATCTCCTTCGTCAGATCTGGATACGGCCTGGATCCGGCAGGCTGCGGGAAAACCTCGGGATAAACAAAGACACTAATATTAGCGTAGATGCCATTCTTCTTATGATGTAGCGAGTACATCAAGATTTAAGGGAAGTGTTCCCAGTTCCGGCTGACCTAATCTATGCAGCCTAACATTGAATTTATAGAAGTCTATAATGTATTATGTGCATGCTAGGTCAAAGAGATGTGTTTTTAGTCTAGCTTTGAACTGACAGAGTGTGTCTGCTTCCCGGACAATGGTAGGAAGACTGTTCCAAAGTTTTGGTGCTAAATAGGAAAAGGATCTACCGCCAGCAGTCGATTTAGATATTCTAGGTATTATCAACTGGCCGGAATTTTGAGATCGCAATAGACGTGAAGGATTATAATGCGTTAAGAGCTCGCTCAAGTACTGCGGAGCTAAACCATTTAGTGCTTTGTAGGTAATCAGCAATATTTTAAAATTTATACGATGTTTAATAGGGAGCCAATGCAGTGTTGACAGAACCGGGCTAATATGGTCATATTTCCTGGTTCTGGTAAGAACTCGAGCTGCGGCGTTTTGAACTAGCTGTAGTTTGTTTATTAAGCGTGCAGGGCAACCACCCAGTAGAGCATTACAATAATCTAGCCTTGAGGTCATGAACGCATGGACTAATTGTTCCGCATTTCCCAATGAGAGCATATGGCGTATTTTAGATATATTTTTAAGATGGAAAAATGCAGTTTTACAGATACTAGACACGTGGCTTTCAAAAGAAAGGTTGGTATCAAATAGCACACCCAGGTTCCTAACCGACGACGAAGACGTGACAGAGCAGCCATTAAGTGTTAGACAGTATTCTGGGTTATTACGTGTGGAAGTTTTTTGTCCAATAATTAGAATCTCTGTCTTTTCAGAATTTAGTAGTAGGAAATTACTAGTCATCCAATTTTTTATATCAGCTATGCATTCCGTTAATTTTGTGAATTGGTAAGTTTCGTTGGGTTTTGAAGAAATATACAGCTGAGTATCATCGGCATAACAGTGAAAGCTAACTCCATGTTTCCTAATGATATCTCCTAATGGTAGCATGTACAGAGTGAACAGCAGCGGTCCTAGTACTGAGCCTTGTGGTACGCCATACTGAACTTGTGATCGATAAGACATCTCTTCATTTACTGCTACAAACTGATAACGGTCAGATAAGTATGATTTAAACCATGCTAATGCAATTCCACTTATGTCAACATAGTTTTCTAGTCTATTTAAAAGAATGTTGTGGTCAATGGTGTCAAATGCAGCACTAAGATCGAGTAACACTAATAGAGAGATACAACCACGATCGGTTGTGTTTGATACAACGGCATTCTGTTGCTCAAGCGTCCACTCGCACAAATGCGACCACACAACATTTTAACTCGCACATCCTCAAAAAATGGTCGCATATGCGACCAATTTGGTCGCAGTCTGGAACCCTGGCAAAACAGCATGATACACCACGGTAAATGTCCAAAAGCAGAGTGTTACAATGGCATATATCCAAAAAATCTGTTCTATATATATATATTTATATATATATATATATATATATATATATACAAATAAAAAAAACGGTGATGCTATATCCAAAACTATGATGCCTTTCCAAAAAAAAACATGATATACATGGGAAATGTCCAAAACAACAACAACATGGTATTGCCATGGTGCATGTTGTGACCATAATACCTGTCTAAAAACATACTATTGCCATGGTATATTTCCCCAAAAAAACATGATGACATCCAACAACATGGTATAACCATGGTGCATGTAAAAAAATACATTATACCCTAAATGTGCAAAAAACATATTTTCCAAGGTATATGTCCAAAAAACATGGCACCATATAAAACAACGGTGCATGTACAAAAACAAATAAACAAACAAAAACAATATACCATGGTAATGTCATTATACACAAAATGGTACAATGATATGATAGAAAACCATTTCCCCAAAAAACAGCACCTGGTATCACTTTTTGGCATTCAAAGAGACAGGGAAAAGAAAGGAATAAGGTGTGTGTGTGTGGGTGTGTGGGTGGCTGGGTGGGTGTTTAGCAGGGATGTTGTGTGAAACATTTTATGACCATCCCGTGCTCTTCTGTTCATGTAGGACTGCACACAGGACATACAGCCCCTGTGAACTACTGCTGTGTGTCCAGCCTTATTTGCTTCCTCTGTTAATGAAAGCAGAGCTGGGTGGAGATCAAGCTCCTTGGGTCGATATCAGTGTGTGTGTGTGTGCACTCTGGGTTTGCAGGAATTTTGTGAGACAGTAAGGAAAGCTGCTGTAAATTTTGCATCTCTTAGCTTCGATATACAGCCTCTTGTATTTTCCTGCTGTCACCAGAATTGATGTTGTGTAGGTATGTGTTTGCAGATGTGAGTTCACATGCTGTGCATCAGTCTGTCTTCCATCCGTAAAGACCTGAGACCAGCCTGATTATATTTGATAAATGAGCATGAAGTGTTCAGTTGTGTTGTATATTTTCTGACTTTTTCAGCGGGGGCATAAATGCATACTCTCCATAATTCAATATTTCAGACTACCTGCTAAATTAATATTTTGTAACTCTGAAATAATTAACAGGTTATTTTTTCTAATTTTAGGCATGTAGACCACACTGCACGGCCAAACAGCTGCCTTTTCATTAGTATAAATGAGTTGAACTGCCTGCACATTCTCTGCACAACCCTGATCCCAAAAGGCTTGTGAAGACCAGAATTATGAATGCTGTGACTCATCTTTTCAGAAGAGAGGCGTACAGAGCTAAATTTATGGACATGGTGTAACCGACTAGAGCAGGGTGAATCTCACGAAACCTGACAAGAACTTGTCCCGGTCATATTTAATTTCACCCTGAAATTAAATTGTTTGGACCAATTCTCATTATGGTTATGAAAAAAATAATGCTGTATTTAATTAATTCTATATTGTTTATATTATTTTGTTTATTATTAAGTAATATAATATTATTGTAATATAATATTATTAATACAATTATCAGACAACAAGGAAATGAATCAATACTCCTCTTGGTTCATGGCATGTACATGTCATTTTAACTGCATATGGTGCTCTTTTATGTTCTGATTGATTGAATGTCGACTTGCTGTAAGAGAAGAATTGAGAGAGGCTGAGAGAGAAGAGCTGTGTCTTTTGTGAGAATGCTGGTTGGGTGAAGTGATCAATCTCGCTGTACAATCAGGGGAATGTAATGTTAATAGGTCCATTATTATCACCAGTTAAGGAGGAAGTGAATTATAAGAGGGGAAGTGATGCATGTCTGCTGTGGTGCCCTGGCCATTACAATCAATGTTTAATATAACCTGACATAAAGCAGACCACAAAATAAGCACACACTCATTTTCTCTTGCACACTATGACCTTTAAAATAATTGATCATATAAATCTTATTTATTTAGACTTGTTTAATTAAATCTAATATTTTACTTAATATTTTAAATTGTATTTATATTTATTAATTTTCTTTTAAATTCTAATATAAAACAAAAAAAGTATTTTGAATTTTTCACACATTTGTGTTTCTAATGTTGTATTACAAATATTTGACCAGTTATGTTCTGTATCAATACAACACATCCTCTAATTCATAGTGTACTCACTGTGTACAGTAAATAACATATTCACTTGTTTATTCTAATCCAGCTGAAATTAATTCAGCGAATAAGGTTGTGTGTTATACCCCAGTGCCCTAGTAAAAGCAGATCAATATCTCTAACCACTCTCTAATCTCGAATGTAGATCTTTCTTTGAAGAGTCTAGTGAATTCCAATACAGGAGCTTTGCTGAATAGCAACAGCAATACTATGTGTTGCTAAAGCTTTTTCCCTTACATCAGTTCTCAGATCAGATGTGATTATTGAGTGTGATTATTGCAGTTACAGTAAGTTGGGTTTTTGGTACAGCAAGCTGATCTTAGATCAGTTAAGTGAAGAAGGGTCAAAGTAAAATGCCTATTTGGACCCTTATAATAGTCCTGTCCATTACTGACAGATGATTATCACAACCTAAAAAATGATGTACATTGGATTAATGAAACTAAGAGATGCAGCACTTAAAAAGTCTTTAAAAACAGGCCTTTTGACAGATTCGCTTTTGTACAAGGAGCTCAGAAATAAAGTTACTACACTGTTACGAAAAACTAAAGCAAATTTTTTTATGAATTTAATTGATCAAGCAAAAGGAAATACTAAAAGACTTTGGCAAACCATTGATAAAGTAACTGGTAGGAAGAGTTATAAAGGTAATAAATTAGAAATTAATAATAAAGGATATTTGGAAACTGATGCGCAAAAAGTGGCGAATCATTTTAATAATTACTTCATAGAATCAGTCAAAGAACTGGGAATACAAAATAGAGATTCAAATAATTATGTACGAGCATCTGATTGTATTGATTTATGTAAGAGATCTGTTTGTATCTCACATGAACAAAATATGCTAAAATTTAAATTGGCAAATGAATTTGAAATAAAACATTTTTTGCAATCATTGACAAATTCTAAAAGTAAAGATATTTGGGGAATGGATAATGTTCTTCTTAAAAAACATAAAGACATTTTTGTAACTCCTATCACATACCTGATAAATAAATCAATAGAAGAGAGTTTGTTTCCCACTACTTTTAACACTGCAGTAATCACTCCAGTTTTCAAATCGGGGGATAAAAATGAGGTCAGCAATTACAGGCCGATTAGTATACTTCCAGTTGTCTCAAAGATTGCTGAGAAAGTAATTGCGGAGCAGATAAAAGAACATTTAAATAAAAACAATATATTACATTCTATGCAATTTGGATATAGAAAACACCATTTCACCGAAACTGCATGTTGTTATTTTATGGAAGTGGTGAAGTCAAAGCTGGAAAAGGGCGGGGTCGTGGGAGCCGTGTTTTTGGATCTAAGCAAGGCGTTTGACACGGTCAAACACTCTGTGCTACTGGGAAAACTGAGTAACTGTAATTTGTCTCTAAGTGCACTGCAGTGGGTAGAATCATATCTCAGTAACCGTGTCCAATGCGTAAGAGTCAAAAGTAAGTTATCAACAACTAAGGCTAATGACATGGGTGTCCCACAAGGCTCTGTTCTTGGGCCATTGCTGTTTGCGCTTTACATAAATGATCTTCCTTCAGTATGTGGTGAGGTGGATATGGTAATGTACGCGGATGATATTGTAGTTTACGTGCATGGAAGTGATGCAACCATTGTAGCTAATAGGTTAACCAATGTTATGGGAAAAATCTTAGGTTGGCTTACCTCTGCCTCGCTCACACTGAATGTAAATAAAACAGTAGCAATGTATTTTACCAAAACTAATCGACTGAAGTCCTCCTCGCCATGCATCTATGCAAATCAGAGTCAAATAAAAGTAGTGAAAGAATTTAAATATTTAGGTCTTGTTTTGGATTCTACTTTTACTTTTAAAAAACATATTAAGAAAGTTTGCAGCAAGCTAAAATACAGTTTGTCTGGTTTTAGACATATTAGAAATGCATTGACTCATGATGCTGCAAAAATTTACCTGGAGGCAATGATAATTCCTCATATTAATTACTGTATTTCTTGTTAGTCACAGACGAGTGAAACAACAATAAAACCTTTAAAATCTTTATATAATCAAGCTGTTAAAGTATTAGATAAAAAACCACTGAGATATCATCACTGTCTGGTTCTGGGAAAATACAGTATGTTAAACTTTGATAATATAATTGTGTATGCCAATGTGCGATTAGTTTTTAAAATTTTGAATAATATAGCGCCTCCTCCCCTGAAAACATTTGTACAGTTTTGTTCAGAACATATGACTAGGAGCACCAGGTCAACAAGTTGCAATGATTGCAGGCTGCCTAAACGTAGCTCGGCCTTTGCACAGACAGCCTTCTCATTCAAGGGCATTAAAGAATGGAACAAACTCCCACAGAGTCTAAAACTTACTTTTGACCTGAAGATTTTTTCTCGTAATACAAGGAAAGTGCTATTGGACAACCAGTTGTGCCAGCATAGATAATTGTGTATGTAAATATGACTTTTTAGTGAGGTTTTATTGTAGTAATATTGGTATGATTTAGTTAGACTGATGGTTGTAATGGGGAATGGTTGAATGCATTAACTAATAGCTGTATTTGAGTGATTAATTATTACATTTTATATTGTATATTTTGTATTGCAACTTACCTGCTCGGGGACTGCAGATGGAAACTAGCTTAAGCTAAATCTGGTGCAAAGCATCTTTAATTAATGTTGTTTTGCACATTGTCCCTGTTGAAAAAAAAAAAAAAAAAAAAAAATTAAAAATTACACACATATTTTATACAACGGGTTTGTTGATTGATCCGATTGGCTGACAAACTTTCTAAGGTGTGCAATTATTTTTAGGGAAACTCATGGCTAAAGTAGTTCCAGGCAGGTCTTGACCGCATTACATGCCCATATCACTTCGCCAAATTATTTCAAACACACACACATACAGTGCGGAAACACACTCTCACAGAAACGTGTTGTCAGCGCTGCTCTGACCATTTTATCAGTAAAATAGTTTAGCAACTTAATAGTAAGCTATATGACATTTCTCAGCGCTGTAATAACGGTGCTATTCTTGAAGCAGATAAACTTACAGTTTTGCTATTAGTAGAGACGGTGTTGCTGAACACTGTTTAAGGGTTAGTTCACCCAAAAATTAAAATTCTGTCATTAATTACTCATCCTCAGTGCTTGAAGTGGGCTGGCACACACCGGTACGCAGTACCAGCACTTCTATATTTTAATCATTAATCATTAAAATATTTTAATCATCCTCACTTTTTCTTGCATACCGGCACTTCTCACATGTTGCTGGTACTCTGAGCGCACACACCAAAACATAGAATAAGGCTATGGGTGAACTAACCCAGATGGAACTGGATAATATTCTGATTGTTCCAATTCAATCTGACCTATAATGCTGCCTGAATCATAATCATAGACTAGTTGAAAACACTCTTCAGAGACATCTACATCCGATCGGCTCTGAAGCGAAAGACAAGTGGTGCATGCATCTGCTTCCGTATTTATACCCGCCCTGCGGGGCGGAGCGCGAGATGCAGATCTCACACGCCAATGTCCATTGGCTCGTTTTTTCAATACTTGAAGATGACAGGCTCCCTAATCGTGATCCCAATCAGTACGGTACTTCCGACTACGTCAAACGTGACCGAACTGAAAGGGAACTACAGCTACAACATGCCAGTTGTAATATAAATCTTTAGTGAAAAATATATTCCCTTAACAGATTATATATTATACAATTCTACAACTAGTCAGAATTTACCACAATAATTGTGAGTAAATGTGAGATGTGAGATGACGCTCTGATTGGTTTATTGCACGTTACGCCCAAACCACACCTATGAGTAATGTAGCTACTTCAGACCAACCCATTTTAGATTTGTGTCGGGCACTAGAGTCATTAATCCCACCGGTATAATACCAACAGCGCCCGAGATACACCCACAAAGTTACTTGCGTTTCGTGTTTGATACTTGCGTTTCGGATCGTTAAAATAGGGCCCTAAATGTTCTGACCGCGTTTGTGCAGGACAAAGTTACAACCTCTGAGGACATCAGAAGTTACAGGGACTGATGGAGTGGAAGCTCTACAAAGTACACAGGCTACACCGTAATTTACATTTTAATGGATAGTAAAACTGTCACATGCCTGTCCTGTCTTGTGTTGCACATGGGTGTTTTGTTATTTTGGGCCATGTGCTCTTGTCATTGTCTGATCCCTCCCCCTCGTTACCTGATTATTGTTTGAGTTCTCCCACCTGTCCCCTCTTGATTTGTTCCCTTCTTAAGTCTCCTCTTGTTTGCAGTCCTTGTCGGATCGTTGTCTAATGTCTCCCGTTCCCTGTGATCCTTTGTTCAGGTTCTGTTATTGTTTTTATTTTTATTCATTGTGTTTTCCCCCCTTGTGGGTTTTGGTTTGTGTTTGTTTATTTTATAATTAAAGTATAATTTTCTCCTGCACTTGAGTCCTCACACCTTTTTGTCTTACCCATTCCGTGACAAAAACAAAGGCAGAACACCGTACAATCTGATAGGTAGCATTATTTGATAGAACACCAGCACAGTAACTTCATATTGACGCGCGGCTAAACAACGGCAGAGTACCGTAAATCAATTTGCTTTCCAAAACAAAGCCAAAGAGCGGTAACTAGTGTTACCGTTCCGGACTGTATCTGGGCTGTATCCGGGCCATATTCAGTTCAGACGGTGAACCTGCGCCTGGACACGACCAAAACGCATCCCTGAAGTGCCAGCCTCATCAGCCCTGTGAAGGCCTCATGGACACCTCAACAAACTCATCTCCATACCGGCGTGATGACTCTGACCTCCATCCAGATGGAACTGGATAAATATTGTGAATGTTCTGATCCAATCTGACTTCTGACCTGTAATGTTGCCTGAATCATAATCACACACTGTTCGTTCGTTGGCCAGAGGAGAACTGTAATAATAATAATAATAATAATAAAGGAGGTCTTGAATGTGTCAAAAATATCAATAACTAATTTTCGATATAGTTTCGATAATGAACGCCGCTGCTCGACAAGCATGTACTGGTCTGTACGGACAACACTGTGACCGTTGCGTACATCAACCATCAAGGTGGTCTACGCTCCCGTCGCATGTCGCAACTCACCCGCCATCTCCTCCTATGGAGTCAGAAGCATCTGAGGTCGCTTCGTGCCACTTATATCCCCGGCCTGCTCAATCGTGCCACTGACGAGCTCTCACGACAGCCTGTGGCCCCGGGAGAGTGGAGACTTCATCCCCAGGCGGTCCAGCTGATTTGGGACCACTTCGAGGCCGCACAGATAGATCTCTTTGCCTCCCCGGACTCGTCCTATTGCCAGTTGTTCTACTCCCTGACCGAGGGGACCCTCGGCTCGGATGCATTGGCACACAGCTGGCCCCGGGGGCTCCGCAAGTATGCTTTTCCCCCAGTGAGCCTTCTCGCACAGACACTATGCAAAGTCAGGATGGAAGAGGAGCATGTCTTGCTAGTTGCCCCTTATTGGCCCAACCGGACCTGGTTTCCCGAACTGACAGCCCCTCCCTGGCCCATTCTTCTGAGGGAGGACCTTCTCTCTCAGGGACGGGGCACCGTATGGCCACCCGCGTCCAGACCTCTGGACCCTGTCTGGTCCCTGGACGGGACGTGGAGGTTCTAGGTGATCTACCACAAGCTGTCGTAGATATCATCACTTCTGCAAGAGCACCCTCTACGGGGCATGCTTACACCCTGAAGTGGAACCTGTTCGTTGAGTGGTGTTCTTCTCACCTAGAAGACCCCCGAAGATGTTCGATTGGTATTGTGCTTTCCTTCCTACAAGATGGGTTGGAGCGTGGGCTGTCTCCCTCTACCCTCAACGTGTATGTTGCCTCTATTGCCGCACATCACAATGCAGTTGACGGGAGTTCCGTGGGGAAGCACTACCTGATCGCCCTGACCGCCTCGCCCCCCTCTATACCCTCTTGGGACTTAGTTCTGGTGCTGACGGCACTGCAGAGACATTCCTTTGAGCCATTGCAGGCAGCAGAGTTAAAAGTCCTGTCCATAAACAGTTCTCCTGCTTGCTTTGGCCTCTATCAAGAGTGTAGGGGACCTGCACGCATTTTCGGTCGACGAGTCGTGCCTGGAATTCGGGCCGGCCGACTCTCACGTCATCCTGAGACCCCACCCTGGATATGTGCCCAAGGTTCCTACTACTCCCTTTCGGGACCCAGCCCTGGCTTTTCTCTGCCCCATCCGCGCTCTGCGCCTGTACGTGGACAGAACACAAAGCCTCAGGACCTCAGACCAGCACTTCGTCTGTTGCGGAGGCCAGCAGAAGGGAAAGGCTGTCTCCAAGTAGAGGTTAGCCCACTGGATAGTGGATGCCATCGTCTTGGCGTATCCATCCCAAGACGCACCATGCCCCCCCAACCCCCCCAGGGTTGTGAGCCCACTCCACT
Source organism: Rhinichthys osculus (assembly GCA_029959095.1). NCBI lineage: Eukaryota > Metazoa > Chordata > Actinopteri > Cypriniformes > Leuciscidae > Rhinichthys > Rhinichthys osculus. Next base: position 19,063,277 of record JARWKJ010000023.1, on the reverse strand, counting down.
CGGAGTTTAGCTTCTTTCTGGGCGCTGGCACAGGGTGCCTTGCTGACAGATATTTGTAAAGCTGCAGGCTCTACAAATATCTATGTAACCTTCAGGGAACGAGGGTTACATACGAAACCGAGACGTTTCCAACTGTGTTGCTATTTTTCATAACAAATGCTAGAGATAAAAAAAGAAAGAAAGTTAACACTGGCCTAAGCATGGTAATGAGGAGCCATCAATAGTCTTACTTGTAATTAAATCCTTTTTGTAACAAATCCTATATAGTTAAACAATTACAAGAACTATGTTACTTTTAAGGCCGAGTACAAGTTAGAAAGGGCTGCCAATAAATTACTGACTAAACAAGTGGTTTTCCCCATGTGTAAAATGTGTTCTGCTAATAATGATAGATATTAGGAAAAATCTGTCTTTCAGATATTCCAAGAGATGACAGCAAATTAACATGTTCAGTATAAGTAAAGTTTTAAAGATAGTTTTACACACTTTGTAAACAAGTGATTGTTAACTATAGGCTACCTCATTGCAGTCATGTTATCAACCAATTTGCATGTTTGGACCATTTTGCAAAAAACAAACAAATAAATACAGTAGACCTCACGAGGGAACATATGCCCCAGGACCCTGTTCACACTTCATTTTCGAATAATTCAAAGGCCCATCGTCAATTATTCATTACATAAAGAACTGTATCTGTAGATCTAAATATTCTGACATGGCCTGCATGACCCTAATTATTTTTCCATTTAGCCCGCTTGGTGAGGTTGAATATTCTGCTCTGCTCATAATTTGTCTTGACAATGGCTGATTTTGATTAAATGCTTGTCTGCTTTGGCTGACAAGTCTTAGGATGCACTAAAATATATTTACTCATCCATTGTTTACTTACTCTTCCCCATTTATCTAATTTATCTATCCTTCCCTCCTAAGCCATTTTATATTAACTGATTTAGTTATTGGTGAGGAATAACCCTGCTAAAACAGAACTGGCAGTTTTTCATTATTAGACCCTGCTCTGAATCTGGTATGTGTGAGTGTGTTTGTGTGTGTTTGAAAGAGTGGTAGAAAAAGCAATAAAAAACATGGATATGATTAATTCCAGAGTTTTGTAAGCAGTTCAACATCAGAGTCTCATATATTTATATATTATTATTTAAAATAAATATTACACATTAACAGACTTAAATATCAGTAGAAATGTTTGGCCACACGTTCACCTTGGTGATATGACAGTATTACAGAATGGAATATTATTTGTATAACGACACGTGTATGAAGCAGACTTGTACATTCATATATACCCATGTGGCAAAATAATCGAAACTACAGATTGTAGTATGGCTTTGTACATTCACCTTTAGCCTTGATAACCACCAGACTACATGAAGAGGCAAGAAATGGTGGAAGTATGCTGTAGTTTTTGTTGTAGCTAATTTAATTGTTTTGTTCAGGACCATGGACAGCACAAGTGCTTTCGCAATGGTATTTCATAGATCTGCGTTTGTACCACTGCTGGCTCCATAGTTCAAAATGACCAACTGCCCAACAGTATCCCATAAATCCTCCACACAGTTGAATATGAGGAATGTTGGGCACTATAGTTGTAGCCATGCAGCTAAAATAAGTCATTGACAATGCCAGATGTACCAATGTCCCAACCAGGCCCAGAGTGGCGAATCTGTGTAATTCCCGGCAGGTCGCGTATAAATTTGACCGCTGTTGTACCAGTTCAGGTTTAGATATGTTACTGGTTGTATATGTTTGTTTTGGTTTTGACTCACTTTTGTAGTTTAATTTCTTTTGTTTTGTAATTTCTCACAGTCATGGTTCCTGTGTCTTGTGCTTCCCTTGTCTTATGTGTCACGTTTTGATTGGTTGATTGTTTCATTGTGTTCAGGTGTTTCTTGTTTGGTCATTAGTCTTTTGTGTATAAAGAGCCTTCATTTTCCCATTGTCTTTTGTTTAGTATTGTCCGTGTAACCTCTGTTGGTGAGTTGTTTTCATGTTTATGTTATAAGTCAAGTCAAGTCAAGTCTTTTGCTCACTTTGGATTATTTTAAATAAACTGCACTTGGGTTCAGCGGCATAATCCAGACTCCTGTCTGTCAGCTGTGCCTATTCGTACGTTTGATTGCAGAATGTATGCTGAAGAAGCTTATACGTAATTTGTTATGAATCTGTATATTTGGTTGGTGGGAATGGGTACCACTCTGGCCCTGATCCCAACTGTAGGGTCCTGCCAGCTGATAATAAAATTCTATATTTAGTCAAAATAAAAAGAAATAAAAACACTAAAAAACTAATCATTTTAAATGCTTCAAGTGAATTTAGGCATCACAACAATATATAATGTATATTATGAAAAAATATGTATTTATTAGATATTTATTTAGATCTTTTCAAAAGATTACATTTAACAGTGTTATTAACTTATTTGTGTTTTTAAAGATTAACTTTAAGTGGGCATTAGATGACACCGGCAAAGATAATCTTAATGTAACAACCGGGGATATGAGCGTGCACGTCCAATTAAACATCTGTAGCCATGGTCAGATCTGGCATTTTCTTAAACTGCTGGTTTTGCATTCTTTTAATTCAGAAACTATGACAAAAGTAAAGGGCATGGGACTTGATTGAATTACTGACTCTTACACACACACTGGCTTTGCCACGAATGGTTAAACAAAGAAATGCATTGCTTATCACATATGACACAGACATGTGACCAAAGGGCCCCTCTTGGAATCAGAATCACGTGGAAGAACCCCTCCGAAGGTGACAAGACGAACATTGTCCATTCAGATAAGCGCACACACGTGGAATCCCCCTTTGGGGTTTTTCGCTTACACACACACAGAAGAGAATTGTGAGATTAGACAACTGGCCATTGTAGCCGTTGTTAAACTCATCAAATTCGAAGCACCCACGCTAACACGGGACTGGTCGCGAGTTCAACCCCCCCACCTCCCCCCCCCCCCCGTCACCATCGGTCAATGAACTCTGAACATACATACATACGCATGAACACACACGAAATACTCTGAACACATGGGATCAAAAATCCCCTTTTGTAAATGTATAATGTTTTGTGGTTGTGTTTTCATGATTCCCTGATGACAAAACTGGTATAACTGTAAGCTGTTATGATATGTGACCAATTTACCATCCGTTTTAATCACGAAAATCATGTATCTGCATTTCACTAAGCCCTAGGAATGCCGAATTTGGTATGGTTGTAATCAGAATAATCAAAGAAGATTGAATCATCAACCCAAAATGTAATATGATGCATGCTTTTATTAATACTAGTTTAGAAGTGTGTTTCGAACAAGTTTATCCCCTATGCACATGATCCGTAAGGCGTGAATCACGAGGTCTGACGACCCGCCTTCCTGCAACACGATTGGATCAAACACGTGAGGAAGGCGTGTCCCTCGCTCCTTCAAAATAGACCGCCACCTTATCCTCTGGGCAGTTTCCTACGCCAGAGAGAGATGCCTAAACTTTCCTGCTAAACTCCAGCCGGAGTTTTCCTTCTTCGTCGTTTTTCTACTTTGTTTTAAATCTAAGTTGCTTTCTTTCGATCTACCTCAGTTGATAGTTCGGTTTCAAGAACGAAACAAGTTTAAGATTAATCGCCTCTCATACGGGCCGCAGCTGAAGCACTCGCAAACATCTGCCTCCTACCGAAAGACGCGCCAGACAACTCCAACCACGCTGCCTTTGTAACACAACTCAACACAAAGGGACCGTGTTTAAATCAAGTAACGTACAAATCTCAATTAAGTGCTGCTTAAAGTTGTCTCGATTAATATTGGAATCCTTTGGGTCTCTGTTGAACTGTTTGAACTGTTCTGTCTCTTTCACTCTCTCTCACACCCACTCTCTCTCTCTCTCTCTCTCTCTCTCTCTCTCACTCTCATTCTATCTGTCTCTTTTTAAATACGTCATATTGCAATCCTGTATTAATTGTTTGTTTTTATATGCATATTATTTACTCCTGCGTGATTTTTAGTAGTCTATATAACCCTTAGTATTGTGTTATTAAATTCCATAATCTTGTGAATCGAATCTGTCTCATTGTCCCATGATTGAAGTCTCTGTAATATGTCAAAGATCTGTAATGTTACCAAAGCTCTACCTCGGTTAACTATTTTAAACGTCTGAAAGTGCCGTATACGAGCAGATACTTCCGTGTGGCCAGCGGAAAATATTCACTCGGTATACAGGCAGGTAATCTTGTGATATAAGGAAGTTTTCATCTCCGGTTCGCAGGACGAACCAGGATGCATGACAAACTAATTTGGAATCACATGTAAATTTACTCTGAAAATTAATCTGACTTAACTGACCTATATATCAATAATTACTACGATCAATCGTGTTAATTATTCATATATGGTAATGTTTAGTCCATTCCCTATTCGGGATAATTTAATTTATGTATGCGATTACATATTCATTATCTAATGAATAATATTCCCCATTTGAGTTAAATAATTTCCCCGAAACGAACTCATTGTGGCTACATATATTATGGTGGAGGATGCGGGCATTTACAAACTTCACGGTGGGATCAATATTCAGATTCATGTTCATGTGTGTTTTGGGAATTTAATATTGTGTACGCGCGTTTGCATTGTGTAATTAAGTCGACTCGAAAACTGAGCAAGGCAAAGCCTTTCAGTAACACACCAGCATCTGGCTGAAAAGAAGCCTGAGGGCATCTTTTTAGCTCGACTGGATGTGAGTGAAAAACTGCAGCCACAGACAGTACACTGCACGGCCCAGCCAAGAGAAAAGGAAACTCTTTGTTCTCTCTTTGCCTAGCTGTGACATTTTAACACTGTCCGAAGCCCTGTTTTGAACGAAGAAAAACTTCAAAAACAGGCACATTACCGGTATATATGGTTTAACTGTTGGGACGAGAATCTCCCATGCAGTAAAAGATCTTTAAATTCGTTAGCAACGAATAACTTCGGGTTTTCAAAAAACGCTGGCGTAAAGCTAGCTAAACCGGTTAGAAAATCCCATTTTCTGTGCAAACCAAGCACAAAGAGATCCCCCCGTGATCTGCAAAAGGTATAGCCTACTAGGAAATGTTCGTAGGCTTGTTCCGTGTCTAAAAGACATCTGAGATCCGCCGTGATCTGCGAAAAGTATAATTGTAAATGTGGGTATATTTGTTTCATATTTGAAAGGAACCTGCGCGCACAGGCGCTTTCAGTTTCAAAGTACCACACTTGTGAGTTTGGGCCGCGTGAGCGCGACACTGCCACCGCGTGGCAATAGCAGGGAAAGACCTGCTACCCATCTGCTTCCCATACTCGCTGTTCCTCCTCGTGTATTTCCTCCAAATTCACCGCGATTATTGTCGAATAAGCTGCCTGAATACATATTTGCATTTACAGCTTGCTAGTTCGTAAAACAATCCTCCTGTTTTGGACTGAGACATTTTATTTTAAGTTCAATTCACAGAAGTGAATTAGTGTTTAAGCTATAGAATTCCTCAGTTCAAATCACTGACAGTTAATTTGGAGGCAGACACCCTAGCGGTGGCACCCCTCCAGGTCAGCTATCATCCTTCTGCTCAATTAATTTCTGCTCTACCCTGCTCCCATTTCTCTCTGTCTCGATGACTCTGTTCTGTTTTGTTTTATTTTTATAATCGCTACTAATAACTTTAGTGAGGTGGTGATTTATTATCAGAAGCCATTCTGATTCCTTTACAAAACTTTTGATCTCCTCCCCAATATATCTGGATTTAATTTTGATTGGAACAATATTTTATTTTTAAATTTTTGATAAAATTAATTTTTAATTAAAATTTTTTTTTTAATTAAAATTTCCACTATAAATTTTTCTCAGTTCAGTCAGTTGACAGCCCCCTGAAAAGCTGGACGCCATCTAGTGGCAGACAACCTTCTCAAGTCAGCTATCAGCCTTCCACTGAACTTTGTATGAAATCATTTTCATTCATGTTTTCCGGATGAGTATTTTATAATCATTGCTAACAACAACAGGGTTGTTGTGATTATTATAAGAAATCATTCTAATTCTGTCAATCTCCCCCAGGCTTGTTTTTGATTGGAGTTTAAAACTATTTGAATTAACTTTAAATTGTACCAAACAGTCAAGGTGAACCACAGGAAGGAAGTGCGCCCCCCTTGAGGCTCCAAGACCCACTACCGCGGCTCACCTCTCCCCTTCCTGACCTCCACCTGCATTAAGTTATTGATAACTTCCAAACGGGTTAGGATATTTTCAATAACTAATTACTACTAATTACTTTCTGTGCTATCCTCAGTTGGCAAAAGCCTTCATCTCTTAATTTGGTTTTTCCTTTCCAGGTTAAATTAAGTTTCTTCAGAGCTATTGTGTTACTACCTTACCCCTTTTCAGGTCTATTGTAGTTTCCGTTTACTCCTACTTGAATTACTTTGAGTATAAAAAAGGAAGTAATAATAATAATTGTTTTTTTTTTTTTTGTTGTTGTTTAAAGTGAGTTAAATTTGCCGTAAGCAGGAAAATCTTAATTTACTTTAAGCTCCCTTGTTCTTTGTGCATGTGTACAGGTTAAAGTCTCAGCACCTGTGGTGGATTGTGGGAGCCCCTGTTGTCCTCTGTGGGCGGGTCTGCTGACTGGCGTCACTGACGCTGACCGTGCGGTGGCTCTCAGGGTCTGCTGTCCCTGCCATTGGTTGCGGCACGCAGTAACGTGACATCAGCAACCTGGTGCTCCAAAGGCTCAACCACTAAAGCCGACGCACGAGTCAATTGCAGGGACCGGTGCATGCGCCACTGTCTACGTCAGCATTGCTGGCGGGGTTCTGTGCACCACCCACTTATGCAGTGCGGTCGGCCGGCTGACACCTCGGAGAATACCAGGTTGTGCTTACAGTCACGTGCTGTTTGAGTGGGCGTAACCGTGACAGAGCAACAGAGAGTCCGGAGTCACGGCGGTCGGGTGTTCGGTGGCGCCGGGGAGTTGACCACGCTCATTGAGGCCGGCTGGGTTTGACCTCAATTCACCCCAGGTAAGACTGGATTTTGATAAAAACCCTGCCACTCAGCAGAAGCCACAGAACATTAGGTATTTCCCCAGATATATTTTCTGAGCGTAGGGTTGCCTCTTTCTCCCTAAGACACACCCTCTGAGTTATTAGCGGCTACACTACAGCGCAGGTCAATTCACTTAGGTGTTATTGCCACTGCAATATTTGTGTTTGTTTCCCCTCTCGCTCCTCTCTTCCTTGCTTTGTTTTGGTCTTTTGTGTTTTGTTTCTTTCAGTTCACCAAGAGACCCCCAAGGAAACTAAATAATAGTGACAACAGGGCAGTACTTCGGATCCCACGTTGACCCGCATAAAATTGTCTACGACAGTTAGGCACATTTCTATAAACGGCACGGCTGTACTACAGCTCGTTAGCCTCAAAACAAGCTAGCAGCGGCCCTTTGTGTGTGTGTTGTGTTTCTCTCGCCCTCAGGGAGTCAGAATGTCACGCGCTTCCAGTCCCGCGGACTATTGGAGCAATCTGGATGCTTGGTTACGAGCCATGACAACCGGCTGTCTGCCCAAGGACTCTGGCGACCCGAAATCGCCGACCCGGCAGGAACTGGACACCGAGGTGGACCAGATAATGGCCAACGACCCAACGCAGACCTACAGCTCAAAGGAATGGAGTCGGATCATTGGACGTCTAGCTCACAACTTAGTGGCACAGGCATGCTCTGCGGAGGAGGACAACGCCAGTCTGGCAAAGGAAATCGCAGGACTAAAGACTCAACTGGAGGAGGCCCGCAAACAAAAGGACCACACACAGGAGCGTCTGGATCAGCTACTTCTGGAGGAGAAAGACAAGGACGAAATGCCCCCAGAACTACAAGAGGAAGTGGAAAGACTGCAAAAGGCCCTGGAGGATCTGCGCACGGACACAGACAGGAGGATGCAGTCGGAGAAACACACCACGGAGGAGCTCCAGGACAGACTGCAGCGCGCCGAGGCCCTTCTAGAAAGAGCAGAGAGTAAAATACAAGACAAAGAGGCCAGAGCCAAGGCCTGTGAGAAACATTTGCACGCAGCTCGAACTGAAATTACCGAGCTTGCCCAACAGAGACATGATCTAAAGTATGAACTGGACTTGGTCCATAAAGAACTCAAACACTCTTACAAATTACAAGGTGACCTGGAGGGGGAAATACCCATCACTCCGTTTCCCCTCACCAGCGAGCCTGCACTTTTCAGCCAAAAACCCAGACCTGAAAAGGGGGGCGAAAGCCCATTGCTAAAGACATCACTAGCCAGCCGCTACGTACCCCCACCAACTGAAGAGGGGCGGGGTCAGGGCATCGGTCACCACACGGCCCATAAAGAACTGGACAAGCTGGCTAGAAACATCCCGACCTTCACTCCCAATCCAGCAGGAGGCCACGATGTTCACTCTTACTTACAAGACATTGACTTTCACCTACAAACTATGGCCAACGTCACTAATCGGGATAAGTTGTATCTTCTCAGGATTACTTCAAGCCGTGACGTGCGGAGTTTTCTAGACAGGCAACCTGAGATCGTCAAAACGGACTACCAGCAGCTGCGACAAGCTCTGATCCGTGAATTCTCCGACCCAGACTCTGAGAGCGGATTCGTAACCGCAATGGACCTCAAGCAGGCCCGACTAGAAACCCCACAAGCTTACTACGGCCGCCTCCGACAAGCCTACTTCGGACCTCGCAATGAGTCTGGGATGGAGGAAGACTGTAACTTCAAAACTTTGTTCCTGCGGAATCTCCATCCGACGCTATCACACCACCTCGGGGTTTTAGCTGAGCCACGGACTATGTCAATCCAACAACTGCGTGACTTGGCTCACAAAGCTTACACCAAACAAAAGACTATCTCTGAAAAGACTGTGAGAAACCCCACAATCTGCCCTGTCTCTGAGCACCGTCCAGAGCTGTCCCTAGAGGGCGCACAGCACCACAGTTACAAGCCTACCAACAGAGAGACACGACCATTCCAACCCAGCAGAGGTCAGCGCGGTCGTGGGGGTGCCCGCCCCAGGCAGCAGAACAGCCGCACTGGGGAATTCTGGGACCGGCCTCGCACCTCCCACAACCAAAGGGGAGGGGGCACCCGGGAAACCGGCCGGCAACCCAGAAGGAACCAACCTCCATCTCCCCGGACAACAAGCCCAGAGAACCGGCTGAAAGACCCCTCTCAAAATGACATTGGTAAACTGAAGTTGGAACTCAAATCCAACAGAGACAATGCCGCCGCGTCTGACGCTGCAGAACTTCTGAGCATGCTGAGGGAGTTTCTTCAAAAGAAACCTCACAAGAAAGACAAGGACAAGCCAGACACCGCATGACTAAACCTGAGGCCTGAAGCCAACTCCACTCCCAACGCTTCTCCCAATGACGGCCCCACAGACACTGTCAAACCACAGACTATGGAACTCGCTGTCACATCACCCAGTGACAGCACCACTCACTCCCTCCAACTGACAGCCCAGAACACGGCTTGTCAGTCACAGACTAGTGAACTCAATGTTGCATCACCAACTGACAACACCCCTCGTTCACTCCGGCTGCCAACTGCACTTCTTGAACAAAACACTGCACTTCCTGAACAAGACGGTAGCAGCGCTCACCTAAAGGTACCAGACAGTGCTGTCTTGGTGATATGCACTCACAGCGAGCCACACCTAACACAACCACACTGTCTATCGATCAACACAACAGACCCCACACCAAAACTTCTGGGAAATCTGATAGAGAGAGGTGTGGCACGCAAACTCTACCTAACCATCACTTTGGAAAAGGAGGTGAGACTCGAAGCGCTCGTGGACACGGGCTCGGATCTCACACTCATATCAGCTGAACTGTTTGAAAAACTCAAATTTGAAGCTCAAAGACAGAATCAAACTCTTAACTTCCACACCTGTGAGCTGAATGTGCAGTCGTACAGCCAAAACGACATCCAGCTGAGAAAAGTGGCCCCCATTCACCCGGCAATCGGCCCGATGAGTTTAGTACATCCGGTCTATGTTTCACCAATGAACATTTATCCATTCCTAATAGGCAAAGACCTGCTGGATCGATTCGAGCCGTTACTGGACTTCAAACACCTGCAAGTGTGGGCTCAAGTGCGTGAACCCCTCCCCCTTTCGCCAAACAAATCTGCTGAGCCAGACTGTCAGGTCACAGAGTTCACGAGAATTCCCTCAGCCAGACATGGTGACCCAGCCACAACAGCTGATCAAGGGTCAAGTTCGCTACTCTGCACTTTCAAAACCAGCCAAGGCTGTGATACCTACTGCCCTCAGGTCAGGACCGACCTGCAGCTGCAGGAGGTAACCACAACAGACATTGTTCTGGCGATTTGGTCTGACCAATCTGCCATAAGCTTCTCACTATTCAATGCAATCATTGACAACACACCGGACCTGCCCTATACCAGCAAACGCACACGCTTCCCTCTCAACGCAAATCCATCCTCCATGATATCTGCCAAAGGGATCTGTGCTTTGCAATTAAAGTGGAATCACCGGTGTCTGACTCATTACTTCCTGATCCTCCCGGATCCAGTCCACGATGTCTACATTGGAGCAGACGTTCTGATTCGCCTCAAAGCTCATGTGGACATGTTAAATGAAGTGGTATGGGCCCCATTGACTGTACAGCCACCTGTTCCCAGCAATCATGACAATCTACTGTCGGGACAGACCATCCCTGAAGTCTGCACCCTAATCAACGAACAAGCAACAGTAGTACCAGCCTACACCAAAGGGGTCGCTGTACGCCTCAACATACGACGGAACCAAACATTGAACCACACGCTAGGTTTCTTCCAACCTTCACCTGAATGTGGAGACCTCGGACTCACACTCGAAGCCACACCCCTCACGGAAGTGTCATCTCGGATAGTCTACATTCTGTTCAACAACTGCACAGCAAGGGACATCAGCATTCCCAGAGCCTACAGGCTAGGATGGCTAGTTAGCCAGGACTTTCATGACTTTGAACTTGTATTACCGGTCATCGGCCCCCTTCCACCTGCACTGATACCTGAAGGGCACACAGACAACACAGTGCTCACGCTGCCCTTCCAACTCATTGCCATCACATCTGTCATGTCAGTGGCCAAAGACCAGGTGTGCAGAACTGAGCTTACAGAGGACCAACACCTCGCGGTGTACACAGTCTCCCACCAGCCTGTCAGTGAGACTAATGCACCTGCTATGCCTTCAAAGATCAACCCGACTGATGACACATCGACAGAGGAGCCATATCAAGGTTTTGAATCTCAAGTGCAGCAAATTCTACAAGAGGCTGACGCGCTTCAGAATGACACAGACCGCCAGAGGCTAAGACAAGTCCTTTACAAGTTCAAAGAATCCTTTGCCAAAGACTCTTTAGACTGTGGCCTTACCAACCTCCACACGGTGCGCATCCCCACGCATCCCGAGGCTCCTCCCACTTTCGTCAAGCAGTACAAAATTCCCATCGCCTCGCACGAACCAGTGCAGGAAATCATCGAATCCATGCTTGAGAAAGGTGTCATCCGTCCATGTAACAGCACCTACTCTGCCCCCATCTGGCCCGTTCTCAAACCGAATGGGAAATGGCGGCCCACCATTGACTATCGAAAGTTGAATCAACAGGTGCCGTTATCACGATGGCCCATGACCCAACTCGAACAGGAAATACCCCGAATCAGAGGAGCCACCATCTTCTCTACACTCGATGTGGCCTCTGGATTCTGGACCATTCCAGTGCACCCAGAAGACCAACACAAGCTGGCATTCACATTTGGCAACCGACAGTTCACCTTCAACAGATGCCCGTTCGGGTATGCCAACTCACCAGCTGAGTTCAACATCTTCCTGAACAAAGCCTGCCCTGACGCCAGGATGAGAGGTAACCTGATTTACGTGGACGATGTTCTCATGAAGAGCACGACGGTGGCAGACCACCTGAAAGAAATAGACTATGTTTTGAACCAATTATCCGCTGCCGGCGCCAAAATAGCTCTCCACAAAGGTCAGTGGTGCCGCACCAAGGTCAACTACGTGGGCCTTCTCGTCGGATCCCATGGCATCGAACCACAATCAAACCGTATCCACGCCATTCAAAACATCAAGCCGCCCACTAACGTCTCTGAACTGCGAAGCTTTCTAGGGGTATGCAACTACTCCCGACAGTTCATCGAAAACTATTCGGACATCGCCAGGCCCCTCACAGCGCTGCTGAAAAAGGACTGCCCTTTCGTCTGGTCAGACGCTCAAGAACACGCCATGGCGGCACTAAAAAGACATTTATGCTCAGCCCCCTGTCTCGCTTACCCCGATCCTCAAAAGGAATTCTACCTGGAAGCAGGATTTTCTGACCAATGCCTCAGTGCGGGCCTATACCAAATGCACGATCAAGACAAAAAGGTGGTCGCATATGCCAGCAAGACGCTTCTCCCTCCAGAGTGTAAATTCTCAGACTGTGAAAAAGCTTTGCTCTGTACGGTATGGGCCATACAGCGTTTCTCCATCTACATTGGAGCACAGAAAGTTATCATTGACACTTGCCACCAGCCTGTGATGTACCTCAACAGCCAACGCATCCGAAACGGCGTGGTCACCAATGCACGCATCGCCACGTGGTTAATGGCTCTACAAGGACGAGATGTCGAGGCACGATATGCACAGAATCACAAGTCGGCATTGGGAAACGGCCTGGCTGCATGTCAGAACTGCTCCGACGACTCACCTGCTGCGATGCTAGACACACCAGAGCCCCAACAGCCACAACTGACCTGTCACAGGTACTTTGACAAGAATACGTGCGAAGGAATGCCCACAGCTTACGTCGACGGATGCTCCTACAACCACGAGGGCATCCTAAAGGCAGGTGCAGGGGTACTGTGGGTTGACAACCACCCACGCCCACCACAACGCTTCAAACTGGGCCCCCAGTCATCCCAGTATGCAGAGTAGGCAGCCATTCTCATAACTCTGCAAATCGCATCGGCCCATAACGTCAGTGAACTTCTCATCTGCACAGACTCTAACTATGTCAGACTCAGTTTTGTGTGCCATCTTCCGATCTGGAAACGAAATTGTTTCAAAACAGCAAACAACAAGCCTGTCAAACACCAACACCTGTTCCAGGAATGTGATAACATCACAACAACACACGATGTCACCGTGTACTGGAAGAAGGTAAAGGGACATTCAAAACTGCCAGGCTTAGACAAAGACTTTAATGACCACACTGACGCCCTTGCCAAAGCGGGCGCCCTCCACGGTGAGCCGTGGTCTTCCCCAAACCCCACACCAACACCCGATGTGGCGGTACTAACCCGCAGCAAACGGCCCTTGCCTGCGACAGCACCAGCTTCACAGCCGCTATCGCTAACACCGCAAATTTCTAACAACGATATTGCGGATATGCAAGCCACAGACACTGCTATAAAGACAATTCTTGACCACCTCTCTAACCCCGCCTGCCACCCTATCTCACCTACAGCCTTAGCGGACGACTCATACCTCAGACATCTACACAACTCCAGACATATGCTGCGTGTGAGGGACGACATTCTATGGTTTGACCCCGATGGCACCACACCGCCTAGGCTCGTGGTGCCACTGTGCCAAAGGGGGGTGATGCGAATGCACACCCACAACACACCCTATGCTGGACACCACGGTACCAGAGCCACGTATGACACACTCAGACAGGTGGCATACTGGCCAGGCATGCAGCAAGATGTGGCAGAGTATGTGAGAGAATGTTTGGTCTGCTGTCAATTCCAACCAGCAAACCCAAATCACAGAGCCCCACTGCAACGCAGAGGAATCACGTTCCCATGGTCAGACCTCCAAATCGACTGGGTAGGACCCCTGCCCAGGTCGACAAGAGGCAGCAAGTACTTTCTCACGGTGGTGTGTCAGTTTACCAAGTGGGTAGAGTGTCTGCCAGCACCTAACGACACTGCCCAAACAACGGCATACCTCCTGATGAACCACATCTTCTCCCGGTTCGGATTGCCACTAAGAGTCAACTCAGACAGAGGTACCCACTTCACTGCCGAGATCATGCAAAAGATCTGGAGATGCCTAGGGGTACAAGCTAGACTACACATCAGTCAAAATCCGAGATCATCTGGGCAAGTCGAGAGGTCCAATCAGACGGTGGTCCACATGCTAAGGAAGTATGTATCGACAAACCAAAAAGACTGGGATGTGAAACTCCCCCTTGTGCTGATGGCCCTCCGAGCCACACCGCAGGAATCAACACGGGTGTCCCCATTCGAACTAATGACCAGGCGGCAGATGACTCTGCCATTACACCTGTTGTACCAACCAGGAGACCACAACCTCGTCACCGCCTACACCACGTTCCAGTACCTGGACGAGCTCCACAAACACCTGAAAACAACTTTCGCTTTCGCCCAGCAACACCTGAAAAGCAGCGCTGAAGGCCAGAAAGCATACTATGACCAAAAGGCATCTCACCACGAGTTCAATGTGGGCGACAAAGTCCTGTATTACATCTTCGCCCCGCCACCACGGGGGCTGTCAAAGAAGCTCCTGCCCCACTGGACAGGACCTCACGAGATTGTGAACAAACTCTCCCCCGTTGCATACCAAATCCAGCTAAAACGGGGACAGAGAGAACCAGTTCTCAAATGGGTCCACCGCAATCAGATCAAAAGACATGTGGCCACTAGCAGGGACAGACAGGGAGGGGCCAATGCAAGCTAAAACTCAACCGCCGTCATCGCAGCGAAAGACTGTCTCACACAACCCGGGACAAACCTCGCTGACCTGTGCCTTTCTCTCTCCCCTGCTCCTCCATACCTCTCTCTCTTGCCTGTAATAGGATGCTGCTGTTGATCGTCCTCATGTGCCTTCAGCCGACCAGAGGCCAGCCGCCAGCCGATGTCATCTCACCAGGACCGGCCTCGGGCATCGTGTTGAGGGACCAACCAGGACTCCTGATCACTAACTGCCGAACGCACACACAGAAGGTGTATGTGCGACTGGACCCCCGAAATGTCTACCGGGCGCACTACCCAAGCTCGGTGGCACAGTACAGTTGGGCAGGTGCACGGTGGACAGAAGCCGCCCTCAACCACGCCGAAGCCGATGTCGAGCACATGCTGAGCCAACTCGAGAAGATGACCGTCACCCAAGCGGAATTGGGAGGACACAACAAACGTTCCAAACGGTTCCTGGGAGCGTTGCTCGGAGCCGCTGCAGCCGTGGGCACGCTGTTCAACATTGGCATGTCCAGTGTCAACGCCGTGAACATAGCCACGGTGCGACGACATGTGGCCGAAATCCAGACCGAGCTTCCACAGTTGATAGAACAACTCACCACACAGAGCGAATCCCTGCGAACCATTGGCAAGACACTGAGAGGAACCGTGACAATCCTCAACACTCACAGCGTCATGCTGAATCAGACTGTGAGCTCCATGAAGCAGATGTTCACAGTTTTCCAAAATGACTTTGCCCAAACACAGTTGGTCACGGCATTAATGACCGACATGCTCCGAGAAGTAAGCTCCTCCATAGACAGCTTAGCTATGGGTCGGATCCCGCCATACCTGATACCCCTAAGCCTGGTACAAACCGTGCTGGCTTCCGCCATAACCACACCCATTGACCCGATCCAAACCCACCTTGCCTACTCCTTAGGCAGTGCCATTCCACTGTACGTTGACCCCGCACAGCGAGAGGTAGGCTTCCTCTTGAACTTACCCATCATAGAATCAAGCCGAATCTACTGACTCAAAGACATTGTCAACGTGGGATTTTGGCAGAGCAATACCTACTTTAAGGTGCGGACACCTGACGTGGTAGCCTACCACGACAGTGACCCTCAGCTGTACCTAGCCCCAAACCTACACATGTGCACCCGCACCAAAGATATCCACTATCTCTGCCCTAGCAAGCCGTTCCTCAGAGACAACACTGATGGGATCTGCGGCCTGCAAGTCACCGAGACGCAAGCCGAGATTGTGGGAAACCGATGGCTCGTTAACACCCCAGTACGGTCAGCGACACTGACCTACGACCAACACGACACCGCTACGCGTGTCAACCTGCTGAACCAGACCATGTGGATCCAAGTTCCACGAGGAGCCATCCTCCACCTGGACGACCTAGCCTTGTACCACCTCCCTAGTGAAGAATACCAATCCGAACTAGAGATTCCATCCTTCTTTAAGGATCGCAACTTCACCCTCGACCCAGAGCTGGAGAAATGGATTCAGGAAGGGGGGTCACAGATCGTCGACATCACTCCCCTGGACACCGCCCTCCAAGCCTTGTCCAGAATGCCTATCCTGAACGCCTCACCAGTCGTCCAAGCATGGACCGCCGCTGACACTGCCGTGTGCATTTCAACGATCATCGGACACGCCCTAACCTTGGGCCTTGCCTACGTCCTGTACCGACGAGTCAACGAGATGTGAGCCTCTACAGCCAGGCTCACCCAAGCCATGTCCGTGGGGTTCCGTAAGACCCCTCGGAAAGAAGACTCCCCGCTAGCGAACGCGGAGGACCTCATAGAGCTGAGCCCTCAGCCCTAACCATCATCTGCAGAGTCCGACCTCCATGATTTGCCTGCCATCTGACCAAGGCAATCGTGATGGTCCAACGAGGTCCACTCCCACGGGTCCTGTCGAACCATCAAAGGGGGAATGTAGCCATGGTCAGATCTGGCATTTTCTTAAACTGCTGGTTTTGCATTCTTTTAATTCAGAAACTATGACAAAAGTAAAGGGCATGGGACTTGATTGAATTACTGACTCTTACACACACACTGGCTTTGCCACGAATGGTTAAACAAAGAAATGCATTGCTTATCACATATGACACAGACATGTGACCAAAGGGCCCCTCTTGGAATCAGAATCACGTGGAAGAACCCCTCCGAAGGTGACAAGACGAACATTGTCCATTCAGATAAGCGCACACACGACGAATCCCCCTTTGGGGTTTTTCGCTTACACACACACAGAAGAGAATTGTGAGATTAGACAACTGGCCATTGTAGCCGTTGTTAAACTCATCAAATTCGAAGCACCCACGCTCACACGGGACTGGTCGCGAGTTCACCCCCCCCCCCCCCCCCCCCCCCGTCACCATCGGTCAATGAACTCTGAACATACATACATACGCATGAACACACACGAAATACTCTGAACACATGGGATCAAAAATCCCCTTTTGTAAATGTATAATGTTTTGTGGTTGTGTTTTCATGATTCCCTGATGACAAAACTGGTATAACTGTAAGCTGTTACGATATGTGACCAATTTAACATCCGTTTTAATCACGAAAATCATGTATCTGCATTTCACTAAGCCCTAGGAATGCCGAATTTGGTATGGTTGTAATCAGAATAATCAAAGAAGATTGAATCATCAACCCAAAATGTATTATGATGCATGCTTTTATTAATACTAGTTTAGAAGTGTGTTTCGAACAAGTTTATCCCCTATGCACATGATCCGTAAGGCGTGAATCACGAGGTCTGACGACCTGCCTTCCTGCAACACGATTGGATCAAACACGTGAGGAAGGCGTGTCCCTCGCTCCTTCAAAATAGACCGCCACCTTATCCTCTGGGCAGTTTCCTACGCCAGAGAGAGATGCCTAAACTTTCCTGCTAAACTCCAGCCGGAGTTTTCCTTCTTCGTCGTTTTTCTACTTTGTTTTAAATCTAAGTTGCTTTCTTTCGATCTACCTCAGTTGATAGTTCGGTTTCATTCAAGAACGAAACAAGTTTAAGATTAATCGCCTCTCATACGGGCCGCAGCTGAAGCACTCGCAAACATCTGCCTCCTACCGAAAGATGCGCCAGACAACTCCAACCACGCTGCCTTTGTAACACAACTCAACACAAAGGGACCGTGTTTAAATCAAGTAACGTACAAATCTCAATTAAGTGCTGCTTAAAGTTGTCTCGATTAATATTGGAATCCTTTGGGTCTCTGTTGAACTGTTTGAACTGTTCTGTCTCTTTCACTCTCTCTCACACCCACTCTCTCTCTCTCTCTCTCTCTCTCTCTCTCTCACTCTCATTCTATCTGTCTCTTTTTAAATACGTCATATTGCAATCCTGTATTAATTGTTTGTTTTTATATGCATATTATTTACTCCTGCGTGATTTTTAGTAGTCTATATAACCCTTAGTATTGTGTTATTAAATTCCATAATCTTGTGAATCGAATCTGTCTCATTGTCCCATGATTGAAGTCTCTGTAATGTCAAAGATCTGTAATGTTACCAAAGCTCTACCTCGGTTAACTATTTTAAACGTCTGAAAGTGCCGTATACGAGCAGATACTTCCGTGTGGCCAGCGGAAAATATTCACTCGGTATACAGGCAGGTAATCTTGTGATATAAGGAAGTTTTCATCTCCGGTTCGCAGGACGAACCAGGATGCATGACAAACTAATTTGGAATCACATGTAAATTTACTCTGAAAATTAATCTGACTTAACTGACCTATATATCAATAATTACTACGATCAATCGTGTTAATTATTCATATATGGTAATGTTTAGTCCATTCCCTATTCGGGATAATTTAATTTATGTATGCGATTACATATTCATTATCTAATGAATAATATTCCCCATTTGAGTTAAATAATTTCCCCGAAACGAACTCATTGTGGCTACACATCTCTAACCCTTAAAGTCTGAATTTATGGTTTTGAAGTACTGGAATATTGTGTGCATTCACAGGCATCCATGTGTTTCCTAAACCCTCAAAATATTTTTCTCATCCACATGGCTTTACAGTGTTTGCTTCATAAGCTTTCCACAATTAATTGGGATAATTTAAACCCCACGGTGGTAAATATAATTTCTAGCCCCTCCTTTGAAACAAGAGGCTTGATACTGGTCTGGCATGTTTCTCTGGAACGTAACAGCTTGCTTTGTGTGTAGGCGTCCTGTTGTCTGGGTATCAAAGCAACACATCAAGTTTAAAATATTGAATATCTGAAAAGGAAAGCAAAGAGTTGGAGGGCAGGTAGAGTAGAATAATTTAATGGAATGATCATTTCTTTGTGCTGATACACATACTCATGCGCGTAACGGTGGGTTGACTAAATGTATTGCTCATTTGCCAAGTGAAACGTATGTGAGTCAGGGCATCAGAACTTTTCCCGATGAGCTGGTTGACCTGTTAGCTGCCTACGGAGGCAGCATTTCAATGGGGTCATAGACTTGCTCCCTACGCAAAGACTGTTAAGGTAGGCCAAAAGGTAGGCAACTTAATTATGTAGCCTCCTACCTAGTTTTAGTCAGATTCTTAGGGTAGATTCGCACAAAATACTTTTTGTTTTATTGCTTTTTAATTGTTTGTCTACGTAAAAGTGCTAGATGGGCATTGTTGGCAGTCACGCTATGTCTCACTGCTTTTTCAGTGTTGTGTGTCATGTTTTGAAGATGCAGTGTCAAATTTAAACAAGATCAGCTTTAAAAAAGCACAGAACACGTTTTTGTGTTTGAAAACACGAGATGTGAGGCAGTGAAATGAAAAAAAAAAGAGCACCGTCTAGAGATGCATTTTTAAAAGTTTAACTATTTATAACATGGGTGTCCAATCCTGCTCCTGGAGGGCCACTGGCCTGCAGAGTTTAGCTCCATCCCCAATTAAACACACCTGAACCAGCTAATCATGGGTTAACTAGGCATGCTACAAAGCAAGTTGGGCAAGTTGAAACTGAACTCTGCAGGTCAGTGGCCCCCCAGGACCGAGTTTAGACACCCCTGATTTAGAACGTGGGGCCCTATCATACACCCAGGCGCGATGCAAGTGTTTTTTTGCTAGTTTCAGCGCGACGCAGTTATCATTTTCACGTCCTGCACCACGTTGTTTAAATAGCAAATGCATTTGCGCCCATTTGTGCGCTCATGGGCGTGCTAGTCTGAAAACGAGTTCAGGCGCATTGTTGGTCCGTTGCTATTTTGAAGCAACTGAAGTAGACTGCACCATTGACCAACTAAAACCTGGTCTAAAGTCAATGGCGCAATATTTATTTTGTTATTTAAAGATAGTAAATACACTGTCCCGTAGATGGTCTGCTCACACGCTTTAACCTTGCGCACGAGCAGATCCGTTTCCTCGCTAGAGAAACGTTGTGTTATTTCTTGTTGCAAATTCCGCTATGTAAATGGCGAATCCGCCATGGCGCGAGCACAACTGGCTTTTAAATGGAATGACAGCTGAGACTCTCATTGTTTTTTTGCATGTTACACCCAAAACACACCCATTACTCATTAAGAGAATAGGGACAATCCTTAGACCATATGCCAAGCACGCCAACCATTTTCCCCGTCGTTAAACTAGCAAAAGTGGATTCGGACACGCCTTAAGTGCGCTTGCGCTTTAGACCATCGTTAAAATAGGGCCCGTGGTGTCATGCACGAGACACTGTAAAAGAAAAATAGGTTATTTACCCAATATTTGTTCTTTGTTACCCTATGTCAAGGGTATCTGTTGCAAGGAAGCACACGATGAAGGAGAATACCAATAGTCTTTAATTAAACAATAGTAGCAAAACACAGGAAACAACCTCTTAACACTACCAAGACAGGACAAAAAAACTGAACAAAACAGGGAGCACTTATACCAGAACTACTATGAGGGAAATAATGAGTTAATTAACGAACTGAATGAAACTGACAAAAACTATAAACTAGGTCAAGACAAGAACAAACACAATGAAACAAAACATACTCCTGACAGTATGCCCAAACCCCCCCCCCAAAAAATAAAATGTTGTCTGTGTGAACTGCAACTTAGAAGGCACCTCGCTAGGTTTCACAACTATACAGTGGGAATCTGCTGTGTGGTCTGTTTTTTCAATCTTAGTCCAGCCCTTATCCTCATACTGTATTTATGTGCGTGTGTGTGTACGTGTGTAAATAGAAACTTATTAGTAAGAGAAAAGGAATAGAATAATAGAATAAAATATTCTCCCTTTAATTTTTCATTCCTCACAGCGTCTCCAATTATTCTGCATGACTGTGCGCCTTCAACCTCTCCTTCAGATGCACTTGCTCACCTTTCTCCTTCTCTCTCTCTCTCCCTCTCTCTCTCTCTCTCTCTCTCTCTCTCTCCATCCCCTCATTCACACCCCCCTTCTCTCTCTTTATCCCCTCCCACTCCCTCTCATTTGCTTTCCACCAACCCCTCCCCTCCAATCCCCCCTGTCTCTCTCTGTAGTGAAATGAAGCAGGAGCTGGAGGAGGAGGGCAGTCGTTGTTTGCTTCTGTCCAAGCAGCACAAGTTCAACGAGCATTGCTGCATCCGCTGCTGCTCTCCCTTCGCCTTCCTGCTCAACCCCAAACGCCCGTGTCTGGACTGCCACTACAACGTCTGCAAATCCTGCCGCACCTACAGCCAGAGCGAGAGTGGCTATATCTGCGCCGCCTGCCAAAAGAGCAGGTAAGTGTCCTTAGTCACACACGAACACATACATGTGCATAAACGTGTACACTGAAGGATAGAGCGGCCACATCTGTACTTCCTGAGAAATGGACATGCTACAAAATGCATAGTGCTATGGAATAACATCTGGACTGGGAGACACCACACCTGCTGGTACGCGGCAACACACACATCGTTCAAGCAGGTTGTAAGGGGCACATGAAAATAAGGAAATAAAACAAAACATGTACAGTATGTAATGTGATTATGTTTTACACATACAGTATTGCTTAATTATTTTTAAGTGATTAATCATTTTGAAATGTTACACTAAGTGGTTTTATGAGTTCTTAAGGCACATTTGTCTGGTTTAGTGTTTATGAATGGATACTTGAGCATTATTGATGGGGCTGTGGGGAGATTTAAGAAAAAATAGGTTGAGAAGCACTGGGGACCACTGCCTTCATCGACTTAAACATCTCGAGGAGTTCCCTCTTCCTAGCCTTACTATTCATTGTAAAGCTGCTAATTTTTTGCCTCAACATATTAAATGTCTGGTGTTTTTTTTTTTTTTTTTTTTTTTTTTTTTTGTCACTCCCAGTAGCATTTTTGCTTGGAGACCTATATTTAATGTCTCCAGATATTACACTCTAAAAAATGCTGGGTTGTTTCAACCCATGTTTGGGTCAAATGTGTACAACCATTGGGTTTAAAGACATGGGTTGAAACAACCCAGCATTTGTTTAGAGTGTGATAACTCATTTTCAGCCCTGTTTGATTTCCTAAATGCTGGCTTTATGACTGCTGAATATGTGCACAGTCCACTGGAATTTTGACAGTGTGTGTGAGACGGTGTGTAAGCGTGTTTCAGAAAGATTGGAAAGATAGGAGAGAGCGGGATAAATAAGGAGAGGCTGCAGTAGCGAGAGAGATGGTAAAAATATCTGCCGCATATGTTGATGATTTATGGTTTGTGTGGGTCAAATGACCTGATAGAGTTTGTGTTAAAGGCATAATTCATCCCCCAAAATGAAAATTCTCTCATATTTTACTCGCCCTCATGTCAATTCCAAAGCCTTTGAGGGGAACACAAAAAAGGAGAATCTTAACATTGTACATTCTACACACACACATACAGTATGTAAGCTTGACGGTTGTGATGAGTATGACTTGTATGGAAAAGACCAACTGAAGATTCTTCTTTTTAATGTAGTAAATATGACAGCACACAGGTTTAGAACAACTGTTCCTTTAAAAGTGATCAGGGGTGTAAATCAGTGGTGTGCAACACGATATGAATCAATCAGCAAAATACTTCCATCATCCTTAGCTGTTTCTTGCTCACGCTGTCTCTTACTGTCTTATTTGCTTTCCTCCTCTCTCTTCATATCTTTCTTTCTCTCACATGCACTCACTCCATGCCCGAGGCGTGGAATCTCCACCAGGATTAATTCTCTGCGAGTTTCCTTTCATGTTCCCTTCATGAAATGTTCACTGTATGAAAAATCAGACTCACAGATTTCATATTACCAGATATCAACATGCATTTAATGGTATAAGCAAATAATGGTTTCCCTGGTCTCTTTCTTAGCAATATTTCAAGAGATGTAGCACTGGCTTTCCACTCACAAAACTGATTACGCCAACATGGAATGAAATTACGCCTTACTCAAAATGAATGTGGTTATGCAGTCAGATGGCCTTTTCATAGAGATGATCACCATCTAAATTAATTTTTTTTTTCTTTGCTGTAATTATCATCTACGGGTGATAAGGAAAGCATTTAAATTGCTTTTGTAAAGAGCCTATAATAGCATTTTTATTAGGTTTGTAATTAAAGAAATGTTCCGGGTTCAAAACAGGTTAATTTCTGTCGGCAGCATCAGATCCGTGACATGACATTTTTTAAAAACAAGTGAAAACATATATTTACACTTACACAATTAAATTGATGTCTATGGGGCAAGATATTACAGAAGGTTGAAACAGAAATTAGTGTTCTTTTTTTTTGTGATTTATATAAATTTTTCCATGTAAAAAATAATAATGTTTTTAGATCTATAAAGACAAATTTGTGCCATTACGGTGGGACTACTTTTTAGGTGGACAAATGTCTCATTTTATGTTGTAGATGTAATTCTACTGGATGGAAATTCTGCTTTGCAAATAGTTATAAAAAAAAAAAAATCTGGTGTCCTTCCTCATTTAATGCGAAAATTACCAGGTTATACCAGGAGTTGAAAATATTTTGGTATATTATTGTATATAGTATTTTAACATTTATTGCCAGTGGCAATTCCTTGCCCCATAGACGCACAATTTTGTTTTGTTTTTACAAACTGAGTGGTAAAAGTTAAAAATTGTTGTCTGTGGTATTGTTACAGATGCTGTTGTCATATTTAATTAACCCAGAATATTCCTTTAAGTAGATGTATTGTATGTGAGAGAGAAAGATGCTGACTCAGATGTTACAGTCACACATCTCCACTCACTCGCACTTACACTTAGTGCATTAACAAGTTCAGTGGCACATATAAGAGTGCATGTTCTCTTTTAACTGTGAAAAAATGTGTTTTCGTGTTTGTGTATGTTTATGTTTGTGCCATTTTGAAATTGAAGTGAGATTGGTCTCTTTGCTCTGTCACTAAGTATCACTGCATCTTGTAAGCTTCAGACAGCAACACAGACGCGAGCGTTTGGATGGTGCAACTCACAGATGGTGAAATAATGTTGTGTGCATGTGCAGATGGGGCCTGACAGGCGTAATAGGTTGAGGTCTGCTCCAATCATCCACTCTGTGGGTGGGTGTATAAGAAAGATATAAGAAATCTGTGTAAAGCTAGAGGCGAAGAAGAAACCTCTAGAAAACTTCATGTAAGGAAAAGTCTCTCTCAGCATAACCTTCATCAATCTGTGAAATTAAACCACCAGATTTCCCATTTGAATTCAATGTCATATTGAGCCTTTGAAATGTTTGTGTGTGTGTGACACATTTCTAGGAGCCTTTTTTTACAATATACATTAACACCACTACCATTCAAAAGTTGGTGGTTGGTATGATTTGTAAAAAAAAGAATTTGCATTTATGTGATCAAAAATACAGTAAAACCGTTATTATTATTGCAATTTCAAATAATTTGTTTATATTTTATTACAATTATTACATAATATTCCTGTGTAATATCTGAATTTTCAGCAGCTATTACTCCAGTCTTCAATTTCACGTGATCCTTCAGAAATCACAGTTGCTTTAAATAGGTTTTTTTTTTTCCTTCTTTTTTTTTTTTTTGTAGGAAACAATGATACATTTTTTTCAGGAATCTTTATAAAGAGAAAGTAATTAGAAAGTCAAAGAACAGCATTTATCTGAAATATTGGCCAAGTTTCACTGACAGGTCTTGGATTAAGCCAGGATTATGCCTTAGTTCAATTAGGGCATTTAAGTAGCTTTTATAAACATGCTTCAAAAAAAAAAAAAAAAAAAAATCTTAAAACAAAACGATGGCACTGACATATTTTAAGATATCAGTGCAAGTTGCTTTCAGTTAAAACAGCTCAAACATTTATTTTAGTCTAGGGACTAGGTTTAAGCATTGTCTGTGAAACCAGGGGATTTTCTTTTTTGTAATAATGTTAATGTCTTTCATTTTTTACTTTTGATCAATTTAATGCATCATTGCTGATTAAAAAAAGTATTTGTTAAAAAATCACTTTTTTTTTTTTTTTTTGAATGTTTTTAATGGTAATGTCACGGGTGACAAAATCGCTCGGCAAGCGGAACCCTCTTGAGAGTCCTAAGTTTCCCAGGGGAAGGTATTGTGTGCAACACGCCCCACTCCGGTGATGTAAACATGCCCGCACTGATTAGCGCTAATGCTTTGCAGGTGTGAGAGAGAGAGAAGCGGCGCTCACACAGGCTTCCTGTTACGCAAGCCAGGATAAAAAGGGACCATTCAGAGAGTGTTGTTGGTTGATGTCCAGTGGGTTCTTGATGTTCAGTGGGTTCTCGTTGACGTTCAGTGGGTTTGAAGTGCTCAGTGAGTTGGAAGTGTTTGAAGAGCGTAAAGGGTTGACTTGGAGCAGTGTTGGAGACAAGCTTCCTCAGGAAAACCGTCGGGGTGTGGAGGTCGCCCATTTGAGTTGGCTGGATCAGAGTGATCGTTTGTGGGAAGTCTGCTGGACTGAGCTATCGTCTGGATTGGTGCTGTGGAAGGAGAGAGAAGAGATAAGTGAACTGATTTCATCTTATGAGTATTTAAATTGCTGGAAGAGGACGCAGTAAATGTGGATCTGATTGTTGGAAGAGCTATGTGTTTCAGAGTGTGTTGAGGAGGAATTGAGAGAGAAATCCCTCGTGGAGCGAGCGCAACAAACTGAGTGGGGCCTCTGACCAGCCTTAACGTGTGAGTGAATTGCAGTGCTTTTGCCTTATTGATGCACATTGATTTGTGGCTGTGGAATTGAAGTGAACACAAGTGTGCTGTGCCTTTGCTGAGAAGTGGCCCTAGCCCCATTTACACGTTGTGGAAAGTTATTATATCTGCTCCCCATTGGAAGTCCAGTGTGATACAGCTGCACTGAAGAGGGTACTCTGTACTGTGAAGGTCCTTAATTGTTATTTACTGTTTGAGCTTAAAAGCCTACAGCATCACTGGAGAAACGATCTTTTAACCCATTGTCTCCTCACTGTGAATTGAAGAGAGTACTGTGCAGATCCTTACCTGTTCCACTTACTGTTGAGTCCAGACGCCTGCAGCATCACTGGTAACGTGCCCTTTTTAATCCATTGTCTCCTTACTGTGCACTGAAGAGAGTACATTGTACTGTGAAGATTCTTACCCGTTTTACTTACTGTTTGAGCTCAAAAGCCTACAGTATCACTGGAGAAACGATCTTTTAACCCGTTGTCTCCTCACTGTGAATTGAAGAGAGTATTGTGAAGATTCTTACCCGTTCTACTTATTGTTTGAGCCCAGAAGCCTACAGCATCACTGGTAACGTACCATTTTAATTCATTGTCTTCCTGCTGTGTACCGAAGAGAGTACGTTGTACTGCGAAGATCCTTACCTGCTCTACTTACTGTTGAGTCCAGAAGCACACTGCATCATTTGGGAAGCAACCTTTTAATTCACTGTCTCCTTACTGCGAGCTGAAGAGAGTACTGTGTACTGTGAAGATTCTTACCTGTTCTACTTACTGTCCGAGTCCAGAGGTATACAGCATCACTGGTAAAGTACCCTGTTTAATCCATTGTCTTCCTGCTGTACATTGAAGAGAGTATTTTGTACTGTAAAGATCCTCACCTGTTCTACTTACCGTTTGAGTCCAGAAGGACGCAGCATCATGGGCGAAGTAAACCTTTAACTCACTGTCTTCCTCCTGTGGACCGAAGAGTACCGCGCACTGCGAAGGATCCTTACCTGCTATACTTACTGCCCGAGTTCGGAAGTCTGCAGCACTGCTGGGAAAAAGTAAGCCTTCAAACCGTTGTTCCATTACGGTGTGCCGATGAGAGTTCTCGGTACTGTTAATATCCTTACCTGTTCTACTTACTGTTTGAGTCCAGAAGCATGCAGCATCGCTGGTGAAGCCGTCTAGTGATTCGCTGGCTCGCCCCCCTGTGAACCGAAGGGAGAGCCGTGCACTGTGAATAACCCTTACCTGTTATTCTCACTATCTGAGTCTGGGAGTCTGCAGCACCGCTGGTGAACGGAGTCCCTAAATTGCCGCCCAGGGGACACCGTGACAGTTGCGACACGTCCGCCCGTGACAGAAGGATATCTAGAGGACAGTGAAGGCTATCCAATTGATGCCCCTTGTTTTATCGTTCAATAAAGATTGTTTCTCCTTTGAAACTTACCTGTGTCTCCGTAGTCCTCTGTTGTGTGCCTGTGGTGTCGGCTCCCCACGGTGGTGACTCAGTAAGAGAGGGGGGGGGCGGTTGGTCATCCGAGCATTCCTCCCCTCGACCTGTGTGACATCAAGTGGCGTAGTCGGCAGGGTACACACCGTGAGTTGTAGCGGCCACAGGTACGCGATGGCGGACGAAGAGGCACCCGCGGCTCGTCCACAAGTCATGCCGATCTTCATGGGAGCTCCTTGGGCGCAGCGCTATGGAGGACAGGGGTCGGAGTTAAGTTTGCAGGATTGGAGGGCGCAGACGGAGTACCTGGCTGGACTACAGGGACTGAGTGCCGCGCAGAGAGTACAGTTTGTGTTGGGCTCATTGGAAGGAGAAGCAAAAAGGGAAGTACTGGCTGCACCGGAAGCCACACGGGCTACTGCGAAAACTATCTTTGATTTCTTGTTTGGATTGTATGGAGACTCTACCCCAGTGGCCACTCTTCGTGCCCAGTTCTTCAACTATCAACAAGGACCTACGCAGACACTTCGGGCATACTCCTTAAAGTTACGGGAGCAGTTTGGCCGGCTGAAGGGGCGACTGGATCATGGACTGGGTGAAGGGGATGCCTTGCTACGAGACCAATTCGTCTTGGGGCTGCGTGAAGGGCCGGTACGCCAGGGCATACGACTCCAGCTTCGACGAGACCCCACTATGACCTTTGAGGCTCTGCGACAAGAGGCCTTGGCGTTGGAAATAGACCAGGGAGACGTAACTCGTACCCCAGTTTGTGTGGCAGCAAGTAGTGCTAGTGGACCTGCTCCTGCCGAACCGGACGATTGGAAGCAGAAACTGAGGACCGAGCTGCTAGAGAATGTCAAGGGACAGATGGCGGAATTATCGCGGAACCTGCTGGGTGAACTTCGTCGAGGACGAGTCGAGGGCGGAGCAGTGGCGAGAGGGAGGTCGTATTCGGAGGAGGGGCGAGGCCCTGTGCGCCGCCCCCTACGTCCTGTGGGCCCCCGGTTCCAGTGGGATGATCAAGGAAGGCCCATCTGTATCAATTGCGGAGATCCGGGACATATCAGCCGCCAGTGTGGGCTTCGCCGGGGTTCTCAAGGGGGTTTTTAGTCCCACCGGCCACTGTGGGTCAAGTGGCCGGGACCCCTTTGTGTGACCCTCCTTTTCCTGCTGCACGAGATAACTGGGTGGGACATTGCCCCACCGTGGAGGTTCAAGCTAATGGAGTCACGATAGACTGTCTGGTTGATACAGGGTCTCAAGTTACGTTATTCTCAGAGAGCCTGGCCCAGGAGTTGTTCGCAGATCATCGGCTCCAAGCAACAGAAGCTTCCAAGCTGACCTTACGGGGGGCTAATGGTCTGGACATCCCGTATACTGGGTACATCGTGGTAGACTTTCTTGTCCGAGGGGTCCCCGTCCCACAAAAAGGGGTAGTTATCGTCCGAGATCATTGCTTGGGCATTCATCGAGCACTGTTAGGGATGAACGTTATACTGGATTGCTGGGAAGAATTGTTTCGGGACCGGCCGGCTCGGACGTCTCAGTCACCGGTGAAACAGGACTGGGACCGAATTCTGGCCGATTGCCGAAGAGTGCACACAGCTAATCACATGGAAGAAAGAGAAGACATCGGTCGAGTTACCTGTCGGTACGCTCTGTCTATCCCAGCCCAGAGTGAGACCGTTCTTTGGGTCCGTGTACCCGCAGGACCCCGTGAGGCAGGTACCTGTGTCCTGGTAGAGCCTCATGAAGATTGTCAGCCAGTTGAAGTGGCTCACGGGCTGGCGGTTGTTCGCCGTGGGCGAGTCGCAGTCAAAGTACGGAATACAAATCCTTACCCTGTGCTCCTTCGCCGACACCAACGTCTGGCCCGAGTTTCCTCAGTACGTCCTGTCCAGGTGCATGAACATCAAGACGTCTGCTTCAGACAGGTGAGCCCTGCGGTGGTGGAAGTTGCTGTCCGTCCCGTCGAGGTAGAACTGGGTTCGGTTGGAAGAGGAGTGCCGGCCCATTTGATGGGAGAGTCCCTGAAGGGTGAGAACCTGGAAGAGGAACAAGTGGTACAGCTTCAGGAGCTGCTGAAGAAGTGGCAACATGTGTTTTCAACACACGAAGAGGATTATGGCTGCACAGGGGTGGTGAAGCATCAAATACCCACTGGTGAGGCGACACCTAGTCGGGAGCGCTACCGTCCGGTGCCCCCCACTCTTTATACCGAGGTCCGCACCCTGTTGAAAGGGATGCTGGAGGGAGGAATCATCCGAGAAAGCAGTAGTCCGTGGGCTGCGCCCATCGTTCTGGTGCAAAAGAAGACGGGAGCTTTGAGGTTCTGCGTTGACTATCGCAAACTCAACAGCGTAACGAAGAAAGATGCATTTCCATTGCCACGGATTGAGGACTCGCTCACCAGTCTCACCCAAGCGGCGTGGTATTCAACATTGGATCTGGCGAGTGGATACTGGCAGGTGCAGGTGGACGACCGAGATAGGGAGAAGACAGCTTTCACCACCCCGTTTGGGTTATTTGAATGGGACCGTATGCCATTCGGTCTGTGCAATGCTCCTGCGACCTTTCAACGCCTGATGCAGCGCTGCCTAGGAGGACAATTAGTCGATTCAACGCTGGTCTACCTAGACGATGTGATCGT
Source organism: Rhinichthys osculus (assembly GCA_029959095.1). NCBI lineage: Eukaryota > Metazoa > Chordata > Actinopteri > Cypriniformes > Leuciscidae > Rhinichthys > Rhinichthys osculus. The sequence continues at coordinate 19,033,307 of JARWKJ010000023.1, read as the reverse complement.
TTTCTCCCCTGATTTCCGCACCCATCTGCATCATCTGGAGGAAGTCTTCAGGGCCATGGAGAGATATGGGCTGAAGCTTAGGCCAGACAAGTGCCAGTTGCTGCGGAAGGAGGTGCAGTTCTTGGGACATCGCGTCAGTGCTGCAGGGATCTCCCCTGACCCGGAGAAGGTGGCGGCGGTCCAAGGATGGGAGCCACCCCGGACAGTGAGACAGGTGCGGTCATTCCTGGGGTTCGTGGGATATTATCGGCGCTTCATAAAGGGATTCTCTGGGCTTGCAAAGCCATTGAACCAACTCTTGGCTGGTACTGGACGTGCCCGTGGTAAAGGCTCCCCCTCAGTACACTGGGATTCCACCTGTGAGACCGCCTTCCAGAACCTTAAGCAGGAACTTCTGAAGGCCCCTATCTTAGCCTATGCAGACTTCACCCGGCCGTTCCTCTTGTATACCGACGCCAGCAACGCAGGATTGGGGGCCGTGTTGGCCCAAGAGCAGCAAGGAGTGGAGAAAGTAATAGCCTACGCAAGTCGAAGCTTACGCCCCGCCGAACGAAACACGTCAAATTATAGCTCCTTTAAAATCGAACTGCTGGCGATGAAGTGGGCCATGACGGAGAAGTTTAAGGACTACTTGTGGGGAGCCAAGGTAACGGTGATTACAGACAACAATCCCTTAGTACACTTGCAGACCGCTAAGTTGGGGGCAGTAGAGCAGCGCTGGGTGGCACAGCTAGCAAATTATGATTACCAGCTCAGATATCGTCCCGGCAGAGAACACGTGAACGCAGATGCCCTGTCTAGACTCCCAGCCACCCGGAGAGACGATCAAACACCCCTCTGTACCCCTGGTACTGAAGACGAGTTGCTGGTGGCAGTGGTGGAAGCCCCTGGGGCCCCGGAGCCTGTTCCGTCCAGTTGGGGGTGGGACCCCGGACGGTGGAGAGGGCTGCAGCAGAGAGATGCAGATCTGGGTCAGCTCCTGTTGTACCTCAGACAGGGAAACATGCCGAGGGCAGAGGAAAGGCGGGCTCAGACGGTGGGGGTACGACAGCTTCTGGGGCAGTGGAAGAGGCTGCAGCTCCGAGAAGGAGTAATCTGTCGTTTAAGGCGGGATCCCTGCACACAGGAGATCATACATCAGGTTGCTGTACCGGAGGGCCAAGTTTCGGAGCTATTGACTGCATATCACACCCATACGGGCCATCAGGGCCAAGAGAGGACACTGTCCCTGCTGAGGAGGTATTTCTACTGGCCTAGGATGGAAAAAAAGGTCGAGAAGTTTGTTCAGAGTTGCCCACGGTGTACATTGTTCAAGCGCAGGAAGGAAGTCCGAGCCCCATTGGTTCCCCTACGACCTAAAGCACCTCTGCATATGGTAGGGATAGATTTCCTGACTCTGGGTCGGCCGACGGACCGATTTCAAAATATTCTGGTCATGACCGACTTATTCACCAAATATGCTTGGGCTGTCCCCACCGTCGATCAAACGGCAGTTACCACAGCCAGCGCTCTTTGGAGAGCAGTGATACAACCTTTTGGCTGCCCAGAAACCCTACACTCAGATCAAGGTCCAAATTTCGAGTCCCGGGTCATCCAGGAGCTGAGCCACCTTTATGGGTGCCGAAAAACCCATACGACCTCATACCACCCTCAGGGTAACGGGGGGTGCGAAAGATTTAACCAGACCTTGTTGGGGTTATTGGGGACCTTAGAGAGTGAACAACAGGGCCAATGGGCCGAGAATCTTCCCTCGCTGTTACAAGCCTATAACAATAGTGTGCACAGTGTCACAGGGTATGCTCCTTCCTACCTTATGTTTGGGCGCCATCTCCGTTTGCCTGTGGACTTGCTCCTGGGGACCGAGGCTGCAGAAAGAGGGTATAGTACCACTGACTGGGTGAATCGGCACCACCACCAACTGCTAAATGCCTATCGACGAGTCTCAGACCATCTGAGTGCAGCCGCTGCCAAGAATAAACGGCTATATGACCGGACTGCCCGGGAGGCCCCGTTGTTGCCTGGGGAGCGAGTGCTGGTAAGGGACAACCGGCGCCCCGGGAAGGGGAAGCTCAGCGATCGCTGGGAGTCGACGCCATATGTGGTGGAACAACGACAAGGGCCCGATGCTCCCGTCTACTCTGTACGGCCCGAAGGGAAGCCAGGACCAATAAGGGTGCTCCATCGAAACTTGCTCCGTCCATGTCCGAATTACCCGCAGCCAGTGGCTGAGACCCCGAGTGCGCCACCCGCTCCAGAGGTACCCATGGTGGGGTGGGCTGTGGTCCCGAGGGACCATGAAGTTGAGGCCAGAGCGGCTCCGCCCTCGCCACCCCGACGATCTCAGCGGGACACCCGAGGACAGCCACCTGCGAGGTATGGCGAATGGGACTGAGGAAACGCCGGTTCTAGGGACTAGAACCGATTGGCAGGGGGGGATGTCACGGGTGACAAAATCGCTCGGCAAGCGGAACCCTCTTGAGAGTCCTAAGTTTCCCAGGGGAAGGTATTGTGTGCAACACGCCCCACTCCGGTGATGTAAACATGCCCGCACTGATTAGCGCTAATGCTTTGCAGGTGTGAGAGAGAGAGAAGCGGCGCTCACACAGGCTTCCTGTTACGCAAGCCAGGATAAAAAGGGACCATTCAGAGAGTGTTGTTGGTTGATGTCCAGTGGGTTCTTGATGTTCAGTGGGTTCTCGTTGACGTTCAGTGGGTTTGAAGTGCTCAGTGAGTTGGAAGTGTTTGAAGAGCGTAAAGGGTTGACTTGGAGCAGTGTTGGAGACAAGCTTCCTCAGGAAAACCGTCGGGGTGTGGAGGTCGCCCATTTGAGTTGGCTGGATCAGAGTGATCGTTTGTGGGAAGTCTGCTGGACTGAGCTATCGTCTGGATTGGTGCTGTGGAAGGAGAGAGAAGAGATAAGTGAACTGATTTCATCTTATGAGTATTTAAATTGCTGGAAGAGGACGCAGTAAATGTGGATCTGATTGTTGGAAGAGCTATGTGTTTCAGAGTGTGTTGAGGAGGAATTGAGAGAGAAATCCCTCGTGGAGCGAGCGCAACAAACTGAGTGGGGCCTCTGACCAGCCTTAACGTGTGAGTGAATTGCAGTGCTTTTGCCTTATTGATGCACATTGATTTGTGGCTGTGGAATTGAAGTGAACACAAGTGTGCTGTGCCTTTGCTGAGAAGTGGCCCTAGCCCCATTTACACGTTGTGGAAAGTTATTATATCTGCTCCCCATTGGAAGTCCAGTGTGATACAGCTGCACTGAAGAGGGTACTCTGTACTGTGAAGGTCCTTAATTGTTATTTACTGTTTGAGCTTAAAAGCCTACAGCATCACTGGAGAAACGATCTTTTAACCCATTGTCTCCTCACTGTGAATTGAAGAGAGTACTGTGCAGATCCTTACCTGTTCCACTTACTGTTGAGTCCAGACGCCTGCAGCATCACTGGTAACGTGCCCTTTTTAATCCATTGTCTCCTTACTGTGCACTGAAGAGAGTACATTGTACTGTGAAGATTCTTACCCGTTTTACTTACTGTTTGAGCTCAAAAGCCTACAGTATCACTGGAGAAACGATCTTTTAACCCGTTGTCTCCTCACTGTGAATTGAAGAGAGTATTGTGAAGATTCTTACCCGTTCTACTTATTGTTTGAGCCCAGAAGCCTACAGCATCACTGGTAACGTACCATTTTAATTCATTGTCTTCCTGCTGTGTACCGAAGAGAGTACGTTGTACTGCGAAGATCCTTACCTGCTCTACTTACTGTTGAGTCCAGAAGCACACTGCATCATTTGGGAAGCAACCTTTTAATTCACTGTCTCCTTACTGCGAGCTGAAGAGAGTACTGTGTACTGTGAAGATTCTTACCTGTTCTACTTACTGTCCGAGTCCAGAGGTATACAGCATCACTGGTAAAGTACCCTGTTTAATCCATTGTCTTCCTGCTGTACATTGAAGAGAGTATTTTGTACTGTAAAGATCCTCACCTGTTCTACTTACCGTTTGAGTCCAGAAGGACGCAGCATCATGGGCGAAGTAAACCTTTAACTCACTGTCTTCCTCCTGTGGACCGAAGAGTACCGCGCACTGCGAAGGATCCTTACCTGCTATACTTACTGCCCGAGTTCGGAAGTCTGCAGCACTGCTGGGAAAAAGTAAGCCTTCAAACCGTTGTTCCATTACGGTGTGCCGATGAGAGTTCTCGGTACTGTTAATATCCTTACCTGTTCTACTTACTGTTTGAGTCCAGAAGCATGCAGCATCGCTGGTGAAGCCGTCTAGTGATTCGCTGGCTCGCCCCCCTGTGAACCGAAGGGAGAGCCGTGCACTGTGAATAACCCTTACCTGTTATTCTCACTATCTGAGTCTGGGAGTCTGCAGCACCGCTGGTGAACGGAGTCCCTAAATTGCCGCCCAGGGGACACCGTGACAGTTGCGACACGTCCGCCCGTGACAGAAGGATATCTAGAGGACAGTGAAGGCTATCCAATTGATGCCCCTTGTTTTATCGTTCAATAAAGATTGTTTCTCCTTTGAAACTTACCTGTGTCTCCGTAGTCCTCTGTTGTGTGCCTGTGGTGTCGGCTCCCCACGGTGGTGACTCAGTAAGAGAGGGGGGGGGCGGTTGGTCATCCGAGCATTCCTCCCCTCGACCTGTGTGACAGTAATGTATTTTTATATTTAAGTTCAGGGTATTACATTTTGTGTGTAACTTGTCCTGTACCATTGGCACAGCAGACATGAATATTTGAAATGATGTGCCATTGGCTTTTATAAGTGATCAGACTAATAATTTTGCTTGCTGGATGATAAAATGGCCTGAAACATGTTTATTTAGAAGGAGGCATCAGCGTCAGACCTTAATACCACATAGACTTGATGGTGAGCAATGACTTAGGCCAGTAAGAATCCAGAACACACTAACATTGTGGCAGCACCACACACTCACATTATATTTAGAGTTTGTCATCTAGTTTAAAGTATAATTATCAGAATAATTAATCTTTAGAACATTACCTGAACACTATTACTGGAATACAGATTTTCAGATGCTTTTAGTGTGCACACACTCAGGGACATGGGGCAGTCATAAAGCATCCCAGGTTGAGAATGACAGTAATTGAAGAGAGAAGAGCAGCTTTTAAATGTTCTGTAATCTGAGTTGACAGAGGAAGCCGTCTGGAAAGACGTCTGTCTCCTTACTTGACCCCGTCCTGAAGGCTTTTACCTCACATAAACTCCCAACCTTGTTGTGTGGAAATAAATAGAAATATGTGTAAAATATGCTTTTATTCAGCAAGGACACATTTCATTGTTCAAAAGTGACAGTCAAGACATATATCAATTTTATTTAATATTAAGATATATATTAATATTATTACAAAATATTTTTATTTCAACGAAATAGTGTTCATTAAAGAATCATGAAAAAAATGCATCAGGGTTTCCATATTAAGCAGTACAATAGTTTTAATCATTGATAATAATAAGAAAAGTTTCTTTAGCTGCAAATCATGTGACACTGAAGACTGGAGTAATGTATATAAAGTGTATATACTAAATTAAAAAAATATATATATATATGGGGTTGGACTGATTTTTGATGCTTTTGTATATACAGGGGTTGGACAATGAAACTGAAACACTGGCCAATATAATGTTGGTGGTTTCACGCCTATATACAGTGTGTGCGGCCGATCTTCACTGACTTTACATTCCATCAGTAAGAGCAGAGTGTGAGTGTTGAATTAGCAGAGCAATAGCACAGCTATACATAAAATATTGCAATCCACACAACATAATGGGTGACATATCAGTGTTCAAATTTTAAAAGGGGACAAATTTTTGCTGCGTGTCTCGCTGATCTGTGACCAGGACAGCAAGTCTTTGTGGTGTATCGAGAGCTATGGTTTTTCAGGGTAATGTCGGCATACCACCACGTAGCACGAACCACATCCAACAGGAGTAATTTTTGACGCAAGAGGAAGATGTCTGAAAGGGATGTCCAGGTACTAAGTCAAGTCACCTTTATTTATATAGCACTTTTTACAATACAGATTGTCTCAAAGCAGCTTTACAGTGATAACAGGAAAATAATAATAATAATAATAATTAATTACATTTATATAGCGCTTTTCTAGGCACTCAAAGCGCTTCACATGGAAGGGGGAATCTCCTCAACCACCACCAATGTGCAGCATCCACTTGGATGATGCGACGGCAGCCATAGTGTGCCAGAACGCTCACCACACACCAGCTTACTGGTGGAGAGGAGACAGAGTGATGAAGCCAATCAGTGTATATATATATATATATATATATATATATATATGGGGATGATTAGGAGGCCATGATGGACAGAGGCCATTGGGCAAATTTGGCCAGGATGCCGGGGTTACACCCCTACTCTTTCGAAAGACATCCTGGGATTTTTAATGACCACAGAGAGTCAGGACCTCGGTTTAACGTCTCATCCAAAGGACGGTGCTCTTTGACAGTATAGTGTCCCCGTCACTATACTGGGGCGTTAGGACCCACACAGACCACAGGGTGAGCGCCCCCTGCTGGCCTCACTAACACCTCTTCCAGCAGCAACCTGGTTTTCTCAGAAGGTCTCCCATCCAGGTACTAACCAGGCTCAGCCCTGCTTAGCTTCAGTGGGCAACCAGTCTTGGGCTACAGGGTGATATGGCTGCTGGCTAATGCAATAATGCAACAAAGTTTGTTTCTAGAAAAAAATAGCGTCACAGTCCAGCTTAAGTAATTCAGTGATGGTTCATTTATGTTGTAAAAAAAGTTATTAATTTAGTTCATTTATATATATAGCCGCTCTGGAGAAAACCGTGATGCCATCGTTCAGCTCAGTTCAGTTCTCATAATGGTGTCAATGCAGGCAGATCAATAATATTGTTGAATATTAAATGTCCTCAACTAAGCAAATCAAAAGACAAAGGCGTAAAACACGACAGTGGCAAGGGACCAAAACTCCATCAGGTGACAGAATGGAGAAAAAAACTTGGGAGAACCCAGGCTCAGTCTCCAGTTCTTCTCTGGCCAATGAACGGACAGTGTATGTATGATCATGATTCAGGCAGCATTACAGGTCAGAAGTCAGATTGGCTCAGAACATTCAGAATATTTATCCAGTTCCATCTGGATAAAGATCAGAGTCACGTAGGTATGGAGACGGGTTTGTTAAGGATCAGTGTCGATGGCTGTCGTGTCGATGAGGCCTTCACAGGGGAGAGTCTAGCTGACACAATCTCTGCTGACACTTCAGGGATGCGTTGTGGTCGTGTCTATGCGCAGGTCCACCATCTGATCTGGATACGGCCCGGATCCGGCTGACTACAATAAACCTTGGAATAAACAGAAAAACTAACATTAGCGTAGATGCCATTCTTCTTATGATGTAATGAGTACATCGGTGTAATAGGAAGTGTTCCTGGTTCCGGCTGACCTAGTTTATGCAGCCTAATAATCATTTAACTGATTTGAATAATATAAATGTATAATGTGTTGTGTATGCCAGGTTAAAGAGATGTGTTTTTAATCTAGATTTAAACTGACAGAGTGTGTCTGCTTCTCGAACAATGCTAGGCAGACTGTTCCAAAGTTTAGGTGCTAAATAGGAAAAGGATCTACCGCCTGCAATTGATTTTGATATTCTAGGTATTATCAACTGGCCAGAATTTTGCCCAATAATTAGAAACTACTAACTCGGATTGTACCCAAAACATAAAATCACAGCTGCCCAACTCACAGCAGAATTAAATGCGCACATCGACTCTTCTGCTTCCACCAAAACTGTTCGTCAGGATCTCCACAGAGTCAATATTCATGGTTGGGCTGCTATAGCCAAACCTTTGGTCACTCGTGCCAATCGAAATTTCGGTTCCATTGGTGCCAACAGTGCAAACCTTAGGCTGTGGACAATCTGAAACATGTATTGTTCTCTGAGTCCATCTTTACTGTCTTTCCCACATCCATGGGAGTTGCGGTGTGGAGAAGTCCCAAAGAGGTGTAATCCCCTACTGTTGCATGCCCAGAGTGAAGCATAGGGGAGGATCATTGATGGTTTGGGCTGCAATATCATGGCGTTCCCTACTGTGCTTGATGCACCGCCAATGACTACCGAACCATTCTGGACGACCATGTGCACCAAATGGTTCAAACATTGTACCCTGAAGGGGGTGCCATGTATCAGCATGATTATGCACCAAGACACACAGCAAGACTTGTGACAGAATGGCTTTATGAAACAAGAGACATGAATTTGAAGTTGAACATCTCCCATGGCCTGAAATAATAATATTGCAAAAATATAATACTGCATGAAACAAAAATTTGTTAGGTCATCTTCACACTTTTAAAAGGGACTTGACATTAATGTGTGATTGTCATATTGTGTTAACAGGCTGTATCTGTATGCTTTATTGCTACTTTTTATTTGTTACTGTGCATTTCTGTGCCAACCATGAACTAATGTGAACTATCGTCATCATGTAGGGCGTATATCATCTCTGTGTTTGATGAGAATGAGTTAAAGAGTCTCTCTCTCTCTCTCTCTCTCTCTCTCTCTCTCTCTCTCTCTCTCTCTCTCAGATACCATATGACAATCTCTCAAGTAAATTCTCTCATGAAAGACAAACAATGGCTTTTCCTTTATTATCATTATGCATTAATGGTACATTTGTGGTAATGCTTTAATGTGTTCATTAATGGTTTGAGGTAATGGATACATTAGTGTATATCTGACATCTTAATGGATGAGGATTCTCCTCTGTGCTATTAAAAGACATAAGAAATACCTGATAATGAATCATTCATCTCTACAAATGATTTTTTTTTTTTCAGCAGTATGGGTATTAGGAATGTACTCGCTTCCTATAGCGTGGTTTTGGTTCTTGTAGCACAAAAGATTTTTCCCACAAACTGATAAAATGTATGTACCTTGAATGCTAAGTTGCTTTGGATAGAAGCATCTGCCAAACGCATACATTGTCAGATGTGTCAGTGCATATGAATCCAGAACTTCATTATTCTGCTTCCCATAATCATATTACAGTCATCCAGCAGACACGGTTATATAATCAACAGAACACACATTAGATATGATCCGCTCTGCCGAGTATATCCGGCGATAATGCATGGCTGAGTCCTTTACCCAAGGGCACAGTTTTAGCAGAGGCGCTGCTATATGTTCTAATGGCCTTCTCTGATCTAGATTAGACACACTTCCAGCAATTGTTTTATTTGAAAATCTAAGGCACTGGTATTCCATCTGCCTGATTGGTTTTGGCTTTTTACTTGCGCATGTGTGTTTTTCTGTGATTGTGACGCTGTTGTAAATGCTGAGTTATAGCTTGAAGCAGCCCGTAAATTGAAGTGTCACCAACAGCTTGCCTGTTTAGTCTTTTTTTTTCTCTGGTCTCAGTTAAAAGGATGGGAGAGAATAGCCCAGGAGGGATAAAACGAATGGGTCCCTCTCTTTTCCTTTTGTTCATTTTCAGTGGAGGGGTATTTTTAGTTGTGGGTCAGATTCTGCAGCTGAAAGAAAGAAGGTTGAGTGAATTCTAACCTAATGTCTCTTAAAGCTGGTTGGCATATGAAAGTGCCCTTCAACTTGCAGGAACAGGTTTCTGGCACCAAAACATTTGTATTTAGTTTTACATGACCATTTTTTACCTTCTCTCTGTCCATTGTTTAAGTTGGCATTTTTTGGCTTCTTTACCTTGGCGATTTCTATATAAATGCCGTCTGTTGTAATGGGCTAACATTCATATGAAATGCATGGCAATGCTAACTCATTAGAAACACGTTCGCTTTCAGGTCTAATTTAGTTTTTGCCTCCCCATCTTTCAATAACAGCCTTACATTGCAGGTAACACTTTATTATAATGTTCAGTTATACTGTAAGTCATTTATAAGTAATTAGTTAATGATGAACTAATCATTTACAAAACCTGACTATGTTCATAAATGATGAGTGTTATGCTAACGATTTACAAATATGTTGTAAGTTATCTAAAAAAATGTGTAAATCATGAAATAAATCAAACAGATTATTAGTAGATGGTAAATAAGTTACTTGTTGATATATAATTAATCAATTATAAATTTGTTACTAATCGTCATCTCTAGCGGGGTGAAAGGCGGTGACGATAGGGGTATACTAAAACGCGATTTTATCCGAGGGGAAAACCAAACAACTCACCACGGGAACGCAATTTCAACAGAGGGGGACAAAACAATACCCCCACCCCGTCACGTGATTTCAAGGGGGCCCACAGCAACAACCTGCACCAGGGCCCCGGATACCCCAGCTTACACACATTTGTAAATCGTTAGCATACCACTTATTAATCATTTATGAATGTAGAGTCATGTTTAAATGATAAGTTCATCATTAACTAATAACTTACTTATAACTGAACATAATTAAAAAGTATTACCTTAACATTTCTTATTTTTATCAATGTTGAAAACCATTGTGCTGCCTAATATGTTATGGAAACCATGGTACTGTTTTTTTTTTTTTTTTTTTTTTTTTTTTTTTTTGCTGAAAAGTTCAAAATATCAGCATTTATTTTTACACAATACATCAAACTTTTAAGATCATGGAGAAAATATATACATATATTGGTATATTTTTACTATATGACCCCGTTAAATCTCCACCAAAAAAAAAAAAAAAAGCCTTTTGGTACATCACCAGATTTAAATTCTTTTACACAAGAATGCTTATTTCTTGGAAAATTTGACTGGGCTAAAGCAGAGAAATTGCTCATTTAGTGTTGAGCAATTTCCCCTCCCCCCCCCCCCCCCCCCCTCAGTCTGCTCCAAATGAGTTTAAGCTTGTCAGTCTGGGTTAGCTCCAAAGCTGCTGTATTTAATTTTGTCAGGCACAGAGGAGCATTCCACACATATTTCATGAATATTAACCTGATTCTCTTAACATTTAGCATTAACATTTTTATTAACATACAGATGAATGATGTTGGCCAAGATCAACAGCTTTGTTTTGCTGTGTACTGAATCCAACCAAGGCGTGAAAAAAAAAGGTTACAAAAAGTCAAATGTTCAAAAATGTCCAAATCTAAATCATAAATGCTTAAAAAATGGGGTTGGGTTTAGAATTTAGACTTTCAGTCCCCTATTTTAACGATCTAAGCGCATGGTCTAAAGCGCACGGTGCAAATGCAACTTTTGGTAGTTTAACGACGGGAAAAATGGTCGCCGCGCCCGGTGCATGGTCTAAAAAGGTTGTCCCTAATCTCCTAATGAGGATTGTTTGTGTTTTGGGCGTAACGTGCAACAAACCTATCAGAGTCTCATCTCCCATTCCCTTTAAAAGCCAGTTGTGCTTGTGCCATGGCGGATTCGCTATTTACATGGCAGAATTTGTAAGCGAAAATGCAAAAACGTTCTGCACTCTAAAAATCTTTTATTATAGACAGGAGATAAAGTTAACAAACGTTTCGGCTCTTTGCCTTCATCAGTGTGACCGTTTTACTTATTCTCAATTACTATATAGAAAGCACGCTGCAGGTCTTCAGGTGACCGTGATCATGATCAAACAATCAAATAATTAGTCCTCAGACTCCAGTTCTGAGGTCCATCTGAAACAGTGGATAATGATTATAAACAATTTTGGAATTTGCAAGCGGAAAAACTGAATGCTTCTCTAGCGAGGAAACGGATCTGCTCATGCGCAAGGTTAAAGCGCGCGAGCAGACCATCTACTGGACAAAGTGTATGCACGGTGTGAACCCGTCTATAGGTGCAAATTACTAATGCGCTCTTTAAATAACAAAAAAAATATTGCGCCATTGACTTTTGACGTATTTCAGTTGCCTCAAAATAGCAATGCTCCAAAAATGCACCTGAACACACCTCTTTTTCAGACCAGCAGACCAATGTTTTCAGATAAACATTACATGGGTGCACAGATGGGCGCAAATGCATTTGCCTTTTAAACAACGTGGTGCAGGACGTGAAAATGATAACTGCGTCAGGCTGAAACTAGCAAAAAAACACTTGTCGCGCCTGGCGCCGCATTACGACAGGTTTATGATAGGGCCCTCAAACTCAATAATAATTCTACAAGAGTCTCACAACGGCATAGTCAGCACCTGATTTCTGTGCTTTCAGTCCCATGAGGCCTCACAGGAAGTCAGTACTACAGAGGTGTGTGGCAGGTGGGCCAACAAGCAAGCAGTGATTCTGTTTAACAGAGCAGTAAATCCAATTTAGCACTGCTTATCCTCACTCATCCTCACTTTTTCACAAAGGAAATGGTCACAAACACCTGTTTTGTTAACATCCTAACAGGTACCCCAAGAAGATGCAGTGCTATCTATAGGGGTTCCTTCCCCTAAATTAATTGAGTGTATTTGTGTTTAACTGTTAATTTGGCCTTATAAACATTCACAGCTGCACCGAAAAGTTAAAATGTATGTTATAAAAAAAATGTATTCGTTTTTCTCATCTTTCTGATGCAATGCCCCCTCTCTCAGTTTCTCTCTCCTTCTGTTCAGATGAATCTAGGTGGGGTTTTACTGGCTTGAAAGCCAAAGCAGTGTTAATAATTATTCTGGTGTATTTTCTGTCAGCGCAAGACCATAAATACTTCTTTGCACATTCTAGTAATCTCAATTGCCCAATGTGCCTCACTAAATCCCAGTTGCAGTGCCGCTTGAGAAACATCACCTAACTGTATCCCTGCGGTTCCATCCCAGTACATCAGGAATCTGTTTTTTCTGAGCACCTGCTGTTGTGTCATAAGGCTTTATTCTGTTACATTCAGTTCACTAACCTCATTCTATCATAGTCCTATTCTGTGTCTCCTGCATTGTTTCTCCCTTTTGGATCCAACCCCATGTAGAAACATGCTCTGCATTTGTGTGAATGAGTGTTTTTGACTAATGATCAAAGAGCTCTGGTTCTAAAGGTTTTCCATTGTCCTTGCTATTGAATGCAGTATTCGACCTGAAAAGAGCCACATAGTGTTATAGATTTATATAATTTTGTACATTGTATACAGGGAACCCTTATGGTGTGAAGAGTGCCACCTGTATGTTCGGCCCGTATCAGTTTACACAGACATTGTAACTAAAGAACTTATAGTAGAATCCCAATCACGGAAAACGTGTTTCTGAGTAAAAACAATTGTAATTGTAAGATATAAAGTCACAATTACAAGAAACAATGTATCGATTGATAAGATATGTTTTGATTTTGAAGATATAAATTCACATTGTGAGTATTTGCAGCGTGTCTCTGTATTTGGTTGCACTGCTGTTTTTTTTTTGTGTGTTTTTTTGCATGTTTTCTTCAGTTGCAGCGCATTGAGCTTTCTCCGCCACTGTACAATTTACATAAAACAAGGGAATTAAGTTATGGTAGGAAATTCTTAATTTGTTAGCACAATATCTTCTCATGTGCATGTCCAATCATGTGCTGCATTCTGTAACACATACATTTGTAATTTCCTTTATTTTTATTTTCAGTCATGCACAACTGGCAGAAAACAAATTGCACTATGTTTGACAACATGTAGATTTAAACTTAAATTTTTGTGGTTTGTAGTTTTGAGAGAACAATGAGCTAAAAAAGGTTACAACAGCAGGGTTCTATGCAATTGATAATAATTTGTTAGATTTATAGCGCTTCAGAAAGTGGGGGAATCTGCTTACGCAAGTACAGCTCTTGTCTGCATAATCTCTAAAACTGTTTGCTGAGCATACAGTGCCATGCAAAAGTCTTAGGCATGTTAGTATTTTCAAACACACACACACACACACACACACACACACACACACACACACACACACACACACACAGCTGTGTTTTTGTGATATGAGGACATTCCATAGGCGTAATGACTTTTATACTGGACAAACTGTATATTCTATCCCCCTACACTGCCCCTATCCCTAAACCTACCCATCACAGGAGACAGGCTGCATTTTTACATTTAAAAAAAAAAACATTGTTTTTTATGTTTTTTAAGCTATTTGAAATATGAGGACTCATGCAATGTCCTCATATATCACGTGTAAGTTGTAATACCAGTGTAATATGCATGTCATTATACACATTTGTGTCCTCATATATCACAAAAACAAGAGCACATACACACACACAAAAAATGGTTTTAAGCCAGTTATTTTTATCTGTTGCTGTAGTGTGTCAGTAGGAAATATCAGTTTACCTTTCCACACGTTCCTTTTGCAATTAATTGTAATAATCCAGTGAGATTTTTGTGTGTACAAGGAGTCTGACAACAGCCGATATGATCCACACGGAGACTTTACTGAGGGCAAGCAAGAGATGATAAGGGCCTGTGGTAGAGAAGGAGGGGAACCAAGCTTCTGTGCAAACATTTTCATAATTGCTGAAATTCTTCATTGTCACAGTGCCACAAGTCTCTCGTCCTTTTTTCCCCTCTTGACACACTCTTTTTCAAGCATCACACTGAAATTAACCTCTTTTTTCATTGATTTGAAACATTGTACATAGGCAGCAATTCCGTGCATTACACAAATAGCAATAATCACAACATAGGCTCATTGGAAATATCTGCCTCCTATGTAGATTTTTGTCAAATTTACGTAGAGGTCCAATAACTTACCTATTCATATACAATTCACTGCAGTTTCCAGCTGAAATGTATGGTGGCCGAGAAAGCTCAACGCACTGCAACTGAAGAAAACACATGCAAATAAAAATAAAAAAACGCATGCAAATAGAAATAAACGCATGCAATTAAAAAAACACCCGCAAATTAAGAAAACATCTTCATCAGTTTCACAACACACGTGAGCTCCAAATACTCACAACACCACCCAAATACAGAAACGCGCTGCAAAAGCTCAAAACACAAATACAGAAACGCGCTGCAAATAACACAGACCACAATGGAAATGTTTCCAGAGGAACCAAATAAGTGACGAACCCGGCTGGGACGTGCTGGTGCTTACAGCTTAAAATTCTACTTTATGTATTTATTTATTTTGGAAAACATACAGAGATTACATTTTTATGACATACAACTTGTATACAATATACAAAATGTGTTAACAATATGTTCAATGTCATCAGAATACAAATGAGAAAAGAACAATGAGCTGAAAACTAAAATTAAATAAATAAAAAAGATAGAGAGGAAGAACATGAAGGAAAGATATTTATCTTTTTATTTTATTTACGATATTTATCTGCCGTCTGCCCTTCAAAAGGAGTAGGGCATAGGGAAGCTCACGAGCAATAAGCACGTCCCAGCCGGGTTCGTCACTTATTTGGTTCCCCTGGAAACATTTCTGTTGTGGTCTGTGTTATTTGCAGCGCGTTTCTGTATTTGATTGTGTTGTGAACTTTTGCAGCGCGTTTCTGTATTTGGAGCACACCTGTTGTGAAACTGATGATGATGTTTTTTTTTCATTTGCACGCGTTTTTTTTTTCTATTTGCACGCGTTTTTTTCTATTTACATGTGTTTGCATCAGTTGCAGCACGTTGAGCTCTCTCGGCCACCGTAGGAATGAACACTACTGGCAGTAAACACCAACAACTTTTATTCCTTATCACACAAATTATGATTACAGGTGCAGATTATCGATTAATAAAGACTAATTTCGCTGTGCTTCCTTGCACAATACTATGTTATTGCTCCTGTGTTACTGTAGTGCATGACTTGTATGAACAAATACATTTTGACATTTGCATAACATAACCAGCTCCATATATGGCTTTTTTGACATAGTAAACTTGTTCGGTAGCTCACCTGGTACAGTTCCACAACAGACTTTTAGCATCACTCACTGGAAATGAGAAATTTGTCACAAAACGTGCAAGAAGCAACGTAATATAATTTTGCAGAAATGTCACCCTGGTTCCCTTTCGAGGGAACTCGCACTGTGTCATTGAAAACGACTCTTTGGGGACGCTCCCTTAGCGTGCGCCTCTGAAGTATGAATGAAACTAATCCAATCCTGATTGGTGTTGCGTCATGACGTAACATGTGACGGCACATAAAAGTGACGCCGGCACACACACACATTAGCTTTCGCTCTTCAGCAAGCGCTCTCTGTGAAACTGTCTGTCTTATTTGGTGTTGTTTTGTCTGTGCAAAGCTCTATATTATGCCGAGTGAACAATACACTACGTGTGTGCACCCCTGCCCTAGATATCTCATGGGTGGGGACACGCATCAGTTGTGTGTGTATTGTTTAGGAGCGCAGCACGCACAGGCAGCTCTCGAGAGGGCTGCCTGTGAACACTGTGAAGCACTTCCTATTAGAGTGCTGTGCTCCCGCTTGGATATATTATTTTCTGATGATGGCCAGGCTCGCGATCCCCGCGATTCGGGTCCCGCGTCCGTTGAGGCGGCGCGGCGGCTTAGATCTTGGGTATTGCAGAAGGATCTCGCGGATGAGAACGAGACTGCTGAGGCACTTTTTCGTTCATCATCCGCAGATTCTATGACACTCGTTCACGACGCAGAAGCCAGGGGCTTCTTCTGCCCGTGACGAGTGCCCGGTGCTCGAGCTATCTGTTTTTAATGAAGTAGATGTGCTCAGCATCGGGAACGAGCAACATGAGTCACACTCGCCGGCTCATGTTTCTGCTCATGTGGCCAGACTTAAAAATTAAATAAATAAATATAAATATATATATATATATATATATGTATATCAGCTGGCCACAAAATAAGCAGGATGATCCCCATCAAAGCAAGCTAGACAAGAGATTCCTGCAGCACCGTTCACAACCTCAGCGCCGGGGCTTTCCGTTTTTTCCCAGATCTTCATAAAGAGCTAGATCCCGGGAAAAATCCCACTCTTTACGTATCTCATCACATTCATTATATGATTATTCGAATGTGGTGGGTGCGAGAGAGGCGGGTTAAGGCAAGATGACGCTATCTTTCTCTTGATGCGGCATCTTCGCTTAAAGCCCCGGTGCTGCCCAACAAACCGTGCAGGGACACCTCTGCACTGGTTGGCCGGGCTTATATGGTGGCTGGTCAGGCTGGTGCATGCCTGCACTCTATGACGATTTTGCAGGCGTACCAGGCCGATCTTCTTAAAGATCTAAATGAGGGCGAGGGACCAACTCCTGCTGACTTCGCGGAGTTGAGAAGAGCCACAGATTTGTCTCTCCGGGCCACTAAGGAGACGGCACGTGCCATTGGCCGCTCTATGTCAACTATGGTGGCTACGGAGTAAATAAGAATCCGGTATAAAGAGAAAGACAAATATTTTCCGTTGGACGCTCCGCTATCACCTTCTGGCCTGTTCTCCGCTGTCACTGCAGTCGTCGACAGGTTTCAGGAAGGGGAAAAAACAGTCAGCGGACTGAGGCCGATTTTAGATCTAAGGCTTTTGAATCGTTCTTTGAGGAGATTCAGGTTCAAAAGGCCTACCATTCCAATTATCGTGAACCAAATCAGATCCGTGGACTGGTTTGTCACGATAGATCTAAAAGATGCTTATTTTCATGTCTTCATCCTTCCATGTCACAGGAGGTTCCTGAGGTTCGCTTTCGGGGGCGAAGCATACCAATATCGGGTTCTTCCGTTCGGCCTAGCACTCTCTCCCCGCACGTTCACTATGTGTATGAATGCGGCTCTGGCTCCACTGAGGCTTCAGGGCATCCGTATACTGAATTACATCGACGACTGGCTCATATTGGCGCAGTCTCGAGGAATGGCAGTTCGGCATCGAGATGTCGTCCTTGGCCACATTCAGAACCGAGGGTTGAGACTCAACACTAAGAAAAATGTGTTGGACCCAGCTCAGAAGACTACTCTTCTGGGCGTGGTATGGAATTCGGTTACGATGCGGGCACGTATGTCTCCCGCACGTATTGAATCCATCTTGGCCATGGTGTCAGGGATAAAGCTAGGCCAGGCCATCACTGTAAAGCAATTTCAAAGACTGCTGGGCCTCATGGCAGCGGCATCCAACATAATTCCTTTGGGCCTTCTTCACGTGAGGCCCCTTCAGTGGTGGCTCAAAGCCAAGGGGTTTTCCCCCAAGGGGAATCCGTTCCGTATAATAAAGGTTACGCGCAGATGCCTTAGTTTCCTATTAATATGGAAGAAACCTTGGTTCTTGTCCCAAGGGCCAGTGTTAGGGGCGTCGTGACGCCGGAAAACCGTTTCGACAGACGCTTCCCTTACTGGCTGGGGCGTGGTCATGGACGGCCGCTTTGCCAGGGGTCTGTGGCAGGACCATCATCATTCTTGGCATATAAATTGCCTAGAGATGTTGGCTGTGTTCAGGGCTCTGAGGAGCTTCCTCCCAGACATCAAGGGTTACCACGTCTTGATACGTTCGGACAATACATCAGTGGTAGCTTATCTGAACTGACAAGGGGGACTCAGATCGCGCCCTCTATCCAGATTGGTGCATCAGATTATTTTATGGTCCTAAGGGAAAATATTATCTGTAAGAGCAATATATGTCCCGGGGGTTCAGAATCAGGGAGCAGACATCCTGTCGAGACAGGGGCTGAGGCCCAGGAATGGAGACTCCATCCAGAGGTGGTGGAGTTGATATGGCAGAGGTTTGGACCAATGGAAGTGGATTTGTTCGCGTCTCGATCGACGTCCCACTGTCCACTTTGGTTCTCCCTCACTCATCCAGCCCTGCTGGGGTTGGATGCCATGGTATAGGCCTGGCCGAGGCTTCACCTGAACGCGTTTCTCCTGATTCCTCTGCTCCCGGGAGTCCTGGAGAGGATCCGTCAGAAGGGCATCAGTCTTCTTCTTCGGCCCGTTTTGGCCGGCCCGAGTATGGTTTTCGGACTTAATTTCACTCCTGATAGCTCCGCCATGGCAGATTCCTCTGAGGAGGGATCTGTTGTCTCAGGCGGAGGGCACTACATTCCATCCTCGTCTGGAGCTATGGAAATTGTGGGTCTGGCCTCAGAGGGGGCTCAGTACCTAGATGCTGGTCTATCATCTGGGGTGGTCGAAACCATACGTATCTCTAGGACTCCGTCTACTAGGAGATTATATGGCCTCATGTGGAATGTTTTTCCACTTGGTGTAGAGAACTTGAGTTAGGCCCAGTTAACTGCCCAATGGCTTCAGTTCTGGAGTTTCTTCAAGATTGTTTCTCTGCGAATCTCTCCCCATCCACACGTAGGGTGTACGTGGCTGCCATTGCGGCGTTCCATGCACCATTAAATGTTGGGCCTTTGGGGAGGCACCAACTGGTCATACTATTTCTCCATGGTATTTGGAAGATGAGACCGACAGTCAGGTCCAGGGTTCCTTCCTGGGACATGGCGGTGGTTCTCGAAGGGCTATCCCTGGCTCCCTTCGAATACCTCCAGTCGGCTTCGCCTAGGACCTCACGTTCAAGATAGCCTTTCTCTTAGCTATTTCTTTAAAGAGACTGGGAGATCTCCAAGCCCTGGCATTATCGCCAGCTTGCTTGGGGTGTGCCCCCGGCGGAGTTAAGGCCATCCTGCATCCGAGACCCAGCTATGTGCCTTAAGTGCAATTTAACATGGCTAGGTCCATGGTCCTGTAAGTATTTCATCCTCCACCTCATGTGTCGGCAGAAAAGGAGAGGTTCCTTGCTCTGCCAGTTAGAGTTCCGAGTATTTACCTTGAGAGGTCCTCTTCTTGGAGGAGGTCGGACCTACTGTAGTGTGTTTTGGGTCACCTATTAGGGGCTCCCGGCTATACAACCCATAAGTAGGCCTACAAGGTGCGCAATTTGCCTTCACCTTTGGCCGTAAGGGCTATTTCTACTAGAGGCATGGCGTCCTCCAGGGCCCTCCTCTCAGGAGTGCCCCTCCAGGAGATCTGTGAGGCAGCCGGTTGGGCTACTCCGCACACTTTTACCTCCGCACACCTCCCTAGTACGCCTGGCGCACGTGTGCTCTCGTCCTAGCTGAGTGCCTGAGATCAGTTTCACTCTAGGGCAGGCCTTTTTTGGTGCGTGGCCTAGTGGGCATTTGTTCCCCAAAGAGTCGTTTTCAAAACCCCTCGAAAGGGAACGTCTCGGGTTATGACCATATGTCAAAACGACTTTATGTCGTTTTGCCACGCCCCTCAGTGCCTAGGAGCGGCTTGCTTCATCGCGAGGCTAATGTGTGTGTGTGCCGGCATCACTTTTATGTGCCATCACATGTTACGTCATGACGCAACACCAATCAGGATTGGATTAGTTTCATTCATACTTCAGAGGCACACGCTAAGGGAGCATCCACAAAGAGTCGTTTTCAACGACGCAGTGTCTCGTTCCCTTCTCAGGGAACAGGGGTTATAGTCATAACCCGAGACGTTTTCCAATGTGCCTGGGTTGGATAATCATGCTGAGTGCACAGTATACTCGTATACTACAATTAATTTCAATAGCTGGTATAGCTGGTGTGTGGTGAGCGCACTGGCGCCGTTGTACCGTGGCTGCCGTCGCATCATCCAAGTGGATGCTGCACACTGGTGCTGGTTGAGGAGAGAACCCCTGATATGATTGTAAAGCGCTTTGGGTGTACAGTAGTACATATGAAAGCGCTATATAAAATGCCTCATTCATTCATTCAATAGCTTTTGCTGTTAGCATTTTGCTATGCTAACAGTGTGATACTCTAACAAGCATAAAAAGCACAGCACATGAACTAGTCTCGTCACAATGTATTATCTGATTGCTTTACTTAGGATACATGTGAATAATTCTCTTTCTTTTGCAGTTCTCTTGCAAAAAACAAAAAAAATGAAGTATGTTGTATGGGCACATATTTAGCGCTGCACATTGCTCGGTTCCTTGAAGGGAGACCGAGTGCATGCATAACAATTAAAGGATATGCTAATGTGCATTTTCCTTTGTCCCTACTGTGCATTTGTTCAAAGGCACTTCTAATTGATGTTTCTGTTCTTTCATTCTCACTCCAACACGTTCACACTTTCTGCATATCAATGATTGCGCAGTGGAAAAGCCCCCTGGTGCTTTAACAGAGGTGTGCATTTTTATTTATTTTTTTGTGGCGGAAAAAATACATGGCTCTCTTTCATCTTCAGGTAAAATTTTGAAAGAGAAGAAAATCTTGAGAGATGTTTTCATTGATATAATTCACTTTACCTTATTGATGTTTAAGCGAGTTTTCCTGTGCTGTGGTTACCCTTTGATTCAGTTTGGTGAGTCACACACTCTCTCACAGACTCTCAAAAGAGAATTTTGTCTGGTAAAACGGTTTCAAATAATTTTTTCAGTGTTCCCAGCCAGCTCGGACTGGATCTGTTTTCAAGGATGAGGGTCCCTATGTTCATGTTGTCTGATTTAAACTCATACAAAAGGGCTGAGCAGAAGCCCTGGGTAAACACAAAGGTTTTGTTCTCTAATCCAAGGTTTTTTTATTTGTATTTTAGATGCTACAGAGTACAGACCCCCAAATATAATTGATTATCCTTGAGTATAATTTACTCATAAGTAAAAACCCAGTTTATACTGTGAAAAATTAGAAATGTGTAAAATATTTGAAAATTAGAAAACTACTCACTATACTGTTCTGTTGGACTATTTATTTATTTAAATCAAACCAAATGTATTTTTTTTTTTTTATTCAAATATTCTATTTAAATTTTTATTATTTTTTTTTTTACACTGTTTTTCTCCAAACTTTTCCACTGCACTCTCTTGGAGCCAAGTTTGGATATCCCTGCTCTAATAATAGGTGTTTACAACAGTTAGAGAGTTTTCTGTTATTTGCTGTAATACTTTAACAGGTTTCTTTTGTTTATTGGCACTTACTGTAATGGCAGACACACAGATGGAGGGATGGATGGAAGAACGATTGACTAGATGTTTGGATGGTCGGACGGATAAACAAGTGGATGGATGGACAGATGGATGGGCAGACAGAAATGGATGGATGAAATAGAGAAGTGAATGTAGAAACAATAACTAACACTATAGGACTTGCAATCATTTTAATGAATGCATGTTTGTTGGAGACTGCAATGAAAACTGGGAAACGAGCACAAAACTTGAGAATAACAATTTTGTTTGTATTCCACAGACAATGCCCAGATGCAAATGTGACCTGGGGTAGTGTGCATATGCTGGTGCATTTTGTGTGCGCTTGGAGCCTCATCAAAGCCGCTGCTGTGTGTATGCCTGCAGTGTGGGACTGAGTCTTTGTGTGTGTGGCTCCAGGGGAAACAGGCATTGAATTTGTGTCTCTGCAGTAGCTCTCTCATTATTCTCAAATCGCAGTATGGCACTGGTGTCATGCACATCTATCTCAAGCACAGCTGTAGATGTATTCCGTATGAGCCTGTAACAGTTAAGTGGCATCTTAACGAACGATCCATGTCTCCATTACAAGCAGTTTTGAACAAAATATCACTATTATCTGACTCGTATCACCAACTTAGGTGTCCTGAAATATGGCTGCATTTACACTGCAGGTCTTGATGCCTAATTCTGAATTGTTGACTATATCCGAATTTTTGACATCCAGCTTACATCCATGGCGGATCCATGGCGCTCATGCCATGGCGGATTCCCTATTTACATGACGGAATGTGGTTAAAATGCGGAATGACGAGGTTAAAGCGCGCGAGCATACCATCTTATGGGACAAAGTGTATGCGCGTTGTGGACCCGCCTATAGGTTACTCGTCATTCCTCCCTGCCTATAGGTTACTCGTCATTACTAACGCGCTCTTTAAATAACAAAAAATATTGCGCCATTTATTTTAGACCAGGTTTCAGTTGGTCAATGGCGCTGTCAAAAAATAGCAATGCACCAACAATGTGCTTTAACACACCCAGTTTTTAGACCAGCACGCCCATGGGCGCACAAATGGGCGCAAATGCATTTGCTATTTAAACGCAGAACGTGAAAATGATAACTGCGTCGATCTGAAACGTCTCGGTTACATATGGTAACCCTCGTTCCCTGAGGGAGGGAACGGAGACGTAGGTCAGACTGACCAATAGGAATCTCGCTAGAGAGGCCAATCTACTTCGAGTGAAACTAAAACAAGCCAATGCACATTGGCATGCAATCATTTGCATCAGCTGCGCGTCCTCGTCAGCGCGGGTATTTAACAGCAGCTGTTATGATTGCACACTAGTTTTTTGCTGAGGAGCCAAACCTGAAAAAGCTGGCCGCCCCAGCGGGCGGCAGCAGATGTGGCGACGGGACCTACGTCTCCGTTCCCTCCCTCAGGGAACGAGGGTTACCATATGTAACCGAGACGTTCCCTATCGGTCAGTCACTACAACGTAGGTCAGACTGACCAATAGGAATCCCTACCAAAGCGCCACAGCTGCTGCATCCCATCCAGTGCCCCATGCAAGCCTCTACACCTTCTTGCCTAGAAGGACGATAGGAGGAGGCTACACACAGAGTGTATCTGTCACTGTTGTTCCGTAATAACCCATACAGTGAGATATTGGATAACACTGGGAAAGCGTGCCCTTCAGTTAGGAAGGAGGACGCTGCGGAAACCACTTACTTCAAGGAGTTATGTGGGGAATACATATGGACTAGCCCGAAGGCTGTACTACATATGAGATAGTGGGTGACTTAGCCCAAGGGAAAGACACGGGCTTCCGTTAGGAGCAGCCGTGGAAAATACACACATATGGGATCCCCGTAGGGTCATACATATGGAACCCAGCCCAGATCCGGTTCTCAAGGATTCAGCGGATAAAGGCCTGGCACCTGGATGCTCCGCCATGTTCGGGCTGAGGGGTTTTTGGAGGACTCAACAGGTTTTTCACTCTGGAGCAATAAGGGTGCACAGTAGGGTGCAGCAAGCCGACAGAGCCGGGCCTCTCGGTGCTTCTACCCGTTTAGGGTGAGAACACGGGAGGAGACCGGCTCTACACGTAGGCTATAATATCTAGCGAACGTGTTAGGTGTCGCCCAGCCCGCAGCTCTACAGATATCTGTTAGCGAGGAGCCACGTGCCAGCGCCCAGGAGGATGCAACGCCTCTCGTGGAGTGTGCATGCAACCTGAGCGGGCAGGGCACGCCTTGAGCTTGGTAAGCCAAGGCGATGGCATCCACTATCAAGTGGGCCATCCTCTGCTTGGAGACAGCCTTTCCCCTCTGCTGGCCTCCGTAACAGACAAGAGCTGGTCTGAGGTCCTGATGCTTTGAGTTCTGTCCATGTACATACGCAGAGCGCGAACGGGACAGAGCAAAGCCCGGGCTGGGTCTGCCTCCTCCAAAGGCAGCGCTTGCAGGTTCACTACCTGGTCTTTGAAGGGAGTGGTAGGAACCTTGGGCACATAGCCAGGCCGGGGTCTTAGTACCACATGGTTGTCACCCGGCCCGAACTCTAGGCACGATTCGTCGACCGAAAATGCGTGCAGGTCTCCTACCCTCTTGGCAGAGGCCAGTGCAACCAGTAGCAAAGTCTTCATGGAAAGAAGCTTTAAGTCTACTGACTGCAGAGGCTCAAAGGGAACATCCTGAAGTGCTCGAAGCACCAGGGAAAGATCCCAAGAGGGTATGGAGGGGGGTCGAGGAGGATTTAATCTTCTCGCCCCCCTAAGAAACCTGACGGCCAGGTCGTGCTTCCCCACTGTTTTGCCATCTATGTGGTCGTGATAAGCTGAAATAGCGGCAGCATGTACTTTGAGGGTGGAGGGAGACAGCCTTCGCTCCAACCCTTGCTGCAAGAAGGAAAGCACAGACCCTATCGAACATCTCTAGGGGTCTTCTCGGCGAGAAGAACACCACTCGACGAACAGGTTCCACTTCAGGGCGTAAACACGTCTCATGGACGGCGCCAGTGCTGAAGTGATGGTGTTAAGTACCTCAGGGGGTAAGTCACCTAGAACCTCCACGTCCCGTCCAGGGACCAGACATGGAGTTTCCAGAGGTCTGGACGCGGGTGCCATAGGGTGCCCCGTCTCTGAGTCAGAAGATCCTTCCTCAGAGGAATGGGCCAGGGAGGGACTGTCCCAAGAAGCATGAGTTCTGGGAACCAAGTCCGGGTGGGCCAATAGGGAGCCACCAGAAGGACCTGCTCCTCGTCCTCCCTGACTTTGCACAGTGTCTGTGCAAGTAGGCTCACTGGGGGAAACGCATATTTGCGGAGGCCCCGGGGCCAGCTGTGTGCCAGTGCGTCCGTGCCGAGTGTTCCCTCGGTCAGGGAGTAAAACAGCTGGCAGTGGGAGGTCTCTGAAGAGGCAAACAGGTCTACCTGAGCCTCTCCGAACTCTCTCCAGATCAGCTGAACCACCTGGGGGTGGAGTCGCCATTCTCCCGGAAGCACAGCTCGTGATAGCTCATCGGCCACACGGTTGAGCACGCCAGGGACATACATGGCACGAAGCGACCTCAGACGCTTCGGACTCCAGAGGAGGAGATGGCGGGCGAGTTGCGACATGCGACCGGAGCGTAGACCACCTTGTCGGTTGATGTACGCCACGGTCGCAGTGTTGTCCGTACGGACCAGCACGTCCCTGCCCCGTAGCGGCCTTTTCAGGCGGCTCAGAGCGAGATGTACTGCTAGCAACTCGAGGCAATTGATGTGCCAATGCAGTTGGGGAGCCGTCCACACCCCTGACACTGCATGCCCGTTGTACGTGGCACCCCAGCCGGTGGCAGAGGCATCTGTGAAAACCACAGCATGCCTGGAGACCTGTTCCAAGGGGACTCCTGCCCGAAGGAACAAGAGGTCGGACCACGGGCTGAAGGTCTGGCGGCAGGCCGGTGTGATTGCCACCCGGTGAGTGCCGCGATGCCACGCCCATCTCGGGACTCGGCCGTGAAGCCAGTGCTGAAGCGGTCTCATATGAAGCAAGCCGAGCAGAGTTACCGCTGCTGCCGCTGCCATATGCCCCAGGAGCCTCTGAAAAACTTTCAGTGGGACCGCCGTCCTGCCTTTGAACGTGTTCAAGCAGTTCAGCACCGACTGAGCGCGCTGCTCTGTGAGGCGCGCTGTCTGTGCGACCGAATCCAACTCCATACCGAGAAAAGAGATCCTCTGCACAGGGGCGAGTTTGCTCTTTTCCCAGTTGACCTGAAGGCCCAACTGGCTGAGGTGCGTGAGCACGAGGTCCCTGTGTTCGCATAACTGATCTCGAGAGTGTGCTAGTATAAGCCAGTCGTCGAGATAGTTGAGGAGGTGAACGCCCTGTTCTCTCATGGGAACAAGGGCCCCCTCCGTGACTTTCGTGAAGACACGGGGAGACAGGGACAGCCCGAAGGGCAGGACCTTGTACTGATATGCTCGACCCTCGAACGCAAAGCGCAGAAACGGCCTGTGTCGAGGAAGAATCGAGACATGAAAGTACGCGTCCTTCTGGTCGATCGCTGCAAACCAATCTTGGGGACGGATGCATCCGAAAATGCGTCTCTGCGTGAGCATTTTGAACGGTAGCTTGTGGAGGCTCCGATTCAAAACTCGCAGATCCAAGATCGGTCGTAACCCACCACCTTTCTTGGGTACAATGAAGTAGGGACTGTAGTGCCCTGACCTCATATCGGCTGGAGGGACCGGCTCTATCGCGTCCTTCGCCAGTAGGACTGCGATCTCCGCACGCAAGACATGGGCATCGGCTGCTCTCACTGTAGTGGAGTGGATGGCCCGAAACTTGGGGGGACGCCAGGCGAACTGAATCGCATAGCCGAGCCTGATGGTCCGAATGAGCCAGCGAGACGGACTGGGGAGCGCTAACCAGGCTCTCAGAGACCGTGCAAGCGGGACCAAAGGGACTGTAGGCATACCCGGAGTGGGGCAGCGAGGTGGAACACAGGGACGCGGCTCGGGAGGCTCTCTCTGGGAGGCGGCCCGTAGCAGGGTCTGTGTGTGCTGTGCAGCACTTACCTGGTTCCACGGGGCAGGAGGTGCAGGAGGTGCAGGAGGCGGCTCGGTGGTGTTCTCGAACTGCACACTGCTGCTCACTGGCGACAGAGGAGGCGGATGAGAGTGGTGAGGATTCTGTCCCCCCACTGCTCTCCGGGTCCTCTTCGGACCCAGAGATGGTAGAAACTGCTCTTTTATTGAAAATTTGGGTACCGCTGGTTTTAAGGCCAGCGGCGGAACACAAACAAAACGAAACACAGGATTTTCCACCCGGCCCTCTTCCGGGGGAGGGAGCGATGCGGTCATCGTCTCCTGGAGAGCAGTCCCTTCCATCTCCGGGTCGCCCGTCCTAGGGCCGCTTACCCCTGGCTTTGCCGCCCCTCTTGGCGGGGGCCTGGACGGGCGGGGCGCCCTGCCTGCGACTGGCTCCACGGCGCCGCTTAGGTGGAGGCTGCTGCTGCGGCACGGGAGCAGGGGCAGACGCAGGAGGATGCCCTCGGCGACGAGCAGACTGAGGTGCCGCGGGCGGCGGGGTGGAGGCAGCAGCTGGCCGCCGCGGCAGGATGTGTTTGATGGCCTCCGTCTGCTTTTGTACAGCCGAGAACTGCTGGGCGAAGTTCTCGACCGCGTCGCCGAAGAGGCCGGTCTGGGACACAGGGGAGTTGAGAAACCGGAGTTTGTCAGACTCCCTCATGTCAGCCAGACACAGCCAGAGATGGCGTTCCTGGACCACCATGGTGGACATCGCACGACCCACCGACCGCGCGGTCACCTTCGTCGCACGAAGCGCGAGGTCCGTCGCGATGCGAAGTTCCTGAAGAACTTGGGGATCGTGACCACCCTCGTGCAGGTCCTTCAGTGCCTTGGCCTGATGGACCTGCAGCAACGCCATGGCGTGCATGGCAGAGGCAGCTTCCCCACAGGCCTTGTAAGCCTTGCCGGTTATATCCGACGAGTACTTACAGGCCCGGGAAGGGAGACACGGTTCTCCACGCCAAGTGGAGTTAGGGCACAGTTGCATAGCAACGGCCCGTTCCACTGGCGGGATGCACGTGTATCCCTTAGCTGCCCCGCCATCAAGGGTGGTGAGGGAGGAGGAGCCACCGGAACGGTTTCTGGCAGTAAAAGGTGCCGTCCACGTTCCCGTAAGCTCCTCATGCACTTCCGGGAAGAAAGGCACTGGGGTGGGTTGCTGAGAACCAGCGCGCGCCACCCCGAGATACCAATCATCCAACCTCGAGGGTTCGGGACACGGTGGAGGATTCCACACGAGCCCGACCCCGTTGGCGGCCCGGGAGAGCATGGCCATCATCTCCGGGTCCGTCTCAGGCACCGCTGGCACCCCCGAAGGAGGCAGCGGTGCTGAGTCGTCGTCCGCAGAGAGGTCTGACCCACCCTCCGATGCAGCGATCGACATCTGGTCACTGGGAGCCCCAAAGGAGACAACCGGTACACACCTCGAGGATGGTCCAGCTTTCTCCAATGGAAGCTCAACTGGCTGCGGAGCATGAGAGGGGTGAGGGCTCCTAGGGGGTTGGTTCCCCAAAGAGAGATGCGCTCACCGTGATCCTCAGGTCACCCGCGCCCCCGCCCGAAGCAACCCTCTGAGGAGGATTGGAACGAGGCAGAGGCACGGGGACTCCGCCCCTTTGCAGGAACAGGAGTCTCGACCGTAGCTCCGCGATGGTCATCTTCCCACAATGGGTACATGACTCATCCACAAACGCTGCCTCAGCGTGTTCAATGCCCAGACACACGAGGCAGCGTTTGTGACCATCCTGTGAGCCCAGGTAACGACCACATCCAGAAACACACAGATAGAAAGTCATCTTTTTTTTTTTTTTTTTTAAAGACGCTCTCTATCTGTGTAAGCTCTTTTAGGGACTACTCTCACTGGTGCTGAAGCACGCAGGGGAACAGTCACTGCAAACACAGACGGGAATGTGCACCCGTCTGTGCGCTGTCTCTCTCTCTCGCTGGCAGGTCTTACCGGCTGTGAGAACAGCCTTTGAGCGCTGAACTGCGCACCTTACCAGCTGTTAAAACAGCTTTTTTGAATTTGCTAAAAAACTAAAGAAAAGAAAAAAGACAGAGACAGAAGAGAGAGGACACAAGACTGCTCGCGCTGCCGTGCTGTAACACCCGCACCAGATAAGGAGAGATCCAACGAAGGCTTGCCAAGTTTTCACACTCTGTAGAATTACCATGAAGCGTTTGGCTCCGAAGCAAAAAGCTAGTGTGCAATCATAACAGCTGCTGTTAAATACCCGCGCTGACGAGGACGCGCAGCTGATGCAAATGATTGCATGCCAATGTGCATTGGCTTGTTTTAGTTTCACTCGAAGTAGATTGGCCTCTCTAGCGAGATTCCTATTGGTCAGTCTGACCTACGTTGTAGTGACTGACCGATAGGGAACTAGCAGATAACACTTGTGTCGCGTCCGTTCAGGAATGAAGTGAATGGCTCTCTTTATGAATGGGCCATTGAATCATTGGTTCACCCGATTGATTCCCTCAAAACGCGGATTCATTCTGAAATGAAGCACCGCTGTGCATGGCTCGGAGTTGCACAACAGTTCTGCTCTGGCTTTATAGGTAATAGCAAAAGCAGACAAGAACTGTTGTATAAAATCAATATTTGAACTCGTGCTTTTCTGGACAAAAACAGCACTCGTTATATTGCGATATTGCAATAAATGATATTGCGCTTGTTACTCGTGTAATATTGCTTAACTAAATCATTATATAAATATGAGACAAAAACTTATACAGGGGTATTTTTGCCCTGATATCTTGAATTTTAGGTGCATTCTAACTGCATTCTATAAGCTACATCATGTAGTGAGTTGTCTGCCTGCTTCATGTTCGTCACCAATCAACTTTATGAAATGGGCGGGTTCGTTTAATACGTTAATAATTTTAATGCTTAATTTTTTTCATACATAACTAATTAATTAAATCAACGTGATAAAATATACAGCCCTAGTTTTCAATGATGTCAAATAAGCATTTGAACTTTAATGTAGAAGACATTTGTTTATTCATATTCATAAGCTATTGGATAATAACATGTAAATATTCAGACATCATCTGCTCATACCATTTAGGCTTGATTGGCTGCTTGTGTTCAAGCACTACCTGATGAATAACCCCACAGCAGAAACAAACACTCGTGTATAATGATATAGAAATGAAAGCTGAGTCACTGAAGTGACAGATCTGACAGAAGCCTCTGGATCTATATGACAAAACACTGAGTAATCACTGCTCTGGTTAACTGTCACTGCAAACTGGAAAAATTACTCGGCCGAGAGGTGACCTGAGACACCTGGTTACAAACAGTAAATTTTTTAAAGTTGACAGTGAGTGCGTGTAATTTGTCTGTATGTCTGTCTGAACCAGTATGAAAGATGCTGGATGCAAAGTTTACATGTTGCTCATATTTATCTCACCAAACATTTGCAGGGTCTTAAAGCAATTGTTCACCTGAAAATGAAAATTCCCTCATGTTGTTACAACCCAATTTAAACACCATAAAAGTGGTTCATACAACCTGTGCACTGTATTCCACAATTATCTGAAGCCAGGCAATAGCTCTGAATGAGGAAGTTGTTGTTTACTGATAAACTTGACATCTGCCTTTGCTGTTATTCTTTTGAGTCAGATATTTTCAATGATTCAGTTGTTCCAATTTGCAATACCTGTATGAATGGTTTGTTCATAAATCAGATTGATTCAGTTCTCGAGTTTGTCTCACTGAATTGCAGTCTGGTCACAACTGGTGACACCTCACTGGATTGGAAGATTATTAGTAAATAATTTATAAATAATTTACATTTTAATCTGTTCATCACAGAAAGCTAACACATGACTTGGAATTCTGTTTTGTTTTGTGTATTTTTCCTCATCTTAGAGATGTTAGTTTATTAATTTTACTGCATGCCCAGCTTTCAAAACCATATGGTCTATAATTATTAGTGGTTTTCTTGTAGCACAACTAGTTTCTCTTGAGAACTCTAGTCTGTGTCTGTGAGAGAGAATGTTGTAAATAGTGTAGTCCCAGTGGGACTAGATTTGGGTTTTGTGCTTATTTGTACAGCCTGAGGATAAACTCAATCTTGTGCTCTGGACATGCACAGATAATTACATTGTAAATACTAGCAGTGCTTGATATTCCTCGTACATTATGTTTTCTTAATCCCTTATTGTAGGTATTAACAACACGGTCTCATTGTTTATATGTAGGTATTAGTACATAACATTTACAAATAAATTAATTTTTTTGTATGTATGGATAGATTCTGCAATGTACAATATGGGCAGTCAATATGTCCATATTGTACATTGCAGAATCTATCCATACAACATTATGTATTTACAGCTATAGAAATGTAAGAGACTTACAAATCATTCATAACATAAATGTAATGATTTGGGTGGCTGTAATAATTGCACGCCGCAGAAAAAAAAAAGTATTTCCTTGGAAAACACGCAGGAGAATACAGGAATAAGACTCAGTACACAACCACTTCAACATAAACAACAAAAAACAATAAACAGAGGAAACTAGGTTTAAATACAAAGACAGAGTAATCAACAGAACTGAGAACAGGCGAGGAACAAATGAGTTACTATGGAAACTAATAATGAACATGAACACAAGGAAAATAGTAACAGGGAAAATGAAACCAAAACACAATAAAACTAAACAAACTCGAACATAACTCTGACAATAAATATGTTGATGCATTTTTTTAACCCTTTTATAGATACATTTTTGATTCCTTAATCCTACCCCCACCTAAACATAACCAGAAGAATATATAAAACGTAATGGGCAAAAAATAAAATTGCCTTAAAAAATATTTTTGAGCCGCTAATCCTAGTCCTATCTCTAAAACTAACCTTAAACATTTCTTAAAAATATATACAATATAAATAAATACGTATCAAACAGGCATGTGTAATCACAATAATTAATTAATTGCGAAAATATCAAAAAGCTACGGCAGCTCTGAAGCGCAACTTAAAAAAAGAAAACTGGGAAAAAAATCTGTGAAAAAAGAAATTCTAAAATTTCGAGATTAAAGTAAAGTGGAAATATTTCGAGATTAAAGTAAAGTCGAAATTTTTCGGAAGTAAAGTCGAAATATTTCGAGATTAAAGTTGAAAACATTTTGAGATTAAAGTAGAAATATTTTGAGAATAAAGTCATAATATTTTGAGAATAAAGGCAAAATTACGAGCATAGCCTACAGTCTTCCGTAGAAGTTATTTTTTCTTTTTCTTTTATTAAATGCGCTCGTGAAGTCGAACTGCCTCGTACATGGATCTAAATATAATAGTAGCTTTTTACTTTTATCTGGGCTTGCCTTTCAACGAAAGGAAATTCTACAGATGCTAATCTACCAACATGGCATTACCATTTGTAATACAGCGAGCACGAAGACACGTACGACTCAACGTGCCACAAAGTTTGGACCAGGATTGTGGTGCTCATCTATAGCCAATGCCATCTGGGTCGAGAACACTTAACAGTAATCTCAAAATATTTCGACTTTATTCTCAAAATATTTCGACTTAAATCTTTTTTAGGATATATATATATATACTTTTTACGTTGCGTTTCGGGGCTTCTGTAAAAAGCAGTACCACAGTAGTCCAAATGACGATGTTTTGCATTCTCAGTTCTCTCTGGTGGTAGTTTTGATACAGAGAACAATTTACGTTGTTAATAGCTGAAAATTGTATTCCGATAAACTAACTCATTCAAGCATGCACATCACTTGAAACATGGCATGCCACAATCGGTGACAGTGTTGCCCAATTAGCTTGACGATTTCCAGCCTAAAAGCTCACCAAAACCCTCCCACTCCCAAGAAAAACCCGTAACCCGTGAAACTTCCAAAATAATGTGGTCGAATTGTATTCCCATGTCAATCAAGGTTGAAAAGGACCATTTTTTTCTTCTTAAAACTAAATAATGATGACAAAATAAAAAAAATAAAAAAAAATTCCAAGAAAAACTGATCAAAACAGGGCAAATACATTGAGATTTAGAAAATATAACTAAAATCTCCAGGTAGAAACTATGTTAAAATGGTAATGAATCAAGGAATTAACAGACGACTTTAACCCAGATGAAAATTACATGTATCATTTTCAATGTCAACAGTAGAATATGCAAATATAAGTGATCGGAAAAAGCAACCCATTTAGCAGGCATATGTTCATGCACACACCGTGACAGCCAAAAATGTGTCATTCATTGATACATAGTGTACGATAATCTGACAGCAAAAACTTTTTAACAACAACATCAACAATAATACGCTCTTGTGTTGCTCTTGTTTTAACTTCGGACAGGACTACATTACGTCTTTCGTGAAGTACATAGAACATAATGCCGAACTTTGGACAGTCAAACCTCATGCAGCAGCTGTCAAGGATGAGTATACTAGTTTGGATGGTTTAAAAGATGTCCTGATGCCAAACTGGAGTAGTATAGGGTTTCCCAATCTTTACCATGCAACTTATATTTAGGCCACTTTGGCATTGCGATAACTTGAATATACAGCTCACTGATTCTTGAGAGTCGGGACAAAACACGTTTTAAAAAACTTTTTTTAAAATACACACTATATCAATTAGAGTTGTATGTTTCTGCAGAGAAAGGTCTTAACTATTTAACCATGTAAAGGAACAGGTTCTAAATAAATACACATTTTTAACAAATAAACATGTTTCCCTTCAGAACTGAATTTGTGTCAACTCCGTCAGACACACTTTAAAGTATACAATTTTAATTCTTCCAATCCAACAAGAATATAAAGTTCTGAAGTATATTGTAATAGTGTTTAGTTACTCTGATATGTAAAAAAAATACAATATATAAACTTAAGTTGTGATTTCACACTATTCTGAAAACTCAGATTTCTAAATATTTGCATTTTCAAACTTTGATTTTAATTTCAATATTGTAAAAACAAATTCCTTAAATAAATAAAACATAAGAAGATGTAGATCAGATGGTCCTTTATTACAAAAAACAACATAAACTGAAGGAAGAACATTTTTTTCCCCAAAAAATTAACAAAAACAAAAACATACATCCAACGTTGTTGATGAAGATATGACGGTGTTGATGAAAAACTGACGGTGTTGATGAAAACCTGACGGTGTTGATGAAGATCTGACGGTGTTGACAAAAAATATGTGTGCATTGTGATGTGCTCAGATGTGCTCTTTAAACTACTACTAAAACTACTCCTTGTTATTAGAGTATTGAACTTACTGTAAAGCAAACTATAATAAACATATTGCACATACACCGTTTCCAACTATTATAAATTACACCGTTTCCAACTATAAAAAAAAAAACAATAAGGGAAACCAGGGGCCCTCCTCCCCCTCTGTTTTCATCTACCTCCCCTATACCACTTCCTGCTCTCCTTTTTCTCATCCACCTCTTCTCCTCTTCCTTTCCCTCTTTTGTAAGTAGCCATTTACTTTAAAGTGTCGTGTGTGTGTGTGTGTGTGTGTGTGTGTGTGTGTGCGTGTGTGTGTGTTTGGGTGTGTTGGATGTGTGATTGCCCTGCACCGCCTACTTTATGGGTGTGATCTTAAATTGACATTCCTTGACAACAATACTGCAACACATAATCTATAGCTTAGAATCAGGTTCAATTAGCTTACTTAAGATTTCATTTTTGTCTAACCTGCGCTTATGCCTTGAGCAGCAGGCGTCGGACATGCGTATGGTTAAATAATGTAATGCATGCTATGTATGTGCATTTATGTGTAAATAAAACCCTGAAATAACAGTTTAACCCTTCACTATATTCACAAATAATATTATATTCGCACATTAAGAGGTTATTGGTGGATTTGTCAACTCCGTCAGCTTACAGGTCAACTCCTTCAGACATAGAACCTGACGGAGTTGACGTCTGACGGAGTTGACGTAAGGGCATGTATTTTCCCACCAAAACATGTATTGTACACTGCAGCTAGGTAGTTTTTCCTCAGTTGCTAGCTGTCCCAATAACCTCACTAAAATGCTTAAATTCAATCCACTATGGTTTAAAAAAAGTATCTTAACAGAAAGATGGTATTGACATGGTCCAGCTGTGACCATAGGAATATTGACATTGTTTGTCTAAAATATTAAAAAATGTAAAACATTCCAGAGCATGTGTGGTAGTGCTGCATTCACCACAGACAGGGAGATGAAAAGGGGTCCTCAAGGATATAGCTGACCATGCTATTTCCTGATTTAAAGAGCTTTATGAAAAAATCTGACGGGGTTGACAGAAACTGAGGACACAACTTTAATAGCCAGATATTTATGGAAAATATTGTTTGATGTTCACTTCATGCATTGTTTTTTATATTTATACCCCTTATTTTTTATTTGATATGTTTTCACAATTGTAGAGTTTTTTGGGATGGTTAATATTGTAACCTCTTGCTGAGGACAAGGGCAATAACATGGACCATCTAACCACAGACCATACATTTAAACAACTTTTCCCCAAAAAGATAAAAAAGTTTATTCTAAAAATCAGATAGGTATATACAATTCCTTTAGATTTAACTTTGTAAGTATGTCATACATGATGAATTTCTTAATTTTTGCTATAAATTAGACTTTTCAATGTGGGACATGTTTTGTCCCGACTCTCAAGAATCAGTGAGCTACAAGTTCAAAATCTGGAACATCATAGCACTAAAACCCATCACTCATGAGTCATCACGTCTCAAAAAAATCTTGTTTAACATTAAGTCATTCTTTGAAACGAGGTAGCACCAGAAGTCACACTGAACAGAATAAAATCATTTCAAATTAAGTTGCCTAAATGAGTTAAGTGCATTAAATAATTGCAAATGAAAACATAATATCATTTATCAGTAATTTAACAGATTACTGATGCAACACACTGCAACAGATTAACTGAATAATTCAATTCAGTATTAGAATACATTTCTACATCTGTATAGTTGATGAAATGAAAATAATTTATGTTTTAGATGCTGTCAGTATGGCACATGTAAATAATTGAACGTCTGGGTAGAACCACTTTATATTCAAATACATACGAATTCTCATGATATCACGTTGGTATTAAATTCAATTAAATACTTAAATAATCTACAATTAACACTGAAATGCTTATATGTACAGTCTCAGGTCAAACTTTGTTTTGTTTGAGTCTTAGATACAGAAACCTTTTTTGGGGAAATTTAAGATTAAAAAACTACTTTTATTCCCTGTCTTTCACACAAATTATGATTATTAATTATGACTTATTTTCACTCAGTTCCTTGTGCAATAATATGTCATGACCTCAAAACACTTTTTCACATGACTTGTAAACTACTACATTTGACATTTGCATCACATAAGCAGGTTCAAATGTATGACTTTTCTGACATAGTAAACTTACTCGGTAGCTCACCTGGCACAGCATTGTGTGTTATAGTGTTCCCTTTCAAGGCGGTCACTTCGACATTACGTACTGACGTATATGGGAACTCCTCCCTTCTCCATTTTTACTGAAATCTTATAGGCTAACGCCAGCTGGAGACAGCTGGCCAATTGACGCAAAACATGCAAATGCTGACCGGTCCGCGGGCAGTATAAATAGCATGTGTCGCGACAATTACGTCAGAATCTCTTTCTTCACGCTAGAAGTCTTATCTGAAGTCATCGTGGAAGTTGCAATAGAGGTTACTCACCATGTTTCCTCCCCGCATCCGATGGCTGCTAACGTTACATGCCAGATATATGCGGGTCCTATTGACTCGCTCTACCCCAACAAGGAATTTACCGAAGAACCGCACTCACGGACGACAGGCATGTGCCGGTCTACCAGTGCGCCCTCATAAACCCGGGCATCAGCAGGGATGAGGCCCACTGCCGCCAGCGGCCGCTGGTGGGCCCTCCCCCACCCAAAGACGAGTTGGCCCTGCCTGTCGCCAGTCCGGTCCTTTTCGCGGGCTCGCTAGAAGGACTCGACGCGATAGGCTTCGTTGAAAGGAGCCAGGCTACTTCAAGAAAGACTACGTCTTCCACGACGTCCTATGGTAAGTCGTGCGCAAGACGCGTCTAGAGAGACGAGGCAAGGCCATGGCTCTGTGTCTTTCCCCCCTGTGGCTCAGCGGCGGAACACAAAGCCCTCGCGCGAGAGACCCGTGTTCGATCCCAGCTCTCGCAGCAGCAACATATTTAGTCTCGCTGCGGCCAGACTTTTTCGGGAATGAAATGATGCTATGAGTCTCTATTACGGTACAGCCTTCCTCGATGTCTCTCTTCGTCGGTACCTCGTCCCGCCTAAATTCGGCTAACAGCCCGCCAAAACGGCTCCGTGAACCGGATCTTCACCGTTGGCAGAGGGCGGGACCGGGAGTGTGGCGACACGGGGAGCGCCGCGCCAGACATGGGTCCTTCCCTGGCTTAAAAGCCTTTAGACGCCCCGCTCTGGCAATGGAGGTGCACAGCTTACAGCTTATGTCGTCAGGCTGCCCTGTATCCTTCAGTGCAACTGGCCATTCTGATTAACCACGTATTCGCAGTTGTTGTCGCTATATGCCACTGACGCTGCGTTTATGTTCACACTGCACACTATGTGCGCTTGATTTGTGCCGTTATATATTGCCCTGTTTCTTCAGTGCAAATGGCTATTCTGATTTAACCATGTATTCGCGGTTGTTGTCGCTACGCCACTGAAGCTGTGTTTGTTCACATGATTGTGCCGTTATATTTTGCCCTGTTTCTTTCAGTGCAAATGGCTGTTCTGATTACCACGTATTCACAGTTGTTGCGCGATGAAATGACGCTGTTTACGTGCACTCTACACACTGATATGTGTTCATGATTCATGCCGCTATAAATTGCCCTGTATCCTTCAGTGCAACTGGCTATTCTGATTACCACGTATTCACAGTTGTTGCGCGATGAAATGACGCGGTTTACGTGCACTCTACACACTGATATGTGTTCATGATTCATGCCGCTATAAATTGCCCTGTTTCTTTCAGTGCAAATGGCTGTTCTGATTACCACGTATTCACAGTTGTTGCGCGATGAAATGACGCTGTGTTTACGTGCACTCTACACACTGATATGTGTTCATGATTCATGCCGCTATAAATTGCCCTGTTTCTTCAGTGCAAATGGCTATTCTGATTACCACGTATTCACAGTTGTTGCGCGATGAAATGACGCTGTGTTTACGTGCACTCTACGCACTGATATGTGTTCATGATTCATGCCGCTATAAATTGCCCTGTATCCTTCAGTGCAACTGGCTATTCTGATACTACGTCACCGTTGTTGCGATGCAACGGACGCTGTGTTTATGTACACTGATATGTGTGTGTTATGCTTATGCCACGATGTTGCCCTGTACCCTTCAGTGCAACTGGCTATTCCGATTACTACGTATTCACATCACAGTTGTTGCGAGGCAACGGACACTGTGTTACGTACACACCACACACTGTCATGTGTATGTTTTATGCCATTATATTTTGCCCTGTTCCTGTATCCTCAGTGCAAATGGGTATTCTGATTACTACGTATTCACAGTTGTTGTGCAAATGCAACTGACGCTGTGTTATGTACACACTACACAGCGTTATGTGTTGGGATTTATGCCATTATATATTGCCCTGTATTTTCAGTGCACACGGCTATTCTGATTACTATGCAGTACGTATTCACAGTTGTTGTGTGATGCAACTGACACTGTGTTTATGCACACACTACACATTATGTGTTATGAATTTTGCCGCTGTATATTGCCCTGTATCCTTCAGTGCAAATGGCTATTCTGATTACTACGTATTCACAGTTGTTGCGTGATGCAACTGACTCTGTGTTATGTACATCCAACTCACTGTTATGTGTAATGATTTATGCCATTATATATTGCCCTACTGTACATTGCCCTGTATCCTTCAGTGCAAATGGTATTCTGATTACGTACACAGTTGTTGTGCGATGCAACTGACGCTGTGTACACGCTACGCACTGATGTGCTATGATTACGCCGCTAAATATTGCCCTGTATCCTCAGTGCAACAGGCTATTCTGATTTAACTATGTATTCACAGTCGATGTCGCGATGCCTCTGACACTGTGTTTTTGTATACACTAATGTAACTATGCTATCGCGTTGCCCTGTATCCTTCAGTGCACCTAGCTATCCTATCTAACTGTGCATAGTCACAGTTTGTCGCTACGGCGACTTGCGCTGCATCTGTGTACACACTGAAGCGTTATGCAGTTGTGTTGCTAACATAACTGACCATTATGTGAACTGTGCATATTCATGCAGTTTCGGTCGCTTCGTCGACTTGCACAGATGTTTGGATTGTGCACACTGATGGGTTATGCTGTTATGTTGCCTCTATCCTTCAGTGCAACTACCAGCTATCCTATCTAACTGCATATTCAGTTCTGTCGCTATGGCGACTACACTGCACGTACAAGGACGTGTTTTTGCTATTTTGTTGCCCTGTTTCCTTCAGTGCAAAACTAGCTATCCTGATCCAACCGTGCATTTTCACAGTTCTGGATGTATGTACGTAAACGGATGTGTTATGCTGTAATGCTGCCCTGTTTCCTTCGGTGCAGCTAGCCATCCCAATCTACTATCCATCTTAGTTTCTGTCTCTACACAGTTTCTGTCGCTACAGCGACTTGTGTTATGCTGTCATGTTGCCCTGTATCTTCAGTGCAGCTAGCTATACCAGTCAAACTGTGCATATTCACAGTCTCCGTCGATACGGCGACATGCGCTGCATTTATTTACAAATAAATGTGTTCATGCAGCGGTGTTGCCCCGTATCCTTCAGCCTATTCTGAGCTAACTGCGTTTATTAAGTTGGCGCTACAGCGACCGATGCTGTACGTGCATGTGCTACGCTGTTATATTGCCCCGTTCCTTCAGGGCAACTGGCTATTCTGTACTAATATTCACAGTTGTAGCTACGGTTACGACTGTGTTTGGGTGCCTACTGAGGTGCTATGCTATTATGGCGCTATTTTCTAACTGCGTATATTCACAGTTGTTGTCGCTACGGCCACTGGCACTGTGTTTATGTACATTCAGTTATGTGTTGATTGCACTTCTGTACATTGGCTATAGAACATCGGCTAAGTGTCAGTTCCTCGTGACCCGCGGTCTGGCTTTTCACCCCCGGTTCACGGACCTGTGAGAGTTGGGGCTCCCCCATGACAATCCCACTGGAACAGGAAGGTCCTGCTTCTACAGACGATTGGCACCACAGCCCCAAGCTGTGGAACCTTTGTGTGTGTCTGCGGCTGGGTCCATAGTTGAGCGAGACACTTCACACTCACAAGTGCTGAGACGGAGCTCTCCCTGAGATGGCCTTACCACCGGCTCTCGCCCCAGTGAAGCACTTGGAGACCTACACTCATTCTAGTGAATGATGTCGCATTTTCTCGGACCTGATGACTGCAATGTCACTCTCCGTCCGATACCAGGCTACGTTCCGAAGTCGCTTACACCGTTCAGAGCACAGGTTGATCCTTGCCCGCCTTATCTGCTGAGTTTTCAGCCTCGCATGATGCCGATGCTCAGAGTGATGTTGGCCCTGTAAGGGATTTGTGAATGTACGTGGATCACCAGGCAAAGCAGTCTACCAGCTGTTGTGTGCTTGGTGGATGGTACTAGGGACGTGCTGTTTGATACAGAGACTTTCTCACTGAATTCGACGCTTTAATGTTGCTTAATGCCTACGGGATTTAAGCATGCTGGCTGTCCTCTCAGAACACCCTCGCCAGGGTTTCAAGTTTGATGCACCGCTTTGGCGTCGTGGGTTCAGTGAGTTTTATTATGTACTCATGAAACTGTTACTCCAGCTGTGCAGTAGTCTGTATTGCAGAGTTACCATTGTTGCTAACTATGTATTATGACTATAAGGTTACATAGCTGTTTCCACATTACGCAGTAGTTTCCAATGTCTGTTAACTCTGTGTGTGGCTATGAGGTTATGCAGCTGTCACTGCTATGCCGTCGACACTGTTAACTCTTGTGCTCGAGTGCTTATGGTGTTGTGCTGCCCTGTCCAGTGCAGCCTTCGCTTCATTGCATTGGATGCGCAACTTTGGTAAAACCGGAGCAGACGTTGTCTAGTTTTGCCTATCAGTTTGAGTGCTCCTAGCGGCGCTGCTGGCTTAGAACTGTTGTTCCTGTGGGAGTGTAGCTTGACCCCGTTCAGGGCTTATCTTCACTGCGCTCACGGCGGGATTCTATACAGTTCCCATATACGTCAGTACGTAATGTCGAAGTGACCGCCTTGAAAGGGAACGTCTCCGGTTACTATCGTAACCTCGGTTCCCTGAGAGGCGGGAACGAGACATTACGTCAGCCGCCGTGCTCGCCGTTTGATCAGCTGTGCTAGCGTTCAGTCTTGATTCTGACGTAATTGTCGCGACACATGCTATTTATACTGCCCGCGGACCGGTCAGCATTTGCATGTTTTGCGTCAATTGGCCAGCTGTCTCCAGCTGGCGTTAGCCTATAAGATTTCAGTAAAAATGGAGAAGGGAGGAGTTCCCATATACGTCAGTACGTAATGTCTCGTTCCCGCCTCTCAGGGAACCGAGGTTACGATAGTAACCGGAGACGTTTCTTGAGTAAAGAAAATACTGTAGCATTTTTAAAATTTAATTTACCCTTGTCCAAAATGTGTGTGGTACTTCATTCAAGATAGGGTGGGGTGCAGTTAAGGTTTTACTGACAGTTTGAGGATCCAGTAGAGTTACAAGGTTTAGTCACAAGCTCTTTTTTAATACTTGTTATTGGTTAAATATTTGCAAAACCCACAGACAGATGTAGAGGGTGACCAAAAGTAATGATTTATGTTTAAAAAAAAAGACGAAATATGATGATACAAGGTTTCTGCCCGAAAGCAATATGTTTTTGCTAACAATATTAGATTAGGTTTAGTGTAAGTTGTACATTACTTTCAAACTCAATTAGAACAACCTTAACTGGAACTGTCGAGATACATACAACATCCAATATAATAACTCCACTGTGAAAGTTTACATATTCACGTTCTTCTGTTTCAAATAAAACTGAACAAACACGCTTTTATCCTCACTCACTTAACATTGTAGTCACAGGCACGTTTTTCCATTGAGCCTGGGCGGGGTTGATTTTATTTGATGTTATATTTGCATACTGAATTGTGGTTGGCCATATTTTACCTAATGACAGAGTTATGAGTATGACAGAGGTATTGTGTTTCCCCTGTGACCTAGGCTGAATCTGAAATTGTCCCCTATACCCTCAAATAGGGTGTTATTTGAGGGGTCAGCCATTTGTAGTGGTGTCCGAAACCAGTGGACGTTATTGAGTGCACTTATTCAATCCCACTTTGCACAGCAATAGTGAGTGTACAACCAATGTACGCTAACTGGGTGTCCGTATTCACTCACTCGTTTTCATTCACTCCATCAAGTGAACAGTATTAATGGACTAACGTAGGGAATAGTGAATGAGGGTTTAGGGGGCGATTTCGGATTCAGCCCTAGTTTTCCTGAGTTGTCTGATTAGTCATTTAGTTCACCTGTCGTCTCATTAGTTAACTCGTTAGTCCCTGTGTATATACCCTGTGTTTTCCTGGATTCATTTTCTGTTATCATTATGTTAAATGTACAATATGTAAGATTTTTGTATTAAAATATCCAAAAACCACTTGCACAGTGTTATATATTTTGTTCAATTGTGTACTTACATTATTCTAAATTTTTCCAAGGATTTGTAAATTCAGAGAAATTCACAATTTTAAATAGTGCCTGTCCCTTGTCACTTGTTGTTTGACATAATATCTGCGTTATCCCTGGTTTCCGCTTGTACTGCCACAATAACCATGGCAACAGACCGCTGCAGCATGCTGTTGTTGTTTCGTTCAAACATTATGGACCATGGCAAGCAGACTTTGGGACAAAAGGAGGATTAAAACGAGGATCAAATATCGGCGTGGCGTTGTCGAGATGCCGAGAGCTTAGCACCAAACTTCGACTTGACAGAGACGCCGCTCTTGCATGTGCTTTATTAGACAGGTGAGCAAA
Source organism: Rhinichthys osculus (assembly GCA_029959095.1). Taxonomy (NCBI): domain Eukaryota; kingdom Metazoa; phylum Chordata; class Actinopteri; order Cypriniformes; family Leuciscidae; genus Rhinichthys; species Rhinichthys osculus. The sequence goes on along the minus strand of JARWKJ010000023.1, from coordinate 18,990,396 downwards.
TGTACAAAAAACGAATCAATGTTGTATAGCTCAACATGATGAAATGTTAGAAAATGTCAGTATGATATTCTAATGTTGATCTAGCTTACTGCTAATCTCATTCAGCCAACAAACTAACACATAGAATAACATAACTTTCAACACACTCAAATGCAGTTTATTATGATAGTGTAGAGCAAGTGAAACAGCGCTGCGTTACCTCACAATTTTAATTCGTTAAATAAACTGACTTGTATGAGTAACTAATTCAGCACTTGCGGGTAGTTCGGTATAATGAAATGTCCTCATTCCAATATATCCCCCGGGACTCGTGTGTGGCGCTGATATCTGTCTCTAGCAATCGAGACCTGCTTCATACCACTGTCATGTTAAAAAACATGAATGTATTCACTCATCCATAAACATTATTAGATCAATCGGCATGACGACAAGTTCCACGATTCCACGCTCATTCACTTTGTCATCAATCTACACCTTTGTTATTGTTTTGAAGAGGTTAGCGACCCCTAGCGGCAAAAAATACATATTGTACCTTTTAAGTTTGGAAATCTCCCTATTCTCCTGAGTTTTGTCATTGAAAGACTATCGTGATATTCCCTTGTCTTCATTCTCCTTGCACAATGAACCCCTGACACCTGCAAGTATTTACAGTACCTGTTTAAAACTGCCTTTTAACTATAGGAATTATCTATTGATTTTTTGTACGTTGCCGACTGCAAACAAGATGCAGCTCTCATGTGGTGTTTAATTTCCATAGAACCAAAGCCTAAAACTGAAATTACAACCCTATTCCATTTCTCTGTAAACACTGATATTTCCTTGAGGAAATGCAATTCTAGTTAATTAACTAGGCTAAATCAAGAGTCCAATTCAAACACATTAATTAATAGCATTAGTTCCACACTACTAAACTGCTAACATTTTACAGCAGCATCTCTGTTTAGTTCCTCAGTGCACATCATAATTATAGGGGTTCTTTTTCTTTTCAAATTGCTTGGAAAAAGTTTCAGTTGAATAAAGGCCAGACTATGGACTTTAAAAAGCAACTATATTGTATAGACATTGTAACTATTGTAGGGCTCTTTATTTGAATGCTACCAAGGTTATTTACTCTTCTGAAAATAAAAAGTATGTGCTGTACTCAGCTCTGCGTCGTTTTCATTAGTCACTGTGCTTAAAGAACCATTTAGAATCAGTCATCTTGGGTATGTAAAGAAGTAAATACCATCAGCGATTTCAGCAGGAATAGCTTTTTGTCCACTTGAACATGTCTTAAGAATGGTTCAGAGGTCTGAGTGATCTATGAGTAGATTGTGTGTTTCTATGGATGATTCAATCCTTTCTTGTGTAACAATACAATGTTTGTTTTGTTGTTGTCACCTCTGATATTACATTTTAGCCTACAGTATATGTTTTTTTTTTTATCTATATAATCAGTACAATGAGTGCAAAAACAGTGACCTTGGATAAAGTGCTCATCTCGCAGGCATGGTGTCGATATAGCGGCTTTATGATGTCACTGACTGTTTGTGCTTGTACTTGTTGGTGAACTTGCAACCTTTTACTTTACCCACATCATTAACTATTACTGTATGAATCATCTTAGATTTTACATTTGAAATCTAGACTGAATTTACAGAGATAGTTAATGGAACCTTTTTAAGACACTCTAAATGAATAGTTCCCTTTTTTACTTTAACAGTTAAATAGTTGATTATCTTAATAGTTGAAATGAATAGTTGATTATGAATAGTTCCCTTAAAATTACATTTTTTGAAATTAAAATTGAAAGTGACATGTGAAGGCCAAGTATGGTAACCCATACTCGGAAGTTGTCGTCTGCATTTAACCCATCCAAGTTAGTGCACACACATTAGGAGTAGTAAGTAGTAAACACACACACTGCAAACCGTGATACACACACCTGGAGCTGTGGGCAGCCATTATGCTGTGGGGGTTAGGTGGCTTGCTCAAGCACTTCAGTAATTTCCTGCTGGTACTGGAATTGAACCAACCTTTGGATTACCAGTCCCACTCGCTAACCATTAGCTCACGACTGCCTCCAATCATCATTTTATCATAATTTACTGTCTTTTGTCTGTGAAACACAAAAGAGATATTTAGCTAAATCTCCAGGCTGCTCTAGTCTCTATACAGTGAGAGTGAACAAAATAGTCAACAAAATAGGAAGGCTCCAAAATAGTCAAAAAGCATTACAAATGTAGTCCATATGACGTCCATGTACGGTAGTTTAATCCATCTAAATAATAATAATAATGATGAAAATTTAGGTCATATTAACTATTTTTTGTGTGTTTTATTAATGTTATTGCTGCAGGCCAACACTGAGTCGTGTCGTTTACAGGACATTCGCTCGGAAGGATAGAAGAAGAGAAGTAGGCCTAGTGGATCCGCCATTGCATACAAAGATTAAAACAAAAACCAAAATAAAAAGGATGGAGAATATGGCCCTGTCCCAAATGGCACCCTAAACACTCACGATCTTCCTACAAGCTCGCACTTTAATGACGTAATGGCGCTTTGACTGTCGGGAAAAAGTCTGCTGCAGAGCTCGCTTCAGCGCAGGCTCGCCAAAAGTGTGCATCGAGGGCACATATCGACTGCAAAGGGGGTGCTCGCGAGCACCCTTCTGAAAACTAAAATGACAAATGGGACACCCTACGGTCTCATGGACTTAACAGACACGCATATGTGGTGTCACATCCTCAGTTACCAGTCTACTATCACCTCTGCACACTACACTTCCCAGAATCCTCCCTGTTCACCACCTGCACACACTCCATCACCCACACCTGCCAGCAACTACCCTCGTTAACTCACCCTATATCAGCTGTCACCATCCACACCACACTTGTCTGGTCTCGTTGCTCAACCCTGAACTACTACCTGACCACTTACCTTCAGATAACCTACTTGAGTATCCCCGTCTCGAACTGTCTCGTCCTCCTCAGTCTTCTTTGTCTCATCGTCCTGCCAGTCTTCAGTCCCCACTCATCTCAGCCTGCAACAAGATAAGACCTGTCACTAACATGCCAGTATCATCAAAATCTGCAATCCAGAGACTGGATAATCTGTTTGTCATTCAATAAACTCCATTCAGATTTTACATGTGTTTGCAATCTTCTGTTCCATGACACGTGGCAGCCATTGTAAGTATAAGACTGAAAGTGCATATGAAGTGTGCCATTTGATTTGGGACAGGGCCTATGTTGCTTTGTTTAATTGGCACACTCTTCGTCAAATACTGCAAAATACAGCCAAACTGAGCATTGTCACCTATTGGATTCTTCTGTCTCAACATTCTCCTTGCGCATGCGCTGTTGTGCGTGGATATCCGAAAATCGTGTCATGCGGAACACAGTCAGCCGAATTTTTTATTTTTTTTTAAGCGGAGCAAGACATTAAAGTTTTATAGATTACTTGCCTTGTGGCTGCCTTCATTTATGCTTAAGCCCTTGACAGCCCAGAGATTATTGATACAGTTTCATATCTCAAAGATCAGGGTTCAACTTCAAACCACAGAGGAAAAGAGCATCATGACATGTCCTTCATCAATGCATGGTAAAAATAAAGAAAGAAAAAAAGATTGCTCAGTGTTATTGTTTTCTCATTTGTATTTTTTTTTAGAGGTTAAATAAAGGTGCAGTGTGGGATTTTTAGCGGCATCTAGTGGTGAATCCTGCAAATTGCAAACAGCAAGTCACTCGCGGCCTATCCCTCGGTTTTCAAACTCGAATGAGAAGCTACGGTGGCCGACGTAAGACAAAATATGTCGTCGTCTGAGTCTGAGTCAGCAGCAGAGAGTAGTAAGTCAAGCAATGAGGTTTCTTTAGCGCTGTTTGTTTGCTTTCGGCTACGGTAGAAACATACCTTCAGACCTTCATAGAAGGGGATTCCCGCGCCTATGTAGATATAAATGTCTCATTCTAAGGTAATAAAAACATAACGGTTCATTAAGTAAGGTCTTTATACACCACTGAAAACATAGTTATGGATTTTATATTGCATCTCTGTCAATAGATTCTCAGAAATATTACACAATGCACCTTACATAATATGATAATAGTAATCAGCTGATTGTCTCACGAACGTAACCAGCACATTCTCCCCACAAAGCAAACCCATAATACAGCGAGGGAGAAGACCCACATGAAACTATGCAACTATATATTTTTTCTAACAGGGTAGTAAAAGTTTAGCTGGCTAATATGAGCTGTTACTGTGGCTGAGCTGGTTAAAGCGTAAAGCCTTGTTTAAACTCGACGCGTCCGCATGAGCCCAAAGGTGCAAAAATGACGTGATTGTGACAGCGCGCGCGCCTCCGCATCCCCTAGACAAACTTACTACACACAATAGGCTTTTTTTCTCTGATTTTGGAAACTCTAAGCGATCGACTTAAAATGCTTCCAAGATCGACGGGTTGGTGATTCCTGTAACTGTTTTACGGTCAATGACAAGAGTAGCCTACTAATCAGCTGTCTCACGAACTTAACCAGCACATTTATCCCCACATAGCAAAGCCATAACACAGCGAGGGAGAAGAATTAAGTTACATGAAACAATCCAACTACATATTTACACCACTGACAAGGGAAAAGTCACTACTCACGGTGTTTATGACTAGCTTCTTCTAGCTTCCTGCGGCTTCTCTTTCAATGTAGTGACGAAACGCGCTCTGTAACGCTGTGTGTTCGCGTTCGGCTACTGTAGAAACATGACGTCACAATATGGCGACCTTCATAGAAGGGGATTCCCGCGCCTATGTAGATATAAATGCCTCATTCTAAGGTAATAAAAACATTACGGTTTATTAAGTAAGTTCTTTATACACCACTGAACACATAGTTATGGATGTCATATTGCATTTCTGTTAATAAATACTCAAAATTTTTACACATTGCACCTTTAAATAAGAACAGAAGCAATTGAGATACAGTTTAAGTATATAGTTATACTGTAGTTATAAAACCTAGATTAGATATTCTCTGAGAGGTGTTTCCAACAAGGTTTACAGTAAATGGCAGCCTTTTTATACTTTTTTAAGTCTCTCCCTTCACTTCACTACCCCCTGATTGATGAATCCCCCCCCCCCCCCCCCCTCTTTATTGTCACTTATTATTTATTGGTTTTATTTTATTTATGTATTTTCTGTTTGTGCGTATTTGTGATTACCTGAATGTTTTGAATTTTATAATTTGTTTGTTTTGTATACCTGTTTGTTTTCATATTGTATGTTAAAAAAAGGAAAAAAACAGCTAAATATGGCTTTATTTTCTATGTGACATTTCTACCTTACAGTTATGTATCTTTCATTGTGTCATGTTTCTCAATAAAATATCTATACATAAAACAAATAAAGTTTAAGTTCATATTGAAATATCTTACATTTGATTTCAAACAATCGGAGCAGGTTGAGACATTCTTGAGATCTCTTACGAAACTGCTGTGGACACAGGAAAATTTAGAAAAACAGAATTATCAGAGTGTTGTTGTTTTTTTAAATCTTTTATAGATTCTCATGAGCATTAGTAGGCGTTTCATATCCTGAAAGTTAAAGGATAGGCATAAGCTGTTTGTTGGACAGAGGGAGAAAAGTAGTGCTGTGATGGAAACTGGTCGCTGAGTGAGAGACAGAAGGGATTGTTCATGAAATGTTTGTGAGATCTCACCCTGTCTGAGAGCCATTTAATGTGTCGTCCGTAAAGTGTGATTTTGGTTTAGAACACAGATGCTTTTCAAATGTTCTTCAGCTTGAGTGTTACAACACCTTCAGAGGACAAGTCTCACCCAGGCTGTTAATACTCTCTTCTTCGTGGGTGCAGAGGCCACGTCAAGTGTGTTAGGTCAGCTAATGTCAGCGGGAAAACAGATGTGATGCTGCTAATTCTGGGCAATAGTCTACACTGGGATCAGTGTGACAGAATGAATAGATTTATCAAGCTCATTAGATGTAATGACAGATGTTTGAAGTGAAAGGATATTTGGGGAGGTTTTCATGATTTATAATGACTTGTAGTCAAGCAGAGCACAGCAGTATAGAGAACATTAAGCTGTCGTGGAAAGCTTAAAGACAGAAAAAAAGAGGAGAGGTAAAGAGAGAGTAATAAAAAAAGACAATAAAAGATCATGTTTGAACATAATGTTATTTTATAAATGGTAAGCATATCATTTATGTGTGTTTTCCCAGGTTGTGCTGTTGTTATCCTCTTAATTGACCATTTTACTGATTTCATTCTAGGGCTACAGGGTATGTAGCGGCATACTCATCTCTTATATTGTGTCATAGTGGATGACAACCGACGCCATGCCTGCAACACTTCACATTGTCACGACAGAAAGACTAGCATGTTTAATTATTTTTCGGTCCTCTACAACAGGTTCCCGTCACATCTGTGAAGTTGACTAATAGGAGCATATAGAAGCTCTTCCATACACTGCTTTCAAACATGGTGAAATGAGAGAGAGCTGATGGTATTGGTGCTGTTAGGTGGAATTATGCAATGGAGTAAAGGTTTGCGGAGCTATGCAACAATACTCCTGCCTTTATGATCTTCCTCAAGGGACTACCACTACAGAGTGAAAAAAGATAAATGCTGGCGAGCAATAGCGGAGCTGCTTCAGTAACCTGGTTTATGCTCTTGTTTCCGGAAGTCAATCACTAGTTCTGCCTTTATTGACATCACACACGTCATTGAAGACGGCAAGCAATGATTGGTTAGGAAGCAACGTGTAGTCTGACGTTTCTTTTCCATGACACAAGAAGAATTTAGGGGTCAAAATCGCATAATCTGACACAGTGACTATTGTAACATACACAAATATTGTGTAGTCTAACTCTGATTTGTGAGATTTATTTAATCTGAATAGTTATGGCATTTGTTTGGTTGTATTTTATTGTTATTATTTAAGAATAATAATTTTGGGTTAGGTGCATGCTCAAGGGCACCTCGGTTGTGGGTAATGAGCGTGGAAAAGAGCACTGTTCATTCTCTCCCCTCACCTACATTTCCTGCCAGTACTGAGACTCAAACTTGCGATTGTCGGGTTACAAGTCAGACTCTGTAACCATTAGGCCAAAACTGCCCACAGTATATATTGTATTACCACAGTGTAGTATTGAAGGGTCCATTTATAGCAATGGGCATTTTATAGTTTTAGTTTTATCTGGCCAAATTTGCCCATTGGCCTCTGTCCATCATGGCCTCCTAGGGGGCTTTCACACTGGCAGTTTAGTTCGGAACGGGACACGGTTCGCATGAAAAATCGCTAATGTGAACGCTGTCATGCGGACCCGGGTGCGCACTGGGGTACAGAACCCGAGACTACCTGGAGGAGGTGGTCTGAGTTCGGTTGCTCCCGAACCGTGCCGCGGTTTGCGTGAATGTGAAAGCAACATGGACTCGGGTGCGCACTTGTACAGAAAGTAAAGTAACCTGCGCATACGTTTTAGCTTATTGTGATGTATTCAGTTAAATAAAACACTTGTAAGGGATGATAGTGTTGATGATTTACCTTGTATATGAGCGAGAGTGAGCCTGCAGTGTATTCGTGCATTGCGCGTGGAATCAGGGCAACAAATTTGGAAATCCACTGACTCCTCAAAAAGAGTCCGTTTGCAAGCAGCAGAAGGCCACCTTATGTGACACACGCACAGTAAATTTGTATTGTTTACTCAACTGCGCATAATAGCAGCGAATTAATAAAAAAACACAATATTGACCCGCATTCTGTTTTCTATCATGCGCCGTGCACGTTTGCGATGACGGAATATGCACGCAGACGCACCAGGGTTCGATAGAATCAAGTTGAGTGTGAAACCAGACCAACGCTGTGGGGGGCGCCGGGAACAAAAGCGCTCAGGCTCGGACCGCAGCAAACGAGCCCAGTGTAAAAGCCCCCCTAATCATCCCCAAATGTCAAGCACTTTGAGTACCTAGAAAAGCGCTATATAAATGTAACAAATTAATTAATTAATTAATTATCACAACCATGAACCATGATTTGCTACTTACTAGTCAGTCAATTGGGCATTTTCAGTTGGCCACAACATGTTTGTACCATGCACTCATTTTGATTTTGATCTTTAATCTAAATTGGAGTATTTAGACATCCTATTCCATTTTTGGCATCCCATGATGTTTGCTGCAAAAGTTCCTGTGGAAAAGCTGTTATGTATATTTCAGTCTCTAATGGCAATAATGCCGGTGCTTTATTGCGCAGGTGCTGCATTTTTTTCATGTCATGTTTAAAGATGGCTGGACACACATCTGTCAAGAGAGATGGCAGGGTGATGCTTTCATGCTTTGAAAATAGAAAGAGAGAGAGAGCATTTTACAATTTTACCTGCCTGCATGTGTGTGTGTGTGTTGTCAGCATGTAGATAGGTTTCTCGTCAATCTCAGGGCCCTAAGGGTGAATTGAAGAGTGCTGTTCTTTCAGTTGTGAAGTGAGGCTTGTGGTGTGTGAATACGTATTTGAGTGTCTGGGGAGAGCTGTATGTAATTCCAGTAGTTTTGCACTCCTGAGGAGTGCAAAGATGAACACCCAATAACACAGTAAAATAGACAATTAATCATTTTTACTTTTAATACTTTTTTAACTTTTTAACTTTTAATAATTATTACTTATCTGTTATAAAAACAATTATATTAATATAATATAAATAATATACTAATAATACTAATAATTATTTATATCTATTGTCTAGTTAATATCATTATTTTATTATATTTATATAATAGAACATACTGTATATATCAAATCACTTCGCTACTGAATCTCCACATATTACTCAGCAAAAGGTGGTAACATCGCTGTTTTTAAGTAATTAAACTAACAGCTTAATTTCCTTTTTCTATATTGAAAATGAGAAATGTTCCTTGAACACCAACATTACTATGACCGTTTCATATTACAGATCTGTGTATCACTGCGCAGCACCCTTATTATCCACACTTAGTATTTTCACTACTATATAGAACATTGAACATGAAAAATAAGTTCCTGATCATGTGTATACTAACTCAAGTTCACAGACATGTGGATGTTCCAGTGGTTTTGGACAAGCCATCTCAAGCACTGTATAAAATATTTTGTATTCATGCATATGTGAATACCTCATTTGTACTACAATGTATGTTTGTGTGTTTATCTTTATGCTGTTTTGAGTGTGCATGTGAACATTATGTCCTTGACTCTCTAGCGTTGGTTGAACCGCTCTGTGACTCATTATTGTGCATTCTGCATGTGTGCACTGCCTTAGGTCCTATGATGCCATACCATGCCATACATACAGTACTATCGAAAGAACTTGGGGAAGTTTTTGCTCTTTTTTACATTAATAATAATATTCTCTTAAAATAGCTTGCCGTCTTTAAAAAACATGAGAAACCCCAACATTCCTATTATGATGTTGAATGTAAGGACACGCCTGATGTTATTGAGATGCTGATCACATCTCAAGGGCAGCAAAAGATGCTGTCCATTTAACTTTGTGATTTTTCATTTCTCACCTCACCATCTTCTGTGTTGACAGATCAGTATGTGCAAAGTGTGTGCCACCATAATTGTAATTTAAATATTAACACGGTCTGTTTCACCCGCACTATTTGTGAACTTCATTTTCATGCTGGATCGACTTCAGAGGGAAGAACATAGAGTTTTTCAGTGTAAGACAGCTCCTTTATAACATAAATGAACATCTGAACAGAAAAAGTTTGTGGGAATGCTCTCTGCTGTAGGCCACGGCTTCATTACATTACGTCAGATATTATAATGTAAATTACTGCAAAAATCATTGCCATTGTGGTTAACGAATCTCGAGTCTGCATCCTCTTTCTTAAAGTGGGTCATGAAGATGCGTAACACTCACTGATCTATATAAATTAGTCTTACGATTTCCTTCCGACATAGGGCATCATTGAATTGCAGGCAAAACAATTACCTAAAATCACTTTTTTTTTTGCAATTTAAACTTTTTTTTAAGAAATATATATGAACATTAATTGATACTTCGAACGTTATCTGTAATGTTTATGGTATTTTGGGGCTGGATAAGTGATTTATAGAAATGGTTTAGAAATAGTTAAGATGGGTGTGTCTACTGCACACTGCCGACAACTGAACTAACACAAAATAGATTTCTTTATGTACTGAATTTTACTGGAAATATTAAGCATGAACAGATATCTGGGATTATTAGCAGAAATTGATTCATATGTACATTAAATATTACAATACATACAATTCCCTATCAGAAAATTGCACTATATTATATTAAAAAGGTTTACCATGCATCATCTTGCTCTGAGCAACAGTATAAATGCTTGGAAATAAAGCTTCATGTCTTTAAATCCATACGCAGTCAGCGTCATTTCTCGGAATAAGGCATGCTGTTAATGAAAACACTGTTGAATAATTTACAGTTCCCTTTCAGTCGTAAACGTCAGACGTAGTCGACGTCGACTGAAATGGGATCACGCTAGGGAGCCTATTGTCTTCGAGTAATTTAGAACGAGCCAATGCACATTGGCGTGCGAGATATGCATCTCACACTCCGCCCCGCGGCGCGGGTATAAATACGGAAGTAGATGCACGCACCATTGCCTTTCACTTCGGAGCCGAGCTTCATGTTCAGGTCTGAAGAGTGTTGTTATACAACGAGCGAGTGTGTCGTGCTTCTTCTGGAAGTCTCTCCTGGTGTCGGTGTTTACAGCGCGAGTGCAGCGGTGATCGCGAGCTTCCGAGCTCTCAACTGCTGTTGTCACAGCAACCAAATTTCTGTTTGTGTTTGTTTGTCTGACGGCCGTTTGAGGGCGAAGAAAGTGAGTGCTTCACTGATTCAGGCTGCACCATTCCTGTATCAGTGTTGCCGCGGTCATTCCCCTGTGTGCTCCGGCACTGGTGAGAGTTTTTAACTTCCTGAAAGAGCAACACGGGTGCGTTTGCGTCTTTTTCAAGATGTCATTCCGCCTGTGCGTTTCTGGATGCGGTCGTTCCCTGTCTCTCTTTGACGGTCACAATTGTTGCATCACGTGTTTGGGCTTACAGCACGCTGAGGCAGCTTTTGTGGACAGTTCATGTTCCCATTGCGGGAATATGACTGTCGCGGTGTTGAGATCGAGACTCGCCTTCGTCCGCGAAGCGCGAGTCCCCATTACCACGCCCCGCCCTCGGGTGCCGCGTGAGATGGGTGATAGGAGGATAGTGGTGGATGTCTCGCCCGGTAACCATTCCCTGTGGGCTCCTCACTCCTCCTTTCCACCGCAGCCGTGTGAGTCCCCCGTGGAGCGTGCAGGTCCATCTGTAATGGGTGGGCCAGCCGTTTCACCCGGGGCTCCCCCAGAGGACAGGACGCCGATTGCAGCGTCGGAGGGTGAGCTGGCCTCTGGAGATGACGACTCGACTGCGTTGTCTTCCTCTGGGAGCATAACGTTGCCCGAGCCGGATCCGGAATTGTCAGCTATGCTGAAACGGGCCGCCGAGGCTGTCGGGCTCGAGTGGAACCCTCCACCGTGTCCTGCTCAGTCTCGGTTGGATGATTGGTATATCGGGGCGGGCCGTGCTGGTTCTCAGCCCGCCGCCCCAGTACCCTTCTTTCCTGAAGTGCATGGAGAGCTTACTAGGTCGTGGACGGCACCTTTTACTGCTGAAAACTGCCTGAGTGGTTCTTCCCCCCTCGCTACCCTTGACGGAGGAGCGGTGAAGGGTTATGAGGCTATCCCTCCAGTGGAGCGGTCTGTTGCGACACACCTGTGTCCAACGGCCGCTGCATCTTGGACGGGGGATCCTCGTCTCCCCTCGCAGGCCGGTGAGCTCGCGTCAGATTTGACGGTCAGAGCTCACAAGGCTTGCGGGCAAGCTGCTTCCTCTTTGCATGCCCTGGCGTTGTTGCAGGTCTACCAGACCAAGACACTCATGGACATGCACGAGGGTAGTCTAGATCGTGCGCTCGTGAGTGAGCTCCGCACTGCCACTGACCTCGCCCTCCGGGGCACGAGTGTCGCAGCATGCGCGGTCGGTCTAGCGATGTCCACTTTAGTGGTCCAGGAGCGCCATCATTGGCTCAGCCTGGTTGAGATGGCGGATGCGGACAAGGTTCGGTTCCTGGACTCCCCAGTTTCCCAGGTTGGGCTGTTCGGCGACGCTGTGGAGAGCTGTACCCAACAGCTCTTCACAGCCCAGGAGCAGACGGAGGCTTTCCGACACACCCTGTCCCGGCGGCCCGCTGTTGCCTCCACCCCGCCGCCGGTGACAGTTCCTCCGCCTGCCCGTCGCCGAGGGCGTCCCCCTGCCGCTGCCTCCAGTTCCGCGGGGCCCCCGCAACAGCCTTCACTCAGGCCCCAGCGTAGAGCCAGCAGCAGGCAGGCCGCCCAGTCTGTCTCAGGCACTGCCCAGCCAGGGGGCAAGTGTCAGACGAAGCGTCCCTGAGACAGGCCACCCAGGGGTGGGGGGACGAGCTCTTCAGATGGTTACCGTTCCACCACGGGCTCCCCGGAGTCCAGTGGTACCCAAATTGTCAGAAGAGCAAATTCCTCCGTCCCTGGGTCCCAAGAGGGCGAGGTTGGCGGTGTGCGACCCTGTCGAACAGCCTTGCACCCCTCAGCCCCCTCTTGTTCGCCAGTCGGCAGTACGACGCGTTCGAGGACCCGGTCATCCGCCTTCTCACGCATCCCCTGCTGCCCCGTGGAGACAGGTAAGTGCTGCTCTGCACACTCAGACCCCGCTTCGGGCCGCCTACGGGCCTTCCGAGCCGGGTCCCTGTCCTCCACTTCGCTGCCCCACCCCGGGTACGTCTGTGGTACCTTTGGTCCCCCTGGTCCGGTTCGTCGAAGCCTGGAAAGGGCTTCCCAACCCGTCCAGCTGGCTGCTCCGTACCATCAGGCTCGGCTATACGATTCAGTTCCGCCGGCATCCGCCCAAGTACAGCGGCGTTCGCCACACTTCGGTGTCGAGCGAATCTGCTCCTGTCATGCGTGCGGAAATCGCTGTCCTGCTGGCGAAGGACGCGATAGAGCCGGTGTCAGTAGCCGATATGAAGACCGGCTTCTACAGCCCGTACTTCATTGTACCCAAGAAAGGTGGTGGGTTACGGCCAATCTTGGACCTGCGGATCTTGAACCGGGCCCTTCACAAGCTCCCGTTCAGGATGCTAACGCAGAGACGCATTTTCCAATGCATCCGTCCCCAGGATTGGTTTGCAGCGATCGACCTGAAGGACGCATACTTTCATGTCTCCATCCTGCCGCGACACAGGCCATTCCTGCGTTTCGCGTTCGAGGGTCGGGCGTATCAGTACAAAGTCCTACCCTTCGGGCTGGCCCTGTCTCCCCGCGTCTTTACGAAGGTCGCGGAGGCAGCCATTGCTCCCATGAGAGAGCGCGGCGTTCGCATCCTCAACTATCTCGACGACTGGTTAATACTAGCGCAGTCTCGAGAGCAGTTGTGCGAACACAGGGATTTGCTCCTCGAGCATGTCAGCCAGTTGGGTCTTCAGGTCAACTGGGAAAAGAGCAAACTCGCCCCCGTGCAGAGGATCTCTTTTCTCGGGATGGAGCTGGACTCGGTCCAACACACGGCGCGCCTCACAGAGGAACGTGTCCGGTCGGTGCTGAACTGCCTGAATTCAGTCAAGAGCAGAACAGTGGTTCCACTGAAACTTTTTCAGAGGCTCCTGGGGCATATGGCAGCCGCAGCCGCAGTTACGCCGCTCGGCTTGCTTCATATGAGACCACTTCAGCACTGGCTTCACGACCGAGTCCCGAGGTGGGCGTGGCAGAGCGGCACGCTCCGTGTGACAATCACCCCGGCCTGCCGCAATACCTTCAGCCCGTGGTCAGACCCTTCGTTTCTCCGGGCCGGAGTGCCCCTAGAACAAGTGTCCAGGCACGCTGTGGTCTCCACAGACGCCTCCAACACCGGCTGGGGGGCCACGTACAACGGGCATGCAGTAGCTGGGATCTGGACGGGGTCCCACCTGCATTGGCACATCAACTGCCTCGAGTTGTTAGCGGTGCACCTTGCTTTGAGACGCCTCAAGAAGACGCTGCTCGGCAAGCATGTACTGGTCCGTTCGGACAACACTGCGACCGTTGCGTACATCAACCATCAAGGTGGTCTACGCTCCCGTCGCATGTCACAACTCGCCCGCCACCTCCTCCTATGGAGTCGGAAGCATCTGAGGTCGCTTCGTGCCACTCACATACCTGGCCTGCTGAATCGTGCCGCCGACGAGCTCTCACGACAGATTGTGGCCTCAGGAGAATGGCGACTCCATCCCCAGGCGGTCCAGCTGATTTGGGATCACTTCGGGTCGCACAGATAGATCTCTTTGCCTCTCCGGACTCGTCCCATTGCCAGTTGTTTTATTCTCGCACCGAGGGGACCCTCGGCACGGATGCACTGGCCCACAGCTGGCCCCGGGGCCTCCGCAAGTATGCGTTTCCCCCAGTGAGCCTTATTGCACAGCTTTTGTGCAAAGTCAGGGAGGAAGAGGAGCAGGTTTTATTAGTTGCCCCTTATTGGCCCAACCAGACCTGGCTCCCCGAACTAATGCTTCTCTCGACAGCTCCTCCCTGGCCCATTCCTCTGAGGGAGGACCTCCTCTCTCAGGGACGGGGCACCATATGGCACCCGCGTCCAGACTATTGGAAACTTCATGTCTGGTCCCTGGACGGGACGCGGAGGTTCTAGGTGATCTACCACAGTCAGTAGTGGACACCATCACTTCTGCGAGAGCACCCTCTACGAGGCTTGCTTACGCCCTGAAGTGGAACCTATTCGTTGAATGGTGTTCTTCTCGCCGAGAAGACCCCCGAAGATGTTCGATCAGTTCCGTGCTTTCTTTCCTGCAAGAGGGGTTGGAGCGAGGGCTGTCTCCCTCCACCCTCAAAGTGTATGTTGCCTCTATTGCCGCACATCACGATGCAGTGGATGGAAAGTCCCTGGGAAGGCACGATCTGATCGTCAGGTTCCTGAGGGGAGCAAGGAGATTAAATCCTCCTCGCACTCCCTCTTTACCCTCTTGGGATTTATCTCTGGTGCTAACCGCATTGCAGAGACCTCCCTTTGAGCCTCTGCAGGCAGCAGAGTTAAAAATTCTGTCTCAAAAGACAGTTCTCCTGCTTGCTTTGGCTTCCATCAAGAGGGTAGGGGACCTGCACGCATTTTCGGTCAGCGAATCGTGCCTGGAATTCGGGCCGGCTAACTCTCACGTAGTAATGAGACCCCGGCCTGGATATGTGCCCAAGGTTCCTACCACTCCCTTTCGGGACCAGGTGGTGAACCTGCAAGCGCTGCCCCTGGAGGAGGCAGACCCAGCCCTGGCTTTTCTCTGTCCCGTCCGCGCTCTGCGCCTGTACGTGGACAGAACGCAAAGCCTCAGGACCTCAGATCAGCTCTTCATCTGTTACGGAGGCCAGCAGAAGGGAAAGGCTGTCTCCAAGCAAAGGTTGGCCCACTGGATAGTGGATGCCATCATCTTGGCGTATGAATCCCAAGGTGAACCCTGTCCCCCCGGTTTGCGAGCTCACTCCACAAGGAGTGTAGCCGCTTCCTGGGCGTTGGCGCAGGGTGCCTCGCTGACAGATGTCTGTAGAGCTGCGGGCTGGGCGACACCTAATACGTTCGCTAGATTTTATAGCCTACGTGTCGAGCCGGTTGCTTCCCGTGTGCTCTCTTCACATAGAAGCCAGCTAACACCGTGAGCCCGGTTCAAGTGTCGGCTTGCTGCGCCATTCCCCTCCGTGGACTGGATACGTGCGCTTTTCTGCTCCAGTTGAGTTCCCCTTGTCCGAACCCTGTTGAGTTCCTCCACACCCCCTCGGCATTGGACGTAGCGGTGCGTCCGGTGCTAGGCCTATCACTCGTAAGCAGTGTGGAACCTGTGTTAGGCTGGGTCCATATGTTGCGATCCCTACGGTGATCCCATATGTGTATTCTTCCACGATACGGCTCCCTAGTGCGAGCCCGTGTCTTTCCCTTGGCAGAGTCCTTCTGCCGTTACTGTTCGGTGTTGTCTCCCCCCTGTCTTAGGCTGGAGCCACCCCAGTGACATTCCATATGTTGTACTGCCCGGTCTTCCGCCCAGTTCATATGTGTATTTTCCACATGTTACCTCCCTTCGGGCAGGATGTGGCTTCCGCAGCGTCCCTTCCTTCCATGTACAGGGTACGCTTTCCCAGTGTTATCCAAGTCTAACTGAGTGGGTCTTGTGGAACAGCAGTGACTTCCTGGCCTAAGCCCTATCCTTTTCCGCTAAAAAGACGGGAGGATCAGGAGGCTTTGTCTAGGCACTGGAAGGTGGCAGCTTTAGTGGCGTTTTCAATGGTTGATCCCATTTCAGTCGACGTCGACTACGTCTGACGTTTACGACTGAAAGGGAACGTCCTGGTTGCGTATGCAACCCACCGTTCCCTGAAGGAGGGAACGGAGGACGTAGTCCCCTTGCCACTATCGCTGGACCACCGCTGACTCCGAGTTACGCTCGGCTCCTCAGCGAAAAGCAATGGTGCGTGCATCTACTTCCGTATTTATACCCGCGCCGCGGGGCGGAGTGTGAGATGCATATCTCGCACGCCAATGTGCATTGGCTCGTTCTAAATTACTCGAAGACAATAGGCTCCCTAGCGTGATCCCATTTCAGTCGACGTCGACTACGTCCTCCGTTCCCTCCTTCAGGGAACGGTGGGTTGCATACGCAACCAGGACGTTACTGTACGAATAAAACAGTATTGTTATATAACATAATATGAATACATAACCACAGTGAATAACTGTACATGACGAATTAAGTTGTATGTGAATGCCTTGCAAAGCATAAATCTGTATTCACATTTCAGAAGAATGGTGTCTCGTCCGTCAGCTGATCTGATATTCGCTTCTGTAGTGAAGATGAACGTAACTTTTAATGAGGAGAAATTCCCAACTTTAAACAAATAACCATTTAAATGTTTTGGATGTTTGCAGTGTAAGAATGTACAGGGACACGTCATATATAAAAATGCTGACTCAAAAGGAAATGTTTTTTCATTAAAATCTGATGATTTCCTATTCATTCAATAGAATGTGAGAGAATAATAGTGAATACCAATATGGCGACGTGGTGGCTTCACGTTTTATGACATCAGGAGCAATCCAGTCATTTATATAGATCAGTGGTAACACTCAACACTATTTTATCTGTAATGTTTTAGCTTGAACAAATATAAAGTTAGTATAAAGCACAGCTTATATATATATATATATATATATATATATACAGTATATATATTTCTGTCATGACAACTCTCTTAGAGATTGGCATGGTAATGGATATGGCAATGTTAATGTATTTGATCTTCGCGGAATAGATCTGCTACGCTGCTGCTGCTGCTGCTGCTGCAGAGCAAGTACAGAGAATTGCTACTGCCAATACATTCACAGAAATTGCTGTGAGAGTGTAAGACATTCTGCTGCTGCAGCACATGCAACATACATGAAATAACTCCCCGTAGCAGATCTATACAGGTGGAGCTGGGGAAGGTGGAGGGTTTCTGAAGCGTGCTGCAGACTGCTAACAGCAACACTACCGGTATTTGAATGTTGAGCCGCAGCTCATTGGCCGCTGATGCAATTGCAACCAATTAGCTTCGCTATGAAGATGACGATGTGATTGCTACCAAATGAGTTAGTCTGCGTCATCTAGAGTTTCATGCCAGAACTTTGTATTTCTGTCATGACAACTTTCTGAAAGACATAAAGCGTCACCCAGCATACCCAATTAAAAAAAACGCTATATATATATAGTAATTTTTTTTTTGCCTTAAAGGTACAGTATGTAGCACCACTAGAAGTCGCTCATTCAAAACAATAATAAAGGTTTAGCTTGATGATACAGTGAATGAGCGTGGAATCATGGGAGTTGCCGTCTTCACCTCCACAACCTTTGGAAAGTAATCCGACGGGATTCAGGCAGAAATCATGTTCATGGATAAGCTAATGTATTAAAGTTTTATGAACGTTACAGGCGGGGCAGAGAGCCTGGAACATTTAACATTGATGTTTTTATTATGCTTATATGCAGCAGTAGGCCACTGCCGCTCCTTTCGTTTTATTGCTTATATTTATTTTACGATAAAGTTACATTCAACGTCAGCCTCTTTCTTCCCTTAACTTTACTTTGTTACAATTATGTTTAATCACTTACATTCACTTTATTTTATTTCCTTTTAACAAAACAGCCGCAAGTGCTGAATTACTACTCATACAGGTCACTTTATTTGACAAATTAAAATTGTGGGGTAACGCAGCACGGTTTTACTTGGTCAAAACAATCATACTAAAATACATTTGAATGTGTTGAAAAAGTTAGTTTATAACATTTCAACAATACTGTGTGTTCGCTCGGTGGCTTGTTGCACACTGCAGTAATCTAGATCCATTACTTGCATATACATGTTTAAGTGTAAACATAAATTGTTAGACAGGTAATGGACATAATCTAGATTACATTTATAATTTATAAACAAGCAAAGTATTTATCAAAATACACAAATAACATTAAAAAATAACGGCAGAAAGATTTCAGTTCTGCTGTTGTTCATAAATACCAGTAGTAATGTCGCACAATGAAGACGTTGTCATGTGTGCGGAAATAGAGTCATCAGTTCCCAAAATGAGCCTGACTCCCTGTGCCCTGACTACTGAACTAGGGAACTGGTTGAGACGCACCCATACAAAATGTGCAGTGACAGGTTTGAAAACAAACCTGACAGACAGGGCAAGTATCACATTTTTTTGCGACTTATCATGCTTTATACCTATTTTCATTTAACATCCTGTGCTGTATTTTCTCATTCATGCATTTTTCTATATCAATCTAACGTGTCAATAACTTTAATTACTGCTCTGAGATAAGGCAGTTTGTCTTTCCTACACACCAATTAAAGTTAAGAACATAGAAGTAATGAACTAAAAGCTAATATAGAAATTGCTAATATAAAAAATTTAGTTTTTTCTACTTTCAAAGTTCCTCTGAAACCCTCCACCTTCCCCAGCCCCACCTGTATAGATCTGCAATGGGTAATTTCATATATGCTTATGTATATATGTATATGTATGTCTTACATGCTCACAGCAGTGTGTTTGTGTGTGTATTGGCAGTAGCAAGTCAGCAGCGTAGCAGATCTATTCCACCAAGACCAAACACATTGACCTTGTCATACCCATTACCATTATCATTACCTCACTTCCGAGTGTGGTCATGATAGAAATTAAAATACACTGTGTTTGAAAGAAT
This sequence comes from Rhinichthys osculus, assembly GCA_029959095.1. Taxonomy (NCBI): domain Eukaryota; kingdom Metazoa; phylum Chordata; class Actinopteri; order Cypriniformes; family Leuciscidae; genus Rhinichthys; species Rhinichthys osculus. The sequence goes on along the minus strand of JARWKJ010000023.1, from coordinate 18,971,099 downwards.
TATGATATTGCCCTCTGTTTTTAATGCAGTGCAGTGCAATGAATTTAACATCAGGTTCTCAGCCTGCCAAATAAAAAGGACAATGAATAAGAGATAGAACAGAGCAACACTAAAACTCACCTGTGATTGACTGAATTTTAGTTCACACAAACCTATTTAACGAACACCAAAGAACATGGACGGGAATACTGGTGGTGTGTTGAAAAAGTACGGAGAACAGAATCACCTTTAAATAGAAGTAGGGGGGACGTGTCCCTCCATCCCCCACAGCTGCTACACCTCTGATTTTCTGTTGAACTAATTTGGTTTGTCTAAACAATTAAATTTGTTTGTTTTTCGCTGAAGTATGTTTTTGACTTTTAATAGAGAAAATGTTGACACAATACTAGTAATACTACTAAATAAATATGCATAATTTCTGAGAGAAAAACATTAATTTGGGATTTCGTTTACTACAAACCCTGTGCCTGATTCTCTCTTGTCATCCATCTCTGTCCTCCTCTGCTCATGTTGCCCAATGGACACAAGTTATATTCATTAAAGCTTCAGAAAGCCAATTATGGTAATGATCTCTTTTGCCATGGGAAGTGTCAGGGAGCTTGGCAGACTCAAATATGAGTATTTTAATTCCCTTCACAGATTTAATTCATATCTCATTTAGATTAAAATTTCCTCTTGAATAACTATGAGTTTTGGGAGAACTCTGAAGATTTTTTGGGAATTCCTATGGAGAAAATTAATGGGGAAAATAAAAGTGAGCAGTCACTGTGTTTTATTTTTGTCATAATAAACTGTACAACACAGTAAAGAACTAATTTACTTATATTGCCATAAAGCACTTAGTTGCCATAGAGATTACTTGACAGTTCTATTAAAGCAGTGTTATACCCTAACCGGAGAAGTGACAGCACAATGTTGACTCCAAATAGTTGAATCTCGAACAATGACTCCAAAATCAATGTAATAAAGCAAGTCAAAGGGCAATGATAGATTTATAATAATGAAGACATGTTTAAATTTAATTGCAATAGGTCATTGATCTTAAATAGCTATAATAGAGCAGAGACAGCACAATCATTAAAATAGAGCAATGGCTGCACAATCTCTATAATAAAGCAATGTCAGCCTAATAGTTGTCACTGAGCAATGACTACACACTAATTACAAAGTCTTTTTACTCGATGAAATAGTGCAGAGAAAAGACATTAGTTATATTTTGGCAATGCATACACAATTGATTTTTAAAGTAATGTTCTATTATAAATGAAATACAGCATTTGCTAGTATTTGAAATAAAACAGTGACACTGGTTACGCACTACAGAATCTCAGCATTATAGTTATAACTAGAATAATCCCACAGCCAGAATAAGAATAGCATTTCATCTAGTATTGCTTTGTGTTGCTTAGTGGAATTAATTAGTTTATTATGTTCAATTTATCATCCAACCACTGTCTTTTGTGTGTAGGCTCTTGAGGACACAGTCTCTAGAATGGTACTACAATAACGTGAAGAGTCGGTTTAAGAGATTTGGCAGTGCCAAAGTGCTGAAGACCCTCTACAGGAAACACATCATCGAAAGAGGAGCATTATCTGAGTTACCAGGTACCAAATACACGCATACATCCAGAATTGAGTGTGTATAATATTAATACTTTGTTACAACTCACTTTGTCACATTTATGGGACTCACACCCAAGTGCAATGTTGAAACTTGAACAACAGATCAAGTTTACTCTGTCAGAAAGAAGTACAGAAGTACATATGCAGTTGATAATGTGTTGCAAATGTCAAAATATATTAGTTTACAAATCATGCACTATGGTAAAAGTGTTTTGAGGTCATAGCATAGTATTGTACAAGGAGTCGCTCAAGGAAAAGTCTTTAGTAATTGATAATCTGCCCTTCTGATCATTATTTTTGTGAACAAAAACTTGTTGGTGTTTTACTGCATCTAGAGTTCATTTCAGCTGGAAACTGCAGTGAATTGTATGAGTTTTGCAAAATGGTAGGTAGAGGCATATTTTTTCAACAACACATTCAGGGTTTAGTTACATCCAAAATGAATGATACCACAGTAGGCTACATATTAGCAAGTGATATGTGCTAATGCTAATGCTTTAGCATCTACCAGCATCATGTTAGTATCACTATGCTAGCAGTGTTATACTAGAATAACTGACCTATACTATAATTTTGCTTCAGTCCATGTGATAAAAAGGGTAACAGTGCAATGGTGATAGTAGTAGCTCACTAGTCACTACTAAAACTATTTTATGTGTAGTATAGTGTAAAATGAAATAATCCCCCTACCATCAGACTAACACCCACATATACCTTTCATCTCTCTCTATCTCTGGCTATCAGAAGAAATAGGATTACTGCTGCTAGGCAGTACAAACAAACTTTTTGCAAAACTCTAAACACAGTTTTCTACATTACTTACTCAAAACTAACAGCTCTTGTGATTCATTTGGGAAACACTGCCATTTAAATGACACAATCATTTACTGATGACCTACTGCGTGTGAAAACACTTATACATAAATTGATTACTTAGAAATCCAAATTCAGTGTTTTGAGAAATAAATAAATAATTTTTACCCCCTTGAATTTCTGTTTATAGTGTAAATATATGTATATATATTTACATATATGTATGTATGTACAGTATATATTTTGTGTACTGTATACATATTTTCCTAAATTTATGCATGCATATATATTTACACACACACAGCACTTTAGAAATAAAGTTGACTTTCTGACCTGACTTCTTGTTACATGTGTGTCCTGTGTTTCCCCCTGTTCAGTGTTTTTGGTTCAGTCCTATGTCCCAGTTTTCCCGCTCCTCGTTAGTGTTTAGTTACAGCACCTGTGTCTTGTCTTCATCAGTTCATTCACCTGTGTTCAGTCTATTACCTGATTATGTTCCTTTGTTCAGCCATGCATTTATATTCCCTGTGTTCTCCCTCAGTCCTGTTCCGTAGCTCTGGGAGCAAGAAAACAAAGGGAGGCACCTATTCTCTATTTCTAGTAGGGTAACTGATTCAGTTAATGTTTGTAAAGGAGGAGAGATTAGACGTAAAGAAGAGGTTATTATTTCTAGAATGATTAGCCCTGGGAGCAAGAAAACAAAGAGAGGCACCTATTCTCTATTTCTAGTAGGGTAACTGATTCAGTTAATGTTTGTAAAGGAGGAGAGATTAGACGTAAGGAAGAGGTTATTATTTCTAGAATGAGGATTGGTCACACGTTTCTGAACAGCACTTTATTTATTTTAGGAAAACACCAGAGTGGCTTGTGTTCATGTCAAGAACCTGAGACAGTGCAACATGTTTTGATTTTTTGCTGAAAATATGACCACCAAAGACAAGATCTAAATGCGGCTTGGAAGAAGTATCTCTAAAAAATATTTTAGAAGTAGGGTCAAGCACAAGGGGAAAGCAGTGTCTTTTTAAATTTCTAAAAGATACTGGATTGTATAATAGGATATAGTGCACTTAGGTGCTAGTACCATAGATGGCAGCAATATTGGATGTCGGCTGCCGTAAAACCCCAAAGAAGAAGTCCTGTTCCGTTCTGGTTTATGTAAGGTGTGTGTAGTGTTAATGTTACCTGGTTTTGAGTGTGTGATTACCTTCTGCCCGTCATCCCTGTACCTGTTTGGATTTTATTTATTAGTAAATGTTTGAATTGGAGCCCTTTGACTCTGCCTCTCCTTCAACCTGCACCACACACCCGTAACAGAAGAACGGACAATTACAGCAGCATTATGAGCATCTTCCTCTATCCTCAAGATCCCACCGACCTACTCCTCAGCCTCACCCAGAATCACCGTCCGATCGAGACCTACATTGAAGAATTCCTCCACCTCGCCCATCATGTGTCCTGGAAAGAGGGAGCCCTCAAGCACTCCTTCTGGATCGGTCTGGACGATCCACTCTTTAGGCAATTTCCAGCTACTGCCACCACGTGTTCCTTGAGGGAATATATCGAAAACATCCTGTGGGTGAGTGGATCGTCCTACACCGTTGAAGTAATCCCAGATCTCCCTTCTGTTCCTGTCTCCCCACTGTGTCCAGTGACCGCCGCCCTTCCCGAGTCTCGTCCCGCCGAGACCATCCATCCCGGGTCTCGTTCCGCCGAGACCGTCATGCCTGAGCCTATGCATCACGTCATGCCCGCCGTGCCAGTGGGAATTTTGGTGGAGCTTAAAGAGGAAGACTGGCTTATAGACTGGGACACAGAGCCTTTGCCGCTGGTCCCGTCCAGCCCAGAGCCTTTTCCAGCCCAAATCACATTATGAAATGTTTTTCTCCAAAACACGTTGGGAACAATTATTTGCCCCCTTTTATTAAATCCTTTTACAGATCCTTCAGATTCCCAGATCCATGTTGGCGCCTCTTCTCTTCAGTTTAGCCCACTCATTTTCTATAGGGTTCAGGTCTGGGGACTGGGATGGCCATTGCAGATACTTGGTTTTGTGCTCAGTGACCCATTTTTGTTTTGATTTTGATGTTTGTTCTCTGTAGGAAGATGCAAACATGGCCCGTTATAAGATTTCCAGCACAGGCTGTCAGGTTTTGATTTTATATCTGTTGGTATTTGATCGAATCCATGATGCCATGTATCTAAACAAGATGTCCAGGACCTCTGGCAGAAAATTATTTCATTTTACACATGGGGTACTATTTTTATCCCGGTATGAACTAAACGTCTCGGTTACGTATGGTAACCCTCGTTCCCTGAGTAGGGAACGGAGACGTCTCGTCGGAGGAGTTTCCAACGAATTGGGATCACGCTAGGGAGACCAATTGCCTTCGAGTGAATTAAAACGAGCCAATAAATATTGGCATGCGGGATTTGCATTCCGTGTCCCGCCTAGCAATGCGGGTATAAAGCCGGAAGCGAACGCACATACCATTGCTTTACGCTGAGGAGCCGGACGGTGTCCAGTCCCCCGCGAAGGTACAGCAAACATGGCGACGGGACAAGACGTCTCCCTTCCCTACTCAGGGAACGAGGGTTACCATACGTAACCGAGACGTTCCCTTTCGTATGGGAACTCCTACGTCTCGTCGGAGGAGTTTCCAATGAATTGGGGTCCCAAATAAAACGCCATGATGCTGGCCCCTTCCAGCGCCCAGCTAAGCTGCCCGCAAAGCAGTTTCTCAGTTTCTTCCGGGCGGGAGCTAGCTAAGAGGAAATCACACTGCTGTTCCGCAAGACCCGCTCAGTGGATTTGGATAACATTGGGGAAACGTGCCCATGTGGGAACGTTGCGGAGCCCCCGGCCAGCCCGAAGGGAGGCACTGAATGCGCATATGAACTAGCCCATAGGGTAGTAAAACATATGGGAGTCCTCGAGGTAGTCCCAGCCCGTAGGGTGGGGAGCATACTCAGCAAGGACGACAGAGTGAGTCTGTCGAGGGGAAGACACGGAGCTAGCCCGTAGGGTAGCAGGAACGTGGAAAATTGATCACGAGGAAGTCATCGTGAAGGTCACTCAGTCTACTAGCAACTTCTTAAGAGAGGTAATAGACCTAGCGTCAGGCGGTCCGCCACGCCTGATGCCGAGGGGTGATGGAGGAGCTCAGAAGGTTAGCCGTTTGTTGGGGAACCCAACAACACCGTGGAGGGCGCCCGCTTTGGCAAGGGCGTCAGTGTGGTCATTAAAGTCTTTGTCTAGGCCTGACAGTTTTGAATGTCCCTTTACCTTCTTCCAGTACACGGTGACATCGTGTGTTGTTGTGATGTTATCACATTCCTGGAACAGGTGTTGGTGTTTGACTGGCTTGTTGTTTGCTGTTTTGAAACCATTTCGTTTCCAGATCGGGAGATGGCACACAAAACTGAGTCTGACATAATTAGAGTCTGTGCAGATGAGAAGTTCACTGACGTTATGGGCTGATGCGATGTGCAGAGTTATGAGAATGGCTGCCACCTCTGCATACTGGGATGACTGGGGGCCCAGTTTGAAGCGTTGTGGTGGGCGTGGGTGGTTGTCAACCCACAGTACCCCTGCACCTGCCTTTAGCATGCCCTCGTGGTTGTAGGAGCATCCGTCGACGTAAGCTGTGGGCATGCCTTCGCACGCATTCTTGTCAAAGTACCTGTGACAGGTCAGTTGTGGCTGTTGGGGCTCTGGTGTGTCTAGCATCGCAGCAGGTGAGTCGTCAGAGGAGTTCTGACATGCAGCCAGGCCGTTTCCCAATGCCGACTTGTGATTCTGTGCATATCGTGCCTCGACATCTCGTCCTTGTAGAGCCATTAACCACGTGGCTATGCGTGCATTGGTGACCACGCCGTTTCGGATGCGTTGGCTGTTGAGGAACATCACGGGCTGGTGGCAAGTGTCAATGATAACTTTCTGTGCTCCAATGTAGTTGGAGAAACGCTGTATGGCCCATACCGTACAGAGCAAAGCTTTTTCACAGTCTGAGAATTTACACTCTGGAGGGAGAAGCGTTTTGCTGGCATATGCGACCACCTTTTTGTCTTGATCGTGCAGTTGGTATAGGCCAGCACTGAGACATTGGTCAGAAAATCCTGCTTCCAGGTAGAATTCCTTTTGAGGATCGGGGTAAGCGAGACATGGGGCTGAGCATAAATGTCTTTTTAGTGCCGCCATGGCGTGTTCTTGAGCGTCTGACCAGACGAAAGGGCAGTCCTTTTTCAGCAGCGCTGTGAGGGGCCTGGCGATGTCCGAATAGTTTTCGATGAACTGTCGGGAGTAATTGCAAACCCCTAGAAAGCTTCGCAGTTCAGAGACGTTAGTGGGCGGCTTGATGTTTTGAATGGCGTGGATACGGTTTGATTGTGGTTCGATGCCATGGGATCCGACGAGAAGGCCCACGTAGTTGACCTTGGTGCGGCAACACTGTCCTTTGTGGAGCGCTATTTTGGCGCCGGCAGCGGATAATTGGTTCAAAACAGTCTATTTCTTTCAGGTGGTCTGCCACCGTTGTGCTCTTCATGAGAACATCGTCCACGTAAATCAGGTTACCTCTCATCCTGGCGTCAGGACAGGCTTTGTTCAGGAAGATGTTGAACTCAGCTGGTGAGTTGGCATACCCGAACGGGCATCTGTTGAAGGTGAACTGTTGGTCATTCTGAAGCGCGTCAGCATCTTGTAGAATTTGCTGCACTTGAGATTCAAAACCTTGATACGGCTCCTCTGTCAATGTGTCATCAGTCGATTTGATCTTTAAAGGCATAGCAGGTGCATTAGTCTCACTGGCAGGCTGGTGGGAGACTGTGTACACTGCGAGGTCTTGGTCCTCTGTAAGCTCAGTTCTGCACACTTGGTTTTTGGCCACTGACATGACAGATGTGATGGCAATGAGTTAGAAGGGCAGCGTGAGCACTGTGTTGTCTGTGTGCCCGTCAGGTGTCAGTACAGGTGGAAGGGGCCCGATGACGGTTAATACGAGTTCAAAGTCATGAAAGTCGTGGCTCACTAGCCATCCTAGCCTGTAGGCCCTTGGAATGCTGATGTCCCTTGCTGTGCAGTTGTTGAACAGAATGTAGACTATCCGAGATGACACTTCCGTGAGGGGTGTGGCTTCGAGTGTGAGCCCGAGGTCTCCACATTCAGGTGAAGGTTGGAAGAAACCTAGCGTGTGGTTCAATGTTTGGTTCCGTCGTATGTTGAGACGCACAGCGACCCCTTTGGTGTAAGCTGGTACTACAGTTGCTTGTTCGTTGATTAGAGTGCAGACTTCAGGGATGGTCTGCCCCGACAGTAGATTGTCGTGATTGCTGGGAACAGGTGGCTGCAGAGTCAATGGGGCCCATACCACTTCATTCAGCGTGTCCACATGAGCTTTGAGGCGAATCAGAATGTCTGCTCCAATGTAGACATCGTGGACTGGATCCGGAAGGATCAGGAAGTAATGGGTCAGACACCGGTGATTCCACTTTAATTGCAAAGCACAGATCACTTTGGCAGATACCATGGAGGATGGGTGTGCGTTGAGAGGAAAACGTGTGCTTTTGCTGGTATAGGGTAGGTCCGGTGTGTTGTCAATGATGACATTTAACAGTGCGAAACTTATGGCTGAATTGTCAGCCCACATTGCCAAAACAATGTCTGTTGTGGTTACATCCTGCAGCTGCATGTCGGTTCTGACCTGAGGGCAGTAGGTATCAGAGCTTTGGCTGGTTTTGAAAGTGCAGAGTAGCGAACTTGACCCTTGATCAGCTGTTGTGGCTGGGCGTCATGTCATGTCTGGCTGAGGGAATTCCAGTGAACTCTGTGACCTTACAGTCTGGCTCAGCAGATTTGTTTGGCGAAAGGGGGAGGGGTTCACGCACTTGAGCCCAAACTTGCAGGTGTTTGAAGTCCAGTAACGGCTCGAATCGATCCAGCAGGTCTTTGCCTATTAGGAATGGATAAATGTTCACTGGTGAAACATAGACCGGATGTACTAAACTCATCGGGCCGATTGCCAGGTGAATGGGGGCAACGTTTCTCAGCTGGATGTCGTTTTGGCTGTACATTCAGCTCACAGGTGTGGAAGTTAAGAGTTCGATTCTGTCTTTGAGCTTCAAATTTGAGTTTTTCAAAAAGTTCAGTCGATATGAGTGTGAGATCGGAGCCCGTGTCCACGAGCGCTTCGAGTCTCACCTCCTTTTCCAAAGTGATGGTTAGGTAGAGTTTGCGTGCCACACCTCTCTCTATCAGATTTCCCAGGAGTTTTGGTGTGGGGTCTTGTGTGTTGATCGATAAACAGTGTGGTTGTGTTAGGTGTGGCTCGCTGTGAGTGCAGATCACCAAGACAGCACTGTCTGGTACCTTTAGGTGAGCGCTGCTACCGTCTTGTTCAGGAAGTGCAGTGTTTTGTTCAGGAAGTGCAGTTGGCAGCCGGAGTGAGTGAGGGGTGTTGTCAGTTGGTGATGCAACAATGAGTTCACTAGTCTGTGACTGACAAGCAGTGTTCTGGACTGTCAGTTGGAGGGAGTGAGTGGCGCTGTCACTTATTGATGTGACAGCGAGTTCCATAGTCTGTGGTTTGACAGTGTCTGTGGGGCCGTCGTTGGGAGAAGCGTTGGGAGTGGAGTTGGCTTCAGGCCTCAGGTTTAGTCATGCGGTGTCTGGCTTGTCCTTGTCTTTCTTGTGAGATTTCTTTTGAAGAAACTCTCTCAGCATGCTCAGAAGTTCTGCAGCGTCAGACGCAGCGGCATTGTCTCTGTTGGATTTGAGTTCCAACTTCAGCTTACCGGTGTCATGTGGAGAGGGGTCTTTCAGCTGGCTCTCTGGGCTGTCAGTTCGGGGAGATGGAGGTTGGTTCCTTCTGGGTGGCCGGCCGGTTTCCCAGGTGCCCCCTCCCCTTTGGTTGTGGGAGGTGCGAGGCCGGTCCCAGAATTCCCCAGTGCGGCTGTTCTGCTGCCTGGGGCGGGCACCCCCACGACCACGCTGACCTCTGCTGGGCTGGAATGGTCCTGGCTCTCTGCTGGCAGGCTTGTAACTGGGGTGCTGTGCGCCCTCTAGGGATAGCTCTGAATGGTGCTCAGAGACAGGGCAGATTGTGGGGTTTCTCACATTCTTGTCAGAGATAGTCTTTTGTTTGGTGTATGCTTTGTGAGCCAAGTCACGCAGTTGTTGGATTGACATAGTCCGTGGCTCAGCCAAAACCCCGAGGTGGTGCGATAGGGTCGGATGGAGATTCCGCAGGAACAAAGTTTTGAAGTTACCGTCCTCCTCCATTCCGGACTCATTGCGAGATCCGAAGTAGGCTTGTCGGAGGCGGCCGTAGTAAACTTGTGGGGTTTCTAGTCGGGCCTGCTTGAGGTCCATTGCGGTTACGAATCCACTCTCTGAGTCGGGGTCGGAGAATTCACGGATCAGGGCTAGTCGGAGCTGCTGGTAGTCCGTTTTGACAGCCTCAGGTTGCCTGTCTAGAAAACTCCGCACGTCACGGCTTGAAGTGATCCTGAGAAGATACAACTTATCCCAATTAGTGATGTTGGCCACAGTTTGGAGGTGAAAGTCAATGTCTTGTAAGTAAGAGTGAACATCGTGGCCTCCTGCTGGATTGGGAGTGAAGGTCGGGATGTTTCTAGCCAGCTTGTCCAGTTCTTTATGGGCCGTGTGGTGACCGATGGCCTGACCCCGCCCCTCTTCAGCTGGTGGGGGCACGTGGCGGCTGGCTAGTGATGTCTTTAGCAATGGGCTTTCGCCCCCCTTTTCAGGTCTGGGTTCTTGGCTGAAAAGTGCAGGCTCGCTGGTGAGGGGAAACGGAGTGATGGGTATTTCCCCCTCCAGGTCGCCTTGCAATTTGTAAGAGTGTTTGAGTTCTTTGTGGACCAAGCCCAGTTCATATTTTAGATCATGTCTCTGTTGGGCAAGCTCGGAAATTTCAGTTCGAGCTGCGTGCAAATGTTTTTCACAGGCCTTGGCTCTGGCCTCTTTGTCTTGCATTTTACTCTCTGCTCTTTCTAAAAGGGCCTCGGCGCGCTGCAGTCTGTCCTGGAGCTCCTCCCTGGTGCGTTTCTCCGACTGCACCCTCCTGTCTGTGTCCGTGCGCAGATCCTCCAGGGCCTTTTGCAGTCTTTCCACTTCCTCTTGTGATTCTGGGGGCATTTCGTCCTTGTCTTTCTCCTCCAGAAGTAGCTGATCCAGACGCTCCTGTGTGTGGTCCTTTTGTTTGCGGGCCTCCTCCAGTTGAGTCTTTAGTCCTGCGATTTCCTTTTCAAGATTGGCGTTGTCCTCCTCCGCAGAGCATGCCTGTGCCACTAAGTTGTGAGCTAGACGTCCGATGATCCGACTCCATTCCTTTGAGCTGTAGGTCTGCGTTGGGTCGTTGGCCATTATCTGGTCCACCTCGGCGTCCAGTTCCTGCCGGGTCGGAGATTTCGGGTCGCCAGAGTCCTTGGGCAGACAGCCGGTTGTCATGGCTCGTAAACAAGCATCCAGATTGCTCCAATGGTCCGCGGGGCTGGAAGCGCGTGACATTCTGACTCCCTGAGGGCGAGAGGAAAACACAACACACACAAAGGGCCAATGCAAGCTTGTTTTGAGGCTAACGAGCTGTAGTACAGCCGTGCCGTCTATAGAAATTTGGCTAACTGATGTAGACAGTTAGGCGGGCCAATTTTCGCGGGTCAACGTGGGGCCCGAAATAGAGGTCACTCTATTATTTAGCTTCCTTGGAGGGTCTCTTGGTGAACTGAAAGAAACAAAACATAACAGACCAAAACAAAACAAGGAAGAGAAGATCGAGAGGGGAAAACAAAACAGAAATATCGCAGTAAAAATAAAACCTAAGTGAATTGACCTGTGTTGTAGTGTAGCCACTGATAACTCAGAGGGTGTGTCTTAGGGAGAAAGAGGCAACCCTACGCTCAGAAAATATATCTGGGGGAATATCTCATATGCTGTGGCTTATGCTACGTGGCAAGGTTTTTATCAAAATCCAGTCTTACCTGGGGTGAATTGAGGTGAAACCCAGGCGGCCTCAGCGAGCGTGATCGAACTTTTCCGTCGCCACCAAACACTCGACCGCCGTGACCCCGGACTCTACGTTGCTCTGTCACGGTTACGCCCACTCAAACAGCACGTGACTGTAAGCACAACCTGGTATCCTCTGAGGTGTCAACCGGCCGACCGCACTGCAAAAGTGGGCGGTGCACAGAACCCCGCCAGCTGAGCTGACGTAGACAGTGGCGTATGCACCGGCCCTCGCAATTGACTCGTGCGTTGGCTGAGTGGTTGAGCCTTTGGAGCACCAGGTAGCAGACCCCGAGAGCCACCGCACGGTCAGTGTCAGTGACGCCAGTCGGCAGACCCGCCCACAGAGGACGACAGGGGCTCCCACAATCCACCACAGGTGCTGAGACTTTAACCTGTACACCTGCACAACGGAGAGAACAAGGGAGCTTAAAGTGAATTAAGATTTTCCTGCTTAAGGCAAATTTAACTCACTTTAAACAACAAAAAAACAATTATTATTATTATTTCCTTTTTTATACTCAAAGTAATTTAAGTAGGAGAAAAACGGAAACAAATAAACCTAAAAAGGGATAGGTAGTAACAAAATGGCTTTGAAGAGAAAATTGATTTAACCTGGACGGGAAAAACAAATTAAGAGATGAACAGCATTGCCAACTGACGTTAGCACCAAAAGCAATTAGACGCGGATGGTAATTATTAAAACTAACCTAACCCGATGGGAGTTAGCAATAACCCAATGCAGGTGGAGGCCAGGAAAGGGGGAGCTGTGGGCCGCTGTAGTGGGTCTTGGTGCCTCAAGGGGGCGCACTTCCTTTCTGTGGCTCACCTTGACTGTTTGGCACAATTTAAAGTTTTAATTCAAATTGTTTTAAACTCAAATCAAAATAAGCCTGGGGGAGATTGACAGAATTAGAATGATCTCTTATAATAATCACAACAACACTGTTGTTGTTAGCAATGATTATAAAATACTCATCAGGAAAACATGAATGAAAATGATTTCATACAAAGTTCAGTGGAAGGCTGATAGCTGGCTTGAGAAGGTTGTCTGCCACTAGGTGGCCTCTGGTTTTTCAGGGGGGGGCTATCAACCGACTGAAAGGTGAGAAATTTATAGTGAAAGGGGAGGAAACAAAATTATAATAAAAGCAAACATCAAAAGAAATGAAATATTGTTCCAATTGACTCAAATCTAGATCTAATGGGGAAGGAGAAACACAGTTTTGTCAAGGAGATCAGAATGATTTCTGATAATAAATCACCAGCCCATTAGAGTTATTAGCAGTGATTATAAAAATGAAACAAAATAAACTCAAACAGACAGTCACCGAGACGGGCAGAGCTGGAAACAGGGTAGAGGCAGAAATGGATTGAGCAGAAGGATGATAGCTGACCTGGAGGGGTGCCGCCGCTAGGGCGTCTGCCTCCAAATTAACTATCAGTGATTTGAACTGAGGAATTCTATGACTCAAACTCTAATTCACTTCTGTGAATTGAACTCAAAATAAAATGTCTCAGTCCAAAACAGGAGGATTGTTTTACGAACTAGTAAGCTGTAAATGCAAATATGTATTTAGGCAGCTTATTCGACAATCATCGCGGTGAATTGGGAGGAAATACAACGAGGAGGAACAGCGAGTATGGGGAGCAGATGGGTAGCAGGTCTTTCCCTGCTACTGCCACGCGGTGGCAGTGTCGCGCTCACGCGGCCCAAACTCACAAGCGTGGTACTTTGAAACTGATACGCGCCTGTGCGCACAGGTTCCTTTCAAACATGAAACAAATATACCCACATTTACAAATATACTTTTCGCAGATCACGGCGGATCTCAGATGTCTTTTTAGACACGGAACAAGCATACAAACATTTCCTAGTATACTTTTTGCAGATCACGGCGGATCTCTTTGTGCTTGGTTTGCACAGAAAATGGGATGGGATTTTCTAACTGGTTTAGCTAACTTTACGCCAGCGGGTTTTTTTTGAAAACCCAAAGTTATTCGTTGCTAACGAATTAAAGATCTTTTAACGTGCGGGGGAATCTCGCCCCACAGTTTAATATACACTCACCGGCCACTTTATTAGGTACACCTGTCCAACTGCTCGTTAACACTTAATTTCTAAGCAGCCAATCACATGGCGGCAACTCAGTGCATTTAGGCATGTAGACATGGTCAAGACAATCTCCTGCAGTTCAAACCAAGCATCAGTATGGGGAAGAAAGTTGATTTGAGTGACTTTGAACGTGGCATGATTGTTGGTGCCAGAAGGGCTGGTCTGAGTATTTCAGAAACTGCTAATCTACTGGGATTTTCACGCACAACCATCTCTAGGGTTTACAGAGAATGGTCCGAAAAAGAAAAAACATCCAGTGAGCGGCAGTTCTGTGGGCGGAAATGCCTTGTTGATGCCAGAGGTCAGAGGAGAATGGCCAGACTGGTTCGAGCTGATAGAAGGGCAACAGTGACTGAAATAACCACTCGTTACAACCGAGGTATGCAGCAAAGCATTTGTGAAGCCACAACACCCACAACCTTGAGGCGGATGGGCTACAACAGCAGAAGACTCCACCGGGTACCACTCATCTCCACTACAAATAGGAAAAAGAGGCTACAATTTGCAAGAGCTCACCAAAATTGAACAGTTGAAGACTGGAAAAATGTTGCCTGGTCTGATGAGTCTCGATTTCTGTTGAGACATTCAGATGTTAGAGTCAGAATTTGGCGTAAACAGAATGAGAACATGGAACCATCATGCCTTGTTACCACTGTGCAGGCTGGTGGTGGTGGTGTAATGGTGTGGGGGATGTTTTCCTGGCACACTTTAGGCCCCTTAGTGCCAATTGGGCATCGTTTAAATGCCACGGCCTACCTGAGCATTGTTTCTGACCATGTCCATCCCTTTATGGCCACCATGTACCCATCCTCTGATGGCTACTTCCACCATGTCACAAAGCTCTAATCATTTCAAATTGGTTTCTTGAACATGACAATGAGTTCACTGTACTAAAATGGCCTCCACAGTCACCAGATCTCAACCCAATAGAGCATCTTTGGGATGTGGTGGAACGGGAGATTCGCATCATGGATGTGCAGCCGACAAATCTGCGGCAACTGTGTGATGCCATCATGTCAATATGGACCAAAGTCCCTGAGGAATGCTTCCAGCACCTTGTTGAATCTATGCCACGAAGAATTGAGGCAGTTCTGAAGGCAAAAGGGGGTCCAACCCGTTACTAGCATGGGGTACCTAATAAAGTGGCCGGTGAGTGTATATACCGGTAATGTGCCTGTGTTTTGAAGGTTTCTTCGTTCAAAACAGGGCTCCGGACAGTATTAAAATGTCACAGTCAGGCAAAGAGAAAAACAAAGAGTTTCCTTTTCTCTTAGCTGGGCCGTGTAGTACTGTCTGTGACTGCAGTTGTTCTCTCACATCCAGCCGAGCTACAAAGGAATGCCCTCAGGCTTCTTTTCAGCAAGATGCTGGTGTGTTACTGAAACGGCTTCTGCCTTGCTCAGTTTTCGAGTCGACTTAATTACATAATGCGCATACAATATTAAATTCCCAAAACACACATGAACATGAATCTGAATATTGATCCCACTGTGAAGTTTGTAAATGCCCGCGTTCTAAAAACCATAAATGTACCAACAATGACTTGTTTTGGGGAATTATTAACTCAAATGGGGACTAATATTCATAAGTTAATGAATATGCATTATCACGTACACAAATTAGATTATCCCAAAATAGGGAATGACTAAACCTCACGTATATGAATAATTAACACGATTGCACGTAGTAATTATTAATATAGATCAGTAAAATCAGATCAGTTATCAGGGTAAATTTACATGTGCTTACAATTTAGTTTATCCTTCCAGCTGTCCGTCCGGCGGACTGGAGCTGAAAACTTGCTTATATCACAATATTACCTGCCTGTAAACCGAGTGAATATTTTCCTGTGGCCACAAGGAAATATCTTCTCATATACGGCACTTTCAGATGTTTAAAATAGTTAAACAAAGTAGAGCGGGTAGCTTTACGGATCTTTGACATCTACAGAGACTTCAAAGCATGGGACAATGAGACAGATTCAATTCAAAGGATTATGGAATTTAATAACACAATACTACAGATTACATAGACTACTTAAATCAATGCAGGAGTAAATAATATGCATATCAAAACAAACAGTTAACAAAAGATTTCAATACAACGTTTTTGGAGAGAAAGTTAGAGTGGGAGAGAGAGAGAAAGAAAGAGAGAGAGAGAGAGAGTGGGTGTGAGAGTGTGGGTGTGAGGGAGACAGAGTGAGAGAGAACAGTTCAAAACAGACCCCAAAGGTTTCTAAATTAATCTAAACAACCAAGCAGCATGTATCTTTAATTTTTACTTGCTCTTACGGTCCCTTCGTGTGCGGCTGTGTGACAAGGCTGGTCGCGGAGTATCTGGAGCGGCTTCCGATAGGAGGTAGATGTTTGCGATCGCTTCAGCTGCGGCCCGTACGAGAAACGATAAATCTTAGGCTTGTTTCGTTCGTGAATACACTGACCGAAGTCAACTATCAAACTGAGGTAGATCAAATAAAAGAAAACTTAGATTAAAGCAAAGTAGGAAACGACGATGAAGAATAGGCAGAACTCCGGCTGGAGTTTGCAGGAAATTTGGAATTTCTCTCTCTCTGGCTTAAGTTGGAAGACTAGCCCTGAGGAGAGTGTGGCAGTGTATTTTGAAGGAGCTCGAGACACGCCTTTCTCACGTGTCTGATCCAATCGTTTGGCAGGAGGCGGGTCGGCAAACCTTGTGGGTATGGAGTACACGCCTCCCGGGTCATGTGCATAGCAGATAAAAATTTAGTAACGATATACTTCTAGACCAGGTAATAATAAAAGCATGCAGCATATTAAATTTTGAGTTGCTGATTCAATCTTCTTTGATTATTCTGATTACAACGATATCGCGCACGATAGGGTTGGGCGTTAGTGATTAAGATACATGATTTTTTTGTGATTAGATGCATATCAAATTGGTCACATATTATAAACTTACAGTTATGCAGATTTGGTAACAAGGGAATCATGAAAACACAACCACAAAACATTTATACATTTCCAAAGGGGATTTTTGATCCCATGTGTTCAGAGTCTTTCTTGTGTGTATATGGGCATTCAGAAGTTCAACCAGCGTTGGTCACGCGGTGAATTTGTGATCGAGTCCAGTTCGTGTATGTGTGTGTGTTCAGAGTTCATTGACCGATGGTGACGGGGTGAACTCGCGACCAGTCCCGTGTGAGCGTGTGTGCTTCGAATTTGATGAGTGCTACAATGGCCAGTTGTCTAATTGCACAATTCTCTTCTGTGTGTGTAAGCGAAAAACCCCAGGGGGGAGTCACCGGATCTTTAGCTTAATGATGAGGAGTCACATGTGGATAGTGGCTCGTTTGTCCACTTAATCAGAGACAAAGCCTCATGAGCGCATCAGTATCAGTAATTCAATCAAGTCCAGTCACCATCCGCTTGTGTGGCAAATTCCAAAGAGAGAGACTTTGTGAGTGACTCAGTAATTTAATCAACAGTCCCAGGACACCTACTTTTGTCATAGTCTCTGAATTAAAAGAATGCAAAACCAGCCGTTTAGGGAAAATAGCAGACCTGAGAATCTGATTATTGCTACAGCTATAAAACCTCGCAAACGTGTTAGGTGTCGCCCAGCCCGCAGCTCTGCAGATATCTGTCAGTGAGGCACCTTGCGCCAAAGCCCAAGAGGAAGCGACACTCCTAGTGGAGTGAGCCGTCAACCTGGGTGGGCAAGGTACGTCCTGGGATTCATAAGCCCGGACGTTAGCATCCACTAGCCAGTGGGCTAACCTCTGCTTGGAGACAGCCTTCCCCTTCTGCTGGCCTCCGTAACAGACGAAGAGCTGCTCTGAGGTCCTGAAGCTTTGCGTTCTGTCCACATAACAACATAGTGCACGTACGGGACAGAGAAAAGCCAGGGCTGGGTCTGCCTCCTCCACGGGCAGCGCTTGCAGGTTCACTACCTGACCTACAAATGGAGTGGTAGGAACCTTGGGCACATATCCGAACCGGGGTCTCAGAACCACGTGAGAAAGGCCCGGTCCGAACTCTAGGCACGATTCGTCGACCGAAAAAGCCTGCAGATCCCCGACCCTCTTGAAGGAAGCTAGAAGCAATAGAAGAGCAGTTTTTTCAGACAAAACTTTTAGCTTTATATCATTTAAGGGCTTAAATGGGGGCCTTTGAAGCGCTCTCAGTACCAGGGCTAAGTCCCAAGAGGGTACAGGGTGCAAATTACGAGGGGGATTTAATCTCCTAGCACCCTAAGGAATCTGATGATCAGGTCGTGCTTCCTTAACGACTTACCGTCGATCACATCATGATGGGCAGCTATTGCGGCCACATATACTTTGAGGGTGGAGGGAGACAGCCTTCGCTCCAACCCGTCTTGTAAAAAGGAAAGCACGACACTGATCGGGCAAGTTCGGGGGTCTTCCCGGCGGGAAGAACACCAAACGACGAACAGGTTCCACTTCAACGCATAGAGGCGCCTCGTAGAGGGGGCTCTAGCGGAAGCGATGGTATCTACCACAGCCTGTGGTAGGCCATCTAGAACCTC
Organism: Rhinichthys osculus; assembly: GCA_029959095.1. Taxonomy (NCBI): domain Eukaryota; kingdom Metazoa; phylum Chordata; class Actinopteri; order Cypriniformes; family Leuciscidae; genus Rhinichthys; species Rhinichthys osculus. The sequence continues at coordinate 18,953,004 of JARWKJ010000023.1, read as the reverse complement.
CGCGTCCCATCCAGGGACCAGACATGAAGTCTCCACAGGTCTGGACGCGGGTGCCAAAGAGTGCCCCGTCTCTGAGAAAGCAGGTCCTTCCTCAGAGGAATGGGCCAAGGAGGTGCTGTCGCAAGGAGCATGAGTTCCGGGAACCAGGTCCGGTTGGGCCAGTACGGCGCAACTAGCAAGACCTGCTCCTCGTCCTCCCTGACTTTGCACAGTGTCTGTGCGAGAAGGCTCACTGGGGGGAACGCATACTTGCGTGGGCCCCGGGGCCAGCTGTGTGCCAGTGCATCCGTGCCGAGGGACCCTCCGGTCAGGGAATAGAACAACTGGCAATGGGTCGTGTCCGGAGAGGCAAACAGATCTATCTGAGCGGCTCAGAAGATTCCCCATATAAGCTGAACCACCTGGGGATGGAGTCGCCATTCTCCCGGAAGGGGCGGCTGCCGTGAGAGCTCGTCGGCTGCACGGTTGAGCACACCAGGGATATGAATGGCCCAAAGCGACCTCAGATGCTTCTGACTCCATAGGAGGAGATGGCGGGCGAGTCGCGACACACGACGGGAGCGTAGACCACCTTGATGGTTGATGTACGCCACGGTCGCAGTGCTGTCCGTACGGACCAGTACATGCCTGTGCAGAAGCAGCCCCTTGAGGCGGCACAAGGCTAAGCGTACTGCTTGCAACTCTAGGCAATTGATGTGCCAATGCAGCTGAGGCCCCGTCCACAGACCTGAGACTGCATGCCCGTTGTACGTGGCCCCCCATCCATTGGCAGAGGCATCCGTGAAAACCACAGCATGCCTGGACACCTGGACTAAGGGCACTCCGGCCCGTAGAAAGGCAGGGTGCGACCAAGGACTGAAGGTTTGGCGACAGTGCGGGGTAATGTTGACCCGGAACGTGCCGCTCTGCCACGCCCATCTCGGGACTCGATCGTGAAGCCAGTGCTGAAGCGGTCTCATATGCAACAGGCCGAGCGGCGTTACTGCGGCTGCGGCTGCCTTATGCCCAGGAGCCTCTGAAATTGCTTCAGTGGAACCGCTGACCTGCCTCGAAAGGACCTGAGGCAGTTGAGCACTGACTGGACGCGCTCCTCGGTGAGGCGCGCAGTCTGACTGACCGAGTCCAGCTCCATACCGAGATAAGAGATCCTCTGCATGGGGCAGAGTTTGCTCTTGTCTCGGTTGACCTGAAGTCCCAACCGGCTGAGGTGCCGGAGCACCAGGTCCCTGTGATCGCACAACAGATCTCACGAGTGAGCTAATATCAGCCAGTCGTCGAGATGATAGTGTTGAGAATGCGAACGCCATGTTCTCTCAAGGGAACAATGGCCGCCTCCACGACTTTCGTGAAGACGCGGGGCGACAGGGCCAAGCCGAAGGGTAGGACCTTGTACTGATATGCCCGACCCTCGAACGCAAACCGAAGAAACGGTCTGTGTCGAGGCAGAATCGAGACATGAAAGTACGCGTCCTTCAGGTCGATCGCTGCAAACCAATCCTGGGGACGGATGCACTCGAAGATGCGTTTCTGCGTAAGCATCTTGAACGGGAGCTTGTGAAGGGCCCGATTCAAAACACACAGATCCAGGATTGGTCTTAACCCACCGCTTTTCTTGGGTACAATGAAGTAAGGGCTGTAGAACCCAGACCTCATCTCGGCTGGAGGGACCGGCTCGATCGCGTCCTTCGCAACGATCTCTTTCCTCAGGACAGGGGTGTTGCACTCCGCACTTGGGTAAAGAGGACACCCCTGTACCTGGGAGGCCGACGGGCAAACTGAATTGCATAGCCGAACCGGATGGTGCGAATGAGCCACCTGGACAATCTCGGAAGCGCTAGCCAGGCTTCGAGAGATTGAACCAACGAGCCCACTCGGACCACCGGCGTACCCGCGGATGGGCAGCGAGGTGGAAGGCAGGGACCTGCCCTCGGAGGCATTGCTGCGGCCGAAGGTGGGGTCTGTGTGTGTGGTGCAACACTTACCTGCCTCCACCGGGGGGCAAACAGCAGGGAAGGCCCATTTTTCTCTGGGGCGTTCGACTGCTGACTGTCCCGAGGCAGGAGGGGAAACGAGGAGCGAGGCTGGGGGGCGTCGAGTCCTGGCTTACGCGCCTCCTTGCCCGGCGACAGATGAGAGTGACGAGGCCGTAGCGGCGACACTGGCATCTGAGCGCTGGGGCGAGAGGAATGAGAGCAGCGAGGCAACGTGGCGGCGCGCACTGTCATTCTCACCCTCTAGGAGGGGAAACCAGGAGCGAGGCCCGGGGGCGTCGAGTCCTGGCTTCCGTGCCTCCTTGGCCAGCAACAGACGAGAGTGACGAGGCCGTAGCGGCGTCACTGCCATCTGAGTGCTGGAAGAGGGGGGAAGGAATGGCGAGGCAAGGGAGCGTCGCTCACTGCAGTCCGCACCTCTTGTAACCCAGAGATGGAAGAAATTGCTCTATTGAAAAAGTGGGTACCACTGGACTCAGGGAGCCAGCAGCGGAACAGAAACTGAACAAATTCTCCACCCGGCCCTCCTCCGGGGGCGGGAGAGGTGAGGACACCTCTCCCTGAGAGCAACTTCCTCCAACCCTGTGTCACGCGTCTCAGGGCTGCTAAGACAGGTGGCGCCATCCTCCTGCGAAAGCTAGACGTCACCATAAAGCTGGCAGACATCTTTTTCACAGGGGGCTGACACCCTTGGCGACAAACAGACTGAGGAGAAACCAGGAATGAGTCGACAGCATATAGGGTCAGCTCCTGGCCTCCTCAACCTGCTTCTGAACTGTGGAGATCCGCTGGGCACAGTCTCCAACAGTGTCGCCGAAAACGGCAAACCCTGTGGGATAGGAGTACTGAGAAAGCGAACTTTGGCGATGTCTCGTACTCCACAAGGTTTAGCCGTGGGATGCTTCTGGACCAGCAGTGTGGACATCGTCTGACCGAGGGCCAGTGCTATAACTTGCACAGCTCAACTCCGACTCAGAACTACCCCTGTGTAGTCAAACCACTAAGGGTAGTGAGAGAGGAAAAAACTTTCTGCAGATTTTGGCACGTTTGGCTTTCCACAGCACCAACATGCCTCCATACTGCTAAAAGCTCTTTCACACGCATCCGGGGAGGCACGGGGGCGGGGCAAGGCAATTACGCGTTGCACTGCGCCCCCAGAGTAGCCCGGGAAGTGTGGCTGTCAAGTCTGAATCTGATTCAGCATGAGCACACACACCATTACAGTGGGAACTCAGCGTCCTCATTTCCAGAGTGTAACAGCCCTCTCTCCGATGCAGCGATCGACATCTGATCCTCCCCTGGTGCCCTGAATGAAATAGCTGGTCCCTCATGAGAAGGACCAGAGATTCCACCCGAAAGCTGCCAGGCATGCAAAACAGTGAACGTGGCCATACCTTGATGGCACACGGCACGCTGAGCGCTCAACCCTTCGAGAAAGGCAAGCGAACAACGCGCCGGCGTGGTCATGCCCTCGTAAGAGAGCATAAACCACCCACGAACACAGTCTCAGCATGTTTGCGATGCGCTAGAGGAGTGAGGGTTCCGAGGAGGTGGTCTCGTCAAAGAACACTCACTGTAATCCTCTAATCACCAATGCTATTAACCAAAATAGCCCTCCACCGTTGGCCACCAGAAGAGGAACTAGATCGGGGAACAGTCAAAGGCGCGCATCTAGAGCGCCGACTGAAGCGCGCTGGGTTGCCGTGACAAGCCGCGCTGTCAGCCGGCAGCTCGGCGGCACACGGCACGCTGAGCGGCTCAACCCTTTACGAGAAAGGGGAGACGAACAACGTGCCGACGTGATCATGCTCTCATGAGAGAACATAAACCACTCACGAACGCAGTCTCAACATGCTTAAGCCCAGGCACACGAAACAGTGATCGTGGCTGTCAAATGAGGACAGGAAACGACCGCATCCAGAAACACACGGGTGACACGTCATCCTGAAAAGGACGCGATCTTCACCCGTGTTGCTCTTTTCACAGAAAACGCTCTCTTATTGTGCTGAAGCACACAGGGATAAACGCGGCAACACAGCGGGGAAACTGCAAGCCCGCTGTGTGCACTCAACCGAATACCAGCCGTGACAACAGCTCTTTGAAACAACAGCAGATCACGTGAAGCAGCAGCTGGTCCCCGGGAGATCGCGAAGATCGCTGAAGCGCCGTCACACCAACACAGAGAGGTCTCGGAGAAAACAGCAGACTCGTTGAGCGTGAAGATAAATTACTAATCTTGAAGCTCATCCACTCAGAGGACACACCGGTCGGCTCCGAAGCTAAAAGCAATGGTATGTGCGTTCGCTTCCGTCTTTATACCCGCATTGCTAGGCGGGACGCGGAATGCAAATTCCGCATGCCAATATTTATTGGCTCGTTTTAATTCACTCGAAGGCAATTGGTCTCCCTAGCGTGATCCCAATTCGTTGGAAACTCCTCCGACGAGACGTAGGAGTTCCCATACGAAAGGGAACCCATATTAAGTGTTTGCTGCCATAAAACACTTTTTCTTTTTTTTTCATCTGTCCATAGAACGTTTGAAGAGTAACTGACACTACTGGAACTTCAAACGGGACAGGTTCTATGGTCAGATAGGCATATAGATAGTTTCACAGCAACTTCACAATAGCAACAAATTCGGCTGTAAAGCAGCTCTAATGAGCCAATAGTGTCAATTTTTCAGCTCAGGTCACTTCAGTGTTGATTCAGTTTAGTTCAATAACTGTAACATTCATAAATTGTGCATACATACTGTATATACAGTGTATTTGCATACATACGCTCTACTGCACGCTCCACTGCATACTGAACAAGCAAAAGACACAATATAGTGTTTTACATTTTTCACATCTGTGTGTAGTATGGTGTGTACAGTATGTGGCTAATCATTTGATGTTTGTGTGTAGAGTTACTACGCAAAAACACCATGTTTGGAAGAGTTAAAATAGTCTTGAATGAAGTGTTTGCTTTTGCAAGAGATGTCTGATGTTTTGCATGTTGTGTGCATGTTTTCTGGTTTTGTGTGTAAAGTTTCAAGAAATTGAGCCATAGTTTCAGAAATTGTGTGTAAGCAATAAAAAAAAAAATTAATAAAAAATGCCACAAAAATTTCCCTATTACCTACATGCAGGATTTGAAATATACTTTTTCACTCACCGGCCAATTTGGCTACAAAATGTTTAAGTTACTGGCCATTCAGAACTTCTACTAGCCAAATAAATGAACTAGATTAACTACGTCACAGCTATAAAAATTTGGATTTCATACATTTGTTTCTTATTCAAACAAAATTCTGTCATCCAGCATCTACTACCTTCCTCTTTCATCCTCATCACCAAAATGTGTTTTAGGTTGACCGATCAATTCAGTACAAAGAACATAAAAAAAATTTAGAATGTTGGAAAATAACAATGTCTTTAATGTTAACCTTTTTAATCTTCACTATTGCTTCAATGCAAATAAACAAGCGCACTGTTATTTGTTGCATAGTGACGTGCAAGTAAGCCAGATATGCGCAGATTCTACGCAATACGCTGTATTTAATATATCATGATGACTCATGAGTTGAGTATTTGTGCTGAATTTTGCGCAGATTTTCATGAACTTCCATGAACTTCCCCAGCAAAGTGAATAAGTAACATAATAAGTAACGCTAAATTGGCTAGTGATTTGACAGCGTTACCTGCCACGTTTTTTTTTACCAGCATTTGGCGGGTGTTCATTTTAAACCCTGCCTACATGTGTGAAAACACTTATACATAAATTGATCTCTTATAAATCAAAACTCAGTGTTTTCAGCCTCTTGCACCTTTATTTCTTTAGCACTTTACGCAATTTCAAAGCAGCTTCACAATAGTCAAATTCAAATTCTGCTTTAAAACAGCTCTAACAAGCCAATAGTGTCATTATAGAGCTCAAGTCAATTCAGTGTTGATTCAGTTCAATAACTATAAATTTTGCAATTGTGCATACATACTGTATATACAGTGTATTTGTGCACATACTGTACATGTATGTGTAAGTACTATGACAAACTCCAGCACACTGAACAAGCAACAGACACAAGAGAGTGTTTTACATTTTTCACATCTGTGTGTAGTTTGATGTGTATGGGGCTAATCATTTGGTGTTCGTGTGTACTATGCAAAAACAATTTTTAGAAGAGTTAAAATAGTTTTGAATTAAGTATTTTTTAATGAAGTGGTTTTGTGTGTAGAGAAATTGAGCCATAGTTTCAGAAATTGTAAGCAATTAAAAAAAAACAATGAATTATCTATAAACTAATAGTTTGCAAATTATTTGTAAGTACTTTATTACGGTATACTTATTATAAAGTGTTATCCATTAACATTATTTTATTATATTTATATAATAATTACTTTTATTAAAGTGTTTTTAGAACAATTTATTATCAACTATATTAGCAATTGTATCAAACAATTAGCAATCAACTGTATTTTACAACAAATAATTTTTTATAAGGTTTTCAAATGGCAAATAATGTAATGGAAAACAGATGCATGGGGATTTATTTATAATTGTAATATTTATAAACATGTTTTTTTCTAATGCTTCTTATCACAAATCATATTCACAATTTCAACTTCACCTGTGCCAGATAATGTCACCTTGATGTCAGAACAATCATACTGTTAAGCTCTGGTCTGGCAAATATGGAGATGAACCTTTCAGCTGGGTATGTGTATGTGTGTATGTGTATGTGTCTAAGTTGACCTTGATTTATGTGTCTTTGAGCTGTAGGGAATATGACTCATCCATACTTTAATAATCTGTGTATGAGACGAGGTAATATAAATAAGAGAGAGTAGTACAGACATGTGTTTTGTGTGCTGTATACACTGAAAAAATGCATTTTCCACGTTTATTTTTATGGTTTGTGTGTTTGGGTGTGACAAAGATCACATATTATACTGCTGTCATAGTGTACAACTGTGCCATTATCAGTTTGTCAGACGCACACATACTGTTTCTAGATTTTCAGCTTGCTTTCAGCTGAATGAAGGGCTATTCTTAGAACGGATATTCTGTCAGTGAGTGAGTCTGCTAGACTATCAGTTTGTGTGTACACACAAATGAACTGACATTTCCTAAATGAACTCATTTGAATGCTCAATGTTTCTAAATTGAAAGTTATTTCATAGTGCGTGATCCCTAAGCTGTGAGCCAGACTCGGTTTAAATGACTCTGTGAAGGTGGGACTGTACTGAACTCAAGAGGTGATATGATTTCCTGCAGTGTATGTAGACTTTTCCAGTGTCCAGATCACATTTCTGCTTTGCTGTGGATACCAGGACCTTCAGCTCTATGAATCTTTGAGATTGCTCTTGAACCAAACAGTATAAGATTTTGGATGACCAATGCCAATACGGATTTTATTTTATTTTAAACAATATTACTCAAAATTTAAAAACAGTCATTCTCCTTGTGTTTCCCCTACGTGTATTTATTAAAGACTGTTGATTCTGTATCCTTCGTCGTGAGCTCATTTATACAGCCACAGCATGACAGGTTTTTTATTTTATTTTATTTTTATTTTTTTTATGTAGGCATAGTTGTAGTATTATTTAATTTTACAAATCATCTGTTTCTGGTGTTAATTATTGTAATATTTTATATAATATGATATATTATAATAAGTATATTTGTATTTGTTTAAACCCAAAACATTTCTATTATCATTTCTATTATGTATTATTTAAATTATAATAATATGATTTATTATGTTGTATTTTATTTTTTATGATAATTGTACAAAATATTTTGTTTAAAAAAATCATTTTAGTAGTATTTTGGACAGTATAACTCAAAACAGCTATTTCAGGTGTTGATTTTTTTTTATTACTTTATGTTTTATTATTAGCTAAATATTATTTTATTGTGATTATTTTATTTTACAAAATATTTACTCAAAACTCAAAAACAGGCATTCCTGATGTTTCTAATGATAATGCAGTAAACATGACAATCTCTGCCTGGCTGCGTTCTGTCTGTAGTACTGTAGTGGCTCTGCGTGTTGCGGTTACAGACCAGGCAGGATGTGTGGTGGTCTTTTTCTCTGTGCTGTTGTCATGGTGATATTGAGCTAGCGCTCTCGGGGTCAGCTGAAAAAAGAAAGTGAAAAGGTAACCGTCTGGCCAGGTGGGCGCAATGACGTGTATATCCATTTCACAGTAACGTCTCTCACTTTATTTCCTCAAGCTAACCTTTTAGTTTTGACCTCCAACTAGTCTGTGTAACATTGTGTTTAGTCACACACACCTGAGAGTTCCTGCACAACATGGATAGGAAGTGTGTATATATTTTTGCATGTACAAACCTGGTATCCGAGTGTTTTCGAATGTGTGCATGTAAATAAGAAAAAAAATACAATTACAAAAATATTTTATTTTATTATTTATTTTATTATTTTAAATGATTTTATTTTATTATTTAAATTGCGATAATTTGGGAACGAAATTGTCTCTAAAAAGTCATCTTAATCTGACAAGCAATGAGGATGCATATATAAATGAGCTAATAATAATTGTAAATAATAAAGTATAATATAACTGAGTACATTTAATCTGACTGTTAAACACACTCCAGCAAAATTGTATTCCTGAAATTCCTAGTTTCTCTGTAAATTTCTCATCAGTTTTGTCAACATATTATAAGCTAGCAGATATAAAAATCGTCATTACATCCCATAATTATTTTGCTCTAAAACTCAATGACACCTTTACCGGATAAAATAGAGCACCAAACACTGACTTTTCACAGACAAAAAGAGGAGTTTATGACATTTAAAGAGGAGGTGGAAGGAGGGCCATTTCAAACCCTGAGGGGTGAATTCGCCAAACAGTGATAGTACTTTTGCGTTTTGTATTTCAACAGTCTAGTTCAACCAGGTACTGTCTACATTTAAATAGTTGCCTATTATTCTTCAAAAAACTATTTGGAAAACACAAGTAAAGAAGGGAACTTCTACTGAAAAGAGATGTCTGTGTACATTGTCTAGATGTCAATGAGCAATGTAATGCTTTGTAATGTTTTGTTTTCCTTCCTGTTAGAGGTCAGCGCTCATGAAGGCAGTAATGATAATGGCAGTGTTTGTGACGGCAGTGACTCCACGCTCTACAGGCAGAGAGAAGGTAACATGAAAATCAATACACTTCTGCTCACTGCACATGTGTTTTCACATTTCAGACCCATACGGATACTTTAAATCTGCTAAGTACCTTTTAATCCTTAATCTCAGTCCTGTAATGTGATTATCACAATTTTTTAATAACTGTTTTCTCTTTTAATATATTCTATTTTAATATATGTAATTTATTCCTGTGATGGCAACGCTGAATTTTCAACAGCCCAGTCTTAATTTAGTGCTTTTCTTATCAATGTTGCAAACAGTTGTGTGGAAATCGTGATAACAATTTTTTTCAGGGTTCTTTGATGAAAAGATCAGCATTTATTTGAAATAGCGATCTTTTGTAATATTACAATTTACAAATGTCTTTATTGTCACTTTTGATAAATGTAATGCATCCCTGCTGAATTACAGTATTAATTTATTTGTAATTAATCTACTGCATGGAACCCATTGCCTAATCTGTAACTACACACACACACACACACACACCGTGTGCACGGTTTGTTGCGTGTGTGCATGCGTGCTTGTGTGTTCACTAATCACTACTCCTAATGTGTGTGCACTAACTTGGATGGGTTAAATGCAGAGGACAAATTCCGAGCATGGGTTACCATGGCCTTCACATGTCACTTACTTATTATATACTGGTTTCCATGTTTTATGGGGACTTCCCATAGACGTAATGATTTTTATACTGTACAAACTGTATATATATCCCCTGACCCTGTACCCACCCATCACAGAAAACTCTGCAATTTAGATTTTCAAAACACTTAATTTAGTATGATTTACAAGCTGTTTTCCTCATGGGGACCAAAAAAATTACATTTGGTCCTCACAATATAGGGTTTACCAGGTACACACACAGCAATTGGGAATAAATCCTGTGGTATATTGTGTTACCCATTGGCATGAGGAACAAGGGCTCTTGACTATGAGTGCTGGTCAATTGCTGTAATCATTACGGCACTCGAATGGTCTATGAATTTCTATGAAGATTAACACTCGACATACACAAACACACACACAAGTACACAGAGAAAACAATCTGCTTTCATTGTGCAGCTAGTTTTATAGACATTAAACAGATTATAAGATGTGTGTATGTGTGGATACAGGTCACAGCATGGCAGACACGCTTACTGTCGCTCTACGTGTGGCAGAGGAGGCGATAGAAGAAGCCATCGCTAAAGCAGAGAGCTACAAAGACAGCCTGGTTAGAAACTCCTGTTTATATATCATCCTTCTAACCACCAAATCATCCTTCATTCAGACATCCAAATGTTCACTCATCAATCAGACATTTATGCGTACATCCATCTGTATGAATCACCCATATAAGAATCCTGTATACAAATATAACTTGTAGTGTTCAGATGTTGTTGACTTATCCATCACTCCGTTTTGACTATTTCTTCAAGTTTCCTGAATATCTAACTGCAGTTAGAAAAATACTGCACGTTTCTCTCTTATTGCTGCCTCTCTTTCTCTCTTATATGACAGGAGAAACAGAATGAGGCTCGCTATTTGCGTGACCACAAGGAAGAGCTCATAGAGGAACTTGCAACGACAATTGTTCAAAAAGTAAGAACTGTTATGAATGAGAGAATACACTAGTAGTTTTAAATTAACTGTAACTCTATACCAAGGTTCAGGTCAAAATTTGCCCAAAATCATAATAATAGAGGAACATGAAACTTACGCTTTTTAAAAAAAAGTTTGGGATCAGTACTATTTTTTCTTTCATTTCTTTTTTTAAAAGAATTTAATACTTTTAGAATATAAACATAGAACACAATAGAAAACACAATAGAAAACATTTGTTTTAAGTTTATTATAATAATTCACAATAGTACTATTTTAACTGTGTTTTTGATCAAATAAGAAGACTCTTTCAAAACAATTCTTTCTGAATGTTAAAATCTTACAAACCCCAAACTTTTGAATGATGTATGTAAACAGAATTATTACAAAATAAGAAATTAAGAAAATAGAGATAATTTTTTTAATCACTTTGATTAGTAAAAATATGCCTTTTCAACGCTACATGTAGGCAGCACAACACCATTAAAATTTAAATTATATATCATTAATTTATATCATAATATTGAGATTTGTCACTATGGTAATTGGGGGAAATGTTCTCAATTGTTATGAAAATAATGTAAAATTATAAAACTAGATGTAATTTCCTGTTAGTAAAATCCAACTTCGGTAACACTTTAGAATACTGTTCCATCATTAATGAATAACGATACTCGGTTACTAACGTAACCTCGGTTCTCTCTAGAGAGGGAACGAGTATTGCATAAGTTTAGCTTACGCTATGGGAAAGATTCATCTTCTCGAGATATTGAAGCCAAAAAATTATCCTTAATTTTGTATTCATTGTCAACGCAGTGCAGCAGCTAGCAGACCTAGAGCAGGCCATCTCGCGTGCTCATTGGCTGCCCTGCTGGCATCTGCTGCAGCCTACCAGTGAGCCCCGCGTGACGTCACGCCCAATGAAGGGCGCTCGCGCCTTCATAGCGTCACAGCCCGCCAGAATGGGCGTGGCTTAGCATATAAAAGAAGGGGCTGTAGGCTGACTTCCCTGGGTTTTCGACGACTGAAGCGAAGTCGCTCGTGGCGCGAGCACGGCCGGTTACGCAATACTCGTTCCCTCTCTAGAGAGAACCGAGGTTACGTTAGTAACCGAGTATCGTTCTCTTACGAGAGGTTCTCTCGTATTGCGTAAGTTTAGCTTACGCTACGGGAACACTTTGTCAACGCCGTGCGCGCCAAGCATCCACCATGAAACCCCGAACTTTCAGGGGAACCCTATAAGTGGAGAAATAAGGTGGCCAGCCACGCGGGCCATCACTTGTACATAAGCACACATAGGGAATACAGAGCAGCGCGCCGGTCTGTATAGGCACATGGCACATACCCTACTTAGTGCGGCTCAACCAGGAGAGCTGAGTCAGAATACACCTCTCCTTTAAACTGACAACAGTTTAGCCTGCAAGGCAGGAACTTCTAGGTTATAAAACCTGACAAAGGTAGACGGGGAGCTCCAGCCCGCCGCTACACATATGTCATGGATAAAAATTCCACTGGACCATGCCCACGAAGAGGCCACGCCTCTCGTGGAATGAGCCCTGATGCTCAGAGGGCATTGCAGACCTTTTGACGCGTAACCGGCTGCTATAGCGTCCACTATCCATCTGGACAGGCTCTGTTTCGAGGAGGCGAGACCTTTGGTGCGCCCACCAACGAAACAAACAGCTGTTCCGAACGCCTGAATGAGGCGGAGCGCGTAATGTAAAACCTCAGCGCTCTGACAGGGCAGAGGAGGTTCACATCACTTTTGCTGTCAGATGCTGGGCGAGCTGACAACGAGATAACTTGCGCTCTGGACGGAGTGCCCATCACTTTAGGAACGTAGCCATGTCTAGGTCTGATGATGACTTTAGAGTCATTCGGCCCGAACTCAAGACACGATGCGCTGACAGACAGCGCATGCAGGTCCCCCACACGTTTTACTGACGACAGTGCAGTCAGAAAGACGGTTTTCAGTGATAGATATTTCAACCCCACGGAGTCTAGTGGTTCAAAAGGAAAAGCTTTCAGGGCCTCTAGGACCAATGAAAGATCCCACATGGGAACCGACGGGGGGCGCGGCGGGTTCATCCTCCTAGCTCCTCTAAGGAAGCGGATCAACTCATGTCTTCCCAATGACTGGCCGTGCGTTGATTCTGCGAACGCTGCCACGGCCGCCACGTATACTTTGAGCGTGGATGGGGACCTTCCCTTATCCAACAGCTCTTGTAGGAAGGAGAGCAGATGCGCCACCCCGCATGTCCGCGGGTCCAGACCTCTGTCGGTGCACCATCCAGAGAACACCGACCATTTAGACGCGTAAAGCCTTCTCGTAGAGGGGGCTCTAGACTGCGTGATCGTGTTCATCACTCCTTCTGGCAGGGTAACGAGTACCCGTTGATCAACCATGCGTGCAGAGACCAGCGCTCTGGATGGGGATGCCAGATCGTGCCGCGAGCCTGGGAGAGGAGATCTGCCCTCACCGGAATCGGCCACGGAGCTGTATGTGACAGCCGTGCTAGCTCCGGGAACCAAATTTCATTCTCCCAACGCGGGGCTATGAGGAGCACCGAGTGGCGCGTTTCCCTGATTCTCTTGATCACCTGTGGTAACAGAGAGACCGGAGGGAAAGCATATAGCGGGAGGCTGGGCCAAACCTGGGCCAGCGCGTCCTCGTCCTTCAAGAAGAACGTTGGGCATTGAGCGTTGTCTTTCGACGCAAATAGGTCGACTTCCGCTCTGCCGAATAGGCGCCACAGTTTCTGGACCGTTTGGGGGTGCAGGGACCATTCCCCTGGGGGAACGTTGTCCCTGGACAGTTTGTCTGGGCCGTCGTTCAAATGGCCAGGCACATGCGCCGCCCTCAGCGAGCGCAGGTGCATCTGAGACCAAATAAGGAGGCGTTCCGTCAGATTGCAGAGATTTCTGGATCTGACACCGCCCTGGCGGTTTACATAGGATACCACAGACATGTTGTCCGAGCGGACAAGAACATGTTGGTCCTGTATGAACGGGAGGAAGCGCTTCAGCGCGTTCTCGACCGCTATCATTTCCAGACAGTTTATGTGAAAACATTTCTCTTGGTCTGACCACTGGCCGAAGACCAGTCTGCCCTCGAACAGCGCGCCCCAACCCCAGTTGGACGCGTCTGTCGAAATGACTTTTCGATAAGAGATAGTTCCCATCATCACTCCCTGCTGGTACCAGTCGGCCACTAACCAGGGCTGCAGAGCCGCTATGCAGGTCTGAGTCACTCTGATTTTCTGACCGCCAGAAACCCAAGCTCGGCGGGAAGCGCGGGCATTCAACCAGCGTTGGAGCGGGCGCATGCGCAGTAGGCCCAGCTGAAGCACCGCTGCAGCTGATGCCATATAGCCCAACATCCTTTGAAATGTTTTCCAGGGAATAAAAGGTGTCCTTCTGGAAAGACGCGGCTAGGTGGCGAACACGGCGCGCGCTGTGCCGATAAACGAGCCGACATGGTCACCGAGTCCAGCCCTATTCCCAAAAAGGAAATTGACTGGCTGGGCAGTAATGAGCTCTTGGTCCAGTTGACCATGAGACCCAAGCTTTCCAGGTGACTGAGAAGCACTGTTCTGTGAGATAGCAGCTCTGTCTCTGACTGTGCCAAAATCAGCCAATCGTCCAGATTCAATATTCAATATTCGCAGCCCCTGACTTCTCAGGGGGGCGAGCGCCGCGTCCATGTACTTCGTAAACGTACGGGGTGCTAGAGACAGGCCGAACGGCAGGACGGTGTATTGATATACCTGACCGTTGAAGGCGAATCTCAAAAATTGCCTGTGACGGGGTATTATCTGAATCTGAAAATAGGCATCCTTCAGATCTAGAGAAATAAACCAGTCCCTCGGGCGAACGTGCGCGAGGATTTTCCTGGTCGTAAGCATTTTGAACGGTCTTTTCGCAAGCACTCTGTTCAAATGTCTCAGATCTAGGATAGGTCTGGAGGCTCCGTGCGCGCGCTCTCGGTTCTGGGCAACGGCTGCTCACTGAAAGCCGAAACCGGCTGATTTATGTGAGATGTCCCAATCATAAGGGATGGGGAACCTTTTCTCCTCACTATTTGACGCGCGAGCGGCGCTTTGGGCGGAAAAGCGTCCTGTAAGCGTGAGCGCGTTTGCGCAGGCACGAGACTTACAAGTGTATTTGACGTCCCGATCAAAATGGATGGGGAGCGTCTTATTAATGCCCTGCATTTTGTGATAGCACTTAAACGCGCGGGCGGCGCCCGGGGGGAGGTTTGTGTCAGTAAGCGTGAACGCTCTCTGGCGGGCACGAGACTTACATTCATAACCTGCTTTCTTGACCGTGTAACAGAGCGGGCAGATAGTGGGCACAGACCTGTGGACACATTTCTTATATTCAACACTCGAGCGGCTTTTCTGCGCTTTATGAGAGTGTGCTCTGTGGGTGACACGATATTTTAAGTGCTTGTGTGTAGGGGTGAACACCGGGGCGTGGGCACTTTCACTACACTTAAAACACTTACGGCGTGAGCCGGACCAGACATAATGCTCTTTTTGAGATTTCTCTGGGTCGCCGTGAAAACGGCGTTCGTGTGCAGGCGAGAGGGCAAATGAACCGGCTCGTTGGCTGCTAAATGGACCACTGCAGTAGCCTGTTTGAAGGGGACTGACAGGGAAATAAACTTTGACGGCAGTCCGGCCGCAGCGGGACACGCGCGTCTTTCTCTCTCATAGTTTGATATGAGTCTTCAGTGATAGAGCGGGCAGAAAAATAGGCGTGGGCACGAACTCGTGGACACATTTCCTACGTTCAACACTCGAGCGGTTTCCCGCTTTAAGGGAGCGGGCTCTGTGAATAACAGGGGAAGTGTTATGCTTGTGTGTAGGGGTGAACACTGAGAGATGTGGGCACCTTTCTACATTAAAAACACCATCGGCGTGAGCCGGATCTGAATACGGCGGCTCGCTGAGGAGAGCCGCATAAATTTTATCTGCTGCGGGAGCCGGAATCGAACACGGGTCTCTGGCGCGAAAGCTTAGGGTTTAGCCATTGAGCCACAGGGGAAACAACATAAGCTTTAGTTGGCGCGAGCAGATAAGAGAGAGAGCGTCATCACAGTTTTCGTGTGCGTGTCGGCATTGTCTGCAGGCGTGCGTGTATAACAGGCTCTCTACTGCAGTATAGACATTACCAGCCGCTCGAAATAGGAGGAGCTGGAAAATGTTTGAGAAAAAGAGGGGGTTTGTCAGGCCTCGGCGGGACAAAAAACCACACTCTCTCCTTCTTTCGCCGGTGACGCATGTGCTCTGGGGCGCGCGCTCGCTTTCTGTAGGTAAGAAAGCTGGTCGCGAGCTCAGAGAGGAGAGCTGCATAAATTTTCTCTGCTGCGAGAGCCGGGATCGAACACGGGTATCTGGCGCGAAAGCTTAGAGTTTAGCCACTGAGCCACGGGGGAAACTACTTAAGCTTAAGTAGCGCGAGCAGATAAGAGCGCGCGCGGCAGCTTCCTTGTAACATAAAGGAAGCTAGCCGCGGTTTGAACAGCAGTCCATAGCGTGTCCCTCGACCTCCTCCTCAGACGCGACGGCAGTAAGGCTCGTGAGCGGCAGCTGCGCGTCGGTGAAGGGAGGCGGGGAAGGTGAAAAAGCGAGGCTCGAGGGAGGCTTTCCGGCGAGCACGTCGCTGTGGCTACAGGCTCCGGCTGCCTTTGGGAACGGCGCTTATCACTGCGCGTATTGTATTGTATTGTATTGTATTGTATTGTATGTGCCTGGGCCTCGAACACCTCTTTTACTGTATATGCGAACACCCCATGTATGCGGGTAATTTTTGTTCGATGCTAATTTTTATCTTATTTTGTTTATTAAGTAACGATGTGGACTGTAAAACGTGTGACAAACAGTTAGGTTACACGAGTTCGATTTGGGAATAAAGTGCGAGTTGTGAGATGCCAATCGCCTCCGTGTGTCTGTCTGGCCTCTGCATGCAATAACTTCAGTTGTGAGCTATCCCTAATCTTCCTGAAGCAACGCGTTACAAACTGTACTTCAGTTTCATTGCGGGGACACCACCTTCCATCATGTCTATCGGCTCGCTTTCGGGTTAAACTTTCCGCGACTGCGCAACTGTGTTATAGGTTGCCAGGTTGAGGTGACAAACGGGTTGAAATTGTAAATGGTCTGTGGATTGTGTGAATATAATGCATTTAATACAATCTGGCAACTGGTCAACATTAGACAAACATATTGGTCCGATTATTCATAAAGGAGTTTGTTTGGGCTATGCAAATTACGGGAGTTTCCCGGGAGAAATAACAAACCGGGAGGGGTCCGGGAGATAGGGCTAAAAAACGGGAGAAACCCGGGAAAAACGGGAGTGTTGACAGGTATGCTACACGAGCCGCAGGAAATGCGAGGCATCTTTAAAAAGACACTCGCGCTCTTTTAGGAGAAGCTAGAAGAGAATACAACAGAGTAAAAGGATACATCGCCGGATAGCGTAGCTCGCACGGATGGCTGAAGGTGGCGAAGACGGCTGGCTTCCTCAGCGCTGTCCTAAGCTGGCTGTTCGCTGTTCGACGGCGGCGGTGGCTTCTCTCTGATCCAGCGATGCGAAGAGCTCGCTGAAGAGTCGAAAAATCAGGGAAGTCAGCCTACAGCCCCTTCTTTTATACGCTAAGCCACGCCCATTCTGGCGGGCTGTGACGCTATGTAGGCGCGAGCGCCCTTCATTGGGCGTGACGTCACGCGGGGCTCACTGGTAGGCTGCAGCAGATGCCAGCAGGGCAGCCAATGAGCACGCGAGATGGCCTGCTCTAGGTCTGCTAGCTGCTGCACTGCGTTGACAATGAATACAAAATTAAGGATAATTTTTTGGCTTCAATATCTCGAGAAGATGAATCTTTCCCATAGCGTAAGCTAAACTTACGCAATACGAGAGAACCTCTCGTAAGAGAACTACACAGGAACAAATGAGTTACGCACTATTAACATTCTAATAACTACTATTAACTAACAAACAAACTCTGATTAACAAATTAGAATAGTAATAGCACGCAGTTGAATGTGGTAGTTCACTATTAGCTAGTCAACTACTTTTTTTTCATACCTTCCAGAGAACTACTAAGAAGTAAGAACTACTATATACAGGTTCACAATTAACATAAATAATGCATAATTTATAATATAAGGTAATGGTAACGGTAACCCATTAGTAATGGCTCAAGTGTTACTACTTCCTTCGAAAGGAACTAATAATAATTTGGATCAGTATTCTAAAGTGAAAAGCTTGATAACTACCTAATATTGACTGAAGTCATTGTAAGCTTCTGATGGATTTGATAATCCTTGAGTCATTACTAGTGTGTTCCCATGATCTTCACTTTAGAATACTGAGTCATTACTATTCAAAACCTTACAAAAACATCCAAAGCTTACAATGACTTCAGTCAATATTAGGTAGTTATCAAGCTTTTCACTTTAAAATACTGATCCCAATTATTAGTAGCTCCTAGTAACACTTGAGTCATTACTAATGGGTTACTATTACCTGATATTATACATTGTGCATTATTAACATTAATTATGAACCTGTATTAAAAAAATACTTACGCTATTACTTACTTATTTGTTAATCAGAGTTTCTTGTTAGGTAATAATAGTTACTAGAATGTTAATAGTGCATTACTCATTTGTTCCTGTGTGGTTATTCATTAATGACGAAACAGTATTCTGAAGTGTTACCATAACTTCTTATTTCTTTTAATTTTGTGATGAAAAATGCTCTTGACAGGATGTAGTGAGACAATATTTGGCCACATCAGAAAAGCTTGATTCCATGCTTGAGACCATAGAACTTAGTATCCAACTAAACTTAGTATCAAACTTAGTAAAAAAAACTACATTTAACTTCATATACTTCATTCACATTTGAGTTCATAGAGCAGTTTTGACCTCATGTTCTTTGACATGTCAACTTTGTCCCGTCATAAGGGATTAAAATCAAAATTAGCCCAATAACTTTGAAAATCCATCCATAGACCATGCTTTAGCATACTATTTTCACTACAAAACGGTATGGTTTGAGATGCACTAGTCATAATCTTGCACACTATACCATATAGTACAGATATGAATTGTGTTTTGTACGGATGCAATATGGTCTGTTTTTCCCCTTTGTCCATGTCTCTCTCTCTCTCTCTCTCTCTCTCTCTCTCTCTCTCTCTCTCTCTCTCTCTCTCTCTCTCTCTCTCTGTAGATCATTCAGAGGGGAAAACGGTCTGAGATTCAGGCTGAGTATGAGTTTGTTTGGCCTCAGAATCAGAGTAGTGAGCTACCGTCCTCTACCTCAACACAACACACACACGCCACACAGCATTCACACACCACCTGTCACCACGGCGCAGTAGCCCAGGCCGACATCACCAGCTCCTATCCGCTGTTGGTAAGAGCATATCTTTACAAGCACCTATCATACAGTATTTATATGTTTTACGGTGCTTATTAAATATTCCTGACCTCATCTGTAACACATACACATAATCTCTTCTACTGCAGCTTGCAAAAACAAGACGGTGTAAAAATAATTATGAAATGTTGAAATGTAGGAAAAGCAATGCAAAAAAAGCTGAAAAATCCCTTAAAAATGCTTATTTATCAGTAATAGCACAGTGTTTAAGTGTTATTCAGTATTGCTGTAGTATTTCTAATGGGCAATAACAGTAAGTCAATAAGCTAATGCAAGTCTCTAGCACCCCCAACTGGTGAACCTCTTAAACTTTTCCAAACCAAATATATATAACCAAATTCAAATTGCGCATAAAGGCAAAACAGTTTCACTTTGTGCAGAAAACTGTCAGACATTTGTACATTATAACATAACAAATATTACTATTCTTATAAAGGTTATTACTATTTGTGTGTAAATCAGTATGTATACCACAGTAAACTAATTAACTGCTTACATATAGATATTTGACTGAAGGGTTTCTAATTGCAAGATGAAAGGAACAATTTAATTGGCAGATGTATATCATATATTTTAAACATTTTATATCTTGCAATAAAGAGAGATATATAGAAATATTTTGTAACATTCTAAATGTCTTTATACTGTATATTGTTATACTTGCTGAATAAATTATTGATCTCTTTAAAAAAAAAAGTATGATATATATAATTATATATTTGTTCACACTTGCATTTTCCATCATTTCAAATGACAATTGTTGTGCATGTGGGTTGATGGGTGTGTTTAGAAGTCAAGATCAGCGTTCTCTTTGACAAGTGACGATTCTCCAGAGAAGGACCCTGAGGTGGGAATGGCCCCAGGGGTGCCGAAGAGTGCAGAGGTAGAGACAGACATCCAGAACTACTCTTCACTTAGGAGGGAGTCCAGAGCATCATCACTTCCTGGTTGGAAGAGTGTTGACCGCCTGGACAACACTAGTAAGAATATATACAAAACAAATGTTCATCATTGGTCTAGTGCACCAGAACAAAACTTCAGACATCTACACAATTGAATTGTTGATTCATTGCAAGAGTTAAAGGTACACTACACAACTACAAAAGCTGTCACTCGGTGAGTACCATTTCAAAAGGTACATATTTGTACCTAAAGAGTGCACATTAGTACCTAAAATGTACATATTGGTACCAAAAGTGTACATATTAGTACCTTTTGAAAGGGCACCGTCCCAGTGACAGCTTTTTTTTTCTTTTTTTCTGAGAGTGTATAGTTCATACAAAAAAGAAAATTCTGTCAACATAACTCATGCTGTTACAAATCTGGCTTTCTTTATTCTTTGGAACACAATGATGTTTTGAAGAAGTTTTCATATGTTTTTGTCCATACAATGAAAGTCATTGGGGTCCCAAAACACCAATATTGGACCCCAATGACTTTCATTGTATGGACAAAAAATACATTTTGCAAAATGTCTTTTGTATCCCACAGAAGAAAGAAAGACATTCAGAATTTGAGGTTGAGTAAAGTAGAGAATTTGAATTTTGGGGTGAACTATGCTTTTAAGGCTTTTAAGTGTTTAATTTTGTGTCGAGTGTCAAACATAATTGCAAAAATAATTTCACATCTGGTTGGTATTGAAAAAAATTACACAAGAAAATTACCACCTTTTTATTATTTTGACGTTTTCTCATTTTCTGTTTGTGTATGTGGTGCACACACACACACACGCACACACGCACACACACATATCCTCTATATTTGTCTGTCCAGGTGTTTGTGTCTCTCTCCACAGGTGCATCTTCAGTCCTGCAGTCCCCTGATGGTAACTGGATCGCCCTGCAGAGCTTCCAGCATTCCCGGCCCAGTCTGCTGACCAAGCGCAAGAGCCTTGTTTTCAGTGTGCTGGAGAAAGAATCAGGCGTTGTGTCCGCGTATGACGGGATGGGCTCTGATTCAGATCCCGAGGACCAGGGAGGCTGGGGAGCTGCCCTGTTACAGTTTCGCAGACGTCTCTCTGACGAAACCTATTACACTGACTCTCAACATGACCCGGAATGGACGTACACCCAACACCCACCAATCACCTCACCCTCCTCGGGTCAGTACACCAACACTGAAACCCTAAACTCAGACTCGGAGACGTCTCCTGCCCCGTCCACTCGAGCGAGCAGAGCAGCCCACAGTACGTCCCAGAGGAAAAAAGGGCTACCTGAAGCACACCCGTATCCTCCCTACAGACATCCCACGAGCAGTGTAGCTTCACCTCTACTGAGGCTAGAAGTTCTTGATGTGAACTTTAACCCCCATGTGGGAGGGGACAGTAGTGATGGGGAGGAGCAGAGCGAGCAGATCAAAAGGTCAAGGAGGCGCAGAAAGAGCAAACGCGAGGCATCAGAGCACAGTCGAGCACATGATGAACTGTACAGCTCTGCCACAGTGGTAAGAGAAAGAGCAGTCTTCTGGTTTATTATTAGATTGATAAAAATCATAATGAGACTATTTTGCCACATATAGTGGTGTGTTTTCAACTATAGTATGATAAAGATTTAACGTCCTGCTGCTGTTTTTTTTTTTTAGCTAGGTGTGCAGAAACTGACTAGCAATTGATACCTCAGTTTAATCAACTTTTCACCAATAAGTGAATCGAGTGACACCCTAGCCATGAAAGTGGACTTGTATCTTACAGTCTGTTTTTTAACCCCACTCAATTGATTAGAATATCATTGTAGTTTATAGAATATCATCGTAGCCTTGATTCTTATCAACTTATTAATATTATGTTAATAATGTACAATAATATATTAATGTTATCATATTAATGTATTATCACCTCAAATATGAGAATATAGTGGTAACATATTTCAGTTGTAATTTATTCAACTTTGTGTGTTTTTATTTTATTTTGGGGGGAAAGGCTGTATTACAATTTTTATTTGATTAATTGATTAATCATTGTTTTCTCTTTTTCAGAGAACATATTTAATCGTTCCTAAAACAAGACAGATATAAGTATTTACATACATTTAAAATCCAGCTATTCTCAGAAAACAGCTAAATAAATTGTAGTATATGACTGAAAGGTGAAGGTATGTTACTTATTATTTGTCATCCTTTTAGGTACTAATGAGAGTGACAATTTTAGCAAGAGTTGCAGAAACAGAAAGTATAAAATTATTAAAAGCAAAAATGAAGAAAACTAGCAATCTTTTTTTTTTTGGAAATGTTGTGAACTTGAATGTGGTGTGATTTGACTCCAGTAGGTGGCACTGCAGGGCAGGGGTTGTGCTTTTATTGGGCTAAATGGTGTGACCAACCATTAAATCATTTATCTCAGCCATGAAGTCTTTATTTTATATTCTTATGTTTTCTCTTTCATAATTTTTCTCTCTCTCTCTCTGCTCCTCAACTCTCCTTCTATTTAAAACATCTCAGGAGAACAGTGCCGTCCTGCTCAACGCCATGATGATACGCCGCCAACAGAGCCAGGAGAATCCAGTTCCTCTGAATTACCAGACTCCAGACACTGTGACCCCTCCTGACCTTTTGACCTCTGATGCCATGACCCTTGAACCTGACTATCAGAACACTGTGGCTCACAACTCCAGTGCCGCCAGCCCGCTGATGTGGAGCCAATCAGGGGCCAGCAAATCAGGGTTCAACCTTCAGGGCCCTTTGCTCAGGGGCTCCTCTGTAAATGAAACCCTGGAACAGGAACTGAGATCCAAGTTCGGTGAGCTGGTTGGCCAAGTCAGCGAGAGGGATGTAATGTCATCTAATTTTGAGCCAATCATGGAAGTGGGCGACAAGCAAAAAGACAGGTTATGGCAGAACGAAAGTGAGAAACTGAGACCGAAGGAGAGGCGCGAGAGCAAACGAGACAAGAAGGAAGGGAAACCGAGGGAAACCGAGAAGCCGAATGAAAGACAAACGGTTAGAGAGATGGACACAAGTGATGCAGTGAGACAGATGAATATAGAGAGAGAATTGAAAAGAGAAAGGGAGCGACAGAAAGAAATCGAAAGACAAGTAGAAAGAGAGCGAGAAAGACAAAGAGACCTGGAGAAACAAATCGAGAGGGACAGAGAAAGACAACTAGAGATCGAGGTGCAGGTTGTGAGGAAACAGGAAAGACAGAGGGAAATGGAGAAACAACTGAAACAAGGGCAAGAGAGGCAATCAGAGGTTGAGCGAGAGATAAAAAGGAAGAGGAAAAGCATACGCATGGAAAAAGAGAAATTAGAGCCTAAATTGAGTGTGAAATCCAAAGAAGAAGATAAACAGGAAGGACCCTGTGAAACTGAGGGAGCATCAGCTAGAGTAATAAAGCAAAATAACAATTTAGAGGAGGACAACAATGAAACAGAGAAGGAAAAAGTGAAGAGAATGTCACTACAGAGAAGCAAATCAGAAACAGGGTCAGAAACACAAGAACAACTCGAGACAAAGACAACCAGGTCTTCAACTACATCTCCAGACAGCGTCCCCTGTGGTCTGGAGGAGCCACTGTCTCCATCAGAGGTAAGCACTGGTTCCAGCATGTTCCACTAAAAGTTCCTTACTTCACCCAGGCTTTGTTCTAAATTGTTGTGAGCTGCCTAACTGGACTGCAAAATCTCACGCACAATTATTCAGGTAGACTTATTGACAGTTTTGCCAACTTTAACTACCTTGATCTGCATGATTCTCTTCAAACTGTTGCTTCACCAGGACAGCTAAAAGAGAAAAAAAAGTAAATTTAGAAAAAAAGTTAATGCTAATGCTCACTATAGTGTCTCTTGCAGCACTGGTAAGAATGTAATGCAACACATTTTGCAACAACACATAATGTATTGTGTTTCAGGCCTAAATAAAGCTCATACTGAATTGCAACAAGCTTACATTTTTATCCAGATGAGGAAAATATCCATAGACATAAATACTTAGATGCTTTTTTTGGCCACTTTGGCCCATTGCTATGATATGTTAACAAATCCACCATATTGGACTGGCCAAGACTACCCTAAACGATATAAATAAATGGAAGAACTGTGTTTTTTTCTGGATAAAAAGCACAATACATTTACATTTTTCAAACAATTTCAGTGGTTTATGATTTAGGTAGACTACCAAAAAGTTTTTTCTCCAATAACTTAGAATCTTGATAGACTTGCACTCAAAACTCAAAGATTTGGCTTATTTTCCTTAGTCATTAATTGTGGAGATGCCGTTTAATGTAATATATATAATGTAATGTACATGAAATGAGAATAAAGATTTTTCATTGTGGAAATAGATTGTTCTGTCTTCAACCCCATAATTTTTGCTTTTTTTAGCATATTCACTTTAAATCACTGTAAAAATTTTAATATATGCATATTTAAGTACTAATAATTGGCCATCATTGATGGTCCATTAAAAATCAAATAATGAAGGCTTCCTTTAAAATTTTTATAACAACAATAGAATACAGATATACTACGAGACAATTACAAAGTCAATTGTAAGATTTGACATATGGCTCGTGAAATTGAAATGTTAAAGCTGGTAAAAGAAAAGTAGTAAAACAGGATAAAGAGTATGGATTGTGTTATATAAAGTGAGATGTATTTGTACAATGTTCAGTTAAGTACAGTTGTATAGCATACTACTATTAATAGCCTATAAAGAAGGTGTAGTACAAGTATATTTTATTATTGTAGGGATAAATAATAATAGCAAACTGTGTGTGTGTGTGTGTGAGTGTGTGTGTGTACACACACACACACACACACACACACAAAATACTACATACACTGTTTGCTATTATTATTTAATATTAGTATTACTATTCAAAGTGATAAACAAAGTGATAGTATTACTATTCAAAGTATAATCAAAGTGATAAAATGCTGTTGCAAAGATTAGTACAATCACCTGAAAGTTTACAAAATAAAACAAATTGCTGATCAACTGTTGAACCAAAACTTTTAAATAATCTCTTGACAATTAAGTGTTAGCCCACTGAATCATTCTCAGACTTAATGTTGACAACAATGGAACCACTTGGGAGAGAATTGTCAGAATACTTTGTTACACAAAATAGGACAATGGTACAAAAGCATCTCCAATACAATGTTTTAAGTGTGAAAATATTTTAAAAGTAACACAGAAACCCCAAAAGAATGGACTGAAACAATCAGGCCTTCACTGTAAGCTTTCATTTTGTGATTAATTTAATTTAATTTATTTTTTTGCTAAGAAAAGAACAGGAGAACTTCTGATAATCCATACTCTGGTCTCATTAGACCAAATCAATCATTTTGGATCTAACATCACCTAAAATCTATGCCATTGCAAGTGGGAAGAGTACAGTCAGAAGTGCCTAGTCCCCACATTGAAGTTCTGTGCTAAAGAGATTCTTATGATGTTTGAGTGCTGAAGGAGTGGGACAGTTGTGCTTAATCAATGGTGTCATGAATTTACACACCTTTGTGTGATGTGTCATGAAAAATCATGAAATACAAGATGCTACCTTCTCCTTATTCTCGGTGTTATTAAGCACTTTTTCAACATGACAATGAATCTATTTATTCACCCATGGTAAAAAAAATTTAAATTAAAAATTAAAATTCAGTTGACAAGTATTTGTAGTTGCACTATTACAACTAACTATTGTAGTTGAGCAACACTCCCTATCAAACATCAGGGCATTCAAGGAGGCATTCATCTTCCAGGAGTTAAGGAGTTAAACAGAATAGAGGTGAAAAATTTGTTGTGAAATTGTACACTCAAAATCAAGAAGGGTCAGAGCAGTACTTATTTTACAAATGTTGATCATATTTTTCTCTGTTTTTAAGTGTATGTTTAATACATTTAAATTTTGATTTGTAACAGCGTTATGGAACAGAAAAAAATATTTTATGTTCAGAGGGGGTGTGCTAATTTTTGCTGAGTGCATACAGTATATATATATATATATATCAACATATATATACACTGTATATACTGTATATATATATGCATACTATTAATTGGTGTATTGTGGTACAGGCACAGTACTTTTGTATGAGCATGTAGGGTGTGCACTTTGGTTTGAAATTGAGTTCCAATTTACAGTTGTTGTTTTTTTACTGTGGATGTGTCAATATAAAGTGATTTTATGCACCCAACTTTCCTTTATCCAGTCTGATAAAGAAAACGCACGAAGATGTTAAGTGATTTCAAAACAAGGGATGAGTTTGTGGATCAACATTCTTTGTTGATACTAAATCAACATTCCTGTCAACCAATCATAGCCCTACACCTAAAACCTGAGGTTGAATGTATTGGTTGTATGTGGTTCCAGGAACATGAAAGTATGTTGATTTTATTCTTGTGTAAATTACGAGGTGCCTTGTTAGAGACTGAGCTCCTTCAGAAGATGCCTGCACCTCTAGAACTTTGCAGCTCTCTCTCAAACCCTAAAATGTACATCTATGTTACTGATCGAACTCAGAATCAAGGTCTTTGCTCTTATTGATAATGAGAAGCCATAATCGAGCGCATAATGAAAAGCATGTCTGATGAAAGCCCAATTCTGTGTTGCTACTTCATACTTGTATCGTGCATGAGGCATTGTGTGATGCATGAACCAGCCTGCAAAATTAATTTAGAACCTCTCTAGATGATGTGAGGGGAATGCACACCATAAGGAAGGTATTGTCTTCCTCAATGGATCCTCTTCGCCTTGCATCTGGTCCCGTCCTTTCATTTTCAGCCTGCTTCTTGTCCATTATGTTAAAGGAATAGTTCAAACAAAAATGACAATTATTTAATCATTTACTCACCCTCATGTTTTTCCAAACCAGTATGACTTTCTTTGTTATGCAGAACACACACACACCATACACACACAAATAAATGTACAATGCTCTTTTCCACACTCTTAAAAATAAAGGTTCTTTATTGGCATCTGTGGTTACATGTAGAACTTTTAATATCTAAAGAACCTTTCTATTTCACAAAAGGCTCTTTATAGTGGAAAAATATTCTTCAAATTATTTAAATGTTCTTCACACTAAGAAAAAAAAATCTTTTAAGAACTGTTTGCTGAAAGGTTCTTTGGGGAACCCAAAATGATTCTTCTATTTTTACCAGTTCATACAACTACAGTGAATGGAGACTGAAGCTTTCTTGCTTCATATAGGAAACTAAAGCACCCCAGATTCAAAAACCCTTAAAATGATCTCTGGTTATGTATGTAACCTGGTTCCTTGAGAGGGAAATGAGATGCTACGTCATGGCTTGACGCTATGGGAACCACGATTAGCTAGCGTGATGACGTAGCGTAGTACGTCACCAAAACCATAAATAGACACCATACCAGCGTGTCGCCAGATTCTAATTGTCTGAAGACAATTGCAGGCTTGGCAGGGGGCTTGGCAGCCCAATGTGGCATCTCGTTGCCCTCTCAGGGAACCGGATTACATAAGTAGCCTGAGACCAGTGGCGGCTGCTGGTCTTTCAAAGAGGGCAAGCTCATTTTCGGCCTACATCATAAAAATTGTCCATTTATTTATACGTAAATTCTGCCCTACATTCCTTAAAGAAAATGCTCTGTGACCCTGTCATACCAGTGACTTGACCAGTGTCCTCTCAATGGCCAGGTTTAGGTTAAACTGAAACAAGGAATGTGGTGTATAATTGTGTGAAATGTATGATGAAAATTGGCTAGCAATTTCGCCAAGCAAATACCAAGAAATAGGTTGCAGCAGTTTGTCTTTCGACTACACTTACAAAATCTGCGATGGGACTGAGCTCAAATAGCTTCAGCGTCAGCGACTTTTTATAGTACAAAATTGCTGTCAATCAAAAGGAGATGCAGTCTTTCGACAGACCCTCCAATCATCACGCAGAAGCCTGGAGTCCAGGCCAGCCCACTCCTCCATTCACCCCCAGAGACGCTGAGCGTCCTTGGGCGGGACATAATCGCAGCATTTATCCAATGACCGTCTAGTTTCGGAGCACTGAAAAAAAAACTGTTCAAAGCAGCCCCATTGAAGTCAATGGACGCTAGGCTTCAACAGGAAAATGCACTGTGACGCTACGGGAATGTATGAGAAGGAAATCGAGTCAGCCGACCTGCTATATGGAGCCAATTCTGAACGAACTCGTCTTCGAGATGAACGTGTTCTAATGAATTTTTAGTCAATAAAATGTAAACACAATAGTACATATTTGACGATTAATTTTTTGACATTATAGGGGAAGACGAGCTTCCCTTGCAGTCTTAAAGATATCCCCACTGCCTGAGACGTTCCCTTTCGAGTGGAACTCAGTCGCATCATGGCTTGACGCTATGGGAACTTTAATGCCAACGTCGCCATGCCACGAGACTGCCCACAAGGCTTGTGAGACAGTTGTGAGTGCAGGCTCAGACTAGATCAACCCTGAAGGTCTTGAGCCCCTGGGGTTGAAACCGCATCTAGACTATAAAACCTGACGAATGTGTGCAGGAAGGATCATCCAGCCGCAGCACAAATATCTTGCAAGGATGTACCCCTAGCAAGAGTTTTAGAAGACGCAACACTCCTCGTGGAGTGGGCCCTAACTCCTAGATGTGAAGCCATTCCGTGCACCTCTTAGGAAAGGGAGATTGTGAAGCAGACCAGAAGCTTGGAGGACTTTCTTGCTCTTGCATCTCAGGAAAGAAAGGAAATAAAGCCTGCAAGACAACAGATTGGCCAGCCATAAAAAGAACATTTGGAGTATAGTCCGGTCTGCAATATAGCTTTGACACCAGCTGGAGCAAGGTCTAGGCAGGAAAAGGCAGCTGACATGGCCTGCAAATCTCTAACTCTTTTTAGTGTTGTGCTAACAAGTGTGCCACTTTAAGAGTCAGCATTTTCTCAGAAACTGACTCCAATGGCTCAAATGGTGCTTCTGCTAATACTCCCAGGACCAATGCTATGTCCCAGGAAGGAACTGACGACCGACCGGGCTGTTCACTGGGTTCAGGTTGCACTGCTCGCACCATGATACGAATAGTCGTCATTTCAGGTCATACAGCTTCCTAGTGGAAGGTGCTATAGAATTTAGAATTGTTTCAACAATCTCGGATTAGAGACCAGAATCTATGAGCTGGTACCTCTCAGGGGCCAGACCCAAGGTTTCCAGATCTCCAGCTTTGGGTGGTAGATCATCCCCTGCACTTAAGACAGAAGATCTCTCTGAACTGGAATCTCCCATGGAATGTTGTCTAGGAGATATATCAGGTCCAAGAACCATACTTGAATTTCTCTTCTGCTCAGAGCAAGATCTGCTGAGCCTGCCTGAAAAGGATGCGTGAATGCAGACCACCCTGGTGATGTATGTTGGAGACTACCAATGTGTGTCTCCTCAAACTGGATTTGTGACACGATTAACTTTAGGGTGAGCATCTTGAACCTGTATGTCCAAAGACTATGGTTCAGGCACCTTAGATCTTAAATTGGATGCAGCCCCCAGTCCTTTTTGAGCATAGTAAAGTAGAACTATAGAATCCTTCTCTGTAGTGGCGGGGAAGGTGGAAACACCTGCCGAGGACACAGAGAAAGGTCAGGCACATGATGTCTTGGTGTGCACAGACCTCTCTCCGGAGAGGACACCTTCAGGGGCCAGGGCCCATGAGCGTCAGGACTTTTAGACACGGTCATCGAGTTTAGACTGTGTGAACTTTCTTTTCATCAGGCCCCTCAAATTTTAACTTGGCCACAGCACGAGTCACAACCTTGAACAGCTCCTTGAGCACGACTGACAGAGAGGACTGCTCTTTTGATGCACCCAACTGTCTGTCTGCATCCAACTTCTCAGAATCAGACACAGACAGCTTGAGTTTCTCATTTTGGTCTGAAAAAATCACGGTGCGAGCTTCAAGATACAGAATGGGGTCATCCTTGGAGAGGATGAGAGAAAGGGTTGATTGCCCGTCTCGCACTCCTCGTCCGCCAACTCTACCTGCGAGCCCATGACCAGCCGCGGGACCCAAGCCACAGGATGCTTCGCTCTCATCAAATAGAGCCAAGTGGGATTGGAGCAAGCGGAGATTAAACTTGACGTAATGAGCGCAGTCAGCGCCTTCGAGGACTGACCTCACTACTCCTCACCCAGTTCACACAACGTTGTGTAAGTCATCATCCGTACTGTATCTTACTTATTTTCTGACATAGTGGAATCTAACTCCTATCTTTGTCAAACACACACAGAGGAGAAAACACGCATTCATACATGCGGCTTCTGAAGACAAAGAAACTGGCGACATGCTGGTATGGCATCTGTTTATGGTTTCGGTGATGCACTATAGCGTCGCTCTATAGCGTCCCACTATAGCATCGCTATACGTAATCATGCTCAACCAATCGCGGACTGGCGTGTGTAAACACGTGCTTCAGACGAAGTATCTGAAGGCTCACTTTAAGTATTCCCATAGCGTCAAGCCATGATGCGCCGTTGAGTTCCACTTGAAAGGGAACTGCTCTTCCTCTCCTTGGCGAGTTCATGAGAGAAGTAACAATGTCCAGTCTGAATAATTAGTTCACAAATCTGACTTATGTGGTTCTTGAGTTTAACTCACTAATTGTATGATCCAGCTTACCGAAGGGGACGATTAGCCTATATGACTTTGAATAGCGCAAGAGTCACATTGACAACGTTAATTACTTTTTTATGGTGCATTTGCATCCTTTTGAAATTCCTTCTTAATGTATTTTGCAAAAAAGAAAGAAAGTCATACAGGTTTGTAATGGCATGAGATTGAATAAATGATGACAGAATTTTCATTTTGGAATGAACTATCCCTTTTTTACTGTCTTGTGTCTTTCGCCTCTTTTATCTTTCTTTCCATTCCCATTTATTTCTGTCTCTGTCTTTTTTTCTCATTTGTCTTTCTCTGTCCCATCTCTCTCTCTCTCTCTCTCTCTCTCTCTCTGTCTCTCTCTCTCTCT
This sequence comes from Rhinichthys osculus, assembly GCA_029959095.1. Lineage (NCBI taxonomy): Eukaryota > Metazoa > Chordata > Actinopteri > Cypriniformes > Leuciscidae > Rhinichthys > Rhinichthys osculus. The sequence continues at coordinate 18,921,907 of JARWKJ010000023.1, read as the reverse complement.
CTCTCTCTCTCTCTCTCTCTCTCTCTCTCTCTCTTTGTGTCTCTGTGTCTCTCTTTCTCCACCCTTTCTTGTTGGTTCAGGAGGGTCTGAGTGATCGTGCCCTACAGCAGAGGCTTCAGTTACTCTCCTCTCTCTTACAGCAGGTGAGATACATCATAATGAGAAGATGAAGTAGAGCTGTAGAGATTCCTCCTGAATCAAATGTGTAGTCCATTATTCCCTGTCTCGGAACATGCTTATGACACTACAGAGTATGTTAGAGCCAGATACACAGTGGGGGAAATCTTTAGACTTCTCTTTTATCTCTGGTGGTGATACTGAGAGCAGCACATGATGGTGTGTAACAATAGCCCTTCACTCTGGTTCTGAGCTGCTCGGTTCACTCCAGTCTCTTGAAAATGTGTATTGGCACTATCCATGGTTCAAAACTAGGACAAAAATATCGAACATCTTTTTATTAGCGTACACTGTTCAAAAATTAGGGCCCAATAAGGTTATTTTAAATGTTTTTGAATGAAGTCTTTTAGGCTCAAAGGCTGCATTTATTTGACCAAAAAGACAGTAAAACAGCAATATTGTGACATTTGTATTATTATTAAAAATATATATATAGTTTTTTAATATATTTTAATATCTAAATCATTCCTGTGATGGCACAGGATTATTGATTTTTTTTTTCAGGATTCTTCAATTTAAATCATTGCTGAATAAAAGTATTAATTTCTTGAATATACTTTTTACCCTAAACTTTTGAATGGTAGTGTATAATATTTACATTTACATTTACATTTATTCATTTAGCTGACGCTTTTATCCAAAGCGACTTACAATTGCTATATATGTCAGAGGTCGCACACCTCTGGAGCAACTAAGGGTTAAGTGTCTTGCTCAGGGACACATTGGTGTCTCACAGTGGATTCAAACCCGGGTCTCTCACACTAAAGACATGTGTCTTATCCACTGCGCCATCACCACCCCATTAATAATATTTATTTGCAACCATGTTACTTAATTATTTCTGAATACAGTTTAGAATCGTGATTTATATGATTTTCCAGCAATAAGAAATAAACGTGATATTTAAATAAACATATTAATTTAATAATGGGTAAAAGTTTCTAATAAAATAAAACATGTCAGAATTGGGTAACAGGATTGCAATTTAATCTAAATGAGCTGGTACTCAGCAAGGGTGGGATGACATGATGGTTTGTACAGATAAACTTTTTATATTTTAATTATATTATAGTTAGTTATTTCTTTCTTACAAATAGTAGGGTTAAAATATGGTGAATATATTAAAATGCAGAGGAAAAATTAGAATTGTATGAAAATATAAAAATTATTTCATTTGTATTGTTTTTTATTAAAATGATGCATAAAAATAACGCTATAACAAGATTGCTTAAAAATGTGGGACACATCTGAATGTAACTTTAAAAATAATAATATTAAAACAAATTAAAATTAAATCATTGGATACAATAGAGGTTGTTACAAACTAGGTACAGGCCAAAAACCTTAACAGAAATAATAATTTTAAACAAGCTCATTTTCATGCTGTAAATTTTGTGTTAAAAATAGTTTATATAAAATAGAGACATAGTTGTGTAACATGTCTAAAGAACATGAGTTTTGTGCCTGTATTGCTATAGAAATTACCCTACTAAGAGCACTTTCCCCTATTAATAGGCAGTGCCTTCAATCGTTCTCTTACGAGAGGTTTAGCTTACGCTACGGGAAAGATTCATCTTCTCGAGATATTGAAGCCAAAAAATTATCCTTAATTTTGTATTCATTGTCAACGCAGTGCAGCAGCTAGCAGACCTAGAGCAGGCCATATCGCGTGCTCATTGGCTGCCCTGCGGGCAACTGCTGCAGCCTACCAGTGAGCCCGGCGTGACGTCACGCCCAATGAAGGGCGCCCGCGCCTTCATAGCGTCACAGCCCGCCAGAATGGGCATGGCTTAGCGTATAAAATAGGGGCTGTAGGCTGACATCCCTGATTTTTCGTCTCTTCAGCGTGCTCTTCGCATCGCTGGATCTGAGAGAAGCCGCCGCCGCGGTCGAACAGCGAACAGCCAGCTTAGGACAGCGCTGAGGAAGCCGGCCGTCTTCGCCACCTTCAGCCATCCGTGCGAGCTACGCTATCCGGCGACATATCCTTTTATCTCTGTATTCTGTGTTCTACACTTCCTAAAAGAGCAGCGAGACGTCTTTTTCAAGATGTCTCGCACTTCCTATGGCTCGTGCAGAGCCGCTCAGCGTCGGAGACCGCCCATCTGCGCTCTCTGCCTGGGCCAGGAACACACAGCCTCGCCCTCTCTATGGAGGATGTGAGCACTGCGAGGAACTTCCGATGTCGACCCTGCGGGCTCGAATCGAAGTCTTTCGATTTGCGCGCCGCCGTCGAAATGTCGCGCTCTGTCAGTCCCCTTAGATAAGGCTACTGCAGCGGTGTATTTGGCAGCCAACAAGCCGGTAATGCAACCGGCGAGTGCTAGATGTAGGAAACGTGCCCACAACTCTGTGCTCACGCCTATTTTCTGCCCGCTCTGTCACACGGCCAGAACAGCCTCATACATGTCAGGTTAAGAATGTAAGTTACGTGCCCGCTCACGAGCGCTCACGCTTACTAACAGACACATCCCCTCCGGCGCTGCTCGCACATTACAATGTTTTCACAAAACGTTCCCCGTTCTAAGCAACCGGGACGTCACATGTAAAACAGCCAGCTGTCGCTGTCAGCGAGCCGCCGTACTCAAGTGCTCATAACTGGTCGGGCTGTGAATGTAAGTCACGTGCCTGCTCACGAGCGCGCACGCTTACTGGCAACGCTCACACGGCCATTAAAGACTCATATCAGTCAGGTTATGAATGTAAGTCATGCTGCCTCCCACGAGCGTTCACGCTTTCTAACACATACCTCTCCCCGAGCGCCGCCCGCGCATCTAAGAGTGACTATAAAACGCCGCCCATCCCAAGCGATCGGGGCGTCACTTATAACGTAAGTCCACGTAAGTCCTGTGCCCGCTCAGAAGCGCTCACGCTTACTAATAAACACTCTGCCCATAGCGCCACGCTCGCGTCTCAAGACGATCATAAAACGCTCCCCATCCAAAGCGATCAGGGCGTCACATTCATATGTAAGTCTCGTGCCCGCGCACAAGCGCTCACGCTTACTAATAGACAATTCGCCCAGGGTGCTGCTCGCGCATCACAAAGTGGTAAAAGAACGATCCCCATTCATGGCAATTGGGACGTCACACACAATTCAGCCTGTCATGGTTGTCAGCGAGCTGCCGCCTCCAAGTACCTAGGGCGCGCGCGCCGCGCCCACTCCTCCGGTTCAGTTTCTCGATCCCCGAAAGTGCGGCGATCAGAGCGCGGAGGCCATTCGCCCCCTAGCTGTACATATAAAATCATGGGAAGCTATCCCAGGGGTTCTTCAGAATGGGTGCTAAGCACAATAAAGCAGGGCTATTCACGTCAGTTCGTTCGCCGTCCCCCGCGCTTTCGAGCGCGGACCGCAACGACAGTGAATGCAGAAGTAGCACATCTACTCCGTGCAGAAATAGCGAAGCTACTGTGCAAAGGTGCTATAGAGCTGGTACCGCCTCCTCTGAGCGAGTCAGGCTTTTACAGCCGATATTTTTCTCGTGCCCAAGAAGGACGGAGCCCTCAGGCCCATCTTAGATCTGAGACATTTGAACAAAGTGCTTATGAAAAGGCCGTTCAAAATGCTTATGACCAGGAAAATCCTCACGCACGTTCGCCCGAGGGACTGGTTTATCTCTCTCGATCTGAAAGATGCCTATTTTCAGATTCAGATAATACCCCGTCACAGGCCATTCTTGAGATTCGCCTTCGACGGTCAGGTTTATCAATACACCGTCCTGCCGTTCGGCCTGTCTTTTAGCACCCCGTACATTTACGAAGTGCATGGACGCGGCGCTCGCCCCCCTGAGGAGTCAGGGGCTGCGAATAATGAACTGTCTGGACGATTGGCTGATATTGGCACAGTCAGAGACAGAACTGCTATCTCACAGAACAGTGCTTCTCAGTCACCTGGAAAGCTTGGGTCTCAAGGTCAACTGGACCAAGAGCTCATTAATGCCCAGCCAGTCGATTTCCTTTTTAGGAATAGAACTGGATTCTGTGGCCATGACGGCTCGTTTATCAACACAGCGCGCGCGCGCCGTGTTCGCCACCTAGCCGCATCTTTCCAGAAGGGCAGCTTTCTCCCTTTGAAAACGTTTCAAAGGATGCTAGGCTGTATGGCATCAGCTGCAGCGGTGCTTCAGCTGGGCCTACTGCGCATGCGCCCGCTCCAACGCTGGTTGAATGCTCGCGCGTCTCGCCGAGCTTGGGTTTCTGGCGGCCAGAAAATCAGAGTGACTCAGACCTGCATAGCGGCTCTGCAGCCTTGGTTAGTAGCCGACTGGTACCAGCAGGGAGTGATGATGGGAACCATCTCTTATCGGAAAGTCATTTTGACAGACGCGTCCAACTCGGGGTGGGGCGCGCTGTTCGAGGGCAGACCGGTCTTTGGCCAGTGGTCGGACCAAGAGAAGTGTTTTCACATAAACTGTCTGGAAATGATAGCGGTCGAGAATGCGCTGAAGTGCTTCCTCCCGTTCATACAGGGCCAACATGTTCTTGTCCGCTCGGACAACATGTCTGTGGTGTCCTATGTAAACCGTCAGGGCGGTGTCAGATCCAGAAATCTCTGCAGTCTGATGGAACGCATCCTTATTTGGTCCCAGATGCACCTGCACTCGCTGAGGGCGGCGCATGTGCCTGGCCATATAAACGACGGCCCTGACAAACTATCCAGGGACAACGTTCCCCCAGGGGAATGGTCCCTGCACCCCCAAACGGTCCAGAAACTATGGCGCCTATTCGGAAGAGCAGAAGTCGACCTATTTGCGTCAAGAGACAACGCTCAATGTCCTATGTTCTTTTCAAAGGACGAGGACGCGCTGGCCCAGCCTCCCACTATATGCTTTCCCTCCGGTCTCTCTGTTACCACAGGTGATCAAGAGAATCAGGGAAACGCGCCACTCGGTGCTCCTCATAGCCCCGCGTTGGGAGAATCAGATTTGGTTCCCTGAACTAGCACGGCTGTCACATACAGCTCCGTGGCCGATTCCGGTAAGGGCAGATCTCCTCTCTCAGGCTTGCGGTGCGATCTGGCATCCCCATCCTGAGCGCTGGTCTCTGCACGCATGGTTGATCAACGGGTACTCGTTACCCTGCCAGAAGGAGTGATGAACACGATCACGCAGTCTAGAGCTCCTTCCACGAGAAGGCTCTACGCGTCTAAATGGTCGGTGTTCTCCAGATGGTGCACCGACAGAGGTCTGGACCCACGGACATGCAGGGTGGCGCATCTGCTCACTTCCCTACAAGAGCTTTTGGATAAAGGAAGGTCCCCATCCACGCTCAAAGTTTATGTGGCGGCCGTGGCAGCGTTCGCAGAATCGATGCACGGCCAGTCACTAGGAAGACAGGAGTTGGTCATCCGCTTCCTTAGAGGAGCTAGAAGGATGAACCCGCTGCGCCCCCCGTCGGTTCCTGTGTGGGATCTTTCATTGGTCCTCGAGGCCCTAAAAGCTTTTCCATTTGAGCCACTAGACTCCGTGGGGTTGAAATATCTATCACTAAAAAAAAACGTCTTTCTGACTGCACTGTCGTCAGTAAAACGTGTGGGGGACCTGCACGCGCTGTCTGTCAGCGCGTCGTGTCTTGAGTTCCGGCCGAATTACTCTAAAGTCATCCTCAGACCTAGACATGGCTATGTTCCTAAAGTGATGGGCACTCCATTCAGAGCGCAAGTTATTTCACTGTCAGCTCTGCCAGCATCTGACTGCGAAAGTGATGTGAATCCCCTCTGCCCTGTCAGGGCGCTGAGGTGTGCCTCCTTCAGGCGTTCAGAACAGCTTTTTGTTTCGTTTGGTGGGCGCACCAAGGGTCTCGCCGCCTCGAAACAAAGCCTGTCCAGATGGATAGTGGACGCTATAGCAACTGCATTTGCGTCAACAGGTCTGCAATGCCCCCTGGGCATCAGGGCTCATTCCACGAGGGGCGTTGCCTCATCGTGGGCGTGGTCCAGTGGGATTTCTATCCATGACATATGTGTAGTGGCGGGCTGGAGCTCCCCGTCTACCTTTGTCAGGTTTTATAACCTAGAAGTTCCCGCCTTGCAGGCTAAACTTTTTGTCAGTTTAAAGGAGATGTGTATTCTGCCCAGATCTTCCTGCTCAGATCGCTCTCACGTGACTCAGCTCTCCTGGTTGAGCTGCACCAGTAGAGTATGTGCCTATACAGACCAGCGCGCTGCTCTGTATTCCCTATGTGTGCTTAGGTACAAGTGATGGCCCGCGTGGCTGGCCACCTTACTTCTTCCATTTATTGGGTTCCCCTGAAAGTTCGGGGACTCATGGTGGATGCTTGGCGCGCACGGCGTTGACAAAGTGTTCCCGTAGCGTAAGCTAAACTTACGCAATACGAGAGAACCTCTCGTAAAAGAAAACGATACTCGGTTACTTAACGTAACCTCTGTTCTCTCTAGAGAGGGAACGAGTATTGCGTAACCGGCCGTGCTCGCGCCATGAGCGACTTCGCTTCAGTCGACGAAAAACCAGGGATGTCAGCCTACAGCCCCTATTTTTATACGCTAAGCCACGCCCATTCTGGCGGGCTGTGACGCTATGAAGGCGCGGGCGCCCTTCATTGGGCGTGACGTCACGCCGGGCTCACTGGTAGGCTGCAGCAGTTGCCCGCAGGGCAGCCAATGATCACGCGATATGGCCTGCTCTAGGTCTGCTAGCTGCTGCACTGCGTTGACAATGAATACAAAATTAAGGATAATTTTTTGGCTTCAATATCTCGAGAAGATGAATCTTTCCCGTAGCGTAAGCTAAACTTACGCAATACTCGTTCCCTCATCTTTTGGGCAATCATTAACAGATTAGAAATTTACCCTTTTTATTTTTATTTTAATATTTATGTTCATATTTTATTACAGTGTGAATGTGGTTCTTGAGTACTTTTCATTGGGTGTTAGATTTATGCAGTGCTGCACGCCTGTTTTCTACATATTCGCTCACTTTAGATGTCCGTTTTTACACAAACACACACACAGCCCCTTTCAGAGCCACACATGCCCTGAGGACTGAGTTTGGATCAATTATTTCTGTGATCAAAGCATACACCAACCCAACCATTAATTGATTCCTCAAGTATTCATTACTGAATCCTCTCTTTCTTCCCATCTCTTTCATTCTCACTTTCTCATCTTGAAAAGTCATTTTATCTCTTCATATTACCTTCTCTCATGTGTGCTTACTGTCTTACTTACAAACACATGCACGCATGCGTCAACATGTACATCTCGTATTGATGGTTGAGTACTCGAGATGATGCACTTTGAAAAACGTATTGACAAGAACTAATGTACTTTTCATCCCTGTCCTTTCCTTGTCTTGCGATGACGTGCGTTCTGATGTTCGTATGAGAGTTTATATGTTTATGTTTAACATTCTCAGGCACATTGTGTTTTGACCTTGTATCTCTTACAGAAATAGCTCACTCAAAAATGAATATTCTGTCTTTATTTTCTCACTCTCATGTCCTTAAAAACCTGGATGCTATTATTTTTTGTGGTGGATTTGAACAACATGAGGGGGATTTAATGATGACAGAATATTAATTTTTGAATGAATAATTGCTTTATTTTTCAAGTGTGTATGTTGATGAGTGTGTGTTACTTACTTTTGATACACCCTCAATGATGACCTTTCACCTCTGTAAGAGCATCTCTCGTCCATGTACGTTCATGTCACACTCCTCCTCTCCCATAATCCTCTTATCCTGTTCATTGATTGAACAGCTTGTGCATGACAAGCAATGCATCCATGCTTAATTGGGAGTGAGATCTTGGGTAGCTAAATGGAAGTTGTAATTTTTTCAATGTGTTTCCAATTTATTTTATTAATAAAAGGTTTTATGGCTTTTATGGAAAATTTCAAGAGAACCTGATGCATTTGAATTTCTTCTGTTTTGCATAGGCTTATCTGTTTATCAGTGGTTTTCTCCTCTGTTTTATGCTCACTCTCATGTTTATGGAGCAGAAGTTCTCCGCCGCGTCTTTATGCAGCATCACCACAGAGGTTCTAAAGGTCCTAAATGCTACAGAGGAATTGCTCGGAGAGGCAGAAGGCAAAGTTCAGGACCCTTCTTCGGCTGGCACACCCGTGTCCTCAGGCCCGGGAACTAGGAAACTGGACCAGCACCTCACTAAGATGGAGGAAAATGTAAGATTTATTACAAGAAAATGTTCTTATGTTGTAAGTAGTTTGTCTAAATAAACTGATCTTGGATTTCTCCTCTTTATTAAAAAAAAACAACAAGAGGACGATTCTAAGGACCCTGGTCATACAGGGGGCCCAGCAGAACCCCATCATTTCTTGTAGGATTTTGGTATTTAAATTACCTCTTCGTAAAAAAATCTTTTAAGAATCACACTATAATGAACGGACATTCATTATAGCATGAGCACACAGCTAAAAGTATTCTTAATATTTTTTACTTGTTGAGACATACACAAGCACCCTCAAGAGTTGTGTTTGTGAAGTTTGAGTTGGGGATGCGTGGAAAAGGGCATTTGCAAGGTTGTTTTAAAATATGCTTTATTTTTGTAATTCCACTAGTGTCGCAGAAACTACATACTTCACCTTTAAATAACTCTGAGTTTTGCTAACCCAGATACACATAAGTCAAGCAAGCCACGAGATTTCAAGCCATTCAACAAAGCAGGCCAAGTCACGCATAGCATTGTCCATTAGCATTAAGCATTCATAGCAGATCTAGACCGCCAATACATTAACATAGCCATATTGTCCAACTGTAGTCAATCATTTTATCCCTTAAAACTCAACTTTGATCACCAAAATTACATATGTAAAAAATTTTCCTTGAAAAAGAAAATCGGCATGCCTTAAAATAGCTTGAATGTAACTCTACACCTTTGCCTTATTTAGTATACACGGTTCTATGAATATGCAAATTAGCCCTGCCTCCACTCACTCACACCAGCTCAGAGATCCTCTCGTTGATGATCACACGTCGTTGACTTGATTGGTTACAAGGTAGTTTGTGACATCAGAAACACTTGCGATTTCAAACCGTGTCTTTGGTTCACTGCAGTTTTAAAGAGAAAATACTCAGCAATGGTGTTGACTTGTGAATTTTCACATGGTTTGTCTTAAACAAGCATATTGAAAACACCACATAAACATATAAACAACATTAAAAGCTTGATTTTCACCACAGGGCGACTTTATGAGTTTGAGTTTTCATGATTAAAATATCTAGATCAGTCATTAAACTCTAGATGGCACAGGTTGATAGGTCCTTTACAAGCAATCACACCATTACCACATGGCACAAGCTAACTGGCCTCTGTTGATTCTGCAGCCAATTAAATTTCTTACTAAACATTTAAATAGTCTGGTGGTTCAGGTTTCGCTGTAGTCACAGTCCTGCAGCGCATCAGAGTTCCTCTAAAATCCTCCACCTCCCCCAGCTCCATCTGCCTAGATCTGCTATGGGATGTATGCATGACTATTTATGCAGCAGCAGCATATCTTATATGCTCACAGCAGCATTTATGTAAATATATTGGCAGTAGCAAGTCAGCAATAGCAGCAGCAGAATACGTAGCAGATCTAGTCTGCCAAGACCAAATTCATTAATATTGCCATATTCATTGGCATGCCAAAACTTCTCAGAAATTGTCATGATTGAAATACTGTATATATAGAGACTCACTATTTTCATTTCTTACTGAAAACAGAAGAAACTTTGACTGACAAAAATCTCAAATTTTCTACAGAACACCAGCACACTTAAATCCCTCTGTGAAAATCCTTGGTTTTTGTGTTGCCTCATTATTCAGCTCTCACATTAATCTGTGAAATACTAATGATTTCTGTGATCCTGTGATCTGTGTGCAGGTGTATTTGGCTGCAGGTGCTGTGTACAGCCTAGAGGGGGCGCTGAGTGACTTAGAAGACTGTGCACGCAACATCAGCAGCTCCACCACAGAGACTGAACTGGCCTTCCTGGAAGACCAGGTGGCCACCGCTGCCGCCCAGGTGCAGCAGTCCGAGCTCCAGGTGAGCCCTCGCTATGTGCTATCTATAGTACTCAGACTCTTCAAGTGTAAATTTAGAAGTTTGTCTGTTATCTGCAGATCTCAGATATTGAGGCAAGAATATCAGCCCTCAAAACTGCAGGTCTGAATGTATCTGCATGCACACGGTTTTCCAAGAACAAATCTAAACCGATGGTGAGTTTCCTATGCACCTTAATATTACACTTAAGATTCAACTTTAAAAACAAGTAGGATACATGTATAGATTGAAATGGTTTTGCTTCATGATTTAAGACTTATTAGTGATGTAATGTTTTTCCTACATCAGTCCCAGACGCTGGACTCTTCTCGTCATCAGAGGAGAAAGCTTCCTGCTCCTCCTCTCAGAAGTCTGTCATCAGGTATGAACACACATATACTACACTTTGAAAGGGTTCATTGACTCAAAAGGGATCTCACCCTCATGTTTTAAGTCATTTTAAACCTGTAAGATTTACTATCTTCCTTGGAGCACAACTAAAAACATAGTGCAGAATGTCCATAGGGGTAATTTTAATAACGGGGACTCCAAATAGGGGGCAAAGCACCATAAAAGTGGACTATACTACTTATGCACTAAAATTCGTGCCGTATGATGGATTTGTGTGAGAAGCAGACCACTAAAACCTGTATTCAGTTTAAAAATAACACAAAACACGTTGTGCCAGGTTTCTCATTTATTATGGGATCCATCAGTGGTTCTCACATGTCTATTCCAGACGCAACACATCTTGACCTGCCATGTTTGAATTAAGTGACATTTCAGCTAATGTCAGAAGGAACACCATTTCTTTAACCTTCATTTACGTCTTTCTGTTTATAATCTATAACTTTTTTCCCATTTCCTCACGATTTTGAAGGAAATTCTATGGAACGTTCTTGACAAATGTTTTGACTGGAGACAATCAAATTTGCCTACATTTTTAATTTATATAAACAAGGTTCCACACTCATGGAAAACCAGGGAATTTAAAAATTTGCATTTTAAATGAACTAAATTAACACATTTAATAGTGATTGAATGTAACAAAAAATGTAACAAAAAAAAAGCAGAACTTAAAAAAGATTTCTTTAGGTAATATACGTTTTTCTAGTTGTGTTCAGCTTTAAATCTGCTCTAATATTTAATCAGGTCGATATTGCACATCTAGTCAAGTGTGTTTAGAGCAAAATCTGCTTTCAAGCCATAATGACTTTCGATTTGTCAGTGAATTGTTCTGTGCAAGTCAGTTCTTGTCAATGAATGGGTCAAACCAGTTCATAAAAAGTCTTAATCAACAATTAATAAACAAACGTACAAAAGTTGATAAGGGACTTATGAATTTTATGAATAACAGACTTTATATTCTGTTTAGAGTCATATCTTACCATCCATTTTCAAGCACTATAGTCAATTCACCTCTATTTTTAGTGCTTTATACAATTGAAATTGTTTTAAAGCAGCTTCTCAACATTAAACAGGAAAGTAACAGAATTAAAGATGCAAACTTCATCAAATATTAGACCATGTATGGAAACCTTTGCTAATCTTTTATTTTTCAATAGTAACTGACATTATTTAGCATGTTCAATTCTACATGTATGTTTTTCAATACATATAAGAAAGTATCTAGTGTCTGCCAAATGTGATTTATGGTAGACTACATTTTTACTGTATATGTTATTTTGTCTGAGGTCAAAGTGTTAGTCTCAAACTCTGATTAAAGGGGCTATGTGTAGGATTTTACTTAAAAAAATCTTTAAGATAGAGTTCTCTTATGAGAGGTTCTCTCGTACTGCGTAATATCTTAAGCTAGGGGAAAACCTCTTTTCCTCGAGATATTGAAGCCAAAAAATTATCCTTAATTTTGAATTATTGCAAAACGCGTTGCAGCAGCATACAGACATAGGCAGCGTGCCTATTGGCTGTCCTGCGGCAACTGCAGCAGCCTATCGAGAGCGGCCCTTTGGTGACGGTCCAATGGGGGCACTTCGCGCCCATCGTGTCACGCTCGCGCCCAAAGGGGCGTGGTCTAGCCCTATAAAGATAGCTCGATGGGCTGATCTCACTGATTTTTCATCTCTTCAGCGAAGCTCTGCATCGCTGGATCCTGAGTGAAGAAGCCGCGCTATTGAAAAAGCCTTCTGCAGGACGAGCCATCTTCTGAAGTCGCTGGCCTCATCTCGCCGCCTTCAGTCGCCGCTTCCTACTACGCTATCCGGCGTCTATATATCCTTTTACACTCTGCTCACTGTGTGTTCGCCCCCGCGACTCACTTACTAAAAGAGCTGCGTATTTTTAAAGATCCCATCCTCATGCGGCTCGTGCCGAGCCGCACTCAGCGACGGGGACCGCCTCATCTGCGTTTCCTGCCTGAGAGAGGATCATGTAGCACTCGCGCTCGCTGACACTCGCGCTTTTCCAGTGCAGTGAATGTGCATGCAAAGTCTTCCTAGCCCTTCTAGGAAAACAACGGTGTTCAAGTCTCGCCACGGCCAGACTTTAACCAAAACTTCACGCTCGTTCAGTCCCAAGAAATGTGACTGTTCCGGTGTATTCTGCAGTAAACAAGTCGGTATCACGGCCCACTTGCCTGCACACAAACGCCGTTTTTACGGCAACCCAGATAAATACAAAATGTTTTTTTTCTGGTGTCCCGGACTCGGCCGATGGTGTTATGAGTGTAATAAAAAATGCCCACAAACCAGTGCTCATTTCTACACGCAAACACAGCCCGCCACAATACAGGGCTTGCACAAGTAAAAACGACTCATGTCGATTGTGCATTAAATGTAGTGAACGTGCCCACGATTCAGTGCCCACTAACACTGCACACTGCATGTCACAGGGTTTTTGTAAAAACGAAACCAACACAAATACAGTCAGTTCAGGCAGACGGTGTTTTTCAGTGCTGTGAATGTGCCCGCTACTCCGCGCCCACATTCACCCACAGACATGTTAAGCCCCACGGGGCTCGCCCCGCTTGCTCTCTCACAGCAAACTGCTATAATGAAAGCGAGCGCGGCCAAGCTGCCCGCCGTCACCGGCACTCAGGCAGACGGTGTTTTTCAGTGCTGTGAATGTGCCCGCCTCGCCGCGTCCACATTCACTCACAGACATGTTAACCCTCTAGGCGCCACGGTCGAGTTTACTCGACAAGATGAGGCACTGAATAAAACGGCCGATTTTGTCAAATTGGGTGTCAAATTTCGTTTCGACCTCCCCTCCACTGGATGGCAGACATGTCATACTTCATCCCCGAATCAAAAAAACATCATGTTTCTATACAAAATGTTCGAGTTAGAGCGCATTGAATCAGTGAGATCAAAAGCGGAGCTAGTGTGCGAGTGAGCCATTTTATCAGATCCTCTCCGCAATCGCGGCGACAGTATTGTGGTGGAGACTTTGTCTAATGCCACTGGGTATGTTAGACGAGGTCGAAGTATTCATAGGACAGTTAGGAGACAACGTGGAGGCAGGGTGGGGAGTCGCAATGACAATGACAGTAGTCCGAGCTGTGCACACTCGGCGCGCGCGCGAGGCAGATCTGGCTGCGCTGCTCGTATCATCTCACTCATGATCTGTGCGAGTGAGCGTTTGAACTAAACAGGTCTTGTCTACTTGTGTTTGTATGTCATATAAATAATATATATGTGCCCCATACATGGAATCAGAGTGTCTACTGTATTTAGTAAATGGAAAATCTCTACAGCAAAAGGCAACCACTACATGCATTCGGTTTGTTTCTACCATTTATTAGTAATAATTTACACAGTTTGTTTACTACTTACTATATACCTGAGCATTCAGTATTGTGCAATATAACATACAGAAGGTGATGGACATTTTGGGGGGAAAGAAGTGCTGCATTTTATCATTAAAACATGTGACTTTTCATGAAATTTCTATAATCCAAGATTGCCGCCACCATATGACGTCATAATATGCAAATTAAATGGAAAAATGTAATCCCTACATAAACTTTGGGTCATCCTTAATATTTCTCTAATTTACAGAAAGTCTCTATCTTTTATCACTTTTAAGATATAGCCTTTTGAAATTGAGATGTCAAAATTGAACGTTTTAGGAAAAAACCTCTGGCGCCTAAAGGGTTAAGCCCCACGGGGCTCGCCCCGCTCACTCTCACACAGCAAACTGCTATAATGAAAGCGAGCGCGGCCAGGCTGGCCGCCATTTCAGGCGCGCCCCCCGCCTCACTCTCTGTAAACACAGTGCCCATGTTACAGCGCACGAAAGCTCCCGTGTCGTCACTATGTTACGATCAGAGCCTAAAACCCATTCTACCCCTAGCCATTCACGCAAACGTGTGGGCACAGCTCCCGGGGTTTCGAATTGGGTGCTGAACATTATAAAAAGAGGCTATTCGCTGCAGTTCGCTCGACGCCCTCGCCGCAGCACGGCGCGCGTCGAATCTACGGTGAAAACAGAAGTAGCACACCTACTTCGAGCCGAAATAGCGACCTTATTGAGCAAAGGGGCAATAGAGCCTTTATCTCAAGCTCAGAGCGAAGGGGGCCTGTACAGCAGTTATTTTCTGGTACCGAAAAAAGACGGGGGTCTCAGACCCATTCTAGATCTAAGACAACTGAACAAAGCGCTTATGTAACGCCAGTTCAGAATGCTTACAACCAAGAAAATCCTTGCGCAGATTTGCCAAGGGGACTGGTTTATGTCGATAGATCTGAAGGACGCTTATTTCCAGATACAAATAGCGTCACGTCACAGGCGATTTTTGAGATTCGCCTTCGAGGGCCAGGCATATCAATACACAGTCCTACCGTTCGACCTGTCTCTTGCACCCCGTACATTCACGATGTGCATGAACGCGGCGCTCGCACCCCTGAAACTTCAGAGTTTTGAACTACTTGGACGACTGGCTGATTCTAGCTCGATCTCAGTCAGAGCTCATAGAACACAGGACCGTGTTACTCGAACACCTCGAGAAACTGGGTCTCACAGTCAATTGGGCGAAAAGCTCGCTGGTCCCCAGTCAGAAAATAATTTTCCTGGGCACAGAGCTGAACTCCAGAGCACAGAATAGACATTCAGCGCTCCACGAAATCCTTCCGCCGCGGCGCTTTAGTCCCGCTCAGGAGGTTTCAGAGAATGCTGGGCTTGATGGCCTCAGCATCTTCAGTACATCAGCTGGGCCTGCTTCACATGCGCCCGCTGCAGTTTTGGCTCAAAGCACGAGTACCACCTCGAGCTTGGGCTTCCGGTCTGCTTCGGGTCAATCAGGAATGTGTCACAGCCCTGAAACCTTGGAGAGTGACCGACTGTTACCAGTCTGGTGTAAACCTGGGGACTTCCTCGAGTGTACAGGTGGTGTCCACGGACGCCTCCACCTCGGGATGGGGAGCGCTGCACGAGGGCAGACCATTCTTCGGCCTATGGTCAGAACGAAAAAAGCTCCTTCACATAAACTGTCTGGAAATGTTGGCAGTCGACAACGCGCTGAGGCGCTTCTGTCACCGAATAAAGGGCTACCACGTCTTAGTCCGCTCGGACAACATGTCGGTGGTATCCTACATAAATCGTCAGGGCGGCGTCAGGTCTCGAAACCTTTTCAGACTGACAGAGCGCATTCTGGTCTGGGCTCAGCACAATCTGCGCTCACTGAGAGCAGCACACGTGCCTGGCCTCCTGAATTTGGGGCCAGACAGACTGTCCAGAAACAATATACCAGCTGGGGAATGGTCTCTGCACCCGCAGACAATCCTCCTGCTGTGGGAGAAGTTCGGCAGAGCACAGGTAGACCTATTCGCGTCCCAGGAGAACGCTCACTGCCCAAAATTCTTCTCAAAGAGCAAGGATGCACTGGCCCTCGTCTGGCCCAGCTGCCCGCTCTATGCGTTTCCCCCAGTTTCGCTCCTGCCTCAAGTGTTGGAACGAATCAGGGAAACCAGATGCTCTGTGTTCCTTGTGGCTCCGCTCTGGACGAACCAGGAATGGTTCTTAGTCCTAATGCAGCTGACGAGCACTGCCCCATGGCCGAGTCCGACGAGGAAAGACCTCCTCTCTCAGGCCATGGGCTCAATTTGGCATCCTCACCCGGAAAGATGGGCCCTGCACGCATGGGCCATCAACCGGTACCCGCAAACCTCCCCGAGGGAGTGCTAAACACCATCACGCAGGCCAGAGCACCGTCTACCAGACGTCTCTATGCCTCTAAGTGGTCAGTGTTTGTTAACTGGTGCAAAACCCGAGGTTTTCCACCCACAAGCAGCGGGGTAACGGAGGTACTTTCCTTCCTTCAAGAGCTACTGGATAAGGGCAGGTCCCCATCCACGCTCAGTCTATGTGGCGGCCATAGCAGCGTTTACAAAACCTGCGTCTGGCCCGTCACTGTGGAAAAATGATCTGGTCATTCGTTTCCTAAAAGGAGCTAAGAGGATGAATCCTCCCAGACCCCCATCTATCCTTTCCATGGTGCTAGAAGCCCTGAAAGGAGCCCCATTCGAGCCAATCCAGACATCGGATATGAAACGCTTGTCTTTCAAAACAGTGTTTCTCATGGCTCTTGCGTCAGTAAAACGCATAGGGGATCTGCAAGCGCTCTCAATAAGCGCAACGTGTCTGGAATTTGGGCCTAACGACTCAAAAGTCATACTCAAACCAAGACACGGATACGTGCCTAAATCCCTCAACACACCGTTTAGGGCCCAGGTTATCTCCCTGTCTGCCCTACCGGTTCATAATGAGGAGGAAAGCACAGGCCTCCTTTGCCCAGTAACGGGGCATTAAAGGCCTACGTACCTCGCTCGTCTGTTTTCAGACAGACTGAGCAGCTTTTCGTTTCGTTCAGCGGTCGCGCTAAGGGCCTAGCCGCTTCGAAACAGACCCTATCCAGATGGATAGTTGATACCATAGCAATGGCATACACTACAAAGGGACTTGAGTGCCCTTTAGGTGTTAGAGCACACTCCACCAGAGGCATGGCCTCATCGTGGGCGTGGTCTAGTGGGATCTCTTTACAAGATATCTGTATGGCGGCAGGCTGGGCCTCCCCGTCTACATTTTTAAGGTTTTATAACCTAGAAGTTCCCGCCTTACAAGCCAAATTGCTGTCGGTTTAAAAGTCAAGTACCACCTTCCCTGTCGTTTCGGCGCAGAGTACTGCACTCGCTTGAGCACCGCTCAACGGGCTGTGATTTTCTTTTTTTTTTTTTTTTAAGGGAAAATAATGCCCGTACTATCACTCAGTACAGGCCGAAGTTTTTCTCTTCACCCTGACTGTGTGTGACACTATTATAATGAATAGCCTTTCTTGTGGCTAAATTATTTGAGAATGATGCTGCTAGCCTCTCTTCTCGGACTCTCTGTGAGTTCATGGTGATTATGCACTATATGCGCCCCGGGCACTTGCCCCTTGGGACTTTGGTGTTGGATCCCTACATGCATGGCGTTTTGCATAGTGTTCCCCTAGCGTAAGATATTACGCAGTACGAGAGAACCTCTCGTAAGAGAACGTACTCGGTTACTAACGTAACCTCAGTTCTCTCTAGAAAAGGGAACGAGTACTGCGTATCTTGCCGTGCCTGCTACTCGCTGGTTCGCTTCGGTGATGAAAAACCAGTGAGATCAGCCCAGCGAGCTATCTTTATAGGGCTAGACCACTCCCCTTTGGGCGCGAGCATGACACGATGGGCGCGAAGTGCCCCCATTGGACCGTCACCAAAGGGCCGCTCTCGATAGGCTGCTGCAGTTGCCGCAGGACAGCCAATAGGCACGCTGAGCCGCCTGCCTATGTCTGTATGCTGCTGCAACGCGTTTTGCAATAATTCAAAATGAAGGATAATTTTTTGGCTTCAATATCTCGAGGAAAAGAGGTTTTCCCCTAGCGTAAGATATTACGCAGTACTCGTTCCCTCTTCTAGAGAGAACTGAGGTTACGTTAGTAACCGAGTACGTTTTCATTTGTACATTTATGAGCCAACCATAATGTAATAGAAAGAATGACACCTTGACTGTCCACCACGGTTGCCTCTATCAACCTGTAGGCTCAATTGTGTGTGGAGGAGTCGGGTGACTCGGGTTCGAATTGGCGCGAAAATTCACAAAATGTGACATCATGCGCGTTCTCGTCTACTTGGGGTTACATCCGTACGGCAGCCATTACTGCTAGCGATTGCCGCTGCTTACTAGAGTTTCACATGGACTCTGCAGACTAAAAGAAGCGACCAGCCTCCAGCACAATCCAGACACCCACGGAAACTCCTCGCAATGCTCCTTTAAGGAATCATGGTCTTAAAAAATCTCTTTCTCATGGTCTTATTCTTCTGTCTTTTTTTTTTTTTTTTTTTTTTATGTGAAATATCTCGTATCTCTAAAGAGGCTGTAATACCCTTCCATGGAATCAGTTGAATTTTCAGAAACACAACATTGCTTAAATCCTACATGTCTTATAGATGCAGTACATGTACATGTAAGTGTGATCACATCATGAACCTGCTAAAATCCCACAGGCAACAATTTCATGTGGTTCAGAAAAAAAGAGAAGCTTTTTCTTCCACTGACGTTGAGGAAGGGGGAAAAAATCTATATTCACACCAAGTGACATTACACATTTTGATTTGAAAAGAAGGGTGGAATGAGCAACCAGTGAAAAGGTGCAAAACTTAATGCACCATGTGGAGACACTGGGAGAAGAAAAGAGGGTCCATTAGAGAAGAAACAGAGTCGGCCAGCAGTGTTATCTTTTTTCCTCTCTTGTCTTTTTCTGCTTAATCTTCCTACTAATTATCAGGGATTCTGTTTAGCGCTGCCCATTGATATGACCATGATTCATCTTGATTTCTTTATTTCACATTAGCTGCAACTTCAAAGGACAAGCTTACTTTTCCAGTTCAGCTGTTAGTCACACAAATCTACCAATAGGAGACGGTAACAGCTTGTACAAAGCCTGAAGTGGTTCTTTAGTCAATGTTGCATGTTGTAATACTGCAGAATCCATGTCAGTACATCAGAAAGCTGGACAGTGTGTTGTATGTTGACATTAAAGTAAAAAAAAAAAAGAACATTATGTTGTTGTTAACTCATCCACGTCATTAAAACCAGTATAACTTTCTTATGTGGAACACAAAAGATGTTTTGCAGAAAGTTCATGCTGCCCTTTAATTTTTAAAATTATTAATTAATAAAGTAGTCACCGCACCAAGTTACATTTTACAACCTGTACTCACCTTGCCTTGTCATAAAAAGGTCAAATTATCTGATATTTTGTGAGAATTATTGACCTTGACACAGTCATGAGGGTCTACAGAGGGTCACTATGATATCATTTGCTGTTTAAGGTTTTTTTTTTCTGCATCCTGGTCACACCACATGACTTTGATTTGGTGGACCAGCAGATTTGTTTTTCTTCTTTCAAATATTAGTAAGCAGTGAAGCAGTTTTGTTAAAAACTAAGGTCTTTAAATACATTTTGTAATAAGTCTTTTTTCTTCATTATGGCCCATAAAAAAATATCTGAATAAATTAATTTTACATCTGAGATTAAAAGTGCTCATCATATAAAAGGTCTTCTTAAGGTGTTGGTTCTATGAATTCCAATTTAATATATGCATATTGTACATGTACATTTTTAATGTTAAAATGTATTTGTTGCTCACCATGCAAAAGTTTGGGGTAAGAATATTTTTTTAAATGTTTGAAAGAAGTCTCTTGGTCCCCAAGCCTGCATTTATTTGACCAAAAAACAGTAAAACAGTAATATTGCGAAATATTATTACAATTTAAAATAAATGTTCTCTATTTTAATATATTTTAAAATGTAATTTGTTCCTGTGATGGCTAAACAGAATTTTCAGCAGCAATTACTCCAATCTTCAGTATCATATGATCCTTTAAATGGTAGTCTGTATGTAGAAATAAACATTACCAAGTATTATTAGTGTTTCTTGCTTGTGTTACCTATGTGGTAGAATTTTCTTACGTACCTGACTCCTAATTACCTGGGGCGTCTCCAATCGACACCCAAGCGTCTACAGTCGACACTTAATAATAATTTTACCTGGGGCGTCTCCAATCGACACCCAAGCGTCTACAGTCGACACTTATTAATATTTATACTCTAGCTCTGCGTCTACAGTCGACAACTGGCTTCGAGTTTCCTAACCCTAACTTGCTGCGCAGCAATAATAACCGACAGACTATGCTTTAATCACAGCCGGAGGATCTCAGACAAATTTCAGAGAGAATCCCACCAGCAAAAGGAATACAACTGTTTTTATAGAATAGGAGCATGGCAAAAATGACATGAAACATTTCACAATTTCCCTACAATTTGATTGGTTCTTCATATGATTGGTTCTTCATGCTTCTGTTACTAGGGAGAAGCAACTTAGAGCTCAAATTATTAAAAAAAAATAGAAAAGGGTTAGAAGTTCATTTGATTACTCAATATGTCATGAGACTATTCTAGACAGTATATTTTGTATATTGTCTAGCCAGCATCTCAGAATTTTCCACTAGTTTCGACACAGTACATTCTTCAGAGTACATTTTGTCCAAGTGTTAGAATAGGCCTAAAGGAGAAGTAAGGTTAGATGTTAGAGTTGTGATTAGTTTGATATACAGTTTACAATTTTATTCATTAAAAAATCCATCACACCTATTACATAGTTGTACATTACTGGAAATCAGGGGTACTCAAACTCTGCTCCTGGAGAGTTTCTGTCCTGCAGAGTTCAGTTCCATCCCGTCAAACATACCTGAACCAGCTAACCAAGTGTTTCAGGGTTACTTGAAAATTGCTGGCAGGTGTGGTGGAACATTGTTGGAAGGTCCTGTAAGGTGGCCCAGTAGTGCACAACACAACGAAATTTAAACAACACAAAGGAAAGGGAATTAATGCAAGTTGTAATGATCTAGCGAAATCCAAATTTTTATATCCAATATATTTTTATATATGTACCCTTGCAGTTTCTATTATCATTGTTTTGCGCATTCAGCCCTTTTCACGGTGCCTTTTCTATTTACTTCTATATTTATATCCAAATTTTTAACAGTTTCTAACCCTGGAACTTGGCACATATTACTGTTAAATTCATTTCTTAATGCTGTTTGGGGTTCATACTAAACTTGTGGTTCATATTAGAGGTAATGGTCTAACAATATTACTAATTTTAAACAGATTTTACCGTACCAGGCTTTTTTAAATGACACTTTAAATTTGCATAGCTATTTAAATTACTTGGCTAATGGTTTATAAAAAAGGGTACTACAGTAAAATGTCCAAAATTTGAATTTCGTTAGACCATTACCTCTGGTATAAAGTCCTTAGCTTTAACGTACCCTCTATAGTGGCCTAGAAAGGGAGTGGGAGCATTTCTGTTGTGTTGTGGCTTGTTTCTGTTGCGTTGTGGCTTGTTTCTGTTGTATTGTGGCTTGTTTCCGTTGTATTGTGGCTTGTTTCCGTTGTGTTGTGGTGATTTCGTTGTGATGTGGCTTGTTTTCGTTGTGTTGTGGCTTGTTTCCGTTGTGTTGTGGCTTGTTTCTGTTGTATTGTGGCTTGTTTCCGTTGTATTGTGGCTTGTTTCCGTTGTGTTGTGGCGATTTCGTTGTGATGTGGCTTGTTTCCGTTGTTGTGGCTTGTTTCTGTTGTGTTGTTTAAATTGTGTTGTGTTGTGCACTACTGGGCTGCACTACTGGGCCACTGTACGAGACAGGGTGTCCCATTTGTCAATTTACTGTAGGTTTCAGAAGGGTGCTTGCAAGTTGGGCAGACCGATAATGGTTAAAATGATAATCACCATTATTTTGCTAAAATATATATTTACCCTCAATTGCATAATTATCAAAAGGAATAATGCAATAATTGCCATTTCACATGTCACTAAGGTCAAGAATCATGTTCGGATTTATTATAGTTTGTCACAGAGAAGGTTCTTAGTAGAATCAAATTGCTCATGAAAGAACAGACTGACTGAATGAAACTTTAATTCGAGCAAAACTTCACAACGAACATCGTTAAACTCTAACATACAGCGTTTGGCAGATCATCAGCACTTTTTTGCAGTGCAGAGAGTGCACATGTTTGCCAGACTGAGAAGATTGAGGAAAATACTAGGCAGAAAATGTATGCGCACTGAAACGAGCTCCGCGGCAGACTTCTACCCGACTGCGTGAACTATCCCTTTAAATTCCCTTCTATTGGCTATAACAATCACAGGAACAGCTTATTCAAGATTCATGTAATTTAGATTATCCAAAAGTACATTTTCGTTCAGGGCTAAGAGAGCTAAGTGTTAAACACATCTGCACATTAAGCCAAAATATCATTATGAAAATAGATTTCCATTAAAAAAATTGTTTTCTAAGAAGGTGTTTTGAATTTCTTCAACACAGAAACGGAAGTCAAATCTGAGCCGCAGGTGAGATCTATGAGGCCATGAGAAGAGGACGTGACCTCTGTGATCCTCAGATAAGCTATATGGCTCAATATCGCACCGATTGTGACTGCTAGGACCATCAGGCTGTTCCACACCAGTGCCTTGATCCAACTTCTGGTCCTTCAACCTATGTAGGGTTGATATAACTTCTGACCCCAAGAACTCTACCAAACCCTGGAGCTCAACACCTCCGGTTACCAGGGGACCTGATTCTCTCTCTCTCTCTCTCTCTCTCTGCCTTAATGGAGACCAAACTCCTACAATGAACCATCACAGAGGGTTGTAATTGTAGATTTAAACTCATGTAATTACTGTATGTGTAACAATGAACAATAGTAAATGTTAAAAATCTGGGACGTCACCTCTTTTTCTAACGTTTGCTGAGTGTTGTACATGTTTGAAATCTGTATGTCGGCAAAGTGACTAGAAAAAGACCTCTCGGGATGACCAATGTGACCTTTATTTTATTATTGTTTTGTTTTGCAAAGAAGCTGGAGCACATTTGGTAAAAGTTTTAAATGTGTGAAATGTCTATGTGAAAGTAAACACAAAATATCTGCAGGACCTTGTTTGATTTTCATTGTCATGTTTCTGTTCTGCTCGTATCTGGTGCAAATATCTCAGGTTTCTTTTTCCGATGGTCACTTTTGGAGTTGTTTCTTTGAGGTACTGCATTCAGCATCTTAAACAACTGTGAAATGTATAATTTAATCTTTATTTTATTTTCCTAAAAATAAGGGTCAAGTACTATTTGAAAGCACTCCGACCACCTTGCCATATAATGAGTGTTTGAGTGTGTTTGCATGAATCATATACCCCCTGTGTATTCATACTTATGTTTTAATCAACCTCAGATATCTATTGATCTCTTTAATATGAACATCAAATCACTGCTATTTCTGTGAGAAGCACTCCGGTAATGGTAATATGTCCACAAGGGTTATGGCCGTGTTGACTTCTTATTCATTTATTAATCTGAAAACCCCAGTTGTTATTCTCAGAGCACTGCTCATCTAGAAAATCATGTACATACTTAAAATGTCATTCTAAAACATTCTGTAATTTTTCTGTGGTGCAGATTGGTTTGCAATTGATAATCCATAGTAATAGTAAATATAACATTTAGCAAAAATGCTGCAATGGCACGGTGTTACAACTTAACGCTTATGATAAGCCAAACCATCAGTCAGTGTGTTTGATCACAGCATTATGTTCTCACAGAGATTATTTAGCCTGGACATTTGTACCACAATACAAATCACATTAGCTTCAATTTGCCACTGGGCAAGGTGATTCACATTAGAAATCTGACAATAATAGCTGAGTTATTCTTCTTTTTGAGCATTTTATAAAGCAGGGATATCCACCTCTGTATGCCGAATTACAGCTGTGCATCGTATTGTCTTAGTGAGTGACTAAGATGACGTCTGTGCTGTGTGACGTGTGTTCAGTCACACAAATTGACCCTTTTAGCTAAGAGAAATCACAGAAGCATGAAAGATTGATCTTTAGTTACCTTGAGATATTCCACAGAACTCTCTCTTTTTTTTCTTTTTTTTTTGAGCCAATGGAGAATAAACTAGCATGCAATATACAATTTGCACCATCATCCCAAACTTTGTCTTCTCCATTTCACTCTCTCTACAGAGGAGCTATTCAGCATTCATGCTCTTAAACGGGTCCTGCTCCTTGTTGTTGTCTATGGCAATGTTAGTGTATAAAAGCATGTATCACGTTTCTAATAGATGTAATATCCCATGAAAAGCACAGTCAAGAAATTGAAAATGTCCTAGTGTCATGTATTTTTCTATTTGAAAAATCGAATGCATATTTACATTTGAATGAGGTATAAAAAGAAAAGAAATGAAATATCGTAGGCTTTTCAAGTGTATTTTGGGTTTGTCATGAATGAAATGGCATTAACCTGCATCTTATCAGAATGTCCTCTGTGTAATTTAACCATAAAGAGTTAATGGGGAGGGGGGAGAAAATATTCTGTAGCGAAAAGAAAAAAGCCAATGAATTCTCATGTGCCAAATTTGTTCTGACACAAGCAGTGTTCAAATAAATATGAATAAAGTTTGCATTCCCGAAGAGATTCGGAGATGTTTGTTTTTCTTTGGAAGATTATATTTTAATTTAATTGTGGAGCAGTAGTTTGCATAATCAATTACAGTAAACTACTAATAAGAGTAAAACGTATACATTTGTACATTTATTTATTAATATAGATTGCATATGTAATATGTACAGATATTTTCACCTACCAGTCAGTTTATTTGAAATGAATATTGAGAGGCACACAGCCATGGAGATGACGATAAAACTGCGATTAGTTATACACACTAAAACACATTGGAATATCACAGGCAACAGGTTGCTGTAGTAGTAGATCTCACGGTAACCAGTCGGACTCCTCTTGTGCCAGCGTGTTCCGCAAGCTCTCTTTATTCCTGAGAGTGTTCAGCAGGAGCTCCAGAGATTTGACCACCGGCTGCAGATCACCTGCGCTCTGTCTCTTTCCAAACCGCCCGATGGGTCTCACACCGCGACCCACATACCAGAACGGGTCGATCTCTGGACCTGATTGGGGCAGATTAAGACAAATGTCACTATTAAAGTGCATATTTGGCATATGCATGAATATAACAAATCCTGTTTGTCTATTTGTTGTCAAAAATTAATCAAATTTTTCACTGTTATATTCATATAACAACCAGAAATATCTAAGTATTTAAACACATTCCATGTCTTATGATCAGTTTTATGTTCTTGTAAAGCACAGTCATAAAATGCATTAAAACAAATAAGCAACACCAAATTTCACATTTTAGAATGCATAGAATCGTCTAAGTACATTGAATCCTCTAAGTACATTGATTATTTTTTCCTTTGGCAACCTAAACAATGTGCCGTGGTAAAATCTATAAATTAACTGGTTTTATTCAAGTTAAAAACATCATTTAATATGACTGAATCAACTTAAATTGAACTTGAGGTTAAACCAATGAAAATTTTTTTTAGAAGTTAAATCAAGTTTAAATTGTTCCTAAACAGCACAGTGATTTGACTAAAAAAGGGTATAATGCTACAATAAAAACTTACTTCGCAAGTTATACAGTGAAAATGTAGATTTAAAAGATCTATATTAGTAATTTTACTGTAAAAACACTGTGCATTTACAAACTGATTATAAACTGTATTTATTTCCACATCGTTCACAGTCAAAGTGTATATTTTAAAGTTAAATATTTTGTAAGCAAAAATAAGTCTCCTGATTATGTTAGTTAGCTATGCTTAATGGAAGGGCATTTTGGAGGAAGCGTTGGCCATTTATTTTACCTTCTGCATTAATCATTATTTTTATTAGTATATTTTAAGCCACAGCAGATTTAAGCAATTCACACATATTAACATTATACCAGTTAATGAAATATAATGTCATGAACTATAACACACATGCACAAAAAATGCTGTTAGTATCACTGATCTTTTTTTATCCATTTTATTTACTGGTAATCTTAAGATGTTCTTTTACATTGTAAAAAAATTTACATGTTAATATTTTATGACAGTGATTACAATTATTTATCACAGAGCATTTTAATGCATTGCGAATTTATATTATATATATTATATTATATATTATGAATATTTTTCAAATCCATGAACGTCTGAAAGCTGTTCCACTGACTGACATTGCGTGCTGCTCTATCTGTCATCCAGTGTTAAGTCAAGTCACTTGAAGCTGTTTTGTGAATACTATGAATAATAAATTCGTTACAATGAAAAGACCGATCGAGAGAAAAAAACTTACTTCTGTTATCAACGTTGTGGACGATGTGGAGGTCGTGCTCGACTGTGGTGCCGTGTGCAGAGGATTCAGTGGCGGACAGAACGAGCAGAAGCAGGAACGCGACGGTCCCCAAGCGCGAGCCAATCAGGCACTTCGTCACGGGCCGAGTGAAGGCGGCGGGCAGCATGCTGAGTCTGAGACAGGGCACTGCACGACACAAAGAGCTATGACAGTAAGCACAACACTTGTATGTTATTCAATTATCTGCACAGTATGTAGCCTATACTACGATTAATTCAAGTAAGAAAATATTTTGTGACTGATCAACGATCACAGCATTGAACGTAATGTTAAGGGTCAGATCAGGTCGAAACTGCACATTTTGTGCACTAACTGTAATCAAATTCCTCACAAAATTAATAAAATAAATTATTTTCACCTATATATAAATATCTTTACTTTAATGAATGAACTTTCTCAGATAAATTTCTGTTGAGATATTAACTTTAGATATCACCATACACATTTTTACTTAATATCTACCTCTATTGATTAAATCAGAAAGAGTTGTTGAACTTACATGTGTCTTTGGACGTTTGCTCTTCAGTAACACCTGTGTTCTGGGGTCAGAGTCCAAGTAATTCAGGAATGTGAAGATGTCGTGCTTATATATCGCAAGGAGTCTCACAAAATGGATTAGATCACGTCAATCTTGCAGGACATCCCTCCTTACACACGCACACCTCCCACTTCCCCCTTTCTCTTCTCCTCCTCCTCCTCCTCCTCTTCTCATCCCCCATCAGCATCTCCACTGCTTTGATCCCTTGACTTGTACCCACCGCAGTGAAAGAGCGATGAGGGAACTCGTTTGTGAATCAGACACGTTCTGATGCACTACATCAGCAGATCTCTGACACACACACACACATTAACTCTTTTTTTAAACAAAAAAACACATCAAATGCCACATGTTGACTGAGATTTTGAATTTGAAAACTACAGCAGAAGCCAAGGATTTAAATTATGAGTGAATTATTCCTTTAAATAGTTAAAGTTTGATTAAAACTACTCAGCAGTAGTGAGAATTTACCAACAGTGGTCCGAGAACCACAAACTAATGTAATGCTGGCTGGATCATAATCATACACTGTTCGCTCGTTGACCAGAGGAGAACTGGCCCCCGACTGAGCCTGGGTTCTCCTAAGGTTTTTTTCTCCATTCTGTCACCTGATGGAGTTTTGGTTCCTTGCCACTGTTGCCTTGGCTTTTGGCTTGCTTAGTTGGGGACATTTAATATTCAACAATATTATTGATCTGTCTTACTTAAGGTGGACGATGACGCAATTTTCTTCTAGAAACAAACTTTGTTGTATTATTTTCATGTTTTCATATAGCTTTCACTGTGAAGCTGCTTTGATACAATCTGTATTGTAAAAAGCGCTATATAAATAAAGGTGACTTGACTTGACAAACTGGCGACAGGGTGTTGGGCACCCAAGGCTCATCAATATACGAGGACAACGAAGGCTATCCCTTTTGATCCAAGCCAACAGAAGGTCTACTGTGGCACAAGTCACACAAAATTTTAATGATGGCTATGGGAGGAATGTGTCACAACACAGCGCATTGCACTCTGCTGTAGCCGCAGACCAATCGGAGTGCCTAATGACCCCTGTCCACCGTCGAAAGCGCCTATAATGGGCACGCAAGCATCAAGACTGGACATTAGAGCAGTGGAAGAGGGTCGCCTGGTCGGATGAGTCCCGTTTTCTTTTACATCACGTGAACGGCCATGTGTGCGCCATTTACCTGGGTAAGTGATGGCACCAGGATGCACTGTGGGACAACATCAAGCCAGGTAGAGGGAGTTTGATGTTCTGCTGGGAAACCCTGAGTCTGGCCATTCATGAGGGACATAAACTTGACAAGTGCCACCTAAACATTGTTTCAGCCTAGGTATACCCTTTCATGACAATAGTGTTCCCTGGTGGAAGTGGCATCTTTCAGCAGAATAATGCATCCTGCCACACTGCACACATTGTTCAAAAATGGTTTGAGGAACATGATGAAGATGTGTTGCCCTGGCCTTCAAATGCCCCAGATCTAACCAACAAGTTTGATCCACGGAGTCTCCACCTCGAAACCTACAGGAATTAAAGGATCTACTGCTAACGTCTTGGTGTCAGATACCACAGGATACCTTCATCGGCTTCATTTATAAAACGCTGAAATCCACGCCAACGTTCATATTTATAAAAATGGTCTTTGACGTGGAAAAGTGCTTAGCACCACGTCAGGGTCTAAGCAGGCACACTCACAGAGTCGGAGAACTGCAGGTATTTGAAAATCCAAACAATTCTTGCCACTCACCATACTCAAGTAAATGATCTGGACGTTGACTGTTGCTCTTTTATGTTAATGATATTAATTAGGCATTTACAAGGCGGAGATATGAAACCATTCATCTACACACAATTCCAAGATCATTTGTAATTTATAGATTTCACATCTGGAAACATTTTAGAAATGAGGCCCTAGAGCTCTTGTAGAGTCCACACGGCAGCACGCAGCGGACCAACAGCATTTTAGGCAGGTGGTCATAATGTTTTGGCTCATCGTATATTTCTTTTTTAAGCATGTATTGTTTGATCTTTGTGCATGTTTGATCATAAAATAAAACCATAAAATAGTTAAAAATAAACATAAAATAGTTGTTGATTTTGAGTGTGTCTAGTTCTGCTTCTATGTTCCAGGAGCAGCCAGCAGTGAGCATTAGGTGCAGGTCTAATGATGAGGAGGAGAGAATAGCCCCACCATCGCAGATGCAGCAAATGAGGCCTAAATCCATCAGCATTTATTACCATAATGATACTACAAATATGAGATGTCCCCAAACCAAACAGATGCACCACAAATAAAATCCTCTTTTCTAGAGTATGCATCCAATGAGCTGATGTTCCAATAATCTGTCATTATGGGCTCAAGCACTGAATGTGCTGGAGCCCTACTGTGTTTTTTTTTTCTGATATTATTTAGCATGTTCAATATTATGAATAATGTGTATATAACATTGTAAACAACTGCATTTTGAGGACACAACAAATTTAGTCAAATCCGAGCTACATGGTGTGATAACTTAAAAATATCCTCTGCTCCCATTTGATCACGGTGTGTCTTTTGTGCTTACAGGTCCTTAGAGGGCTTTTACACTGGGCTCGTTTGCTGCGGTCCGAGCCCGAGCGCGTTTGTTTCCGGCACCCCCCGCAGCGTTGGTCTGGTTTCACCATAGATATCCATAATAAAGGCTAGATGTCTCGTCCGCGCTGCTGGCCAATGGAGGTCGACGTCCGCACCTGGCGGCCAACTTGTCACAGGCAGCTCGCTCACTCGTTACATTGTGTTTTAATGGTGCATGTACTTTTTAAATAACCAGAACTTGCTCAATTTTCTACCGATTTTCAAACGGTTTGGTTTGTTATAAACGTCAGAGATGTAGTTATGACACTGCATACTTATGAATAATAAGTGTATAAATAAATAATCATCCAGAATTATAGCCACGTTAATAACGTTTGTAAGAAACCGAACCGTTTGTAAATCCGTCAAGATTTCAACGAGATAAGAGTATTTGTGTTCGTGCTGATCACTCATCTTACATCAGGTACCACAGAGCCCGCCAGAAAGCTTGCCTGTGACAAGATGGCCGCCGGTGATGGCGATAGACACTCCGCCGTAAGACATCTAGCCTTTCTTATGGATATCTATGGGTTTCACACTCAACTTGATTCTATCAAACCTTGGTGCGTTTGCGTGCATATTACGTCATCGCAAACGTGCACGGCGCATGATAGAAAACAGAACGCGGGGCAATATTGTGTTTTTTTTATTAATTGGCTGCTATTATGAACAATACAGGTTTACTGTGCATGTGTCACATAAGGTGGCCTTCTGCTGCTTGCAAACGTACTCTTTTGAGGAGATAGTGGATTTCCAAATTTGGTGCCCTGATTTCACGCGCAATGCACAAATACACTGCTCTCGCTCGTATCCAAGGTAAATCATCAACATTATCATCCCTTACAAGTGTTTTATTTAACTGAATACATCACAATAAGCTAAAACGCATGCGCAGGTTACTTTACTTCCTGAACAAGTGCGCACCCGAGTCCGTGCTGCTTTCACATTCATGCGAACCGCAGCACGGTTCGGGAGCAACCGAACTCAGACCACCTCCTCCAGGTAGTCTCGGGTTCGGTACCCCAGTGCGCACCCGGGTCCCATGACAGCGTTCACATTAGCGTTTGAGCAGCGTTCACTCAAGTTTGAGTAGCTTTCATGGCTGATTATTGTTGATTTCTGTCTATGACTGACAAATATTTGCTTATGAAATGTATGGTCATGGTCCACCTATTTTTGTATATGTGGACACCGGAACAATCTGAGATTATAAAGGATTGTTTTTCAAGTAAATATGTTATGATTGACTACCACAATAACATTTATTACATCCAATTTGGATGGAATCCACTGGAATCCACACGGTCCCATTGAGTAACACACAGTATATTGCTAAAAGGTTTTGGGACGTCTGCCTTTACATGCACATGAACTTTAATGACATCCCATTCTTAATTCGTAGGGTTCAATATGTAGGTGGCCCACCCTTTGCAGTTATAACAGCTTCAACTCATCTGGGAAGGCTTTTGAGGTTTTCCTTTTCAAGGTTTACGAGTGTGTTTATGGGGATTTTTGACCATTCTTCTAGAAGCACATTTGTGAGGTCAGGCACTGATGTTGGATGAGAAGGCCTGGCTTGCAGTCTCCACTCTAATTCATCCCAAAGGTGTTCTATCGGGTTGAGGTCAGGACTCTGCAGGCCAGTCAAGTTCCTCCACACCAAACTCGCTCATCCATGTCTTTATGGAATTTGCTTTGTGCACTGGTGCGCAGTCATGTTGGAAGTGGAACAGTGTGGGGCCATCCCCAAACTGCTCCCACAAAGTTGGGAGCATGAAATTGTCCAAAATGTCTTGGTATGCTGAAGGATTAAGAATTCCTTTCACTGGAACTAAGGGGCCAAGCCCAACCCCTGAAAAACAGCCCCACACCATAATCCCCCCTCCACCAAACTTTACACTTGGCACAATGCAGTCAGGCAAGTACCGTTCTACTGGCAACCTTTTAAACCCAGACTTGTCCATCGGATTGCCAGACAGAGAAGCGTGATTCGTCACTCCAGAGAACACGTCTCCACTGCTCTAGAGTCCAGTGGTGACGTGCTTTACACCACTGCATCCGACACTTTGCATTGCATTGCACATGGTGATGTAAGGCTTGGATGCAGCTGCTTGGCCATGGAAACCCATTCCATGAAGCTCTCTATGCACTTTTCTTGAGCTAATCTGAAGGGCACACGAAGTTTGGAGGTCTGTAGCTATTGATTCTGCAGAAATTTGGCTACTTCTGCGAATGCTGCTGCATGCGCGGACCCCGCTCTGTGATTTTACGTGGCCTACCACTTTGTGGCTGAGTTTCTGTTGTTTCCAATTGCTTCCACTTGGAATATTATGGTTATAATACCACTAATAGTTGACGGTGGAATATTTAGTAGTGCGGAAATTTCACAAATGGACTTATTGCACAGGTGGCAACCTATCACGGTACCACTCTTGAATTCACTAAGCTCCTGAGAGCAACCCATTCTTTCACAGATGTTTGTAGAAGCAGTCTGCATGCATAGGTGCTTGATTTTATACAACTGTGGCCATGGAAGTGATTGGAACACCTGAATTCAATGATTGGCAATATAGTTATATGGTAACTTGATGTTTTTAATTACATTTGGATACATCGTTATTTGTTCATTTATTTATTTTGTTTGTTTAAATGCTATATATAATACATGCTATGAAAATATATTGCTCATTACTAGTTCATGTTAGATAATGCATGTTAGATAATGCATTACTAATGTTAACATCTGATAGAGCTTATTGTAAAGTCTAACTGGAATCATCTATCAGTTTTATCATTTCAAGCTTGTATATTAATATATCTAGTTTTAAATGTAACAATCGCAAGTGAAAGTTCTATAGTTCAATATCCAGAACAAGGAAGGATTTGTTTTCAAACAATTCAAAGTTTTAGTCATTGAGACTAATCTCTAAACAAACCCTCTCTATTAGTTCATCTATATCTAATCTTATTACCAAACTAAGCAATGAAGCGAGTGAATGGACTTAGCTGTGTGGCTTTCATTGAGACTGTGTGTTTGACAGATTTATTAAGATGTTTCACCCCAAAGAGACAGCAACTTCAATCATTCCCATTCACCCCGTGCTGTTTTGGGGACATTTGGGGTGTAAATCTTAGCCTACACAGAGAGTGGGTTGATACAAGCATTGATCAACTGTAGTTTTCTCTACAATAAAGTCCAGACTAGCAGCCATCCTCACAAACTGTTCAATGAGCAATCACGTGTGTCTAACCAGTGTGGGTGTGTTTGTGTGTGTGAGCAGGCATGACTTGCAGAGACAATTATTGCGAAGGCCAGAATCAGTATGCAGTTCAGTGGTGCATTTTAAACACACAAACCTGATTCGATTTTTGATAACTTTTATAACTTAAACACAATCTTAGAGCATGCTGCTATTTTTATTCTGACTCATTCTTCTGTCTTGATTAATGTGGACACAGCAGCATGATTGGTGCAATATTAATAGTCACTGCACAAGTAAATGTCCAGCATATTAAGTAACTTGAATGCTGATTGCTTAATGCATATTTTGCTTGTAACATCAGGACAAGCATTCTTTTCAAATCAATTGATATTAATAATTGACTTGCATTTTGCAGAAATTGTTAGACCTTGCAGTAATGCTTAACCATGGAAATAAAAAAAAACCTCAATCAAAATTCAATCATGACAACTCTCGGAGTGAATTAATTAACGAGCCTTTATTGGCATGGTGCAAGGAATGTACATATGCCTGATTTCGGTGGATGAGATCCGCAACGCTGTTGCTGCTGAGCAAGCACAAGAATTTGTTCAGCTTAGTTAAAATAACAAAGGCCATGCTGCTGCAAGAATAGATTAAAACCCCCATTGCAGAACTGTACAGGTGGTGCTGGGGTTGTAAACAGAAGTTGTTGTTTTTTATTTGCAAAACAATATAGAGTCAAATTATTTCACATTATTTCAAGGGGTCATGAACTGGATTATATTATTTTATAATGTTGCCTGATGTTTACATAAAAAATGGTCATAATTTTGAAATAAAAGGCATTTTTCCTACCCTGATTACTTTTTACTTTTACTTTTTAGCCCTCTGATTTGAACGCTCTGTTTGAAGGGGCGTGTCTGCTGTCAGACTTAAGTGTAAACGCCCACTGCTGTGATTGGCTAACATGTTTGCATATGAAATAGCTAGTATTACATGTTGAACTCTCTCGAAAACCTTTTCTATGTTTTTACTATTACAGCTATCAAGATTAACGAATCGTGGAAATTATTGATTATAGCATTATATTTAGATCTATTCCCATTCCATGAGAGGTTGCAGTGATGAGCATTGAGTAGATGACAGACAGTCTGTTGATCGCGTGAATGAAGTGATCTCATCATTGCAATGCAATTTCTGCACTCTCACGAATGCTTTCACCAAATAACAATGTAAACACGATGTAAATACAGTAAGAGCTTAGTTGTGCAGTGTAACAGCGTCATTGATTTCGTAACGAGTTTTGGCAAGTGTCCAGATAAACTCGCACTGTGTGATTGACAATTGGGCGATTGGAAAGGGAGCGTTTTTTGATCGCTTTCTGTATATAATTTAATCACAGTTTAAATAAGATTATTTTCACCCTACTAAGAGAAACAATGTGAAGTTGGTCGTTTAGTCACTGGCTTGATTTACTGATGAATAAACAGTATTGAACGATTTTGAGAGTAAGATAATCTGTCTGAACTTGAATAATTACACATTAGAAATCACTGATCACAGATCAGGCATTAGAATAAACGGTAACACTTTACTTGAAGGGGTGTGCATAAGACTGACATGACACCTTCATAACCATGACATGACATATGTCATGAATATGAAGTAGGGTTTATGCATGTTTATGACAACTGTCAATAAGTGTCTTTCGCTCAATAATGACATTTTGAATGCAAATATGACATTGTCTTTGTTATGACATCTTGACATAAACCATAACATCATAACCTGTCAGTGTATTTGTCATGACAACTTGACATTAAATTAAGTTAAACTGTCATGTGGTTGATTTTGACATTGGCTGTCATGAGGCCATTATAACTGTGTCATGAATATTTTTCGTGACCTCAACTACAGTGGTACAAATTGAATTTGTCATTAAACAGTTATAATGGCTTCATGACAGCCAATGTCAAAACCAACCACCTGACAGTTTAATGTAATGTTAACCAATAAAGCTAAGTGGTTTCTTAAATTTGATAATTAATCTGCTATGTCATGTTTATGACAGGTTGTGTTGTCTTAGTAATGTCAAGTTGTCATGACAAAGACACTGACAGGTTATGATGTATTTGTTTATGTCAAGGTGTCATAACAAAGACATCTCAAACAATGTCATATTTGCATTAAAAATGTCATAACTGAGCGAATGACACT
This sequence comes from Rhinichthys osculus, assembly GCA_029959095.1. NCBI lineage: Eukaryota > Metazoa > Chordata > Actinopteri > Cypriniformes > Leuciscidae > Rhinichthys > Rhinichthys osculus. Next base: position 18,886,863 of record JARWKJ010000023.1, on the reverse strand, counting down.
TAATGACAGTTGTCATAAACATGCATACAACTTACTTCATATTCATAACATGTGTCATATCATGATTATGAAGGTGTCATGTTAGTCTTATGCACACCCCTTCAAGTAAAGTGTTACCGAATAAGCATGGTTACTTACATGTTTGTGGTGTTGCTGGCAGATCCATATCGTAAAAGTCTGTTTGCAAAGCCTGCGTCGAAATTGCGACTGATTTAGCAAATACCGTAAAACTTCAAATAATAGCCGAGTCCCAAATAGACGCCTGTCTCTTTTACACGCCTGGTGTGGCTGCAGGTTTGGGTAAATAAAGGCCGGTCTCAAATAGAGGCCGGGTCTGTTTTTTAGTTTCGGGTTGTATTTAATCCTCTAAAACCGTCAGATCGTCCGCTTTTTGGCGGCCGCCAAAGCAAATTGTTGTCCCTCCAAAACCTTTTTTGATCGATGAGTGATGTAGAATAGAATGACTGCGGCGCTTGACAGGGCGCGTTACGAGCAGAGAGAGAGAGAGAGCGAGCGCCCCGCCGCGCGCGCGCACTCTCACGTCTTCAAACAACACGAGCGCTGTCTTGCTCTCTCTCCCTCGCGCATATTAATCAAAATCAATTGACACGATACTAAAAGGTCGGAAGACCGCAGTTTCACGTGGAGCATTTGGAGATTTTTAGAGATTAGAGACAGGCCTATACACTCAATGAACAACATCTCAACACTAAATTATAAAGGCCTGTCTCATATAGACGCCTGTCTCAAATACAAGCCGGTGCAGTTCGACGATTTGGGAAAATAAAAGCCCGGGCTACTATTTGAAGTTTTACGGTAATCCACAGTGAAATGCCCTGAATAGAAAAAAATGCACTGCTGAGACATTCACATCGTTGGAAAAAAAAAACACCTAGGATTAGGATCCTTTGGAAGGTATTGATCCTGTGTCGATCTTTTCTCGTTCTTATGTCACTATTCACTAATGCGCCAGTGGGCGGCGCCAAAGACACGCGGATGTACAGTAGACCTAGGCGTTGGTATTCTTCTGCAAAGGCGGTCTTTTGCTGCACTATGACGTCATAGGTCCCCACTTTTCAGATCCTGTCGTTTTCTGGCCTTGGTTTCAATAAAAGCTGTTTTTGGAATAACATGAAACTTTTGAGTTTTGAAACTGTCAAGTCAAATCAAGTCACCTTCATTTATATAGTGCTTTTAACAATATAGATTGTTTCAAAGCAGCTTTACAGTGATAATAGGAAATTAAAGTAATAGAGATTGTTTTGGCTTTACAGCAGCTCTAGAATAAAGTTATTGTCCAGCTAAAGTTAGTTTTGATTGATTCACTTCCGTTGGAAAGATCATTAGTTATTAACTTAGAGGCCACTTACACCACATTATTCTAACTGAAAACCCTTAATTTTGAGATTGCAATAGACGTGAAGGACTATAATGCGTTAAGAGCTCGCTCAAGTACTGGGGAGCTAAACCATTTAGTGCTTTGTAAGTAATCAGTAATAATTTACAATTTATACAATGTTTAATAGGGAGCCAATGTAGTGTTGACAGAATCGGGCTAATATGGTCATACTTCCTGGTTCTGGTAAGAACTCTAGCTGCTGCGTTTTGGACCAGCTGTAGTTGGTTTATTAAGCGTGCAGGGCAACCACCCATAAGAGCATTACAATAATGTAGCCTTGATGTCATGAACGCATTAACTAACTGTTCCGCATTTGTCATTGAGAGCATATGTCGTAATTTAGATATATTTTTAAGATAGAAGAATGCGGTTTTACAGATACTAGAAACGTGACTTTCAAATGAAATATTGCACACCCAGGTTCCTAACCGACGACAAAGACTTGATAGAACATCCATTAAGTGTTAGACAGTATTCTAGGTTATTACGTGAGATAGTTTTTTGTCCAATTATTAGAATCTCTGTTTTTTTCAGACTTAAGTAGGAAATTACGGTAACACTTTACAATACGGGTGCACTAATAAGCATTAATTCATGCTTAACTAATGCACAGATAATACTGAATTAATGTGTAACTAATGATTATCTAAGCTATTCGTTAATGATTACCACATTAGGAACTAATTAAGAGTCTGTAAGGTTAATGTATTAATTCCTACATGAATTGTTATTAATTAAATATGTATTTGTGGATTAATTCCCTAATAACTAATTTTTTTAACTAATAGTGTTAGTTAATTACCAGAATGAGCCAAAGCCTTGTATTTCAACTTCCAGATAATACAGGTACACTAATATGCATTAATACATGATTAATTACTTCATTGTTAGTGCAAATTAATGTGTAAATTACTACAATTACTAAATGACTAGTTAATAATGATGTGCCTCAACAAGTAAAGTCATAACATAATGATACCTTTGCAAATCATTAGCTTTTTATTAATTAATTAAAGCAGACAACTGGTAGTTGAAGTGCATAGCTTTGACTAATTGTGGTAATTAACACATTAATTTACACTATTAGTCAATAAGATATGTTATTAAGGAATTAATACACAATGACACATTGAATTAATAGCAATTCATGTATTACTTAATCTATTAATCATATAGACTCTTTATTAGTTGCTGATGCAGTAATAATTAATTAATGGTTTAGTTCTTCATGAGTTATACATTAACTCATGATTATCTGTGCATTAGTTAAACATGAATTAATGCATATTAGTGCACCCGGATTGTAAAGTGTTACCGAAATTACTAGTCATCCAGTTTTTTATATCAGCTATGCATTCCATTAGTTTTGTGCATTGGTAAGTTTCGTCAGGGCGTGAAGAAACATAGAGTTGAGTATCAGGATATTTTTAACGACCTCTTAACCGTCAAAAGATCAAGGAAAATTTTAATTCTCAGTTCATGACCCCTTTAATAAACTGTATATGTGGACTTTATAACTTGTTATAAAAATGATACTTTTTATATGGAGTTTCTTGACTGTGACTGAAAAGTCAAGGGACAGGTTTGTCACCATATTTTAATAATGACTCCAAAAAGTCACACTGTAATGTGCTTTCGATTTAATGCTGTTGACAAGCCTTCCACAAGAGACATATTTTGTATAATAATAGTCATAATGTAAAAGCCTCTCTTAAAGGTATCGACTCATTTTTTTATTACATAACTCCTGACACAAATTAAGACATAACATAATAGTTGTCAAATACTGAAACTTGAGTCTTATATCTTTTTATTGATGTATAGTTTGTCAGGGTAATAACATTATTCTAATAGTAACTTTGAACTATATTTAAACAAAGAACGATTCAGTGCGTCCTCGTGAATCTTAACAGGTTAAACCGACGGTAAAGAATTAGTGCCTGTGTTCTTTTCCTCAGCAACAGCCATGTTTATCATCTTTGCTGCTGTTGATACAGACGATTCTTGTTTTGTAACGAGTCAGACATTTTTAATTGAATGTTATATTACAGTTTTTCTGAATTGCTGAAAAACATTTCTCGAAACCATCACCCACTTTCTCAAAACCTTAGACACATTACCAAATCTTCAAACTACAGTCAGAGAACATCTGACTCTTCTGGCAAAAATCAAACAATTCCCTCAAAATCATTTTATCTGTGATCAAAATCAAATAATGCTTTCAGATCTTACACACAGCCAGTCAAAATATAAACACTACAGATCATTCATTAGACACTACGTCAAAAAAATGGAGAACACAGCATCCAAAGCATGCATTTACAGAAAAAAAAGCATATTGTAACACAGTAATTATGTAAAAGGTGACTTGGAGTAAGGTGAATATATTGTATACTTTACGCACTGCAAGTATAGTATTGTACTGAATGTTAGTGAATGTCTGTATATTGAGCACTTGCAAACTGTAAAAATACAGTAGTCCAACTGCAAAAGCCAAAAAGGTAATAAAAAAACAACAACCTCTAAATGAAAAGCGTGTTACAGTACATTTATAGTTGTGCAACTGCAAAATCAAAGTCAGTGAGAGATTAATTCTGCCTTAGCATCATGTCTTCATGTTGGGTCCGGCCTGAGGACTTCATGGCCACATCACAGGTAATGTCGTCTCTTGCCAGGCAAAGGGGAAAACCCTCTAGTGTGCCGGATCCAGCCTTGACAACACTGTCCACACCTTTCTCTTTCTCTTCCTCATCCTCTTCCTCCCCGTCCACCACCTCTTACACATACACTTATCCTCCGCTCCTTCTCAGATTGTTTCCATCTATTGTTCTGTGGACAGAACCTTATTTTGTACAGTTGGTTTGATCACATCATTAGAAATGTGTGAACAATTTTGAGTTAAACGATAACATTTGTATTTCAATTGTGTTTAACTTCTGCCTGCCTGGGGTTTAGCGTGTTGCAAGACAAGTGCATCACAGTGCGATATGAGTTTTAGTGAGTGAGAATGTGTTTAGAGTGCATGAGATTTGCAAATGGTTTTTAACTGCCTGAACTTGTTTAAGGTTTAACAGGATTGATGTAGCCTATTTGACAAATTGGTTTAGGCTATTGGGGCTTTTTGGTTCAGAGAATGGGGTTTAGTGTTTTAGCAATTCAGAAACACAAATATTCAAAAAACAATATTAGACGTCTCTGAGCTGACCTCAGTCTTTTTTTATTAATATCAATTCCCAAATTTACTGCAGGTTATAGGTTAGCTTTTGTATTTTAATTTGTGGTTAAATTTGATTTTGATGGTCCACTTAAGACAACTATAAGTACCTTTGCAACTACGTCAACTAACTCTCATTAGAGTATAAGTAGACTGTTAGGTGTTATGGTTTGGGTTAGTAGAATAAGCTGACTTGTAGTTGCAAAGTTTCTAATAGTTAGTAGAATGTCTAAAATGGACCATCGAAATAAAGTGTTACCTTATTAGTTTGTCACTATGCCCCTTAATTTACAGATCTTTAATAAACCAACAGTGAAATGACCTGCAACAACCAATCAAGAGCAAGAATTGAACAATGAACAATTTCATTCTATAATCTATCTAATATAAAAATCTAGAACTTGGAAAGTTAAATTTGTAGTTATCAAATAATCTGTGAGGTCCAGAGAAAATCGAAAATGTCAAATTATCCGATGTAAGTTTACATTGTTCCGTTGCTCAGGCCAGGGATTTGATTAAAAACAGATTTTTATCATCGCATTATTTAATCATATTTAATTCACACATTAACTTTCAGAATGCATTACATAGCAGAATGCAGTTTATACCATTTCATCATGTGAACTAAACCTCTGTTTTACACAAAGAAAAGTAGAGAAGGAAAACATCTGTCTCTGGCAGCCTTGAGACATTTGAGGCAATTAGGGGACACATCAATGTGTCACATTCTGCTTAATGGCTTTAAATTGTGAGAGGATACATAAGTACATAATTTCTGCCTGACAGCAATGTACCATTCTCTCATGGCTTAAGTGTGGAAATTCTTTTCTAGAACTAAGCACCTTTGCATTTACTCTGAAACTTTGCATGTTCAATTGACATAATCTATGTCTGAGATATTTGTTTATAAAATAACTAATTATAATATTTACAAGTCATAATTGTGATCATAAAGCTATTCGAATCAATGACTAGGAGTGCACTATATATATATATATATAGGCTGGCTATATATATATATATATAGAGAGAGAGAGAGAGAGAGAGAGAGAGAGAGAGAGAGAGAGAGAGAGAGAGAGAGAGAGAGAGCATTCAAGTAATTTCATACATGAAACGTATTTTTGACCAAAATAATAAATAGGACAAAAGAATAAGCATCACGTCATTGACCCATTTATTAGAAATAAGCTGAAAATCATGTGGAATATATTTACAATAGACAGACTAGTCTATGATACAACAATCCTCTAGTTACCAATCTAACACCCTTTGTTTCCTACTTTCCTCAAACTACTATAAAACTCTTCTGAATGGTTGTGGGATTTTCTATCAGGAGGATGGAATATAGGCTGTGACATCATCTAGTCCAGAGCTCTCATTATCCAGATACTCCAGAATGACGTTGCCTCCATTGTGCAGGGGACAGTCTGTGTGGGAAAGCAGCGACTGAAGGCTAGCGTCCATCTTAAAGGCTTCACCCGTCTCGGGGTGACACAAACGCAGTTTCTGTGCAGAGCATATGTTAATGCAAATTGTATTCGACAAACAATAAATTAATAAATCTATTTATGTAACAGTTCTAATCCTACAGAATAAAGTTTAATTGTAGTTCTGTGCGGCTGACCTTAGCTGTGAGCACATTGTTGTTGTTCTTCAGACTGGCCTGAGATGCAGCAAAGTCCACTACTTTGCCGACACTCCATTTAGAGCAGAAGAACATGGGCGAACTAGAGTCTTTAGCCTCTTTGGGCAGAAACACCTGAAAATATGTCCGTTCTGTCTTCAGAGGACATCAGAAGAGGAATTTCTGATGAGATATTTGCTCATAAATAATGCAATGGAAGTTACATTATAATATCAGTTTTGCTGTGATACCTGTGGCAGGCCTTTATCTCCTGACGCATGCATTTTCAGCTTCATCAGGGCAACTTTTGCAGCAGTCGCAGCGTTTTTCGCTCCTTTTCTACCTTTACTTGGTGGTGCATTCTTTTTTGACTCTGTTTGTAAGTAAAGATGAGATTATTTTTTGGCTTTCTAAGAATTCTTTGGCATCACAAGCTTTTCACAATTAGACTATACTGCCCTCATGTGGACAAAAAGAGCAAGTACACCATATGCAATCTAAATTACTTAAAGCCAATATGAAACAGTGGCAAACCTAAATGTAAGTTTGCAGTCAACTGCTAAAAAAACTGACCCACTATCTTCTGCACCAGCTCCTGTGTTGCAGCCATGCGAGGCTTCGGGGTCTCCAGCTTCTCACACTTATGGTCATCCTGATGCCGATGTCTGAGGAAAACAGTCAGGTATGTAGAAGAGCACTGCATATTAGATTAGGACACACCACCTAATACTCCAGCTGCTGTGATTATATACACAAAATAATTATATTGTTTTTCCACTATAGTCATTCGTCCATTAGGGTGAGACTTTCAGCAAGCCAGTTTAAAGAAAAAATGTAGGGTTATTAAAATGAAGTTTGTAAGAGGTTTTGTACATGAGGCAGAAGTGTTTTTCACAGTGTGGACAGATGACAGGCAGCAACTCTTTCCCTTTGCAATCCTCAAAGCTGCACGGATATGATGAGATTCCCTCAGACACAGAGATCTCTCTCTTCACTGTGACCTGAAAGAATCATCCATAATCATCAAAACAGTCACTCAGTGATTAAATATATATATATATATATATATACATACGTGTGTGTGTGTGTGTGTGCGTGTGTGTTTATATATATTTACTTGTAATGATTTTATTTTACTGTCAGTAATCACCTGCCATTTCTCACTCACCTCTGGACAAGAATGGGAGTCCCGGCTTCTGTGTTCCAAACTTCAACCAGTAGAGGAGATAAAATGTTACATTAAAAATTAAATTATTGCAATGAATAGAGTGAAGTGTCTCAAATGCAATGGTAGCAACCATCAAATGATTACCCTATTCTTGCCTATCGTGGTATTATTTACATTTTTGGTGTGTATTCCAAAAAAAAAAAAAAAAAAAGCCATGGAACATGATGGCACAAAAGAAAAACATGGTAGGACCATGGTACTTTTTTTCTGTTCAGTCATTTCCTTGTCGTAATTATTAATCTTGACATTAACTTGTATTGTAATTGTGAGAGTTTTCAAATCCAACGTCACAACATCTTACCAAAACACCCCAGAACAGCTGCTACAAATGAATGGTAGAAAATCTGCATTAAAACATAAAACAAATGGTTAAAATAACTCGTATGTTATACAAAAATAATTAGTATGAGAGCAGATGGCTGCTGCTGTGCTGCTGACTCACATCACACTCACAGTGGGGTTAACACTATGTTTACAATGGCTATTTGTATAAATAAAGACCGTGGAAACCGAATTATTGATGTACTGGAATTTTTCAGCTGTTTGGATGACATTAATATAGAGCATACCTTTTTGTTTGCAAGATTTAATTTCACAATGTTTTCCAACGTCTAGTTCAGCCATGTTTAAATGACGTCACACAATAATTTCAATATAAAAGTCTCTTTGAAAAAGTCTCAAATTATTGGATTTCCATGTCTCGCATATGTGCATGTGGTTGCTATTTTGTAAATACTATTTAAATAGTTCATCTAATTTTGAAAAAAGTGAATACAGGTAAATTTCTTTCATCATTAACCTGTAGGCCTATGACTCTTTTTTTCTTCTGTAGAACACAAAAGGAGAAATTCTGAAGAATGTACAGGCAGCCATTCAGAAGCTTGTTTCTGCCACAGAATAAAACATTTTAAAAGATAATTGCGACTTTTTATCTCACAATTGTGTATTTACATCTCACAATTCTGATAAATAATTGCGAGTTATAAACTCCAATTCTGAGGAATTTTATATTTGCAAGTTTACAGTGTCTCACAATTTACAGTATCTCACAAAGAAACACGCAATTGCGACCTTATTTCATGCAATTCTGACTTTTTATCACCTAATTGTGTGTTATAAAGTCAGAATTGCGAGATGTAAACTCACAATTGTGAAAAAAAAGTCGCTATTAGCTTTTTTATTCTGTGGCGGAAACAAGCTTACATAGCTATTTCAGTATACATCTCTGAGATGTAGGGAATGAGACATTGCGTCAATGCATAAACACATAAATAACTTTAATAACACATTATTAATTTAATAACAATAATAATCACTGGACAGAATACGAAAATGGTTTGTCCACAATGTGATAGTCATTGCTGAGAAATGCATCCTTTCTATGCATCCTCTGAAATAGTTGAAGAGCTGCTCTGATACTCTGAACTGGGTTGTATGCTTCACATATGCATAATTAAGATCAGTATAATCTTTTTTTTTTTTTTTTTTTTTTTTTTTGCATCAAAGGTATCCCAATCTTACTAAAGATTTTGAACACAAGCTGATGATTTGATCCAGATCAAAACCAAGATTGGATTTTATGATCTAATTAGATTTTTTAGAATCCTTTTTTTTTCTTTTGAACAACCTATTTTCAAGATTTGATGTAGTCCGATTGTCAGGCAGAAATAACCCAAGCACAGAGATGAGCGGTGAATGGTGATTTATTAACAATAAAGTGTGTAACAATGTGTAACAGTTGCACAGTCCCGAGTCCCAAAAGAGGTCTAGAGACTTGGGGGAACAGGATTGAACAGCCTGGGAACCACCAGTCAGTGGAGTCTCATGCTGGGCAGGACTGAACTCAAACACACAGACGCACAACACAACCACTAAAACATTAAATAAGTACAAGGCAGGGCAAACACTGGAGTTATGTGACCTAAACTATAACTCTTCCTTGTTGCTTTGCTTCTCCCTCATCCAGTCACATGGAAACCGATCAAATTCCACCATTATGAATGAGTTATTAATTCTCTAAATGCACTGCAAGGAGGTGAGAAAGGAGGACCGAGGAAGCTTTTAGTGTGTGTTTAGAAGCTTGAGTGAGGAAGGGACAGATGCAAATCTAGAAGTCTTTTTCATCTATACTCCTGATGCACATTAGCTGTCCAAAACTGCCCCTTAGTCCCTATATAGTGGATATCATATAGTCCACTACATGAGAAAGGAGGCCACAAAAAGGAGTAGCAAATTCTGACATTGGTGTAAATGTGTGCCGGATGTCTGTGGAGCTGTCACATAAACAATTTCATTGTATATACATATTCATTTAACAAGACCCTATGTATTAAATAATTGAATGAGTGCACTATTGATCTCCATATGGTTTCCAACACTACTGCAAAATATCTTTCTCAAAAGTAGTGCACTATATCAGAGGTAACACTGCTGAAAAATACCCTTCTGAAAAATACAGCATGAATTTCATTTTAGTCCAGGCTTTTTTATGCTGGTTAACTTGTATAGTGCTGCATGGTCTAGCCATAGGCACGCTGTTCTCAAGCAAAACAGAGCTGGTGTAGCTGGTCAACCAGCACTCCCGTTTCCCATGCTGGTCCCAGTGTAACTACCCAGTGCTCTACCCTATCCCAGTGGGATTCAAACCGGGATCCCCAGCGTGGGATGCGGGCTAACAAGGACACTAAAGACCGCAGCCACTGGTGCGCCTCTTGAGGCCAGGGGAGTGAAGTATACACGTAAAGCACTTACTGACCTACGTTCAATTCACTCACCACCGTAAACCTCACTCCCATCCGGGTCAAAGACACCAAATGTAACCAGTCCTACTCAACCCGTCCCGAGCGGGATTCAAAGCGGGGTCTCCAGCGTGGGAGGTGGGTGCGCAAACAAGGACGCCAAAGACCGTAGCCGCTGGCGTCAGTTGCTAATGCACTTCTTGAGGCCAGGGGAGTGAGGTTTACATGTCCATTACACCAGCCTGAAACTAAGGCTTGTGACCAGCAATGCTTGATGTTTCCGGAGGATACAATAACAATATATCGTATTTATGCTTATGTTTTTATCAATTTCAATGATTACAGTTTATATTATATTATATTATATTATAATAGTTCTAATCCTACAAAACAAAGTTTAATGTATGGTAATGTGGCTGACCTAAGCTGTGAGGACATTCTTCAGACTGGCCTGAGATGCAGGAAAGTCCACTACTTTGCCAACACTCAGCAAAGTTTATATATGCCACTATTAGCCATCAAATGTATCCACAACAGCTGTTCTGTGAAATCTGACAGTTGTGGTCATTTTATCAACTTTACCAACTTCTTAAACTCTGATGTTGCTTATATGCAGCTATAAACATATTAAGTATACATTTTGAATCCTACTATATGCAGCTATTCATTATCACGTTGTGCAAAGCTTAGTTATGCTGTGATTTTTACAGTCACAATTTAACTATCTTAAACACTGAAAACAGGACAAAGTCCCTCCAGAAACAACTGTTTTACACACGTCTACAGAACTATTTCAACTCTTTCTCTTTTGAGGAAATCAGCAATTCAGGGCTGTTGTGATTGTGTGTGTGTGTGTGTGTGTGTGTGTGTCTGTGTCTGTGTCTCTGTCTGTGTGTCTGTGAAATCTGCTCCAGCTCAGTGTCTCTCCTCCTCAGACCATCAATCTCCTGCTCCTGTTGCTTCAAGCGTCCTTCAGCTTGATTCACCGCAGCCTCTTCCTGATCTCTGATCAGCCGTGAGCGGATCGGCTCAATAAATATCCACTCACTTTCCTCCACTGATGCCAGTGCTGTTAGGACACACATCACAAATCACCTCATATTGCTGCTCACACTGAGTCTAAAACTGCTCTTCTGTCTGTTAGCTGTTCTTCCACTCAAACTCGCCTTATGAGAGTCCACAGCCTGTGTCAGCTCCTGAAGCTCCTTCTCTATCTCCTGGATTCTCTCATCATTTCTTATTTGAGTCTCTTTCGGAATCTTCTGTTAGAAAATCAGATAACCACAAACAGTCACTGTCAATATTCATTTATTGTATCTCCACGCCCGTTTCTCTTTCATCTCTGTTTCAACTCGTATCATGGTTTTTGTGTTCATCCATTGTACACAGATAACAAATGCACTACTGGTCAGATTTTTTGCCTGTTCATCATGTTTTGTGAAGATCATCTCTTGTAGTCATCCATTTGCATCAATCAATTTGTGTTTCTTACTTCTGAAGAACTTCTTATGTTGTTGCAGGTGATTTTGACAGTAAGAGTTCAGACACACAGACAGGACTTGACAGATTGTGTTGTTGTGTTTTCTCCCAGTACAGACGTCACGTCACACTCCACATCTCCAATCCAGTGTAATAATCAGCAGTTTGAAATCTCGTCTTCTTCAGTTTTCCAGCGCTTCAGCTAATATTACATTCAAAACAGGTTTTGGAGTGAAAGTCTGTATGCACTGAGATCAGCTGTAAACTCCCTTCTGATCCCCCTGATTCCAGCATCCTGTAATACAGCTCATACAGAAACTGTGTCTACAGGAAATTCTCTCTTTCTCTCTCTCACTCACACACACACACACACAACACACAGCAGAAAGGCTCATCTGTTTGTGCTTAATAAACAGACTGGAGTATACAGTATAGTGTGATTAATATGGACATTTTTCTTTCTTTCTTTCTTTCTTTCTTTCTTTCTTTCTTTCTTTCTTTCTTTCTTTCTTTTATTTATTGCATTCATACTTTTTTTCTGTTACATTACTGGCAACTTGAATATGAAAATCAGGATTAGGCTATGCTTAAATTAGGCCTTACTAAGACTGAAGTACAAACAAGTCACTACTAGTGTCATTACAAGTAACTCGAGTTACGTAATCTGATTACTTTTTTCAAGTAGCCTAACTAAAGTGACACATTACTTTTACATTTACAACCAAATATCTTTTGGTATATTATATCAAAATATATAACTCTTATATATATCATATAAGAGTTACCTCTTCAAATAAGTAACGCACACAGTCTCATCCCAAGGCGTCATCTAACTGACGCTTCTGACCATGCGTCAACATGCCGACGCACACACCACCCCCCAAACGTCAAAATGAGACGCTCATCCTCGGGCGTCATCAAATGCCGCGCACCCTTTAGCGTCAGTTAGGCCATGTCCACACGGACACGGGTATTTTTATAACCGGAGTTTTTCCTACAGCGTTTTAAAAAAAAATCCCGTCCACACATGCTCGGTCTCCGTCTACATGAAAACGTAAAAACACACAATCAAGCGCGGTCAAGAGCATGCCACGCCAGCAGGCGGCGATATAAACCTTAACCCTAAAGCCACGTTGGCCAATCAGAAGCGCAAATCTGATGTCAAACACAGCTGATAACGGCGCACACTCTGACGTCGCAAGGCAAAAACCCCGGTTTCACTGTCTACACGACAACACTGTAACCGGCGTTTCTGAAAATCCTCACCCTGGCAGGGGTTTTCAAAAATGTTCGGTTTCAGTGCGTTTTCGTGTGGACGAACGGCCGAACCGCGTAAAAAAAGTCACGGTTATAAAAATACCCGTGTCCGTGTGGACAGGGCCTTAGATGACGCTTCCGTTATGGGTAGGTTTAGGTCTGGGGTAGGGTTAGGATTAGACCACTAGGAGGCGCGTCTCATATTGACGCTCAAGGGGTACCCTGTGCGTCGGTATATTGACGCATGGCCAAACATGGTCAAAAGCGTCAGTTAGATGACGACTTGGGTGTGAGACTGGGCTGACGCAAGTTACTTTGTTCTTCCATATTGACTGACACTTCTGTCCCCATGTTGAGAGAAATCAGGAGTAAGTGCAGAAGTGTTGTGAGAGCTGTGTGTTATGTAGTTTTCTCACAGCATACTGGCTTGTTAATTATTATTATTATTATTATTATTATTATTATTTACTTTTATTGCCTTATACTTGAAGACACAGCAGTGAGACAAAAACAAGCAACATAGGTTTTTATAGGTCATAGTGTTGCTATGAACGAACAACTGTTTTCATTCAGAAATATTTTACTACTGAATGCCGCAATTGACAGATCAAAGTTTTCCAAAGATTTGTAATAATATACAATAATTCACAAGTTCCATATAAGGTTAAACATACTTGGCTTGCTGTCCGCAGTGTAAAGGAAGCAGCTTCAACTCAAGCTTAGTTAAAGAGCATATTGCAGGTAAAAAAAAAATCTAAATTAATATATAACCTTGTATGAAAATACCATATGAAAAGGTAATGCAGGATTTAAAATGTTTTAAAACGACATAAGGGCACTAATTTAGTAGATAAAGAGAGCATTTCTTGGACTGCTCGTAAAAACGGCTTTTTTTTCAACATCGCGTCATTTTACGTCACGCTAGGGAGCATCAGCCTCGCCTCAGTGCAGAGCAGGCTGGCATTCAGTGAGAGCGGCCGTGAGTCAGTGTGTTTTCGGTAGTTTTTGTATTTCAATCTATCATCGTCATGGTAAATTATTGTGTTTGTGGAGGTTGCATAAACTCCGGCCTGTCAGGACATCGAGTCCACAGGTTTCCATAACAAGAAAAAGGACGGTGTTGTATATCTTTCGTGCCTGGTGCGGTTTGTGCAGGTGAAGAGACGGATTTCTCTTCCGCATCGGCTTCGAGAAACGCGGTCGTGTGTAGCTTTCACTTCAGATCGTGTGTAGCGTTCACTTCAGATCGGAGGATTATCATCCCGGCGATATGATGGAGTTTAACATGGGATGCCGAAGCAAGAATATTGATCGTCGTATACACTGTACCAATGGCATCAAATAGTGTGATATAGGTAGTCATGCCCTAAATAGAGGCAACTTGTAATTGAAAAACAAAATTACTAGGTTGATTAAATATTCGAATCTTTAATTTTCTGTTTATGTTATAACCCAGATGAAAAATATGTTTTAAAAATGTACTTGAGTATGTTTTTAGTAACTTACAATAGAAATATACTCAAGTATAGTTTTTATACATTTAATAGTATACATCTACCCTAAACATACTAATGTATGCTGGCCTGATATACGATGGTAATAATCTGTACAATATTGTGAGCACAGTGTAGCAGCTATATCGTTAGTGAACGTGTATCTATAAGCACGTCTCTCACCAAGACACCGGTCCTGTTCTCCACTGGTTCTCCTCACACCACAACTCAATGTGTCTCTGACCGTTATCTAACATTAATCCTGGCCTGTCCATACTCTCTTGGCAGCATAGCAGGCTCATAATTGTATGGCTGTAGTCCGTCATACGAGTAAGTATTTCCTCAGCGTCCGAAATGTCATTGCGATCCATTGTTTTCCTGTTGTTTGAATCGACCGCTCTCCCGCCCGTTACGTCACGCCCACCACACCCATTTTCAGACGCGGAAGTAAAATTTTCTCACAAAAACGACTCCAGAAGCTTATGTAGCGTATTTATAAGAATATTTTAAAGAAAATCTAGTTCCTACATTATTTTTCTATACATTGACTCGTTGGGTCCTCTAACCTGCAATATGCCCTTTAAACCCCCCAATGGGATTACTAATGTTTCGAAGATGAGTCTGGTAGCAAGATACCTAAATTATGTTGGTGGAGTTGGGGGATTCTAATTCAGTGTTATAAGTTTAATTAAATTATTTTGTCTCAAGCACAAATCATAAGTGACTGATTCGTATTGACCATTGTGGGTAAAGTAACTTTGAAAAGTAATGCAATACAATATTGGTTAGTTACTTTTTATGGAAAGTAATGTGTTATGTTACATTTGCATTATACTTTATCCTTGCTTCTATTTTTTGCAAATGTAAAGGCCCTTTCACCCCAAAAGTGAAATGAATAAGCCTCAGACTGAAGGAAATGCAAACTCACACCTGTATAATAGCGAGCGCAGCTCAAACAAACCTTTCAGCTGTGCTGCCATGCTGGATTGCAGAAGAATGGGACACAGGAGAAGAAAGATGATTCAACACTCTTACTTCAGCAATAAAAACAAAAAAATTAAACACAAATGTGACGATTGTTAAAAGACTTTGCTAATACATTTGTTAATAAAGTGAGATTGAATATATAAAGTATTTAGGTTTGCGTAATATTATTAGTTTGCATTTGACTGTTTTTATTCATTTTTGAGGAATACGGAATCTGTTTTTGTGCAAGTGAGATGAATAAATGCAAGATCACATTTAAGTCAAGTCAGGTCAAGTCACCTTTATTTATATAGCACTTTTTACAATACAGATTTTTTCAAAGCAGCTTTACAGTGATAACAGAAAAATAATGCAACAAAGTTTGTTTGTTTCTATTGAAATAAGTTCAGTGATGGTTAATTTTTGTTGTAAAAAAGTTATTAATTTAGTTAATTTATATATATATATCCGCTCTGGAGAAAACCGTGATGTCATCATCCAGCTCTGTTCAGTTCTCATATAATGGTGTCAATGCAGGAAGATCAATAATATTGTTGAATATTAAATTTAGTCTAGAGAACCACTGAGATCAAGGTAACCTTCACATCTTTTGCTATTTTAATATGAAATATAAACAGTAAAACATTTAAGGAAGACATGGTGGGACTTTATTATTTGAGTTTTTGTGTTGGAAAATAACATTTCTGAAATACTTTAATGTTCCTGTCCATTTAATGGTTAATGACGTAACAATGGAAGTTAAATATGAACAAGTTAAATTGTTCCATTTTTATAGAAATTATTTTTTGTCTAAATAAATGTGACAACCTAAAAATGTTCAATGGCTATGATAAATGTCAGGTTGTTTGAATCTAGATACCACCAGAATATTAAATAATGGAATAAAGAATATCAGAAAACTGACTCCATCTGGTTTATTTTGACTAGAAAAGTCTACTGTGTCATTCGACTGGATTAGTGTTGAGTGCCGAATCGTCCATTGAGGAAATATCCTACTCAAAATAAAGGAATTATTATTTATAGCCTACCTAAGCAATGAAAGGCAATATTCGGGCTACCTTGCCCCGCCCATTGTGTGACTTCATTCTGTCTGCTAATTCTATTCAATGGGCGTGTCTTCAGAGACTATTGTGGAGCAATTTACGTGCGCACAGGTGTTGAATTTCAGGAAGAGTTACGTTGGTGTTTTGAATTGAATCTGAAAAGCAGACTGTCAAGAATTGCCACTTTCTCTCGCGATCCTTTTAAGCATTTTAATTTTAAGCACGTTGGATCTTTAACTAGAATTACAAGCAATAGCCTACCTTCGGGAAAAAATGAGTAAAATTTAAAAGATTTTTAAAGTGAGCTCATCAAGCTCGTCCAGCTCCAGACCCAGTTCTAGTTCTGGATCCAGTTCTAGATCTAAGCACCGGTCCCGGTCGGGTGCATCACCACAGGAGGCCATCAACAAACTGAGAGAGACAGAGGCCATGTTAACGAAAAAACAGCAATACCTGGAGAGCAGAATCGAGCAGGAGCTCACCATTGCCAAAAAGAATGGAACAAAAAACAAAAGAGGTAGGCTATGTAGAATGGGACTTTCTGCTTCTATGAGCACTTTTGGCCATGTGGTCTTTACATTATAGTCTTATTCTGTCATTTTTATATTTTTGTACCCTTGAAAGTTCATGGCAGCGATGGAAATGACATCTGGAATAAAATAGCCACCTCGTTTGTCGTGATAACTGATAAGGTTAATATTTTGCGCAGCCTATCTTGATAAAATTACATTGAACGATGCTAAATAAAATTATTATATAAGTAATATTTTCCTTTGATCATATTTATCTCAATCAATATCTCAGTCTCCATAAACAAGTAGGCTACACGAACGTTTGTGTGTGTGTGTGTCTGGCGGAAATGACACAAGAACTGCTGACACCAGAAATGTGAAGGTTTATAAAAATTATTTTAAAAAAAGTACACAATGGTTTATTCCACACTTCATTTAGATGTGAAAGTTTTAAACATGTAATTCATATTTTTATGTTATATTTTCATAGTTTATTTTAAAAAGATGTCTATACACTACAGCACTTGAAAATAGCAATAATAATAACAATTCTCCAAGACATTTTGTTTTGCTGTTTTTGTATTAAACTAAATGATTATGAGAAAACTGTCGTTACATAATTTGTCTTTTGAAGTGTAACAACACCCCACTGAAACATGTTGGTGAAACATGGCTTTTGTTTATGTGGAGTGACGCCCAGCTGTTGCTCCTAAAACAGGCATCTGGACACGCCTCATTTACAGTTGTGCATTACCATGGCATGGAGTTTACACCCAGGCATCACAGGTGGAGCCAGGTGTAAAGAGTACCTGAAAAGTAACTATACTTGAGTAAAAGTACTGATACCTTAGAGCTAAAATGACTCCATTACAAGTTACATGTGACCAGTTTCAATATGACTTGAGTAAAAATATTAGGCCTGGTTTCACAGACAGGGCTTAAATTTAGCCAAGATTAGGCATTAGTTCAATTAGGACACTTAAGTAGCTTTTATAAACATGCCTTAAAAACATTACTGGTGTGCATCTTAAGACAACACATTGCCTCTGACATATCAGTGCAAGTTGCTTTCAGTTAAAACAGCTCTGATTTTAATAACAGTACTTAAGTATTTTACTTGTACTGAATGTATGCTCAAAGATGAGCTTAAGTGCTCAAAATGGGCATAGTATACCAATATCCTTCAAAAAGCTTCTATATAACGGGTAAATAAAATAATTAAGTAAAATGAAATAGTCAAAGCCTCATCTTATATGAAACACCTGTGATTCAGCAACTACCTGCTAATGCACTCGAATTCATGTAAAGTAGCCTTGTTGACAAGTTTTGGTAAGTAAGTTTTGCGCACAAGTTATAGTACCTTCAATCCCCAATAGATGGTGATATCGCTACTTTATAGCAGAAATAAACTGCAAAATGTAATGAGTAATACAAATATACTATAGTAAAGAGTACATATACTTATTCAAACATGTAGTCAAGTTGAGAGTAAAAGTTGTGAATATCTTTGATACTCAGTAAAACTACAAAGTAGCCAACAAGATACTTAAGTACAGTAACTAATTACATTTACTCAAATACTTTGAGCATTCATTTTAAAGATTAGAAAATGTCTATAATTCAAGTTCCTGGTCATGTGAAGTCAAACAATAATTTTACTTTCTTCTTCATTTGTCTTAGATCAACTTCTATGAGCTTATCTGATCTTTAATTTACACAATTTATAAAAGTAAACCTACAAGTAATTTTGTGTGTAAAATATTATCCATTCTTTCTAAAAAAAAATCCAAATTTTTGTTGTTCACAAGAAATTCAGTTTCTTTAGTTTCCTTTTGTTGTTGATTTATCCAATTTAGAGATACCTTTAACTCGAAATGATGAGTAGCCTATCAACGTCATTACCCAGTTGTTGCCAGTTTCTTTTGTTTGCTTTTTCTCTTTCGAAAGAGAACAGGTTAAACAAATATGTCTTCCAATTTTTCTTCATGCAGGTATACAGCTTAAACAGAGGCACATTGTATTAAAAATGCTAGTATGCTACATAAAATGCAGTTGGATGCACGTTAACGTATTATTAACAGAATTAATCCCTAAAAATGAGGGAAAATATCATTTGAATTAAGTATTTGACTTCTTCAGTGAAATATTTGATGATTATGACCACAATAAAAAATCTTTTTCCTCAGCTGCACTTCAGGCTCTTAAGAGGAAGAAACGTTTCGAGCAACAGCTGACTCAGATCGACGGGACCCTGTCCACTATTGAGTTCCAGCGAGAGGCCCTTGAGAATGCCACCACAAACACAGAGGTTCTGAAGAACATGGGTTACGCAGCTAAAGCCATCAAAGGGGTTCACCAGAACATGTGCGTTTCATCATGTGCGGCATTCACGCCATGTCGTAATTACCGTAATATCGAGATGACAACACGTGACGTTCTATTCAGAGCTGTTCACTTCCTCAGACTGGGAATTATGCATTTCTATGGAAACACTATCAATGCCTAAATTAATCTGCAGTGGTCAGGTGGTGCAGCAATCACGTGGTACAAGTAAGAGCGATCTGAAAATTTGTAATTACGAGCTCTTCAACGCTTTTTACAAGTTGAAATTTCATAATTATGGTAATTACGACAATGTGAAGGCACCTATTGCTGTACTTTACACTCAGATATCTGTAGTAAAATATTTTGTATAATGCCGATAAATGACTGTTGCATACATCTTCAAATGTACCAGTGGATTGAACAGTTGATAGCAAATGTCATCAAATAATCAATCATTCTTTTTCTCTCACTTTCAGAGATCTGGATAACATTGACTCCCTCATGCAGGACATTACAGAACAACAGGAAGTAGCTCAGGAGATCAGTGATGCCATCTCAAAACCTTTTGGTGATCAGTTTGATGAGGTATATATTACAAATAGGGATGTTCAACTCCAGCTCCCAACTCTAACCATAGAAGTCGATAGAATTGACTCCTCGACTCCATTTACTTCACATCAAAACAGGGTCAGGAATAATACAAGATTGCAGTCGTTTTTTACACACTAAATCATAATTTTTTTTTTTTCCAACACAAAGCCTTAAATTCCCCTTATTAAAACAACACACTTTTAGCGCGACCATCCAAACTAATCCAATTTAGCGATGCCATTACCTTGAAATGATGAGTAGCCTATTGACATCATTACCCAGTTGTTGCCAATGCCTAATTTTAAAGAGGTAAAAGTCACGAGAAACAGCCGTGGTCTAATATTATGTCAAATAAAATAAACGAGAAAAGTATATTGTATTCTTTAATGAATTAATCTCATTATAATGTTGAAGTGATAGTGGTAGGCACCAATGATAATCTATTGTCTTAAAGGGGTCATCGGATGCCCATTTTCCACAAGTTGGTATGATTCTTTAGGGTGTTCATGTAAAGTTTGTTATATAATTTGGTTAAAATTCCTCAATGGTTGTGTAAAACAACACCCTTTCACCCCCTCAAAAACAGCTCTGTTCACAGCGACCTGTTTCGGTGCATGTCTCTTTAAATGATAATGAGCAACTGCTCACCCCACCCCTCTCTTCCATGGGGGGTGTCGAATGGCTGAGGGCAGAAATATGCTGGGGGCGGAGCATGACATATTGAGAGTGTTTAGACTTTTTGAGGATTAAAAATGAAGTGAATGGATTTTTTTCATTGTATGGTGGTTGTGTCCACACACTGCAAAGACACATTTATATGCAAACACCATATAAAAGTGAATTTTGCATCCGATGACCCCTTTAAGGGCCGTTTACACAACACTATTTTCAACTAAAAACCGAAAAACTTTGTGTTTTGGCCGTTCATTTGCAAACAATACCATTATCGTCTCCGTGTAAACAACAAAAACAAATTTGTGAAAAACGGTGACATCATGCGTATTACGTGTTCAGTCTATAGGCGCTTAGTTGTTTCTTTATAAAGTATCATCGTCAACTACTGAACTGGCATGCAGAATACAGCGTTTTTAGTCGTTTTCAGTTATCTGTGATCCGATCGTTTTGACAATGTTGTTGCCTGTACGAGAAAAACCTTTTCCGTTTTTAGTACATCGATGCCGTTTAAATGTACCTTTAGGTACAAAAATCTGCTTGGATAAGAGAGTTCAAGATACTAAAAATGAATACAATACATACAGAAATGCATACAATAATGTACATGTATTGATGTGTTTATTCTTGAAGTGAGCTTTTAATGATTTATGATTAGTTAAATGATATGAACACAAATTAGATTAATCATGGAAAGCCAAAATAATATTTATTGCATTAACATAACATTAAACTACAAAGATGGCATAGAGATATGTATAATTACAATCTAAATGTACTATGACTGTTTTTTTTTTTGTTTTTTTTTTCTAAAGTAAGCTACATGTAGGATAACATATAGTATGTCAAATCACCTTTATTTATATAGCACTTTTTACAATACAGATTGTTTAAAAGCAGCTTTACAGAGATAGCAGGAAAATAATGCAACAAAGTTTGTTGCGACTGTACAGCAGATCTAGAAGAAAATAGCGCCATAGTCCAGCTTAAGTAAGTTAAGTGATGGTTCATTTTTGTTCATTTTATTAATTTAGTTCATATATCTCCGCTCTAGAGAAAAAACGTGAACCGACTTCGACACTAGGGCTATTTGGAGTTAGCCTGGCTCCGCCCTCCTACGCACTTCCGCTCAATTTCATTTTCCTTCAGTACTACGTCTGGGATTGTGCTGTAGACTTTGGTTTTCTCCGATCAATTTTTTGTAGGGCCAATCAGCGAACAGAGGGAGTGGCTGAGAACGATGATGTCGTGCGTTATTTTGAGTTGTAGTTCAGTAATGGCAGCGGAGAAAGATGCGAGCGAAGCCATTCGGTCCGTTAGCAACGCTGCCGAAAATTAAGTCAATGGAGCGGTGCCAGACTCTCTGTACAAATGAAATGTACGAGAGTCTGGTAGAACCAGGCTAATTTGGAGTCAAAGAATTGACTCTTTTGGAAATTCCCCATCACTAATTACAAATAAAAAAGAGGAATTTAATGGACTACTTGGACTGAGCTTTGTGACGCACTTCCATTTTGAAATAGTACAACTCATTTATTTCCTGTTATGTATTTATATGCTGTAGTCACGTAGTTGACTAAACTCCACTTAAAATGACTGTCCGCAAGATGATTTAAAAATCTGGACATTTTCAGAGACAGGAGAAGAGATAATTGATGATGATAGTAAACTGATGATTACTGTGTAAAGATTTTCCTAACTCAACGGAACATGAAGTTTTAGTCCAACCCAAGCCGATCATCTGACAAAGCAGAAGTTGTAAAATATACGTGATTATTTCACCACAGGGTGTCGGTGCTCGTTTTAAGTAGTGGGCACGATGCTGAAGTGTGTGTGAGACCTGATGAATAAGATCAGTACGGACATTTATTTATTTGAATTAAATATTTGAATCACTATTCTAATTTATATGTTTATGCCCCAAATTCTTAATTAATATTCAAGGTAGTTGACTGTCATTTTCCTCTACCCTGTGTGTGTTAATGTTTTAGATGTATTAAATATTTATCGTTAAATCTATTTAAGGCACATTCATTCTTTTAAATATAAGCAATATTTTTTGTCAGTGAAATTCATTAAAAAATGTAAACTCAACAAATATGATCAGTAAGTATTTCATTGTGTTTTTACAGGATGAATTGTTGGCTGAGCTGGCAGAGTTGGAACAGGAAGAACATGAAGAAAGTATGAAGAATATGGGCAGATTACCAAGTGTACCAACCACCAAACTGCCTAGCACAAGACCAAGCCGCCATGCAAGTAAGTATGCAATGACACCCACAGATTCAGTATTTACAAACGCTTTACAATTTGGCAAAAGACCAGTCAGGTCCTACAGTTTGTGATTCATTGAAATGTCTGTTATTTAACTCTTTCAGCCTCCAAAAAGAGAGTGGAGGAGGATCATGATATGAAGAGGTTGGCTGCCTGGGCTTCATAAGCAGCAGTGCACACACAAATGCTCTTTCTTCTTTCTACTTTACATTCACTTTCACTTTTAGATCTACATCCTGCAAAGAATTGCAAGAGCTTTTTGAAAGAATGAAAAAAGTAAAGAAATCAATCTTAAAATTTCTATATTGTATTAAAAAAAATGTTTTTTTTATGTGTTGATCTTTAAGATGAAGGATTACTTTGCTGGCAACTTGGTGTAAATAGTAGCAATTTATGATTAAATGATATTAAACTGTTAATTTTGAATTAAATGTAAATGTAAAATACTGGGGTTTGGATGGAAAAAAAACTTTAAATATCAAATGTATTGCATATCAAATACACAATTTAAGAGTGATTTTTATAATGTTTTATTCAATATTATAAAGTCTTGGTTTTGACACACATTTGCAATTACAGTTACTACAAGGCCTACCTATATTTCAAAACAGCAGTTATGTCAAAAAATATCTGCTTGCAGTTCAATCAAATATCTTGCGGATAAGACGAAAATGTTCCTAGTAATTATAGTAACCATAGTAGTATGTTTGTTTTTGAAAAAGAGCACCGCTTGTTTGAACTATAGATGCCTCAGCGGCTGTTTATATGGGTAGCCATATTGGGACGGTCAAATCCGGTCCGTGACTGAGCGTCTGCCAATGTAGTTAGACATGAATGGATAGTTCAGCCGATGGTTTTACTAAACTAACACGATACAAAAAGAGGAAGGCGTCAGCTAACACGACATTAAAAAGTTACCATAGTAAACGTAAAAATATAAAAAAAACTGTAAAATCTATAATATTGAGTCAATACGTATAAAAACACAAACCAACACCTTCCCACCTGTGAAAGATTATCCAATTTCTTTGGGAATTTATAATCGGCGGTTTTACAACCAGAAGCTGAGTAATGTTGTGGCATCAATCTTGTGAGTGACGACACGTAGACCGTTCCAAGATGGCGGGCGCGCCGACGTGTCTGGAACTGTCAAATATGTATCCTATGTATACATTTCTATGGTCTGAACCCTTGCGTCTGGCTCGTTCTGAATCGGTTCTTTTGAATCATCTTTTAATCACGCGATTATGTGGTCGCTTAAACGCTACAGTAAAACCATTTTAGTCGCATTGTTTTAATTTACAAGAGTGTTTGTGCCAGTTCAGTTTGGCCATGATTAAGCTAAAAAAAACCTAAAATAATTGTATTTTAAACAAATTGAAAGAAATACTGCCATTTCCACCTCTGTGTTGAAAGATGTGTGTTGATAACAGTTACACATTCAAGCCATAAGCATATTTAACATATTTTGTTCGCAACATCTCGAGAAAACAACTGATGAACGGTTTGACCAAGAACCGTGAACTATGGTTCAACCGATTCATTGAAAAGATCCGAATCAAAAGACTTGTTCACGAATATAGACATCTCCCTCCCGCGCCCTTCAAGAAGCAACCAGGAAATCGCTCTTTTCTCCCGGATTACTGACACGACTAAAGTTACAAACACGGAATCGTCATGAGCTCAAACAGACCAAATTCAACTGGTAAGTTGTTTTAAAATATACTGTTGAACAATGCTTATAACGCAATATTCATACTTTAATTTGGCTTTGTGCGCACTATAGCCGGTGTGTGTGTTTCGGGCATGGTTTCGGGTGAATGTGACACGTCTCACTGTTTCCGCTGCCCATTCAGACAGGTATGACGCTCACAGGTGGACTAAAGTCACAACAGACCCTCTCACATGACGAACAACATGCGAAAAGTAGTTACATGTGAAAGGAGTTATTCTTTATCAACGAAAATGCTATAAAGAGTCATTTACAGTGACTTATAGACACATAAACACCATTTAGTCCGTTTAGTTCTTTCGGTGAAAGACTGTATAAGTGTTTTGCTTTAATATTAATGTTGCTTGGCTGTGTGTAGGTTAATATTAAGGTCTTGTCTTGGTCATCTAAGTTATTTCCTTCTTGCTCAAGCCTGAAGGAGAAACCAGATGTCATAATATCACTTTTCAGATAAAAACATCACTGGGAAAATCCATTCTGGGCAATGCTTGTTTGACGTATGTGTTGTGTTTTCCCAGTTAACATTATATCCAAAAGTCTTTCAATATATTATAGGCTACATAATGATTAAAATATTAAGCAATATTAAAATATTAACCTACATTGCCGTTCAGAAGTTTGGGGTCAGTAAGTAAAAAAAAATGTTTTATTTATTATTATTTCATTAAAGAATCCTGAAAAAATTGACTAAGTAACATTTTATAATGAAAATAAATGATTATTGAGCACCAAATCATCATTCGATTAGAATAATTTTTGAAGGATCATGTCACACTGAAGACTGGAGTAATTGCTGCTGACAAATTCAGCTTTGTCATCACAGGAATAAATATATATTAAAAGTGAAAGCAGTTATTTTAAATTGCAATAATATTTCACAATATAGCCTAATTGTAAAGTAAATGCAGCCTTGGTGAGTATGAGACTTCTTTCAAAAACATTAAAACATCTTGCCTACCACAATCTCATAAAATTATGAATAAAAAATAAAAAGGTAATTTTGACTTTTTATCTCCCAATTATGACTTTTCTTCTCACAATTATGAAATTTCTCGCAATTGCGAGTTTTAGTAAATACCTTTTTAATTGATAGTTCATCTAAATTTTAAAAAAGTTCATACAGGTAAAATTCTTTCATCATTTACTCACCCTCATGCCTTTGTTAACCTGTATGACTTTTTTTCTTCTTCTATAGAACACGAAAGGAGAAATTCTGAAGAATGTACAGGCACCCATTCATGGAAGCTTGTTTTCACCACAGAATAAAACATTTTAAAAGATAATTGTAAACTCGCAAATGCATGAAGAAAGGCGTGAGATTATGTTCCATCTCTCAATTATGACTTTCTCAGAATTGCGAGATATAAACTCACAATTGCGAGTTATAAAGACAGAAATTCTAGTTTATATCTCATAATTCTGACTATAACTTCTGAGAATAACTGTGAGATGTAAACTTGCAAATGCAAGAAAAAAAGTCGCAATTACCTTTTTTATTTTTCATTCTGTGGCAGAAACAAGCTTCCATATAAAATAAAGAAATTTGTAAAAAAGAAAAAAAAAGTTATCAATATGCATAAAACCACTTTTAAAATGCTGGATGCTGATTTGTCAAAACAGTGTTTAAGCCATGGTAAAATGCACAATATAGCACTAGCAGCTGAATGATTTTATTGTTTAGCCTGTCTTTGTCTTAAAATAGTCTTACCAACCCCTAATTTTCCAGGGTGCCATTTTGACCCTCATAATAATAATAATGTATTGGTACCCTAACAGCTGATGACCAACTCGACCCTGAGGAAGAGAAGCGGTTGGCGGCAGCCGCCCGTGAGGCTAACCGTCTCCCCGAGCTCCGTCTGATCCTGCTGGGCTGGAGGTGGCCGGGGAAAAGCCTAACCGGCAACACCATCCTGGGGCGTGAAGAGTTTCGTCTGGAGCGTTCCGCCGAATTCTCCGTGAAACGCGAAACCGAGGTGGATCGGCGCAAAGTAACAGTAATAGACACTCCTGGCTGGTTTTCAGCCCAGACCACACCGACAGACTATCAGCAGGAGATGGTCCGAAGTGTAAGTATGTGCACACCTGGACCCCACGCATTCCTGCTGGTCATACCGGTGGGCATGTTCACCGAAACGGACCGGGCTCGTATAGAGGAGAATTTGGCGCTGTTCGGAGAAGACGTGTGGAAGCAAACCTTGGTGGTGTTCACCTGGGCAGAGATTTTGAAGGACAAGTCCATAGAAAGGCATATACGAAGGGAAGGTCGTGACCTCCAGTGGGTGGTGGACAAGTGTAAGAAGAGGTACCACGTCATCAATAACTATATTTTTGGCGAGCACCCGCAGCTGCCTCAGCTGATGGAGAAGGTTGAGAAGATTGTAGCTGAAGAAGGTGGTTACTTCATCCTGAAGGCAGATGAAACCAAAACACAAAGTCAAACTCCGAGTCTGAACACCAATTCAGTGAAAGAGAACAGGGAGCTTGGCGCTAGACCCAAACAGAACGGCTCCTGCAACTCGCTGCGGGCCATGGACGTGGATCCTCCACAGAGTGAGTGCATGTCAGAGCATATAATACACAATAGCACTGAAGGATTTTTTCTTCTTATTGCATACACTGTTTACTTCTCCTGAAGCTTTGTTCTAATTAAAGCTTGAATTAATTTCCTCTTACATCATGTCATAGCGTCACGCTGTTGTTTGTTACAATGTCGAAAATTGGTAGCATAGTGTCATAATCAAAACTTTTTTTTGCATGATACAGCATAGCATTTGAATGATGTAATGTCTTTGTTTTTCTATCTCTGCAGGTTTGGCTGAAGGAGTGAGTGACTAATGCTGTGTGAACAGTTCCAGTACTGCTGTATTCATTACCTCAATTCCACTGCACTTAATAGTGCCTAAATTATTAGTCAAATACCCACATATCAGTGCACCTGTCCAAGCAGCTTCAGGTTGTAGGGTTTATAGTAAGCAATTGTCCCTGTAGCTTATTCTTCTCAACCTAGATATATAACGGATAAGACGCAGCTCAAATTACTATCATCAAAAGACAAATTTGTGTTAGTAAATCAGTAGTACAATACTGATTAAAAGTATATCACTACTATAGTTACACACTGACTCATGGGTGACCATGTCCTTTTAAACTATTATATGTGATGCAGAGAAAATTGAGGTACAGTAATGGTGTCTAGTAGAACATAAACACTCCACACTCATAAATTATTTGCACTTAATTGCTTGTAAAGTGCCTCAACGAATGCACTAATACAGTTATCAGAGATTGGAGTCTAGTCATTATAATATAGCATGGGTTAGTTGCGTTGGTGACAGTTATAATGGATTTATTATTGGTCAAAAACCAATGTTACGTTTTCCATTTTTTTCCACATCATAGCTGCTGTTTTAGATACAGTACGTCCCCAAACCTTATCAAAATTATATTTATGGATGTTTTATAATGATATTATTTTCTAATAATATCATTATTGCTGTTTTATTATTTTAGTGTATATGAAATATTTTCATCACCCTGAAGTTACTGATTGTTTTAGGATTGCTGTGATGTTTTAGGATTGCTGTGATGCTTTCTAAAAAAATTCTTTCTAAATAAATTTTTTTTTTCTATTACATTCTGTTGATTAAATGTCTTTACAAATGGTTTCCTCCTGAAACTTGCTGCTTAACTGTTTTGTTATAAGCGCTATGAATGAATTTCATCACTGTGTTTATTTTGAAATATATGAATTCTTATGGAACTTGATTGACTTAATGATTAATTGATTCATATGAATGCATTCCTTTTTTAGATCTGTTGACATTTCTGACAGCCATAAAAAAATCCTTCCCAGATGTTTGTGTGACCTTTTCTTATCATGAGGATATAATGCTAACCTGCAGTCAAATACTTCATGGTTCACTTTTGGCATCAACAGATACCAAATTATTCCTTTTTTATATATTTCGAATTCATATTGTTATTACGATTGTGGTTGTTTTTTTAATGATAATTCAATTGGGTTAATTTTGACCTAGAAGAGGTACATACAAATCTTTTAAAAATCCATAGTTTTTAGTATGAATATTAAACTTTGTAAGTTTAAGACTGTCAAAATACTTTTTTTTTTTTTTTTTTTTTTTTTTTTTTAGATTTAATAATTTAAACTAAATTGTTACACCTTTTGCGTTCGGGTCAGTTTTGACCTGAAATTGAACTGTGGCTTTACACATGAAAGTTTGCTGCTGCTGCTGCTTCTTTTTTTTTTTTTTTTAGTATTGTTAGATTTGTCTGAAATTACTTATGTATAATACATTTACCCTCTTTCATACACTTGCACACACACACACACATTTTTTTCTTCCCAATGGTGCTGCATTTTGTTTATAAACATGCTCATCCATGCACACACAATCATTCAGAAATAAATAAAAAAAGACAAATTAATGTGATTGAACAAAAGTCCACATTTCACTTTGCTACCAACTATTAATAACCCATTGCAGAGTAAAAAGGAGATTCGAGATGGTTTTTAACCATTTTTCTTTTGTATGTTATTTTTAAAAGTAAAATTAATATATTTTGTTTGAAAACATTTTGAAACTATTGATGTTTTGTTCGAAAATAATATGTAGGTTTCATAAATTTTGACAGATTTGAGCATTCATGAGTTATAAGTTCTAAAAGAATTTAATTACATTTATACTCGTAATTCTCATTTTATATTTTCTTATAAATTTCATCTCATGATATATTCATATACAATTTCTGTAGCCTAACACTTTAAGTTAACATGAACTAATAATGAACTGCACTTCTACAGCATTTATTCATCTTTGTTAATGTTAATTTCATAATACATAACTCATAATTTCATAAACATAATACATTAAAATCAAATGTTTTATTTGTTAACATTAGTTAATGCACTGAGAACTAACAAACAATGAACAGCTGTATATTTTATTAACTAACGTTAACACAGATTAAAAATACTGTTACAAATGTATTGCTCATTTAGTTCATAGTGAATACATTAACTAATGTTAACTAATGAACCTTATTGTAAAGTTTACCAAAATTTCTCATAAATATTGATAATATATATTTTCTTGCATCACACTGTTTTTGCTATATTTGTTTTTAAAAAATTGCATTTCAAAGAATTTCAAAAAAAGTAATTAATAAAAATGTGGTAAATTAAGTAATTAGCAGGTAAGACATGGTAACATTCAAACCGTTAAGAGTTTTGTGCATTCACTCATTAATGAGAACTTACTGATTAAAATACAATATGGAAGTTAGTTAAAAAATATATTGTTATGACTGTTTGAACAGCTTTTAAACTGTTTTACAGGTTGAATGGGCTCTTTTATTATTTTCAAGATGACTTATTTTGTAACTGTTTCCATCATCAGTCAAGAACATAAATGTGTTTTTTTTTTTTATCTTTACCACTTACAACCACAAGGTGGTGATATTAATAAAATGTTGTCAGGGATTATTACTGTCATGATCTATAATCACAGACAGGACTTCTGATTATTAATAGTATTTTATTCTACATTTATCTGAATATAATTTGCAACATTAAAATGGTTAAGAGCAATGTTAATAAATACAGAACATGAAATAATATGTCAGTCTGGGACAGACTTCACTTCAGACTTTGTGTGTATTGTGACAGTTGCCATGCTGTAAACAAAGATCAGTTATAAACTAGACCTGTAGAACAGCAAGACAAATCTATAGTCTATTAGGATTAGGACCTCTAAAATTACAGAAACATTTTCCACTCCACTGTAGATTGAAATCAATGCACAGGCACTCTACCCATAACTCTCTGCAGTGTATTGATTCATCTCAGCAGTGTTTGATGGGGATAGCAGTGTTTTGTAATTATTGTGGACATCATGGATAAGTGGATAGGAAGATGAAAACAACGGAAGTTGTTTGGCTAAGGACAAGGTATTGGTGGGCTACCTAAAAGTAGGCTAAAAATTAAGTTAAAACAAATGCAAACAACTGTACCATGTTTTTCTATTTTGGGTTATGATTTGTGTATATTACATGTTATATTTGTTTAAAATCCTTATTTCCAAACTGTAAGATCAACTGAATGCCCTGTTGCATGTTAAATGTCAATTAGCACTCTGTTGTCTTTCCATAAGATCGAATAATGTGCTTCTCTAGCAATAGCATAAGGATTTCACAATACTTCAACATTCCAGCTTTTTTTTTTTTTTTGTAGCCCAGAGATTTGAAGAGACATTCTATAGCCTAGCTGGAAAACACGAGGGAAGCCGTTTAGTAGTTGGCAAGAGGAATTCAAGTATTTCCATAAGACTGGGATTGTCGGAAGGGCCATGTACACTGTGTTCGATTAGAAGATTTTGATGGTCTATAGGTATCAACAAAGATCTCTCAATTGGCAAACGGGGCCTGGTCATGGAAAAATATAAGATGGATGGAAAAATTATATTTTGGTGCTTGTGCTCTGAGATGACGTTTGCGTATCTCAGAGAAATGGATTCCGCTTGCAAAACCTCTCTCTCTCTCTCTCTCTCTCTCTCTCTCTCTCTCTCTCTCTCTCTCTCTCTCTCTCTCTCTCTCTCTCTCTCTCTCTGCATTCCCCCAAAATTGTGTTCACTCGAGAACTTTTTTTTTCATCTTCTTTTTAATCTTAATTTTTTTTAACTACCAACTGCTATAGAGGTAAAATTTTGACTCAAATCAATATTTTAATGACCAAGTATTATTATATTATTACTTAGCCTACTTATTTGATGAATAGTAGTCTAGTTACATAACTGCCAAGCTCAGAGAAAATATCCAGAGACAACCTCCTCTGACCCCCAGTTCCCCACCCCGTCCCCTATCCCGTCTGAGTCAGCACAGACAAAATATTTACTTTTAACTATGGTACTTCCCAATAAAACTGTCGGAAAATTACAGGTTCCAGGAACCCCTCAGCCTCAGGAGTTCCTCTTTAGATGAGCATGTGTTATCATCTTGGCTTTATAAGTAATTCTTTCTGACTGGAATCACATTTCCCTTTTAAAGAAATAGTAACCCTCTAAAAAAAAAATAAACAGGAAAATGACACATGAATGGAAAATAGACAAAATACCAGTGTAGCTGTGTGACTTCATTTGAGAAAATAATAAAATAGGTACTAAATGTGATGTGTAGTGAATCACAATGGGATTTATCTTCATGATGTTCATGAAAGAACCAAATCCTCAAGGCCTATGCAACTGTTCATAAGTAAAGTATATTTTAAAACTCTATTGGTACAAATGCATGAGTCAGTTCAGGTTTAAGTGCATAATCTGAACTGAAATACTTAAAACAAATCCTGAATCTAATATTGTTATTCTACATAGAGTCAAGCGTGACCCTGCACTCCCCATCCAACACATGTGTGGTATATCACTCTGTGTGAGTGTGAGGGTACTTCACTTGAGAAGGCACATGTTTACACAGATCTCACATATCCTGTCCCAGGTCTCCTGGATTTCCGTAGTTCCTGAGTCATTAGGTTCTGGATCCTGTAGCCATTGTAACAGGCTATTTTTCAGCACACATGGTCGCTTCTCCCTTCCTCTCCGAGGATAATATCCCAACACCCACTAAACTCACTGAAGAGAGCATGGCAGCAGAACTCAGGGATTAATCTTGGTGAGTACCACAGCATATATTTCTGTTAAGGTTACATATTATTGTATTTTACATGTAGGCTACTTTACATGAAAATGTCTTTGAGCTATCGCTTGAATGAAAGGTTTTCATAAATTAAGTTTATTGATATATTAAGAATATATTACGTACAAAAATCTAAAGCATAGAGCAAATTATGAAAAATATAACTGATTTTCTTGAGTGAGTTAAGTCGGATTTATTTGTTTAAGAATTAAATTAATATAGGCCTATAAGGCTAGGAATGTAAGTAAAGATAGATCTGTAAAGAAAGAGCTCATCCATTATGATCTGTGTTTTCCCCCATTAAAGCTACAAGCTGAAGTCATGAGATCATCATCCTCTCGTCTCAGTTTTTCCTCGAAGGAACCAATATGGAACCGGTAAGGAGTTCTGCTTTTAGATATATTAGCGATCAAATGTCTTAAAACTAAATATATTGATACAAAGGTAGCTCTAAATGTGTGATAACTGTCCATTTTCTTCACAGGAATGTAATACAATGCATTGAGTAAACTTTACATGCATTTCACCATTTGACCTGTAGAAGTCACACTTGTTACATTAACAATACTGGATACATATGTAAACATACATAAACTAAAGCTCAAATGAATGATTTATTACAAAACTAATACTACTAACACCTTTATTCCATTTCCAAAAGATTCAACAGTTATGTTTCAGTCATTTCATACAGTTAGATACTGTAGGCCTAAATCAAAGTCATTTTCTGTCATAAAACAAAGAATAACAAATACACATTGCATGGTGGTTTATTGTAAATGGGGGAAAATTTGAAAAATAAAACTAGAAAACTTATTTACTTTTAATTAATTTATTCTAGTTGCTGTAATAGTGTTAAGGGTTGTATTTAATGTATATTATATGCAGAAAATGAGCTATGACTGACTCTTGACTAAAATGAGCTAACTTTTAGTGTGGATATCTAATTCAGGATTCCATTCACTTTTTTTAGTATATTTACATATATCTAATTAAAAACAATTTCTACAGACTTGACTCTAGAAAACCTTTGCCAGTTTAGAAGCAAATGCTATTTAGCCTCTTTTTAAGAATGTTACTTTTGACGATATAAAATATAAAATGCGGTATAAAAATGTCTAAAAAGGCATATTTCACCCCAAAATAAATATTCTGTCATCATTTACTCACCCTCAAGTTGTTCCAAACCTGCATAAATGTCTTTCTTCTGCTGAACACAAAATAAGATACTTTGAAGAATGTTGGTAACCAAGCAGTTTACGGTATAGCAATTGACTTCCATAGTTTTTTGTTTTTTCCTACTAGAAAGTAAATTGCTACCGTCAACTGTTTGGTCACCAACATTCTTCAAAATATCTTCTTTTGTTGTTCAGCAGAAGAAAGAAACTCATACAGGTTTGTATCAACCAGAGAGTCAAATGTTTTTTTCATTTTTAGGTGAAGCATCCGTTTAACTTCTAGTGACATTGATCAAGAGTTTTCCCACAAAAGTCTAGCTATGTCAGAATTCAGAAACATGCACTTTCATAACATTTTACAGATAACCTACATGATGCCAACCACTGGACTCCTGCCCACGGAGCCTGGCTGTGTGAGTGGGTAGTGAGAGTCGAAGCATGCGCAGAGGGGTGGGTGGGCGAATGTAGAGCAGAGCGCGCGAGTGTGTGTGTGTGTGTGTGCGTGCGCGGATGTCACACACACTCCGCGTTGCGCATTTCACACGATCTGAGTGCAGAGAGCGATCAGGCAGGCGTTTGACAAAGAGCGGAGTATGAATGCATTCACTGACACCATTGCACTGCAACATAATTCGACGCTAAGACAGCAGTGTTTTTCGTAAACATCACGGGGGGGAACGTTATGTGGGCATCATTTCACGGCGCGTGCTGTTGGAATCGCAACTAAACAACTCAGATCAACTCCGAGCTTCATGTTCGAGGGGTAAGGGGTGAGACAGCGTGCTATCCCAGTCCCTGGGGGAGCGACTGAACCCAAATATAACAGGTCGTTGTGTTTTCCGGAGGGAGAATCGCTTAGCGCGTGCTAGTAACGTTAGTTTGTTTTGTGCGTGCTGCTGCAGTAGACATCTCTCGCGCACCGTTAGCTCAACATCTCTACGGCCTCGGAAGTTCGTTTTTTTTTCTCCTTTTAATGCTTTCGGTCGTCTGAACACTCATTTCTATCTATTCTCTGGACGAACCCACGCTTTAGGATGCCGGATCAAATATCGGTGTCGGAGTTTCTGTCGGAAACAACAGAGGATTACAACTCTCCCACTACATCCAGCTTCACCACCCGCTTGCAGAGCTGCAGGAATACAATCGGCGTGTTGGAGGAGGTACGAAACTGCTTTTCTCGTGCTGCAATGCATTAGTGGATTGCATCTGTTTACACTGGTACTTTGCACTTGTACATTACGTCTGTTTATATTAGTAGCCTACCTCTTCACGTTTATACATCGCACTATTTTTTGTGCATCTGTTTATGTTCGTGCTTTGCATTTATTTACTTATACATTGCGTTAATACATGGTTTTGTTCGGCACCTCTTTGCAGTGGTGCATAAGTACTACAATCTGTTTTTATTAGTGCACTACTGTTTACATTTGTCTTTTACATCTGTTCAGTGTTCATTGCATCTTGCATTTGTCAGCTGCATATTTTTACTGTGACGGCGCATCACTGTATCGGATCTGTCTTTATTGGCATTTGTTTACATTAGTTCATTGCATTTAATAACTTTTGCTATTTTGAATTGGTCCATTGCGTGTGTTTACTGTGTTTCTTTGAGTTTGCATCAATGTATTGTAGCTCTTTACTTGGCGCTTTGCATTAGTACATTGCATCTGTTTATATTAGTTTATTACATCTGTTTACATTGTATCAGTAGTATATTGCGTACATTTCGTTTTTGGTACTTTGAGTTAGTGCATTTGTATATTATTGCATTGCCATTACTGCATCTTTTTATTTTAGTACTTTGCATCTCTTTATATTGGAGCATTGTGTCTTTTTTTTAAAAATCTGTTTGCAATGGTGCTTTGCATTTGTACATGCATGCATCGCTTTACATTGGTACATCATATTTGTTTTCATTGCTATTTTGCTTTAGTACATTTAATCTCTTTTTTACAGTTCATTAATATGTTGCATATTTTCAGTGCATATGAAATCTGAGAGGCAGAGCAACAGTCTGCAGTGTGGGCTGCAGTTTTGTTCAGCCAGCTGGTCTGGCTTCTGATTCCACTGATGACTCATTGGGTGTACAACAGTTTAAAGTCTATGCCAGCTTTGAGAGTCATACATTGGATGGATATGGATGTTTTTGTGATTCATAACAAGCAACTGATGTATAGATGGTTGAGTTTAATTTATGGTAAAAGGCCCCTGAGAGCATGTATTTGTGCATGAATCACTTTAAAATGCATATCGAGGTTTTGTTGGGATTCAGGAGCTACTCCCTTTTCAGAAGACATCTCTTACTCATAAGATCTTATTTTGTGACGTTCTGTAATTTAAAAGCAGGAAAAGTTTACTTGGATGGATTCTTTCTTATTTATCTGTAGCATACTTTAACTTGCTTCTCTGTAGTTGTGTGTTTGTTTGGCATAGGCCGTTGTTATTTAAAATAATTCTTAAAATAGCCTATCGAGTCAGACATAGCTGTGCTAAGATTTTTTTTAACACCTGCTCCGACTGCAAAAGGCATTCTGCCTGTTTAACTAAATAACTAGATATTCTAGACACGATTTGGGCGATGCAAACCATCTAAAATATTGACCATATATGTGGGTTTTAAGAGAGTGGATAATGTATATCAACACATTTCACACTAGAAGCATCATGGCATCTTTATAACATTTAGTAGCATGCAATTGTACCACTTCTGCATGTATGTGAAAGACAGGAAGCTGTTCTTGAACAGAGTGATGAAATACTACTTTAATCACCACTTCCCTTTTAAAGTAGAGATGACCATCTTCAACAACACAAAGCCAGTACAGGCTTTTTTTCTGCACTAAAAATATTTTTGCTGCTGCCAAAATGAATCTGTCCCACCAGGTTTATTTGATTTATTTGTTTATTTGAACCTGCGGTTCTGCAGTACCAGTACCCGCTGATAGCCGTCTGCTTTAAAACGCTCCCTCGTGTGTTTGTGTGAAAGGTGAAGAGCGTCAAAGGTTTCAATTTACAACGTGTTTTTGCTGCATTGAGCTTTGAAGCCAATCACAGACATATCTGTTGAACATCTAAACGCAATCAAATGTGTTTAAGTTAGTCCGAATCCGCTCAACAACTCTCAAAACAGCAGAGACTTTGCCCAGCGTAGTTAGTCTTTACTAATTATACTAGTTAATTAGTCTTTACTAATTATAATCAAAAAAGTATAACACATTGTCAATAAGAGATTCATTGCACAGCATAGACCAATTCATTGAGGGGTGTAACGGTTCACAAAATTCACGGTCCGGTTCGATACGACACAGTGGTGTCACGGTTCGGTACGTTTTTGATACAGCAAAAATAAAGAAATGCCAGAGAAATTTCTTTAAAATGATAAAAATTGTATATTTATTAAAAATATATTTATTGAGTTTTGAAGTGCTGGTAAAAGATATGTGATGTACTTAAAAGCATTTTACTATTCCTGCCAAGCTTCCATGTTTACAGTTAGTTTTACTACATTAAATCCATGGTGAATGTTACTGATTTGTGGACTTAAAGCCTATAACTAGTTCATTCATGGCACAATGTTTCTCCTGGTTTCCACGTCAGCACTGTTTGATCTAATAGAGATCTAAGTTCAGGGCTCCAGACTAACTTTTTGCCTTGGTTGCACTGGTGCGCCTAACTTTTTTATTTAGGTGCACCAGCACAAAATTTAGGTGCACTAAAATTTTTCCTCGTCTCGCGTCGCCTTTAACGCCACAATTTCAAGGTCACCTTTTTATCACGCTCCATATACATTCTTATATATTATGTAAATGCTTTTAAACAAGAATAAGAATAATTTTTTTGCACAATTATACTGTATATAAAAATATAAATCTTTAAAAAAAAAAAAAACATTTAAAGTGCTGTTTTTACATTGTTCAAGTTATGGCAGGGTATTGACACAAATTTCACAATTCGATTCAATATTGATTATTTTGGATATCAGGTACAATACATGGCAAATTTTCTCAAGGAAAACAAATCTCAACTAATGCTGTAAACTGTGAGTCAGTTGTAGCCCACTATGCTTCATTAGCCTACTATAATATTGAAGGTAAAAATTACCTGATTTGTACACAAACACCTAAATTACACTTTTATTTATTTTTATAATAATAAAGTTATATGAAATATAAACATTTAAATGGTGGCTGCAT
This sequence comes from Rhinichthys osculus, assembly GCA_029959095.1. Taxonomy (NCBI): domain Eukaryota; kingdom Metazoa; phylum Chordata; class Actinopteri; order Cypriniformes; family Leuciscidae; genus Rhinichthys; species Rhinichthys osculus. Next base: position 18,849,220 of record JARWKJ010000023.1, on the reverse strand, counting down.
AAAAACTTGCCAGATTTTTTCAAACAACATGCATTAAATATTGAAAAACATTAAAAATTATAATGAATATGCAATATGGTGCATATATTTGGCAAAATGCTCCTCTCTAGAGTTAATTTTTCTAGCTAGCTAACGAGTTTATGGGCACTGGATATGTTTTTTCTGAGGTAAGTTAAATGTGACGTTACATTACATTGTTTACAAGCGTTTTACTGATGTCTTTCCACGGTTGAAACACTGATTGAGCGATTCCATGTGAAAGATACGGATTTCGATAAGTTGTACTCTATCTTTTAGCACACTTTCAGATGCTCTTTCATGTTTATTTCGCGCTGTAACTGGTATTATTAAGGCGGAAGAGAAAATCATGTGCGCTCCGCACTGCTGCTGCTTCTCTTGAGCTGAGCTGAGCCAGAGCGATCTAACGCCACAGCGCCAACAACACACTATTTATGTTTTTGAATTTCATAAGAAAATGGACCTAATTTGAAATCTGAGACTTTGTTTCATATCAATAATAACAAAGCACAAAGATTATTGCGATTTATTGGATGGGATGCTCGCTACAATGTTCCATTCATTCATCAACTGAAAACAGCATAGCCCAACCGGTTCGTAAAAATGAGAATCGATTAAAATCGAGAAATCAATATTTTTCACCTAGCCCTAGTTCAAGTAGCCTACATTTTTAAAAGTTTCTTCGTCGTCTGTTTTCTTGCGTTTATTTAGCTGATGCTGCTGATTGCCGTAACTGATTCTCTGGTGCTCACGTCGCAATTTATTTCAATCACACAGCACAGAGCATTTTAGAGCATTTTCAGCACGGAGCATAACCACAGCCAATCAGAGGCAAAGACCCTCCCAATCTCTATCTCTGATTGGTTTAGACCACGATATGATCCAACCATGCGTGCAAGGAGAACAAAAGACTTGTTTGTGGAGAGGCAACGGATGCGATCATGCGAGAACGTTATTAGGTGCACTGGTGCGACCTAGAAAAAAATTTAGTCGCACCCTTACAAATTTTGGTCGCATGTGCGACCAAATTGGTCGCACTCTAGAGCCCTGAAGTTTAATAACCAAGAAATTTTAATGCTTCAGTTCTCACTAGATCTTGCAGTGATGTTAATACTTCTGTGGCGAATTCAAATGCTTTCTTTACTGGATCTCTTAGCGCTGTGTAGTAACAGCATCAAATGATCAAGATCGGCTCGCGCTGCACTGACATTGGTCCAAACTCATAAACGGTCTGTGAAGCACAAAATAATGAGTAGCACAGTTTCATTCCGCTTTCATTACGTTTGCCATTTGATGTTGGGCAATGTTGTTTTGGTGGTCACGCCAGTGCGACTGCTAGAAAAAATGGTCTAACCGGCCTCGTACCGAACGGTTCAATACGAATGCATACATGTATCGTTACACCCCTATTGATTATAACGGGATGTTTCGCAAGAGTGCAGCTTATACCTTGCATTGTAATTGACAGCTTCAATGATTACAATGATCTTTGATCGCTTTCTGTGTATAATATATTTTTCATGGCAAAGTTCTGGATTGACAACCATATTTGAATGTAGTGTTGCACGGTGCACCGATACTTCAAAAGTATCGCGATACTCGGAAATTAAAAACTTCACGATACCTAAATTTATTAGTATCGATACTTCTAAGAATGACCGCGTTCCAGATTTGTAAGAGAGTATTGCATGTTGGTGTGTGCAACGCACGCTTCCAGTGCCTCCCTATGGACGTCTGTGTTTTTCTCCTCATGCGCGTGTGACAGGGCGCGTGAACTGAACGAGCAGAGAGAGAGAGAGAGAGAGAGAGAGAGAGAGTGACGGTACTGATCCACTTTTGCGACACGACTGAAGCGTGGTGTCGCACCCTCTCCACATTTGTAAGTTGATGCGCGTTCCTCAAGTTTACCGCTATGGGCGTGGTTTTGACCCAGCGGCCAGTCTAGAACAAAGGCCCCTCGAGAGACTACTTCTATTGGATAGACGCTTCGCGTTTGACGGATTCATTTGCATAAAGCTGGGCATCGGCCAGCTTTTGGACGCGAAGCATTTTTCCAAATGAAGCGCCGCCTTCCCGGGATGCTTTGCGGGCGCGTTAAAGTCGCGTGACGTCACCCATAGGAATAAAGTGGAGCGCGGCGCAACAGAAGTGTCGCACGGACAAGTGGATCAGTACCGTCACGGTACTGATCCAACAGAAGTGTCGCACGGACAAGTGGATCAGTACCGTAACGGTACTGATCCACTTGTCCGTGCGACACTTCAGTCGCGCCGCACTCCACTTTATTCCTATGGGTGACGTCACGCGACTTTAACGCGCCCGCAAAGCATCCCGGGAAGGCGGCGCTTCATTTGGAAAAATGCTTCGCGTCCAAAAGCTGGCCGATGCCCAGCTTTATGCAAATGAATCCGTCAAACGCGAAGCGTCTATCCAATAGAAGCAGAGCATATGTTGACGGGGGGAAGTCTCTCGCAGGTCCTCTGTTCTAGACTGGCCGCTGGCTCAAAACCACGCCCATAGCGGCAAACTTGAGGAACGCCCATCAAAGTACAAATTTGGGGAGGCGTCGCGACACCACGCTTCAGTCGTGTCGCACAAGTGGATCAGTACCGTGAGCGAGCCCAAGTCGCGCGCGCGCACTCTCTCTCTCTCTCTCTCTCTCTGCGGAGCCAGGCGAAAGTATAAACAAGGCTTCACCGTCTCAAAACTAAGCGCTGTCTTGCTCTCTCTCTCTCCCTCGCACATATTAATCAAAATAATTCGACACGATGGTAAGGTCGGGAGACTAAAGTTTCATGTGGAGCATTCGGAGTTTTTTTTTTTTTTTTTTTGAATTACCGCTGGGTGTAAATTGTGGTAAAATACGTTGCCTTATCTTCTCTGAATCGTTCCGCACATTCAGCTGACATAAACCACACTTTAAACGAAAAAAACTATCCAGTCATGAAATGTTTTCTGTGATGACAGTGGGATGTAACCGCCTGGATAATCACACAACGCGCACACGTCCGATAATGACACGTCCAATTCGCGAACTAATGACTCATTTGAACCGATTCGTTTTAATGAATGGTTAAAACAACTGATCTGTCTGAATCGGTGTATAACTAATCGTTAACACTTTGTAATAAGGTTTCATTTATTACATAAATTACATAAAACAAATAAAAACACTTGTTTTTTCCCCCCGAAAAAGCATATGACTACTTTTTTTCCACACAATGCTATCATGAATCGTTAAAGAATCGGATCGATAAGCAGAATCGTCAGTGGCATTGATATTGATAAAATCTTATGTTTCTTATGATAACTGAGATAATGCTGCTAAATTTATTTATTTTTTTACCTTGAATGTCATTGCTCTAATTTATTTTTTATATTTTTCATATTTCATATTTTGTTCAAATGGTTATTATAGCCTATCTGCTGTTCAAATGTTCATTTATTAGTGTCTTATGATTGGAATGTTGTCCCAGTTTTAAAATAAAGCACAGCAATGATATTTGAGAGTGTTTCTCCCTTTTCAGGAAAAGTATCGAAAAAGTATCGAAATCGCAATTCTTGACTTGGTATCGGTATCGAAACAATAATTTTGGTATCGTGACAACACTATTTGAATGTGCGATTGAAACCAATTGAACCAATGGACGGAACAAAACAATCGGATACTGTCTGTCAAATGATCTGTGCATGCTTTAAGTCTTGGACTGTAAATGCAAAATAACAGACTAGCCACTTTTTCTGTAATGTGTAATGTTACTTTGTTGTTCATTTTATGACTAACTTTTTTTCAAATCAGTCGCTCAGTGACTTTTTACATGTACATTTACAGATTTTTAAATGTAAAATATTTATAAGCACTTTGTTTTATGATCTATCCTGACAGTGATTGTTTTTTTTAGCTTATTAATAAACAGGATAAGTTAATATTACAAACTGTTTCTTTGCATTTATTTTGGATTTATTGTCAGTACTGGGTTCGCAGTTCACATGTGTTGGGTACTTTGTTTGTACCGTATGACCGTGTTTGTCCGCCACTACCGAACACCATTTTTGACCCAGGATAAACCCTGCAGTCTCAAAATGCATGCTTTCTTTAAAATCATACCTGTGGTGTCAAAAGCAGAAAGATCAAATTAAGTGAGGAACATGATTAGGTTCCAATGGATAATATATTTTGATAGGATTCAGACACATCAGTCTTATCTTACATTTAAAATGCAACGCCTAGTTACCGGTATATTCATTGGATCAGTGTGTATCCCAAGCCCTTAATGTGGAGATTGGAGATGATGAAATTCCAGATGGATCCAAGCTGCAAATTAGAGTTAGTCATGTTATTGAATAGCTTCATTAATTTTGGAAGTTTTTTGGTCAAATATCCCACGTGGTTTACGATTTGTATGTCTAATCAATCAATCTATTCAATGACATTGTGTGAACATCATTGTTTATCTTGCATACATTGTCATCTTATCATTAATTGAGGCAATTGTGTGTCAAGTGCTATGATGCATTTGGAATCTGCTGTGGTGCCTATCGCATCTCTGGCAGTGTGTATGTGTGGTGTGTGTCCATGAAGTGTGCTGATGTTACAGACGCAAGGAGGGGGGATGTGTGCTGAAAGCTTCCAGCTTGGTCGGTCTGATGCTTTGCTCTATTACGCAACACACAGTCCTCACAGCAATGATCTATTCAGTGCCATCAAACCCAAAGCCTGAGCCAGAGCCAACCGACTGCAGGCAAGAGAGATGACTGGCCCTGACCGGTAACCGTCCGGTCAGTCTCACGTCTTTCTGATTCCAAGCTTGTCCAGTTTGTTGCCAGCAGTACAGGCCATAACGTCAGCTGCACATTCTTTCTTTCTTCTCTCCAAAGGTGAAGTGACACACACCCGCCTCCTCTCACTCACTTGTCTCATTCAGTCCGGTTCAATAGTGCTTGTGTTGCTCATAATTTTACTAATTCCCGCAGGTTTGGCTCTCACAGCAAAAGTGTGTGCACTACTGATCTATATAAGTGCAGCGCATACCAAATGTACATACCAAGTACCAAAATGAGTTGCTTACTGTGCTTAAACGGTCAAATACACACAAAATTATGTCAAAATGTCCGTCTTGGCGAGTATTCAGTTAAACACAGTCAGTTTTGGAACCTAATTATCTGAGAAAGATAACGCAAATTGTGTAACAGTATATTGGATCCTTGCATAAACTCTTAAAAGTGACAGCAGCCTAGTATTCCTGCTGATGTCTGTCATGTTAATAAAAGTACAAAAGACAAAGAAAGTCAGTCTCTGCTCTTACAATGAAGACTAAGCGAGCCAGTGTTATTTTACATTTGATTACTTTAATTTCTATAGTATATCTTATCTGAATATACTGTATACCCACCTGAAAAACTTAAAGCTGTGTTTATTTCATATCTCTCTTAATTTGTGCTCTTGTTTGAAATTTGTTTATTTGTTCTTATTTTATTACTGTCTTTTAACTAGTTTTTTTTATGAAAATAACATTTTGGTTTGAAGAAAAGTAGATGTTTGTTTGTGTGCTGTCAATATAGTTATTTGAAAGAAAATCTGAATCGGTAAAAATCGGTAACGGCAGGTCACACAGGTCACATCAGAAATCAGAATCGGCCAAGTAAATTGCAATCGGTGCATCTCTAATTGTTATGCCTGCCACAATAATCAATATATCGACTTATCGGGCAATATATGGACAAATCGATCATTTTTGATGAGACGATACATTGCCCATTGTGTTTACATAAATTAATGAACGAACATAAAACATAAAGAAATATTTTGCCGATCATGCTGCCTCTTTCATCTGCTCTCGATACGATTGTGTAAAATTATTTTAAATTATATTTAAAAACTGAAAATGATATAACTGCTGCATACTGTCCCTTCATAAGTATTGGGACAGTAAAGACAAAATTGCTCTTTGCTATGGAGTCAAGAAATGTGAAGTTCTTGAAAGATTCGTGAAAAGAAAGAAAATGAGACAAAATAATAGAATGTCATATTTTATTATTGGCTGTTTCAACACATACTTGTTTTACCAACTAAGAATAACAGCACTTTTAGAGTTACATACCTCTATCTAATGTGAGCATAAATATTGGGACAATTGAACTTAAAGCAAATGTACAAGCTTAAAAGCAATAGTATTTAGTTGCAAATACCCTGCATGCAATCACAGCAGTAGAGTCTTGGTTTCATAAAAAAAAAAAAAAAATCCTTTTCCAAGTCTTTAACACAGCCATATTCAACTGTTGCATGTTTTTGGGAGTTTCTGCCTTTAGTTCGTCTCTTTAGCTGTTGAAACAAACTCGATAAACTCCTTTGAGTTATCACTAGCAGTGTGTTTTGGGTCACTGTCCTGTTGCAATATGCATCGCTTCCCAATGAGACTGGTGGCATTTTCTTGAATATTAGTAGCCAATATGTTTTTGTAAACTTCTGAATTCATTCTGCTGCTGCCATCATTCATTAAGTCTTCAATAAAGTTTAGTGAGCCTGTTCCAGAGGCAGCCATGCATGCCCAATGCCATGAAACTACCTCCACCATGCTTTACAGATGAGGTTGTATGCTTAGGATTAGGGATGGGAGATATTGACAAAAATGAATATCTCGATATTTTTTTCCAATATCTCGATATCGATATTCAGACGATATTTTTGCAATCCTTTAAAGGCACACTGTGGAACTTTTCAACCTTTATAATATATTACCAAAACCCATTGAGATGGTACATCGACTTACAATAGGTTGAATGACACGTCTGCCGTAGCCTGAAGGTGTCTGTATCGCTTTTCCTAGCACTATGTAACTTCGGGTTTCGGGTAGGAACCCGAGCACAAAAAGAACTACAAAATTCAACCGCTTTACGGCATACGTCACTTCCCCCACCACCCACAACTTCCTCAGATTCTGACGTGAGTGCTCAACTCGCGTTTGATTGCCGTCTGTATGTTTTCGTCATGGCCGAACCAACAGCTACAAGGAAGAAGGCAAAGGTTTTGTCAGAGGACACTAAAAAAAAGAAAAAGCATAGTGACAAATGAAAAGCCAGGACGAGGATCACCATTGGTCCAGCGTTCGCTCGCTGGCGTGAGCTACAGGAGGAGGAGGGGTGCCCGACCGATGCTGACGCTTTCCCGCACGCAAATGCCGTTTCCAAGGTGACCCAGATAAATCATATAAGTAGTGTAGTATTTTCTGGTATTCCGGCCACAGCCGATGGTGTTATGAGTGTAATAAAATGCCCACAGCCCATTGTTCATTTCTACACACAAACACAGCCCGCCACAGTGCAGGGCTCGCACAAATAAAGTCAACTCATGTCAAATGTACATTAAATGTAGTGAACGTGCCCACGACTCAGTGCCCACAAACACTACACACAACATGTCCCAAGGTTTCTGTAAAACGAAACCAACACACATAAGTTACAGTCAGCTCAGGCCGACTGTGTTTTTAGTGCAGTAAATGTGCCCGCCGTCCCGCGCCCACATTCACTCACAGACATGTTAGCACTAACGGGGTTAGTTACACCACGGGGCTCGCCCCGCTCGCTCTCTCTCAGCAGACTGCTATAAGGGAATCGAGCGCGGCAAGGCTGCCCGCCTCAAACACTGCAAGCACACACAATCTAAAGACACGTGAGGCTGACCCATCTATGGGCTGACCGGTTGACTTTTGCGACAGTGCTGCGGAGCTTGTGGCCTCTAGGGACGCTAGACGTGAAAGTTACAGGTCGAGCGCCACTAGTGGCCAAAAGTTCCGCGGTGTGCCTTTAAAGAAATGTGTGCAAACTGGCAAAGAAGGTCCAGTTGGTCTTTTGACTTGCTGCATTTTACCTATCATTGTATAGAATTACTAGTACATAAAGATATGAGACATTATTGATTTAAACATGAACCAAGTTACTGTACTAAATATTTATTGTAATACAAGAACAGTGCTTTTTCAGTACAATATATGTACGTATTAAATTTACTTTGTGCTTTGCAAATAGGCAGTTCACAAAATTCACGGTTCGGTTCGATACGATACAGTGATGTACGTTTTCGATACAGCAAAAAGAAAGAAATAACAGATAAATTTCCTATTTATTAAAAGAAAAAATATTTTTTACATCTTGAAACCTTTAGTTTTATAAATGGGTGTCATCTTTGAAGGATGAACAAATAATGTTTTGGTCATCATCACATTAAAAATAACTTTTAAATAAATATGATAATATTTGAGTTTTGAAGTGCTGGAAAAAAAAAGATGTGTGATGTAGGCCTGCCTACCTGAAAGCATTTTACTATTTCTGCCAAACTTCCATGGTTACAGTTAGTGTTACTATATTAAATCCATGGTGAATGTTGCTGATCTGTGAACGTAGATTTGCCTATAAGTTCATTCATGGCAAAATGTTTCTCCTGGTTTCCACGTTTGATCCGTTAATAACAGAGAAATGTGCCTCTCACTAGATCTCGCAGTGATGTTATTAGTAGGCTACTTCAGTGGCAAATTCTAATGTTTTCTCTGGATCTCTTAGCGCTGTGTATAACACTTTACTGTCTATGGTATAATAGGGTCGCTTCATCACGAGTCGGCGTGCGCTGCACTGACATTGATGGTCCGAACTGAAACGGTCCGTGAAGCACAAAATAATAGCGCAGTTTCGTTCCGCTTTTATTACGTTTGCCATTTGATGTTGTGCAACGTCATGGTGGTCGCGCCAACGAGGATTTTGTTCGGCAGGAAAAAATGGTCCAACGGTTCGGTTTGTATGCGTAACGAACCGAAAGCTACCGAACGGTTCAATACGAATACGCGTACCGTTACACACCTATTTGCAAACAGTACTTCTATTAGACCAACAACAATGTGACTACCTATTTACTTGAAGTTAAAAGAAGCCCTGTTAGTGGATCTCGGAAATTGTATTCCATCTTTTGAACTCATCATTACACAACGGCATTTTTAAAAACTTTTTAAGTTCAGACTTCAGTTTTCTGCAAACAACGCATATTTTGCCTTTTCTATCAGCTATTTTAATAACCGTACATCGGCTTTATTCTTTAAAAAGATTGGATTGTTTCTTCAACCTAAGAAACGTCATAACACACAGGTAAGAACTCCTGTATTGCAAAATAGTAGCAGCTTACTCTCGTGCAATTGAGGAACGATCGTGATTTTGTAAAAAAAAAAAGAAAAAAAGAAAAACATAAAATACAGTCAAACAAACCCCTACAGTATTAAAATAGCAACATATAATAGTTTAGAAGGTTATAGTGTGTGTTATTTGTTTTGTCTTTAACTTCCTTCAGCTCTTTTCATGTTTGGGGGGTCGGATTGTACAAATTATGAAATATTCGATATCCCGATTTTGGATATCGTCCAGACAACAATTTGGATATTATCGTCTAAACGATATATCGCCCACCTCTACTTAGGATCATTTGCAGTTCCTTTTTTTTCTCCACACTTGATGGCACGCGGCTCAAACATACTCTCTGCAACCGGTTACAAAGCATTTAACGCTGTTGTTGGTTATTAAAAATATCTAATGGATGAACTCGCGACTCGATTGGGCAAATTTATTTAATTATGTGCTGTCAATCGTGGTAAAACGGTTTTATGGACACCGCCATGTTTGACGCTGTCGCTATGGTTACCCCTGTGGTTACTTAGAATGCAGATGTGACTTCAGGTCTTTGATTACATCGATTACGTAAATTAGTCACTTTGTATGGAATGCGTCGATTCGTTGCGGTGTTAATGTTCCCCAATGACAGTGGCTCCTGGGCATGCATCTGAAGTGTGGACATTTTTTAAACAGAGAGTCAGAGTGCTCTGCAAGCTCTGTATAACCGAAATGGCAAACCACATCAGCACAACTTCTGTGCAGGAGCATCTGAAAAGAAAGAAAACATCCCAGGCCTCTCCTACCTCAAAATGTTGAGACGGCAGTGTAAGTATTTGGACCATTACAGTGAAATTTTACACGGCACTAGAATACGGTTGTCATTATTGGTTATCATTTATTGGTAAATTAACCAAAGAATTAATCAACTATTCTGAAAAAAAAAAAAAACTGGAGGAAAAAAAAAATTGATTCAACGGTTTTGCCGATATATCGGTACCGATAGATGATTGGTGGAACTTTCGTTATTGGCAAAAATCCATACCAATAGTTTTTCTGTGTTGCGTCCGTTGCTGAGAAGAGTGCGCAGAGTTACACAGAGCGAGAGCGGCCGCTAGGGGCCAAATAACAAACTATCACTGGCACCGGAAGTATGTTTGCCGTCAAAGCTGTGAGTATATACTCTAACATTAGTACCTCAAGCGGTGAAAACAATGTGACAAAAACACAGGCAAACCTGACCCAAATGCTTAATGTCGCAACTGTTACCATCTATTTGCATTAGTTTATATCCAGCTGGTCACTTGTATGCATTCATTAGCCGGCGAAGTTGCATATTTAAAGCTAGTGACGTGATTGCTTTCTCAACATTGATATGTTCATGCAGCCAACAGAAACATAAACAAATCAGAAACCCATTCGATTCAATTATTTTATTATCACTGCAATACATAGGCCTATTGTTATTTTGATTAGATAATCATCAAGTGTTCTAATATAGAAGCAAATAAAGTGATAGAGTATACATGTAATATACATTTATGTAATTTTAATGCTCTGGCCTTTGCAGATATTTAAAGATGGCCATCTTTAAGCATAGCAGACTCTTTGGATTTATATGAAATGGTAATATTTTACAATAAGATTAAATTTTTAGCATTAACTTTGTTGTACTATTGTATTGTTTGTTAATGTCAACATTGTCATTTACTAATACATTTTAAATAGTTTTAATTTTTATTTGATCCGTTAACTTTAGTTAATGTACTATGTACTAACATGAATGATCAAGGTACAATTGTCTTGCTCAAATATTAAAACATGCTGTAAAAAAATGTTTAATATAGTTCATTAAAGCTAGCTAATACATCCTTGTTAACAAATGGGACTTGCAAAGTGTTACCTATGTAATTTACCTATGTTTCTAGGTTATAGCTAAAGAAACCTGTAATATTTTAACGTTTAAATTATTTTCTGCATAATTCGTTTTGTAGAACTTTATAATATGTAAGAACTGTAGAATGTATTCATATTTATATATATATTTATTACTTCGTTCAGCACTGTTTTACATGGAGTGTTGGTTTTTTTTTTAATCCAGTATCCATTTTAAAAATATCGGGTGATTAATCGGTTATCGGCACTTACGGTCAAACCTAGTTATCGGTCGACCTCTAAAAAATAATCGTTAGATTTATTGAATTAATCGAAAGCTAAATCGATTGAAAAATAATAGTTTGTTCCAGCCCTAGTTTTCACAGCTTTTATGATTTGTCTGTCATCAACTGATGTTGTTTTTCTCGACCAACCTGGTCGTTATTGGACATTCAGGACATTCCAAACAGTTGATTTGGCTATTCCCAATGTTTAAGCTGTAGCTCTAATTTAGTTCTTCTTTTCTTTTAGGATCCAAATTGCTTGCTTTTCTCTTAAAGCCAGCTCCTTTGTCTTCATCCTGGCTTGTGCTACAATTAATGCTACAGGACACAGCTGATCACTTAGAAACACATGTGTGTCATCAATTGTCCCAAATAGATAGAGGGTTGAAACTCTAAAAGTGCTTTTCTTCTTTGTTAGTAAAACATGTGTTGAAACAGCCAATAATAGAATGTGGAATTCTGTACTTTTGTCTCATATTCATCTTTTAATTAAATGTATAGATTTCTTGACTTCACACAGCAGAGAAAGCACTTTTGTCTTTACTTAGGGCCCTATAAAATCTTATCTTTTATTTTTTCCCAAATTCCGTTTTTTTCTGTGTTAATTTTCGCAAATTCCTTTTATTCCGTTTTAATTTTTGGGAATTCATTTTTTTTTTACCCTTTACTGTTATTTTAGTCATAAAAAGTGTGAGCTTTTAATGTTAATGATTAAAATGTACACAAATAAAATAGGAATGACCTTAAATTTATTGAGGTAACAAACATCACATTTACTCAGTACTTTTCAGGACAAATACTGCATGATGCAACATAACACTGCACTCTAAGTACTTCAAGTAACAACAAAATATTAATGGTTATGAGCTTTAAACTGTCCAGTAAAATAAATTATATTAGTTTATATAGTTATAATATTTTGTTCTCCTTGTTCTTCACATGGCTTTTGGATAACAGGTGGTCAGTGCAGGTATTTTTGCGCTTCCAGTCAACGGAATGTTCACAAAACTTACAAAACAAGAGTTCACACACATAAAAGTCACGTGGGAACTGCTCGGCTCGGTACTGAGGGCTTAAGGCCATTGCACACTGAGTCCGAAATTTTTCGTATTCGAGATTCGGTGGCTCTGAATTGTCAAAACATCATTCAAACACCATTCAAACTGATTGCTACGGATGCGGAAAAACGCAGAAAATCGAACCCGATTCGATTTTTTTTATGACGGACGAAAGTTTCGGAGGCAGTGTGCAAGCGTGATTGACATAACGTGAGGTCGTATTTATTTTTTAACGTGCGAAAATTTCGGATGCGAATTTCGGACTCAGTGTGCAATGGCCTTTAGCGTCGAGTTTCTTAACTTTTTCGCCAACGAAAGCAGAGTGAAGAGCCGCTTCGCCATGCTTTCATTGTTTTGAAGGGGGAGGGGGAGCTGAAATGACGGGAGGGGTTGTGTCGCCCAGATTTGCTTCCCCCGGTCTGCATTTTCCCCAGACATACATTCTTCTCCCACACAAAAAAAGAATTTCATTCCAAATATATAAAATTCCGCGTTAACACTAGATTCCACGTTAATTTGCCAATTCTGTGATTCCGCAGGGCCTGAATTTCGTTTTGGAAAATGGGGGGGAAATCCCCCCTTAGATGATTCTCATGGGGGGGATTTTTTTTGTTTGAGGGGGAGAAGGGGGTGGGGGGCATTTTTTCCAAACAAAATTATTACATTTATCTTGCCTAAATGTTTGCGCTCATTGCATTTTTACAATGGGGTAATATTGTTTTTAAGAATTTACACATCACAAGGAAGCTTGATTGAAATTGTTTAATTAAATTGAAAAAAGTAGCACAAATAAATACAATAGAATAAAGATACAAATAAAGACAATTAAAGAGAAAAGTTTTTGAATAGGTCTAACACTATACAGAAACTGAATAAAGTAATCAAATGGAAAATAACACTGGGTAGTATTTTAGTCCTGAATAAATTAAATACATAGGCTATTAATACTGATTCCTTTAACTTAAAGCTATCTTTTGTTGTTTTGACAACAAAATTAATGACAGACACATATGGCTGCCGTCACTTTAAGAGCTAGTGCACGGATCCTGTGTTCATTATACTGGCATGCATTTTATGTTTAGGCCTATTAAAGACAAAACCGACTATGTTTAGAGTATAGCCTACTCACAAAGACCGAAATTGACAATTTTGCGTGTTAAAGCAATATAATCCGCGAAAAATAGTTACTGGCCAGCTGTTTTTGAGGCGGATGTTCTATGAATGTGCGCATAGAAAATAATTTCTCAGCGAGCGCGCGAGCACTGATTAGTTTAAAATGGCTTGAATGTTTAAACTGGTAAGACTTAAAAAGACTTCAGTCACGATGCACTGCTGGCCCGATTGTGCAAGTGAATATTCCGTCATGTCCCGACCTTACAGTCTATGGTCCCGACTCCAAAACGCGAGTGTGTATTTTCGCCGCAGCGCTTGATGCTTGCCTTGCACAACACATTATGAGAGAAGAGATATAAGACGTACGGCACCGCTGAACACTCACGCTGTTTGTGAAATTGCGTCTGGAAGATAGTTGTTAAAAGAATGATTTGATTTTATTATCTGTGTGGATTACGATTTACACCGCAATGCTACGCAATTACACGTCTGGTGTAAACAAGGTGTAAGGTCTATAGCATTCAAAAGAGGAGTGACATCTGGTTTAGCTGCAGTGTGAATGTGGCAAACAGAATGTGGAATTTGAGAGAAAATGAGTGAGAGGAAGAGGAGAGAGTGGGAGTGTGGAGGAGTATATAGGCGATATCTGGCAGCCAAATGTCTTCTCCTCATCCAGATTAAGCCTGCATGTCCTGCGACGCACTAGCCTAACCGCATCTTGGTGTAACGTTATACACAGTGTCCTAATGGTTTCAGTCAGAGCAGACAGACTTAGTCGAATGACTCACGGCCTCTCTTTATGGGATATAAACACACACTCAGTCAGGTCACATGACATCCAGCTCACAATGTGGGGGTGCAAAGTGGCTGGACACTAATCAACACAGGCATTCATGCACTACGGGGAGGCCTCTCGGACTCACGCCATCTTTGTCCCTTCTCATCATGTGTCAAAAGGTTACAGCAAAAGACAACAGTTGGATTAGAGAGTTGTACAAGCTGCATTTCCTGTCTCCACTGCTAGACAATTGAACATAAGACTCCTCAGTGAGAGTGTCTCATTGCGTGTCACTGAAGTTCACGCTGCTCTCTCTTTACTTTCTCACTCACTGGGATGTTTTGTCTCTGTTTCCTGAAATGTAAACATGGCCTGGTTTCTTTGGTCAGTGCGAGTGGAAAAATATTCACGTGGGTTAATTTCGGTCCAAACTAATGGTTATCCCACTGACATCTGCTGCACACTCTGTCCTGGCAGACATCAGCACAACACATCTGTAACTAATGCGAAATGTAGGTTTTTCAGAAAAGTATTGGTAACTAGTAGAGCATTTGTAAAACCCTTGGACACATAATGAACTTATTAGCCGGAATACAATACCATGATATTTAGTTGATATACTAACATCGCGATTCTTCATGTTTAGTTTATAGTTTGAAGTATTTTAAGTGGTTCCCTAAGACCAGGAACATACTTTACGCAAGTATACAGGGCTCAACGCTAAGGATCTTTTGCTACTGGCCTAGTTGGGCCAGAGGTTAAAATTTTCACTTGCCCCACCACAAAAAAAAGTAACAAATAAATAAAATAAAATAGGACTAGTTATTGTTTTAGTTGTTTTTGATCCATGTAACCTTAATAAATAAAGTTATGACACCAAAAACTACTAGCCTGATTTTACAGGCTAATAAATTGTTACAGATTGTCAGTTATAAAATAAGAAATAATCAAATTACGACCAATAGCACAAATAAAATACAACAGAACAAACATACAAATGAAATAAACAGTTATGTTCAGGTTTTTCATGTAGGTCTAAGCCATAGACTGTAAAAAAAAGTTGGACGACGCACATTCTAGGGCTGTCAATCTTCCTCTATAATACTATTCGAATTCCATTCCTTATTTTATTTAATATTCGAATAATATTCGAATATTAAATGCTCAAATTCATCCTATTATTAATATTTACGACATTACTCAGGCTTATGGATCGCCAATGCCACTATAGCATGTGGTTGTTGTTACACGTTCTGTCCACTAGAGGGACATCTAACATTACAATTAACATTTTATTCTGAATATGGTTGAAGCGCTACCGATGGTTTTCGGCTAATATCTCTGCTAAAACACCACCAAAAATTCTGAAACTTATATCGTTCTTTTCAGTTCGACTAGGCGGTTCCAACGAGTTCGATGCTCGCCAAATCCGTTGAGTTTTCACCGAGATATTTGCGCTTCACGGGCGCTTTTTTACGTTGTTGAACATTTACCATTTTTGACAGTATTGTTATGATGATACAGCGTGGATAATGTGCACAATTGTCTTACGATTCAAAAACTTTATTGTTCAGCAGACGAAACAAAAGCATTTCATTTTCACATGTGTGTAAGCCAAGGTGGCGAGAAAGGCAAGATTGCATACCGTAAAACTTCAAATAGTAGCCCGGGCTTTTATTTTCCCAAATCGTCGAACTGCACCGGCTTGTATTTGAGACAGGCGTCTATATGAGACAGGCCTTTATAATTTAGTGTTGAGATGTTGTTCATTGAGGCCTAGAGTCTCTAATCTCTAAAAATATCCAAATGCTCCACGTGAAACTTCCGACCTTTTACTAGTATCGTGTCAATTGATTTTGATTAATATGCGCGAGGGAGAGAGGCCAAGACAGCGCTCGTGTACTTTGAAGACGTGAGAGTGCGCGCGCGCGGCCGGGTCTCTCTCTCTCTCTCTCTCTGCTCGTTATGCGCCCTGTCAGGCGCAGCAGTCATTCTAGTCTACATCGATCAAAAAAGGCTTTCGCGGGACAAACATTTGCTTTGGCGACCGCCAAAAAGCAGACGATCGCACGGGTTTTAGAGGATTAAATACAACCTGAAACTAAAAAACAGACCCGGCCTCTATTTGAGACCGGCCTTTATTTACCCAAACCTGCAGCCACACCAGGCGTAAAGAGACGGCGTCTATTTGGGACTCGGCTATTATTTGAAGTTTTACGGTATAAAATTTAAAAAAAATATATACATAAAAAAAAACAATATTCGAATAGTAACTTCAGCATTCGAATAGTATTGATTTTTTTAATATTCGAATTATATTCGAATTTCGGAATTCGTTCCAACAGCCCTAGCACATTCACTCTCTTCCATTGTAGAAAAGTGAAGCCGATCGAAACGCTTTGGTTTACATTTTCAGGACTTGTGCGGCATGTGCGGTCTAAACTAGATTTTCAGGTAGGGCACAGAAATGGTAATCAAATGTAAAATATCACTGCATAGTCTTCACTGTATACATTTTTTATACTTCTGACAGACTTGTTCTTACCCTTAGTCAATCTCCTTTTCTTAAATTGTTAATTTAAAAAATAAAATAGTAACATCTCACTTCTCATTTGGGCTGCACGATATAGCGTTTTAGCATCGATATTGTGATGTGCGCATCTG
The DNA here is from genome assembly GCA_029959095.1 of Rhinichthys osculus. Lineage (NCBI taxonomy): Eukaryota > Metazoa > Chordata > Actinopteri > Cypriniformes > Leuciscidae > Rhinichthys > Rhinichthys osculus. Next base: position 18,832,283 of record JARWKJ010000023.1, on the reverse strand, counting down.
TGATAGTCACGTCGCAGAATGTGTGTTTTCAAATAAAGAGATTGTAGTTGATCCGTGATCCATGTGGGCCAGCGGGTTCGGAAATGATTCACAGATTAATTTAAAAGTTTAACAATAATAGAGTGAAAGTTTATCATTTGCATGTGTTTTAAGTCCTGTCAGTTTAAACATCAAGCATAAAAAGACTGGAACTTGCGCACTGTTTTTTGTCCGCGAACACAGAGCCGCGCAGACAGCACATGAACACCAAAAATTCAGTTCTCTTTTGCTTTTTTTTTTTTTTTTTTTTTTAGCTAGAACGGACACATGCATGCATGCACATTGAAGTCAAAATTCCTGCCTCGTTAGCACAATTGGTTATGTGTTGTAATGAATTGAGAAAGAAAACTGATGTGTATCATTATTGGATCCGTGCATAAAGTGAGCCTTACCCGCAGCTAATCTGCAGATTCTCATTTATACAGTGAAGACTATGCAGTGTTATTTTACATTTGATTATTCAATATCTGTACCTGAATACAGTTAAATTTACCTGAAGACCATAACGCACTGCTTATTTCATTTGTATCTTTGTTTTATTGTATTGATCTATGCTTGTAATTAGTTTATTATTTTCTATGCAGATGCACTACCCTACAAAATCACCCCAATCATTCTAGAATGATTAATTCTTTACAAATAGAGCTATTCAAATCATCTGGTGAAATGTTTTCATATCGCAATATAATATTTTTTATTAAAATCACAGAGTCAGTTTTTTCTAATATCGTGACGTGCAGCCCTACTTCTCAAATTCTCAGTCAAAATCTACTCTAGAGTTTAGCATTACTTTCCCAAAGTGTGGACTTAAAGACGAGACCCGCTGAGTGCAGAGGGCGTCATTTGAGAGCTTGTATTGCAATACAACACAACTGGCTCTATTGTTACTGTTTAGGCAAACTTTTTCACCGTGGTTCATTTTAATGCTAGAGGCTTGAACATTCCTCATACTTTCGCTTAACACCATTTGGGTTGTATTACATTCCTGCAGAACTGTCATTCAGGTCATTTATGCCCAATTATCATGTCCCAAGTGCCCCGTTTCATTTTCTCTTACTGCCGACACCAAGTTCTCTCTTGTGCTCTGCTTTTACAGTGACGTCATGCTCTCGTGTAATGGATCACATCTTCACATCAACACAGTTGCCCTGTCGTCTCACAGCTCTGTGTGTGCATAAAACATTGACATTCTGGATTAAATGCCTAATTTTCCTCTACAGTGTGTTGTTGCCCTCTCTCAGCATCGGTTTTGTTTACCCATGCAACAGGCAGCGTTTTTTATCGTAATGAGGAAAAGTCCACTTGATGAATCACCTCTCTGGCTGGTTGCCTCCTAGCTCTGCAGGCCACAGCCTAAACGAAAACCATCTGTTAGATTCAGGGGGCCGCCATGTGCACGGGGCGTTGGTGACTATAACTGCCCCAGAATTGGAGCGCGGAAGGCCAAGAGATCACATGACATGCTCTTTTTGCTGTCTGTAAGAAAAGCTCCGGCAAGGCATAACATGTTTCTGTCTCGAACAATAAGCCAGTCCTCCGGGATTGAGCTCATTTGAAGAATTCATTCTCAACACAACGTGAAATGAAACAAATTCTTTTGGGGCCATTGTAGCTTTGTGTAGTGTAATGTTAGCTCTGTTTAAACCGAGCAGATGTTAGTTCATTGTGGCTCTAATTTATAGCCTCTGACCCTGTAAAGACCAGGCGGAATTCCAGCTTTCATCCGGTATTGTGGACTTGAACCTGTAAAAGCGATGATTAGGGCTGGGTACCGAGTTCGGTACTTTTTAGGTACCGACCGAATTGCCTCGATACTACCGAGTATCGAAACATGTCTTGTTTTTCGGTGCCACATTTCGGTACCTAAGTGGTTAATCTCGTCAACGTCAGTGAAACATAAGCATGCAGCATGATTGGCTGTGGCGGAAAAACACTACTTTACGCGGCTGCCCAGAGACGCGGCTCGTCGCACGTGAGGCTGCAGTGTGTGTGTGTGTGTGTGTGTGTGTGTGTGTGTGTGTGTGTGTGTGTGTGTGTGAAAGCGTGCGTCCCAACCCAGACAGATAGAAAATATGTGGAAATGATCCAAAGTGTACCTATGTCATGTGCCAGACTCGATCCCAGATGCACGCGATGCAATATTTTCGACAAGATCATTGCTGCCAAGACCGGCAACACGGTAAATCTAGGCACTGAAGCGCACAAAATACACTTGAGAGTAATGGTGTTCACATCGAACGCGAATAGAGCGTCAAATACGCGTCTATCGCGTCTAGTTCGACGCTTGAATCTTCAGCTCGAGTTCAAATTTTTCAACTTGCGCGGAAGACGTTCGCGGCAAACGCGTCGCCCAATTCGCGTCATTCGCGACGCCCGGCGCGAATGATGCGTCTATTCGCGTCTTTGCATTGACTATGTATGTAATCTACTCGCACAAATAATTAAATTCGCGTTCGGTGTGAACACACCATTAGTAAACACTTGTTCATTAATAAACAATTAAAATATCTCCTTGCTATTGTTTCCACATCCATAATCATTAGGCTACTTTTGCCAGTGCTTTGCTGCAAGCTTCACGTGCAGGTATATATCCCGCCCCCCAGTAGCCTATATTTAATTTAATTCACATTTATTTGTATAGCATTTTTCACAATACATATCGTTTCAAAGCAGCTTTACAGAAAACGCATGTCTAAATTACAATTTAGAGTGATCTGTTATCAGAGGTGACAGTGTAATGCATTTCAATTAATTTTCATTCAGTTTCATCGTTAATTAATGCATTAAGTTAAAGCAGAAACAATGAGCTCATTGAAGTAAAGAATACATGTTGTTAAATGATTAGGAAACATAGAAAACTTAAGCATTGGTGCTTTTTTACATACTCAAAATATGAGTGTAAAAAAGTCAACAAACTGAAAAAAAAATTAGATAATTTTATATTGTTAAACCTGGTTACATAAAATTGGTATAGAAAAAAGTATCGTTCAGGAACCGGTATCGGTATCGGTACCGAACATTTTGTTACGATACCCAGCCCTAGCGATGATAGGAAAATGTTGAGATTTAGAAGGCATTTACATAAGGAACTCATCACTGAGGTTTGTGTTTGCCCGTAGGCATCTTTATAGGTTAAAAAGGGCAGTGTGAGGTTCGTGCATCAACATTTTTTGACAGTTAATAAAGTATTTTCTTTTAACTTTTTAATATGATGGTCCTCTAATCGTTGGTCATGATCAAAGTTCTGTTCTAAGGTTAGGTTTTACGGATTTAACGTTACAGTAAAAAAAACACATTTCATTAACTGATAATGTTAAAGGTGGGGTATGTGATTCTCTTTTTTGTAATTTTTTTCAAAATAACTTGAAATCCTATTCCTAACCCACTTACAGCCACTGAGTTAGAAGCACTGAAATGAAAATTAAGCAATTTAATCATCTGTGGAACGGGCAGGACTCGAAAAACTCCAGCCAATCATTTCCAAGACCACCAGAATCATTGGACAGTAAGTCCGTCAATCAAACGGTTGTACCACCCCCCCCTCCCCCCAGCGCGCGTGACCCCCGTCGTGCGCATACTCAAAGTTTGTGACGCATGCGCATCTCGTCAGTAAAGCCGGTTCCATGATTAGTAGTAAATAGTCATTACAATCTCTCGCGCATCTGAGTTTTCGCTCGTGCATGATTGCGCGTCCATGTTCTTCGAATGGGTGGAGTCAGAGCCGGCGTTGGAGGAAAGAAGGTAGGACCATTTGAATTGTATATTTTCAAAATCTGCCGGTCGTTTTCCAAATCACATACCCCACCTTTAATATACTGAAGTAGCCTACTAAAATCTGCTTTGTACCTTTATAATACATTGACAACAACCAAAAAAACACAGGTGAGACATGATAAATAAAAGCTTATCTCAAGCAGCTTTTCCACAAGTTATATATTGTGTGTTAGCCTAACACAAACCCAAAACACCATCATGGTAACACACATTATGTTAAGGGTGTGTTCACACTTGGCAGATTGGTTTAATTAAAACGAACTTGTGCGATTGCTCTGTTAGTGCGGTTTATTTGAATAAGTGTGAACGCAGCCATACGAAGCCTTGTGCCGACCAAACAAGCTGGCCGAGACCCCTGAAAACTTGGGTTGCCAAACAAACTAGTGCGGTTCAACTGAAATATAAATGCAACACGGACATCTAAATGAACAAAAAACGGCGTGATTTTACAAAATGAGACCCTAAAAATTAAAAGACCGAATGCTCTTGCATAGCTGTTTTTTCTCATCATAGGAGCTACATAGCTCATCACAGTTCGCTACAGGCAGGCATCGGAAATGTCTTCTCCTTGCAACAGATCTTTGTGTTTGTTTGTTTTGACAACAAATAAATACAAAAATAAATTATAAGCTTCATGCATCTAAGAATCAAAATACAAGCTTTTTATTGATGTCTTTCCACGGTTGAAACATTGATTGTGCGATCACAAGACAGAATTAATTACGGTAAGTTGTAATATATCTTTCATGCCTTCTGGTGTTCACCCAAAGAGGAGATGAGATGATCGGTTCATGAACACTTGATCCAATGCTGCCGCTTGAAGTGAGGTTACTATTGGCTGTCACACTGTATTAAAAAGCACCAAAGCGTAATTTATCGTTTGAATTTCATAATAAAATTGACAGATTTTAAAGTTGAGACTTTGCTTCATATTAAAAGTAACAAAGCACAAAGCTTTTTGCGATTATTGGGTGGCAGGCGCACTATATTTTAGAAAAGTTTTGTTCACTAAAACAGCATAAACAGAAAACAGCACAGACTAAAAGATTTTAGATTTAAGAAATCATATCATTACCGATTAAAATCAAAAAATAAATACTGTCAATCCAGACTAGTGTCCACACAGCTGACATATTTAACTGTTGTGGCTTATCCACTTTGTATGCACAAAATAAGCATTGAACACAGTTTAAACGTTCCACTGTGAGATAAAAAGCTGCAATTATTCTTTTTTTATTTTTATTCTTTTTTTTTAACTTCCAAAAACTGTCAAATTAGTAGTATTTTACTGTAAAATTACATGAAATGTGCTGTTATATTTATTAAAGTTTTATAAATAAAAAATATTTAAAGTAAATAAAAAGGGACCTTACTGCAAGAATGCACATGTTTTTTCAGTGCGGCAAATAGGTTGTCAAAAGCATGAAACTATTGTTTTTGATTATTTTGTGCTCTAAACATTCTTCACTTGGATGTCTAATGTGAAAATGGACCCTGAAGCAAAAACAGTTGTGAGAACCACTGGTCTAGAAAATGTAATTTACCGGTATGTGGAAAATAAAATGTATGTGGGAGTATTTCTCTTTCTCACTTTCTTGCTAACTCGGGTCAGAACTTCACTTCAGCACTTTTACGATGGCTTTTCCTCCTGACAGTATTCATAAATGCAGTTGCTCTCTCTCTCTTCCTAGGGACAGCTGTCTCTTTTTCAGCAGAGTCATTCTCTTGTGTGTTGACAGCGTAAATTATGCAGAGGTACAGAGTGAATATTTAATGGTGTAACCTGAGGGCTGGAACAGGCCCACATGGGAACCATTAGCACCTCCACTACTTCAGCCAGGTCTCTTCCGTACTGTACTATATCATGACTAGGTAATAGGATCCTAGAGTAGATAACATCATAGAACTTGGAGCTTATAAATTGGCAGTATTACACAAAAATGTATTTCCATGAGCTTGGAAGAGCCTGTGAATTTAGATGACAGATTAATTACAGGACACCCAATCCCTCACTCTAATGAAAGATGGATTATTTGTCTAATTCACTTTAAAGTGTCCATTTCCCAGAAGAGCTAAGCAATTACAAACTATCATAAAATATAATGTAATAAAGGTCTTCTGATGAGCTTGTAATGTCATATTAGGAGATCGGTTGAAATAGTTTAAAGGGATAGTTCACTCAAAAATTAAAATCTGCTTTCCACATCTGACCTCTGAAGTGAAGGTGGGATCTTATGATTTCAAAGCTAGCTAGCTATTGCTAGCCTTTCTGAAATTGCCTACCCTACCTTTAATGCATTGTACTGTCAGGTATTATTAGGTGACATCAGGTAGGCCTAAATACTTTTCATTGACTTGACTTTTTATCGGTAAATGAGCCAAGACGAGATCTGATCGGATCACAATTACATGGCTTGTCAAACCTCTCTCTATTTCATTAAATCACATTTGCTGTCATATTGTTAGGGCTCGACACAGCCTATTTATAACCGTCTGTATCTCCGATCAGTCTGCTGCCTGCTATTATTGTAGTTTTCCCAACACAAGAGGGACTACACAAGATGTTGCGATAAAACACGCTTTAAATAATCCGCTGGCAAACCTGCCTCTTTTCCTGGCAGGACATGATGTCATGAGTGTAAATAGAGTCTGATTACTTGGCACACCCACTCTGAGTGTGTTTCCTCTCTTTGAGTTTCTCTCTCTACTGCAGTACATACTGCACAATACACTTCCTGGATTATATATATATGGTTTTTAATGTTCATTATGGGGCATTGGACAGTAATACTGCTACTTTAGCCCTATTAGGTGGTAGTTGCATAATGATGTTTTGATTAAAATTGTTTTTATTTTAGCATGGAATCTGTGATTTTAATGTCCCAATATCATTGTCTTTTCCCCTCCTCCCACCATTCCTGTATTCAGGATTCTGATCCTTTGTGTTAATGTTATTATAACCTTATAAATGTTGTCAAATCAGCATTACAGGGATTATTAAAGTTTAACTTTACACTGTAATTTTCCACTTTCCAGTTTGCAGAAGGTTTTTAGACAGACAGCATAGATCAATGTTCATGAACGTGCTGTAAAAAAGTTATATAACATCATAATCAGTTCATTTTGACAGCAATTCTTTTTTTTTAGTCAATCTTTTGAACTAAAACGCCATTTTAGTTTGTCATATTTTAGTCATCTAAATTCTTTTAGTTTTAGTCTTATAAATAAATAAATATTTACAATAGATTTAGTTGACTAAAATCTAATATTCAGTAATAAGAAACAAAAATAAGAACAAATAGCCTACATACAATAGAACATTTCTTTGTTTCCTGGAGATTGTTGCTCCTCACCGTTTACAATGGTCTTGTTTTCCTTGACATCAGATGTGTTGTATCCATATGTCTGTTTTTCTCTTTCTCACAGATGTGGACATTTAAAAATGTTTTATGAGACATACAGCAACATGAACTGTATGCTATTAATCTGGCAGGTAGATCAGTACGTTATCTAAATGCAAAGTCAAGCATCCACTAACCATCCATTCGTCTCGTTCTTATTCGTTGACAAGAAGGTCAGTATATTTTTGTTATAGTTTTTGTCATCAAAAACTAGTCAAGCCTTTTGTCTCAGTCCAAGTACAAAAACAGTAACATTATTCATATATTTGTACTGTAGATTCATGCATGTAATCTAAATGATCAAATGAATCACATGAAAATGAAAATCATGGCCTTTATACGCACAATAATTTTCTTGTCCTTCGGTTTAATCGGAATTAATCTATTCAGTCGTTTAGGCATGCTTTCATACCCTTTGACCTTTGCCTTGTGCTCAAATCGTGGTCGTGCCCTGACAGGCCACGAGTAAATCAGACTGAATGAAATCCCCCAGCAGTGAATCATTGGTTTTGACCTCTGAGTTCACGTTATAAAACCACAGAACTCAACGGGTCACGGAAATGTTGCCTATGTAGGCACTCGCTCATCCCACAATCTTGTAAAAGCCTGTGTGTCATCCAGGCCAGAACTCACAATGTTATGAGGATGAAAAATAGCCACAATGTCCCAGCCAGCATGTGAAAGCTACAAATGTTCATGTGAACCGTAGCCTTCTGAAAGCATCAGCAGGAAGGCAGTGCAGCACGAAAAACCTGTGGATTCCTCGCACACCCCCTACATGCATAGGTCTGAAGGCCCGTCGGGGTGGCAGGCGGTCCGCCGGTGATGAGTGGTTCATGGCGGCTGTCCAGATTTCACTGCTGTGCTCTGGTCTGTCCATGGCCTCTGCCAATACTACATGCTGGAGAGAAACAGACCCCTGTGTGTGTGATGGAGAGAGGGTATTTCACACACCCTGAGACGAGAGCAACTGATGTGGTTTATTGTGCATGGTGTATTTGTTTGAGCTTTATTACTTTTATTTGACCTCTGACAAATGATTTAATCTATTTATTTTGGCATATATATATGCTACAGCAACTAGATTTTATGCTTTCAGAAGAAAATGTGAGTGATGATTGCCTGTGCTGAACTTGAAATATTTGTGCAGTGTGCTACTGTGTTTTAAATGGTTGGCAGAGTGGTTGCTGGGGCGTTGCTAGCTCATATCAAAAGACAAACCTGGTCCTACCTCAAAATACAGTTTTTGAGGTATCATTCATGTCTGTTGTACAAATGAAACGATACACAATTATTTAAGCAAATACCCTACCCTAAGTATGAGCAATAATAGCGATGCTTGTTATTTTCACCTTTCACAATCTAAAACATCTGTACAGTGGTAGTAAATTAGAAATTCTTTGCAATTATTGCAGAGATTTATTATGGCCTAAACATCAGAAAATATGTTTCTTCCTTATGCTGAAAGCCTTTATCAATTTTGATTGTTTTGGTTTGATTATATTTGCCAGCTTTTGCCGTCTCATTTGGCCTGATACCTTGCATTTGTGTCCAGTATGTATTTTGGTTTTCCAATGAATCCTCTAGTCCTTCATATCAATTTTGTGGTTTGACTTGAAATCCATCCATCCATCCATCCATCCATCCATCCATCCATCCATCCATCCATCCATCCATCCATCCATCCATCCATCCATCCATCCATCCATCCATCCATCCATCCATCCATCCATCCATCCATCCATCCATCCATCCATCCATCCATCCATCCATCCAGAAAACACCAACTCCCCCCTCCCCGGTGATACCAGTATTGCCAGTTGTCACATGTCAATTAACTGGTGGGACAATTTTCCATACAAACAAACCAACAAATTGCAAGTGTCTTTGAATTGCTATTCTGCATTCTGTGTGCTACCTTAATTCAATTCAAAAGGAGACGGCTCATGAGCTTCTTGTTTGCTTTGCACTGAAATCATCCAATCATAAGAGGTAATTTATACTTAAAGTAACACTATGTAGTTTTTCAACCTTCATAATATATTTCCAAGACCCTTGTGATGGTACATCGACTTAAAATTAGTTAAATGACACGTCTGCCATAGCCTGACGTGGTCTGTATCGCTTTTACTGGCACTATGTAACTTCGGGTTTCGGGTAGGAACCCGTGCACAAAAAGAACTACAAAATTCGACTGCTTTACGGCATACGTCACTTCCCCCACCACTTCCTCAAATTGTCTGTGGCCATTGCAGACATCCCAAGTCTCCCAGGAGTCTCCTGCGTCTCCCTGATGCCCGCAAATTAGTTCAGATCTGCCGGAATCTAGAGCGCGCATGCGAGACAGAACATACTGCGCGCATAACATACATAGCGCGAGCACGGCTGAGAGAGAGAGAGCGAGAGACCTTGCGAGTGTGCCTCACGAAAGCTAATCAACCCGCCACCAGCCGCCGCCCCCCCGTCAACAATCCAGTCACCAAGATATACCTCCCTGAAATGACTTCTTGCAGGTTGGGATGTCTGCCATTGTTGATTCCAAAGACGATGCTGGATAAACAGCGAGCGTGCGACAGTCGGCTGTGGAAGGCTAAATTATTTACGACAGCAGTAATGGACAATTCTGCTTCCAAACTGTAGGGCGACCGCTGAGGAAAAATCACATGGTGTTGCTTTAAGGTATAGTAACAAAAACAACCTGTGGTCAGAGAGAGGGATGTAAATGGTCATGAAAACTAAATTATGGTAAAATAAACCATGACTAACATTTGACAAAATAAGGTGCAGCGTATGGCAGCTTTTTTGCAGTGACTTTAAAAAGGGATAGTTCACCCAAAATGTGAACTGTTCCTTTAAAGAAGCATGTTTAGCAAAAATCTCCTCACAGGCTTAAAAAATGGAAACATTTCATTTTTGTTTGTTGTAATATTCATGTAATATTCATTGGAATGTGACACCATTCTGCACTAGTAATACTGTCTGAAGGATCTTGCTAACACCAAACTTCCCTAATGTTTAGAGCTGAAGTGTGTGTGTGTGTGTGTCTGTGCCCATGGTTTGGGAGTGACGCAGTATGTCTGTGTCAGCCGCCTCACAGATGGTCTTCTCTATCGCCCAGGCAACCGCGCAACTCAACAACTCCCTCAAGTCTGTGTCATCCCACACCACATGCTCGTCATAGCATTCCAGAACGGGACTGAATCCTCCAGCCATGCCGGAGCCGCATTGTCGTGAAAGCCAACAGCCTCTATCATGTGTGTGACTGATGAAAAAAAGAAGCCCACTCCCTGTATTAAAACAGTGAGGCATTGTTGTCTAATAGGAAACCATTTTCTGTACTTTACTTTTCCTCATGGTTGCAAGTTAAAGAGGCTATATGCGTTTTTCTGAAATTTAAACTCGCGACTGACACCTGTGGCCAAAAAACAGAACTGCTCTTCCTTTCTGCTTACTCTCGCAGCGCGCGCTCGTACGTGCACACTTCACTAACAGCATTTACAAGTGAACTGAAAACAACACAGTGCTATTTCAATGAACAGTTTTATCACGTATTACCTTTTCAGAAGAAAAAAAGCCATTTCTGGGTCACTTCGTATTCCCAACACAGATCTGAGCTCCCTCCAAGGCTCAAATGCGAAGCCGATGTTCACTCTAGTCCTTGCTCGGCGCCGGTCGCTCTCAATCTTCGATCTTTTTCGGCCACTTGTCAGGGGTTTAACTTTTTTAGTCTTCTGTGGAGTTACTGTTGGTGTCTGAGTTGTCCTGGGTCTCTTCTGTGTATTCGCAAAATCCATTGCACTGCTTGCGAGTGTAGGCTACTTGCTGACTAGCGGTGGTGGCAGAGTGATCTGAAACGTTTAACATGAACGCGCTTGACGTCACATCCGCAGACAGCGCGGTAAAAATCCGACCCGACAGAAAATAGGAAAAATAGGATACAGGCTTATAGGTGCACCCAATGTGAGCGGACAAGGTATCAGTATGCTCATCAGGAGATGTTTAAGTCATAAATGGTAAAATAAAAAGGCTATTGTTACGTTTATTTGGGGGGAAAGTTGCATATAGCCCCTTTAAAGGAACACTCCGACTTTTTGGGACTATAGCCTATTCACCTTATCCCCCAGAGTTAGATAAGTCCATACATACCTTTTTCATCTCCGTCCGTGCTATAAGTCTGTTTGACGCACCCACCGCTAGCCTAGCTTAGCACAAAGACTGGATGTAAATGGTTGCAGCTAGCATACTAATCCAAATAAGTGACAAAATAACGCTCCTAATAGTGTTCCTTTAAGTTAAGCTTGAAAGTTTTTTTTTTTTTTTTTTTTTACGCAGTTACTTAGTTTTTTGTTCAAGCCCTAACATGACATCAAAAATGACCTACATTGTGGTTCAAAAGTTTGTGGTCAGTAAGATTGTAAGAACTATATATGTTTATTAAAAAAAGTATCATGTTCACTAAGGCTGTAAAATAATATTACACTTCAAAATAACTTTTTTCTTTTTTAATATAAAAATGTAATTTATTATTTTCAGCAGCCATTACTCTAGTCTTCAGTGTCACGTGATCCTTCAGAAATCATTGTAATATGTTGATTTGGTGCTCAAAAAAAATTCTTTTGTTAAAAAAAATTGTGCTGCTTTGTATTTTTGTGGAAACTGGGATACATTTTTTTTTTTTTTTTGATGAGTAGAAATGTTAAACTGTTACGTTTGATCAATTTAATGCATCCTTGCTGAATACAATAATTCATTTAGTTAAATACTCCAGACTTTTGAATGGTAGTATATTAACTTTTTAAATAAAGATTTCTGGTCTTATTATGCACAATTCATTTGGTGCAGAACAGTATTCTAACTGTATTAAAAACTAAAAATAGTCCTCAAAAAATTAATTAATCAAGAATGGTATCATGGTATTCTAGTTTGTAATGCCCACTTTTTATAATCTAATCAATTACCAATGAATAAAAACTGCCCTACTTTTTAAATATCCAATTTCACTCTGTCACATTATGAACATAAAAGGGTTTGCAGATGCCATTTAATGTTGCTATAAGTGAAAACACACTTGGTGAGAGTGAGAGAATGCATGAACCCAAATAAAGGTGATAGTGTTTCTTAGTTGATCTTAGTTTCTCATAGGAAGTGGACATATTGTAGACTATTTAGGTAGTAAAATACGAGAAAGTCCTCTAGCTATAAAAACCTAGAAAGCATGTCAAAGCAGACATGGTGTTTCATATGGCAGTTGTTATCTCATTTGGCTATGTAAATGCATTTAGGCAAGTCTCTTCTCATTAATCTGATATGGAAAAGTAAACATCAAACCTAAACGCCTACACATACAGTTTTTATTTCTACTTTAACCGTTTAAGTATTCTGGTAGGTCTGGTTTTATTAATATTTCTAGAAAGATTGCCATGTCACCTTAAGTACCTTCTTTACACTTGGAAAAAAAACAAAAACGTGGCCTTATTCCAGGAAGTTGCATAAAGTCAGCCAGTGTTGAAGTGATGTTCATGACATTTCTTACTTCAAATGTTTTTGATTAAATGTTGTTAGTTCTGCATTCTGAGCTCTTTTGATATCTGCAATACTGAACTGACAAAGACCTACATTTTTCATCTTGGGATGTCTCCTTAATGTTGTTCAATGTTTGATTGTGTCTGTTTCCTGGCAAATCCCCAGACTGAATGTTTAATGCGCTGCTATTTTAGTGTCTTGTAAGTGCTCATTATTTTTCAGCTTGGCTAGAATAAAGTGGGTACGGTTTACATGTGCCTGACGCGCTGTCAATGAAGTGAATTATTTTAAGAACAGCCATTTCTTCCCTATCATTTTCTCTCTCTTTCCCTCCACTTCTAGTGTGTACCTCAGGATTTGTTTTTGAGGCACGCACTCGTTTTGGTGACGAGACGGTAGCGTGCTATTTTCAGTCTCTTACCTAACATGACTGCAGTTCTGACCACAGGGACAGATGTGAAGGGCTGAATTATTGATGACTTGAGTGTACTGCATTCATTAAAGTGCTTTATTTTAGTGGATGCAGTCTCAGTCATCCCCATATGCCATGAGAGAGCTGATGATATAGTTTTCTCATTTCCTGTTTTAATTTTGTCACTATTGCAGGAATTCCCTAGTGATGTGAACACCCAGCAGAAACAAGGACGTAAATGCACATTTTGTAATTTGGAAGCATTATTGCTCAAAAGAAACCCAGAACATTGATAAATCCAAAGGGATTCGCTTATTACAGTATGTCACACCAAAGATGGGCAAATTGATGATGACAGTTGATGAAGTTGTCTTTACCACACTACAAATTTTCAAAATGGATTCTGTTGGTTATCTAAACCTTAAAGGGTCTAATTTGGCTAAGTTGTCTAAACCCCGTTTTTTTTTATTTTTATTTTTTTTATCGTAAATTCATCCCCTTTAAAGTAGCAGTGCTAAAAAATATTAAAGGTACACTATGCAACTTTTTTTGTTGTTCAAAATTATCACAAGTTAAATACATCATCAATCCTTCCAAAATGTGTTTTTGTCTTACCCTGATTCACTATGGTAAGGCTATTATAAGAGCTTGTGTTTTAGACCTGACAATGGTTTTCACAGGAAATGCATTGCATACATTCGTCGCTCGCCCGTAAGATCCTTTCCATCTAAACTGTTTATATCTCTTAAGCCTAGTAGTGAATGTTTTATGAGCAGTAGGATAACCATATTCATCCACACAGTCACACAGAGCCGAAGCACAACTAAAACAATGTTCTTCCCCAAAGTGCATGCGGTTTTGTTTTTTGTCCGCCAGAGGGCCAAAAGTTACATAAGTGTACCTTTTAAAGATAAGAAAATAAGAATCTCACTAAACTAGGTAATTTAATAGTCAACTGTTGGATAACTAGATGACCATTTGACCATCCGGACCCATACTGACATATTTAATGTCCAAAGGCAGTTTAATGAATTCATACTTTTTGAGTTTATCATCATGTTGCGAAAAAAATACACTGTTTATAAAGAGAAACGTGGTGTTTTTTTCTTTCGGTCTTGCAGCGGTGTTGGATGGAGATGATGATACCTTAAGTCCTGCTGGTGATAAGACATCAGCGCAAATACACGTCAGATGGTGATTCAACAGCCCGTTCAGAAATAGCTACGCCACATATTGCTCCTCCTAAAGGTCTCCTCTTCCTCAGTACCCATTTTGTGTCATTCTTTCAGCACTCAAATTAGATCCACCATCCCATAAAGTTATCATCTGCGGAAAATGCCAGATGTCATGCTAGGTCATGTAAGCTTTTGATGCCTTGCCAGCGTTTTAAAGAGAGAGAGATAGACCGACATTAAAAGTCAGACATGTTTATCTCTTTCTACTTAATGCGTGTAATGCTCAGTCGGGATTTGACGTGTTTACGAATGCTTTGCACCACTCATATGCGCATACTTATTTGTCCTTAAAGGCATAATTTCACCCCAAAATGAACATTTTGTCATTGTATAATCATCCACATGTCAACATGTAAGTTGTTATTTTTGTGCAGAGATGGCATACGGCTGTTGCTAAGGCTGAGACATCGGGGTTGGCGTGTGGGGCGGCATAATCCATCCTCTCCGTTAAAATACTCGTGTGACATACATCCTGCAGTGGTGTTAGCCGAACAGCTGTGTTTGTCTGTGTGCATCTGATTATCAATGCCACCACATGAGCCAGACAGATCTGCAGATGGGAACTCTATCCATGAGGAACATAATCCGGATTCAAGCATTCATAGCGAGGATAAGAAGGTCAGAAGGTTTGGCCTTGAGGATCAGCCTGAGCGTCGTTCGTGACCGATCCTGGACTGCGCAAGCCAGATGCAACTCGCGGCTGGATGAATTAAAGGAATAGTTCACTTCAAAATGAAAATCCTATCATCATTTACTAACCCTCAAGTTGTTTCAAACCTGAATGAATTTCTTTCTTCTGCTGAACACAAAGAAAGATATTTTGAAGAATTTCGGTAACCAGACAGTTGATGGACCCCATTGACTTCCATAGTAGGAAAAAAAATATCCACTCATCTAGGGCTGTGCGATATGACGATATATATCGGATGGACGATATAAAAAGCCTATCGTTTCATATTATGCCATATCGTTTATATCGTGGTGTCGCAAAAAAACATTGTTTACGGCAAAAATTTGGATGACTGCAATCTTTCACGCCACCATGGGGATGCAGGCAGAAACGTGAATAACAGCATGAATGAAGGGGTGACAGAACCGGGTGTTTCCGAGCAGGAGAAGAACCAGCCGAGCTGGAGCTCGTTCCTAAACGAGGGGCTAGATGGTTTGGTTAACTTTCTATTTGTTGTATTGACCATTTTAGGGTGGTTTGGATAAATAAACGCCAGTCTCAAATAGAGGCCTGGTCTGTTTTTTAGTTTCGGTTTGTATTTAATCTTCTAAAACCCGTCAGATCGTCTGTTTAAACCAGTTCTGTGGTGCAGATTGCGCGCATCTGGGCGGAGTTGTTAGCGCAAGCAGAGTTAGCGGAGGCCGGAGAGAGAAGGAGATCGTTTTACAGGGTATAGCCTTCATTCTTTCTTGTTGATGTGTTTCGGGCAACAAGTTCATAGGCTCGATGGATATTACCAGTAATGTATTGTTCAGCCCATGGCTGTCACATCGTTTGGTTTTTTTTAATTCTGCCAATAATCTAAAAGCTAAGGTTATATTAAATGTACAATTATCGTTATGTATATACTGACTTCACCCTGTGCTGCAACATACATTTAGTTGTACATTCATTTACAGAAATCAGCTGGTTGAATTCAAATTGATGCTGTTATCGGATTTTCAGGTGATATTCCCAATTCATTCAGTTAACGGACGCTCTGTGGTAAAGTGTTCAGACTGCAGACTAAGCAACGATTGTATTTAATTGTACAGCACTATCATAACATAGTACAGACATGATCTTAATTCCATAATGTCCTTAAACATAACAATTTGCTGGCCATAAACTGACAGCGCGCGTCCGGTGTGCGATACCTCGAGTTGCTATAGACACGCCGCACGTGCTTCTCGTCCGGTGAGCGACCCCCTTTAGACATAATAAAGTAGCCTAGGCTAATTCTTAGATTAACGGATTTGTTAAACACATTTATAAATAAAACGTAATCTTCGTTATCTCTAGGCCTACACTAAATGAAAGGCCTGTCTCATAGCCTCAAATACAAGCCGGTGCAGTTCGGCGATTTGGGAAAATAAAAGACCGGGCTATTAGTTGAAGTTTTACATTATATCGTGATATATATCGTTATCGGGATATGAGATGACTTCTATCGTGATATGAGATTTTGGTCATATCGCCCAGCCCTACACTCATCCACTGTTTGGTTTGGTTACCGATATTATTCAAAATATCTTCTTTTGTGTTCAGCTGAAGAAAGAAATTCATACAGGTTTGAAACAACTTGAGGGTTAGTAAATTATGACAGAATTTTCATTTTGAAGTGAACTATTCCTTTAAAGCCATTGCCTGATATAAACAAGCAAACATTTGTTTATTTGATTTATATCCAAGCAGACTCATTTGAGGTGTTGCTTTCATCTTGTAGCATTGGTGAACTAAGTTTTACAATGGTAAGAACCACTCGCATATCTTTCAGAAAGTCAGTAAAAATCAAATTGAGATGCTAATGGAGAGCTGAGAGTGTGAAGTCTAAAGCATCTTCATCATCCCCAATTCAAAAGAGGAACATGTAAACACTTTTGATGAAGACAGCAGGGAAATCAAGAAGACTGGCATTTCATTTTGACACCTGCTGAGTGCAGCTCATCTGCTGTTCCTTGTTGCCAGTTTTGTTTTACATTTTATCACTGAACAAATTACTGCTACTGAACTTAACATGGTGTTTCACAGTAAGGTTGATGGGGAGTTTAACTAAAATGATCAAGCTGGCAAATTGTAGCTGTCAATTAGCCAACCATTTAAATGGTAAACAAGACATATTACCTGCAGCAGGGACTTCCCATTTGTATGAAATTAATATTTTAATAATAATAACAATAATAATGTCCATTCTACATGTTGCTAATTCTCATTTTGGACTATAACTCTGCATATAAGAATATAACTATATACTGAACGTAAAAAACAGTAAGGTATTGATTAATAATAACTCTTTCCCCAGTAGTGTTTTTTCAAAAAAGTTGCCAGCATTTTTGAGAATTTTCACAAAAATGTCATGGCCAACTAGATGTATGAATATCTGAACATGCAATATTCATTTTTAAAGCAGAGACTCATTCCTTTGATATAAGTAAATAAATCAAATTATCCTTCATGCATTCTTGTTTTATCAACACTTAAATGTAGCCTATGTTTCATTAAAAAAGCTACATTTTTAACAGAAGGCTAAGAACAGTGAAAACACGGAAAGCCAGAAAATTCCGTCAGTGACAGGGAAAGTAAATGATGTTAATAGTATCGATTTGTCCCTCTCAGTCTTTTCAGTGTTGTTAGATAGCTTGTTAGCATTATGTTTGGTTGGGCGATGCAGTTAAATCGTCCGCAGGCTTGCTAATGCTTGGGGCGTAAACAGTGTCCGCTAGCATTAGCGTGGCTCTCGGTATGAAGGAGGAGGAGGTTCAGCCCGAGGTCGTTCTGTGTCAGCCTCGTGCTGGATTTAGCATCTGGGTGGAGACGCTAGTGGTGACTGTTGTCACTTGCCTTGAGGCTTCACCACAGAATCCAGAAGCGCCAACTTCCTCTTTAAGCAAGCACAGCACAGCCTAGTTTAGCAAGCTCCCATGGAGGATCATTCATGTGGCCTCTAGAGACCTATCCCGCTTGCTGTTGTAGCTTTCTAAGCAAAGAAGCCAATGAAGCCAATTGATCTTATGTGTTTCACCATGAATCTTTTATATCACTAATGTGCCAAAGAATTTGGTTTATTTCTCAATGGTTACATCCTATTATGTTAATTTGTTTGTGTGTGTGTAGGGATGCACAATCAAAACATTTTGAGGAAATGTAGGTCACGCTGGTCAGAAGAGTACAGTTATATTTTGCACTCTACATTTAGTGGTTTAACAATGTAGCCGAAACCGCAGGTTTTGAGAAACGGTTTATAATGGCCTTATACGGAAGTTCTGAAGTTGCAGGTTGCTAGTCATGCTTGTTTCTCGTGAAGCAGTGAGATTTTTCATTTTATTTTTTATTATTATTTACAGTAATCTTCACAGTGAAAGGAATGTACAATATACATTTATTGGTAACTTTTTATTTGCATTTATGTACTTTTTAATGTATTTGTATATTAAATCTTATAAAATAGTATATTACAATGTATGTGAGTGTATTTATTTTTTTATTTTTGAATGAATAAATAATTAAATATTCATTCATTTTAAATAATTATTATATTTTAATTGTATTTAAACATTTATTTTATTTTATTTTTTGGGGCTTTTTTTGACAGAACAGATCTTGAGGAGTAAGCCACAAGTCATGTTTTAAAAATCATGTCCCTTTAAGAGCAAATGTGTGTTGTTCATGAATAAAAATGAGCTAAACATTTTACACAACCTTTGCTTATGTAATATGTAAACACATTTCTGCTGTACAATATTAATTTATCCATTTCTTCTGCATTTCGCATACGTGTCTAAACTAATAGAGCGTGTAGAATGAAGCTTTCTGTGTGATTTGGTGTTTAATCAGACTCGTTCCTCCCTCGGCTGATCCACTCGGATGTTCTCTGATATATAGCTTTTGCAGTTTCAGTCATGGAAGCCAAGTCTGTTTTTGTGGTGTTGCAGAATTTTAATATTTTCAATTCCTCTTTGTCATGCCATCATTGCCAGGGGGTTGTTGCTAACATGCAAATAGTGCTTATGGCCAACTCAAAGGAGTATTGTTAAATAGTGTATTAATTTTTGCTGTAGTATTAAAATTTGTATCAATTATCATGAAATTCCAATGGTAAAGGGAATTTTGTCATTTATTTTGACAACTGTAGTTGCAAGTACAATTTCTCCAGTTGTTTATATGCAGCATTCTTCAGGCATAAATTGGAATCAAATTTAGAGATATCTAAAATACAAACCAGTTTAACCAGTGAAAAATCTGCTGGTCACCTCCTATCCATCTGAAACCATCAAAGTTCACACACTCAATAATTTCCCTCTGTCTTCAGAGTGGATGTGGTCAGTGGTCTTGTAGTACCAGCATACCCATCTCCTTGGATACAAATTCTCACTCTTGTCTTATCTTTTCCTAATGCATCCAAAAATACTATTATAAAATGGATAGAATGGATTTGTGGTCCTGCATGCTGATTGGTCAAGACATTCATGCTGTACTAACAGCCGTGTACTTCTCTGGTCTATGACAGTAAAGGCAATAGATGAAAAAGAGTTTAACTATTTAAAGAGTGATGCATGAATGCTCATTGTGTGTTTCATTAGACACAAAGTGGTTTTACTGAAAGATCAAATATTTCCATTATGCATGGAAAAATCTAGCGCTGTTGTGTCCGTGGCACAAAGAGGATGTTCGTGTCATGCCTGCTTCGTTTCTTCCTCCTGTATTTTGCGCTTACATGGATGCATCAGGCCTGAAACTCTGAGGCTGGAATGCGAGTGATTCTTCATAAAATCTGTGTCGTATACGCCCATAACGCACACAGCTCAGAGGATTTGGCAGTAACTTGGATGTTTTTCTTGTGTTCTTTTGAAATGGATGTTCGTTTGGCAAAGTAGTGGAAAAATAAACGATAATTCAGTGTCGTATATCTTGGATGCTAAATACATTGTTTGCTTTCTTTGTCACATTCCTACATTTTTATGTCAGGGGAGGTTTGCTTCCATTGTTGGATGAGATGTTAAATATGTATAGGGACATTTTTTCTGGGTGGGGTGGTACAGGCTTTGGAGCAAACTTGGTGGACATCCAGAGTAGGGACCTAGGATTTCCACGATTTGGAATACATGGAGAGAGAATCCAGTACAATGCGAACTAGTGTCCATATTTATGTCCAGTATAAAAAAAATAATACTAATATTGAAATCTGAAGTCTGCGTGTCTCTGTGTGAATGAGCGGCGCAGTTTCATCTAGCCTACTACTCATACTAAAGCACACATGACGTGACGCTTGTGGAGTTTTTAGCATCTGCCGTTTCACTGTATGATGAAATGAACATATGAACTTCATTTTTAGAGCTGCTCTAAGAGTCACTTCACAATCATTTCACCATTTAATTTGATTGAACTATTGTCAAATTCACATAGAAACCAAAAGCTTCACTACAACCCACCAAAGTTCAGTTTAACTTGAAGAAATTGACTAATATATTACTATTGTACAGTAGAATGTACTTCTCGACTTAATAAAGCAATTTATTAAAACATTTTGTAAGGAATATCACAATATCACACCATTATGATTTCAAAGGGCCCTACCATGGTCTTTATTCAGGAAAGTCTGTACAGGGCAAAAGTCCTTTGTGGATTTTATCTCAATTGAGAATTTTAGACTTAGCTCACTTTTAATTTTATAATTTAAATTTGAATTAGGAATGCTGATATTAAACCAGTATTAAACTTTAAATGCTTGCTGTTATTGAGAAATATCAAAGTTTACATACCCTTAAATTTTTATATTTTTTTCATTTACCTGGATGATTAATGACTTTTCATGGTCATATCTTATCAGATTAGGACAAACAAGAGACTCGTGAACAACTATCACAAGACATGAAAACAATCGTTAATCATCCAGGTAATAATGCACAGTATTAAGATTCAAGGGAGTAAACTTTTGAACTGGTTAATTTATGTACAATTGTGGACTATATGGAAACATCTATCATATGAAAGCTTATTCAGGACAGTACTAAATAAAAATAACATGCAGTTATTATGATCCCTCTTATTTTGTTAGAATTATTAACATCTTGCTCATTCTGCAAGAGGTATGTAAACTTACGGGCAGAACTGCAGGTCGGGTTGGTGTGTTTGTGTCTGTGTGTGTGTGTGAGTGTGTGACAGTATGTTGTCAGGTTTGGGTTGGGTTTGTGCACTTATTTCGAGTTTTGGGAAGGAAATGCCTGCTCTGTGTTAACGGGATAAGAGTGTTAGCAGGAAACATGGCAGCTTTCACCAGTGAACTTTGACATCAGTGAATTTGACCTCTTTACAGTTTAAACTTTGTGGTCAACTAAACATTCGGTGGTCAAGAAATGTCATCTGCCTTTTTGTCGTTGTTTTATCTCTAGAAACCATACATTGAAATGTCACTTAAGAATTTTTCAGAAGTAGCAGGACTATATATAATACCATTATACAATTAGAAGAGTAGCCTTACAGTATAGTTTGGAAAATTATATTGTTGAACACTGAACAACAATATTTTTTTTACCATTACAATTTAAATATTAAACAATATTAAGTTACTTTCAGTGATGTAATGATTTCATAGATTTACATGCATCTAGTAAGGTAAAAAAACACTTTAATTGTTTCATAATATACACTGCAGCATTGTCTGGAACGGTTCGAATCCTCTGTAGCGATTGTACGCACGTATAAGTATAATTAATTATTATTCATAACGGATTATGATCAATAATTAATAATTGAATTATTTTCAGAATTTACTGTAGCAAAATCAATAGTATGATCAGTTTATCAGTTCATCCAATGAACGGAAAGCATAAACAATTATTAATTCTAGGAAATATAATATCTTCTTGGCCAAGAAAGACTAATTCCCAACTAACAGCTAAATTAAGAAATAAATCAAGGGTCAAAGCATAGGTAACTTAGATCGAAGTTCAAGACAATAAATCGGTAAGCACATATCACAAGTAATGCTTCTCTTTTCAAATACAAACAATACTTTATTGATTATAAGCCTATGACTAACACACAAAACAAATATCTAACACAAACACACGCACACGCATTCATACAAGTCGAAGAAAGACAGAGAGTGAGGAAGAATGAGTTTTAGGAGTTAGATGGTGAGATTCCCAAGATTCTATGCACTTATAAGACACAACCTGAACGAAGCATCAATAATTAATTTCACCCTTTTATCGTTTCTTAGGCGGGTGATTCAATTTTATATTAAACACCAGTTAAGAGTCTGGAGGCGTTACTTGCTTGTCCTTTGAGTTGCTTTGGGGATTCTCCTTTTTGTCGTAAAGGGGGTTTCCCGGTCCGTTGCTTGGCTGATCTTCTCGGGTGCCTGGATAGACTTTGGACAGCCAGTCACGTGGTGTGTTGGCGCGGATGAATGAAAGTCTTTGAAGTTGAAAGCTGGTTTTGCAGTTGAAACGTTAAAACGAAACTTTGCAGCAACACTTAACTTAGAACCGAGACTTTTACGGAAAAGAAACAAACTAAGAAAAGAAAGGAAAGTGTGACGAGATGGCTTCAATTAAATCTGTTTTAACCCATATCTTGATTTGGGTCATTTGTCTCTGCGTCTACATGGTGACTATAACCATCGTCGGCTCCACCCGGCGTCGGGCATCACAAGAGAGAGGATCACAAGAGCATCACCAGAGTGCGTTCAGAGAGCGTTCAGAGAGCGAGTTCAGAGAGACTTCAGAGAGGGAGTTTCTGTTTTCGGGTCTAAGGTTTTAAAGTCCAATGTTTTGTCCCGCCTCCTGGAGGAATTTGGAATTCGGACAATAAGATACTATATGGTTATTTGAAAGGGGGGTCTATTCTATCCCCCCCCCCCTTCTCTCATCGCGAATCATGTGTTCTCTGTGGTCTGCTTACTCATCAGCTCGAAACAAGAGGATTCGGTTTAGACATAATTTCCATTTTAAGAACATAAACATTTTTACGCAGATTTCAATCAAGCCATCTTTTGAATTAAACACATACGAGCATAATGATAGGAAACACGACACTTTCATTCCCGTATCTCTAATATTTAAAACAATTACATGACGTGTGATGTGATCTAAGCAGAATAGACACATACAGGGGTTGTAAACACAATATATAATTGTTATGTTACATGATTTTGATTCTGGGTCAGTCAAGAATTGTTCTGGGATGAGTTTTATTGGTATTTGATATGGAGGAAAGTCCTTATGTGTGTGTGTAAAGTTTCTGGGGTTTAAGAAAGACATTCCAGTCTGAGGTAATGATAGTTCCTGCTGAAATCTGTTCTTGTTCAGCATATCATGAGACCTTGGTTCTTAAAGAAAGGCTAGTCTGTTTAGGCGCAGGGGTCAGGTGACTCCTTGTTAGGGCCTCTTGTTTCAATTTCTGAACAGATTTGTTCTTGCCAAATTATAAAACATTGACGACGTTGTTCCTTTAGTTAAACAACAAAAGGTCTTCTTGGCTCATAGCCTCAGGGATAATTTGGAATATGCAGCCCCTTGTGTTTGGTTATGTCTGAAAGCTTCAATTGTGTTTGGTCCATTCTCAATGTTGCTACATATCCCCCCTTCGGTCGATGATGGGTTGAGGAGAAGACATCATTGAACGCTGGAGAAACGGGTAGAGGAAGCAAACACACACAGCAAACAACAAGACAACACCTCCATGACTGGTCACTTTACTGGTGCAGGGCATTAGATTATCTAGGCCTAAACAGGTTCACTCTCTCAAAATAGTCAATCACGTTGAATAAAGTTTAGTTCAATTTTAGGACCGTTATTCTAGTTTGTTTTGGTACGGTAATTGATCAACTTTGTGACTAAATTTGATTTGTTTGTTTTATTCTCTTCTAAATTGTTCTAGGTTTAGACCAATTTACCTTTCAATTTGTGATACGAATGATGCAGGGAGTTCTCTGGCTCACCTTCGTTTTAAGGTGACTTACAAATATAGGAGTGGTGTGTCAATCCTATTATTGTGACCTTGACCCTTATGGGGTGGACAGGCATTTTACCTAATAAAAGAAGAAGGAAAGGAAGGAAGAAGTAAAACAAAACAAAGCAGTTGAGTGTTCCTGATATGAATTATAACTACGGTTGCACACCTAAGGTGTCAGGTATCATGATGTAATGAGAGGTGTTCTCAGGTGTACTTGTTGGATGGGTAGTTACCATGTTTCCTATGGTAAGTGTAGCTAAGTTGTTAAGCTAGTTTCTGAAGTTAGTTTCTACCTATGGGGGAAAACATATTTGTTGAATGTTTTGCACGGTAGAGGTGGTTAACTTCTGTATGTAAGTGAGTATGTTAGGGGTGTCGTGTAGTGCATGTATGTATGTATGTATGGTCAGATCTGTTTCAGTCTGTTTTGCTCCCCCCTTTTGCTTGATGGCTTAGCTTTGATGAGCTTGTTGCATCTTTGCCTTGGAGAAGGGCTCTTCTGTGAGCTGCTGGGGGTCAATCCAGTAAGGCAGGAAGTTCTCTGGCAGACATTGGGAGGTAGTTTGGCACGGATGTGTGAAGATGTAGTGCGAAACTTGGTCTCCGTTGTTGCATTCCTCCGATGATGCCTTCTGGTTGTGACAGACTTTCTGACCTTCTGTGCATACTGTTGTTGCTGTAGCACACACGTGGTTCTTGAGTTTGGCGCTCGTTTGGTGGTTTCTTTATGAGTGATGGGTAGCCAGGATGGTGTTTTCTGGTACCTCTGGGTGTTTGTCAGTGGTTGACTGTGAGAGGCCACTTTGTTCTGTGTTGTTGTAGAACAAGTGGTCGTCAAGTTCGTTATGAAGGTGTATCAGATGAAACGGTGGTCTTCCGTTCCATCGCCATCCTGTTCGTCATCCATGTTTACCTCATTTCCGATGAAAACCTTCAGTTGCCTCATTAGTTGCTCCGTGTCTTCTGAGGGTAAACTGTCTGGTTCTTGGGCATACTCAGTGCTGTGTTTAACTGAGTGGTGCCAAGGTGGGTTTCGTTGTTGAGTACCCACATGGAGTGCTTTTGGATGCCTTGGTTGATGGCCTTTGGATGTCCAGTTAGGTTTCCAGTGGTTTCCTTCTTGTGGGTTACTTGAGAAGCGTGGCTGGTCCCATGGCATTTCCATGCGGTTAGTGTGGTAGGTGTCATCGGCATGGGAGTCACGTTCTCTGTGCTCCTTACGAAGGACTGTGGTATTGTCATGCCACTGGGTGTCTTCCAGTGCAAGGCTTGTGTCTTGGCTGATGGAGTTTGACACTGTGGATGTTTTCAAACCTTTCTTTGAGTTCATCTTTTGTTTGATGTAGGCCTTGTGTGTCAGGTCACGTAGCTGTTGAATTGTCATGGTGCCTGGGCAGGCCATGATGCCAAGATGATGACTCAATCCGGGGTGCAGGTTTCTCAGGAAGAGGGTTTTGAAGTTCACATCCTCTTCAAGTTCAGGTTTGTTATGTGCACCTAAGTAGGCTTGTCGAAAGCGGTGGTAGTAGGCTTGGGGAGTCTCTTGTCGACCTTGTTTGGTTTCCATAGCGATTAACACACCGTGTTCCGACTCTGGGCCTGTGAATTCTTTAATCAGTGTCTCACATAGCAGCTGGTAGTTTGACTTGACATGAGCAGGTTGTCTGTCTAGGAAGCTTCGTACCTCTGGACTGGATGTGGATCTGAGGAGGTAGAATCTGTCTCTGTCAGTCATATGTGGTCTCACCTCTAGGTGGAAGTTGATATCTCTGATGTAGGTCTGGATGTCGGGACCCTCTGTGGAGTTCGGGTTGAACTGAGTGATATTCTTCACCAGCTGGTTGAGATCTTTAAAGGTCATCCCCTGTGCAGCTTTGGAGTCTGCCTGGATGAGCTCTCTTCGTTTGTTAGCAGGGAAAAGTTCTGGGGTGAAGGCCGGTGACGTTTTGGGTTGTGGCCATTCACTTCTTCCGTTGTATGGCAGTTCTTGGATGAAGGACTCTGTTCTGCTCAGCAGGGGTGATGCTGAGGGAGGTCTCTCCCTTCTTGGCTCTGGTTTCTGTTGGAAAATGTGCTGGAGTTCATCTCTGACCGCGTAGAGCTCGTCGTTGGCGTCATCTCGCTGTTGGGTCAGATGGTCCATTTCAGCGCTGCACCTTTCCAGGTGGTCTTTCAGAGCATTCATTTCAGAGTTCTTATCTTTAATGTCAGCTTTGGCTTTCTCTAGCTGATGTTCAGCAGACTGGAGTTGGTTTACCAGGTGCTTTTGGACAGTCTTTAATTCTAGTTTGTCACGTTCAGTGACTGCAAGGGCTTCTTGGAGCTTGTCAACTTGTTTCTTTGTTTCTGGCTCCGCTTCGTCAGGCACTTTGAGTTTGTCTTGAGCTTTCGCTTTGAGCTGGTCTGTGCAGTGTTGAGTGTGCATCAGCTCTCTCAGGAACTCAGTGGTCTGACACTTGAAGTTGTGCTGGACTTTCACTTCCAGCTTGTCTATGCGGCTCTGGGCACGTGTCAGCTCCTCTTGGAGGTGGGTGATGTGCTTGTCGCTTAGTTTCAGCTGGGCTGTGAAGGCATTGCTTAAGGAACAGGTTATTTTGGTTAGTTCCACGTGGTTGTGGTTCTGGCTTGAATCATGTGTCAGGAATCTTCTCAGAATTATGATTATTATTAAAAATAATAACAGTTCAATTGTCTTTGGTGTGAGGCAGTCTGTAATGCCTCTGAGCCAGGCGTCCACGTCGTCCCTTTGGGCAGTGGGGTTCGTTGTCCACGACATGTTGGTACGCTGGGGTGAAGAGACTGACACAGACCTGTGTGGAATGTAAGCCTATATGTGGTTGAACAGCTAAGTGTCGTTTCAGTGACGGTACACCAATAGTGAAGTGTCGTAATGACTAAGTGTTGGTCTAAGTGTAGACAGGTAGTCTAGTGATGTGAAGACTTCGTCACTCAACTGAGTAAAGGAAAGAAAGAGAAAAAAGGTTAAAACAAATCTCAGTGGAAAGAAACCCTTTTTTTTTTTCAATGGGAGAAATATTTTTTATAAATATTTTCTATCAATGAAACGCCGGTTTCAACTCGTGGTGTGAGGACGTCGTCACTCAACTGAGTATGGGAAAAAGAGAGAAAAGTTAACCAATTTCAATGAGAGAAAAAAAAACAAGAAAGAAAATTCTTAACTAAGGGAAATATTATTTATCTCGTAAATGCTTCCTATCAAAGAGAATCTGTTTCCAGGAAGGTAAACAATATTATTGTTTATATTTACAACGAAAAATAATACAATAATAATGCTGATACCTCTTTTCTGAGTTTGACAGGATTGACACCACACACCATCAGTTGGGCCGCTTACAGCAGGGATGCTTTGAAGGCGACGGTTGCTCAACACTTGTCTCTGTTAATTGATCTTGGATGAGATGTCAAATTGTAAATTGCGTACACAGATGCAGGGAGAGTACGGAGAACAGAGAGGGTTTGATTAAAAATCAAATACCTAATGATTTCTTTGGAAAGATTGTCTTTCTCTTTCTTTTGAATCGGTTGATGGTTCTCCCAGGTGTGTTCCCTACAAGTGCGAAGAATGGGATGGAATAAAGCAGGACAGCACCGGAAAGATGTGAGAAGGGAAAGGAGGGAAGGAGATTGGATCCACAAATGGCTGGAGCCTTTGTCGAACTACGAGTATAGAATTGACAGTTGCCAAACAACTAAACATTCACAAATAAACTTTTGTAAGAGAGGGTTATCTCTGATTTATTTGAAACTCGTAGTGAGATACCAATGTCTCCTATTGAGGCTCAGGTGTGTCACTTCCAAGCAAAAAGGAAGAGGTAATGAAGATGAAAGAAGGTAATAATGATAGTGGACAAAATAAGAAAGGGAAATTAAATAAAGGGGTAAATGAATAAGTAAAATAGAATGGTTAAGTTTATAACCACAACTGAAATAAATGAGAAAAGGAGGATACAACGCAATAACAATAAGAAGCAAGTATGAGTCTAACAATATTTTGTAATAGGGGAAATGTTGGTGGAATAAGTTCTTAACTTTCAAAGTTTAAGACTTATTCGCCTGTGATTAGATCTAAAAGAGAAATTTAGAAATTATGAAATTAGATTTATTAAAAATAAATCGAGAAATCGTTAGAAATTACCTGTTAAGAAAAATAGAATTTAAATGTAATAATTCCCTAAAAAAAAATCAAATTCGAATTTGACAATTAATAATCATAAACCAGTATTTTCTTTTGCAAGTAAAATGCAGGTAAAGGAATTAATAATTGCAAACGACTTCCTTTTCACGGAAAATATGGGTTAAGTGAGATATGGGAAAGGTAAATAAGCAAGAAGAAAAGACCAACAGGTGGAAAGTCAAGGTGTTTAAACGGTTAAATCACTTTAACGTTGTTCAAACAGACACTATTTAACCATTGATGTTAATACTACTGATAACCGTAAATAATGCTAAAGGCATTAGCATATAGGCCTCACTGTAAACAACTGCTTTGGTTAGCTTGGCAAAGGGCTAGCTAGCTTAGCCACCAAAAGGGTTTGTTTACACTGTGGCTCTGATCATGCGAGCGGTCAGAGTTCCCCCGGAAGCGTTGGTTAAGACTTCCGTGTCACGATCGTAACTATGGCAACGAAACGAACGCTAGTGGGTAAACATGTGAATTGCAACAGTTAGGAAACAGTTACGCATGTTACATGAAATGTCGGCGCATTTCAACAATGTTCATAGAATATGCATGTACAGTCGATCATATTCAAACTGTACCAAAAATACACCACTCGTAGCTTTAGCTGGTTTTACGATGTGGGGCTTCACTTAATTTGTTAAAAGTGATATTAACTTTAAGCAAGCGACAGCTTTGCGTTATAATAGATGGAACGATGGCGACCTCGGCGGATCGTCTCTGTGCAAGTTTATCTGAGCACACGAACAACAGGGTTCTTAACGTTAACTGTTGGTTAAGTTCCACGTCAAGCTTTACTTGAACACAATTTTAAAATGACTCTTATTCAATTACATTCGGACACACGCAGTGTTTACCCGAGAATTCATTGAACAGGCGCAAACATACAAGCAAACATAGACAAACAGCTGTTTATTACTAGGATTGCAATGGAACACGCATTGACAATCAGATAAATATAATGCCTCTATTATGTTTATCACGGACTGCAGTGGAACACGCACTGTGAATCGGATAAAAAATATATAACGTAAGATGAGGAACACGCTCATCGCTCTGTGAGGAGAATATTCGTTCTTATATAGTTATTTTAATTACTGCAGTATAATTTCGTTAAGCTCTCTGGCTGATACACACACACGTATAGCTTTGAAAGACGCTGGAACACGCAGACGTCAGTAAGCTATAATCAAGGTATTTCAGAAATTGAGGAACACGCTCAATTCTCACCTTATTGTTGTGTGATATTTTATATCTTGGGTTATTTTACTGCAGTTAAAAAAAAAAAAAAAAAACATATATGGAGGCAGACAGATTAACAGCTCTCTCAGGGGTGCGTCTCTCAAGCAGCAGATTCATTCAAACAGGGCGCGCGCTGCGCGCTCTCCATCCGTCACACACAGACTTTCGCAGGTTCGGATCTCTCATCCGCACAATATGAAAAGATAAATTACTTGGTATATGCTTACAATTTAGGTTAAACTGCCCGCATTCTCCACCATAAAATAATGTAGCGATTGTACGCACGTATAAGTATAATTAATTATTATTCATAACGGATTATGATCAATAATTAATAATTGAATTATTTTCAGAATTTACTGTAGCAAAATCAATAGTATGATCAGTTTATCAGTTCATCCAATGAACGGAAAGCATAAACAATTATTAATTCTAGGAAATATAATATCTTCTTGGCCAAGAAAGACTAATTCCCAACTAACAGCTAAATTAAGAAATAAATCAAGGGTCAAAGCATAGGTAACTTAGATCGAAGTTCAAGACAATAAATCGGTAAGCACATATCACAAGTAATGCTTCTCTTTTCAAATACAAACAATACTTTATTGATTATAAGCCTATGACTAACACACAAAACAAATATCTAACACAAACACACGCACACGCATTCATACAAGTCGAAGAAAGACAGAGAGTGAGGAAGAATGAGTTTTAGGAGTTAGATGGTGAGATTCCCAAGATTCTATGCACTTATAAGACACAACCTGAACGAAGCATCAATAATTAATTTCACCCTTTTATCGTTTCTTAGGCGGGTGATTCAATTTTATATTAAACACCAGTTAAGAGTCTGGAGGCGTTACTTGCTTGTCCTTTGAGTTGCTTTGGGGATTCTCCTTTTTGTCGTAAAGGGGGTTTCCCGGTCCGTTGCTTGGCTGATCTTCTCGGGTGCCTGGATAGACTTTGGACAGCCAGTCACGTGGTGTGTTGGCGCGGATGAATGAAAGTCTTTGAAGTTGAAAGCTGGTTTTGCAGTTGAAACGTTAAAACGAAACTTTGCAGCAACACTTAACTTAGAACCGAGACTTTTACGGAAAAGAAACAAACTAAGAAAAGAAAGGAAAGTGTGACGAGATGGCTTCAATTAAATCTGTTTTAACCCATATCTTGATTTGGGTCATTTGTCTCTGCGTCTACATGGTGACTATAACCATCGTCGGCTCCACCCGGCGTCGGGCATCACAAGAGAGAGGATCACAAGAGCATCACCAGAGTGCGTTCAGAGAGCGTTCAGAGAGCGAGTTCAGAGAGACTTCAGAGAGGGAGTTTCTGTTTTCGGGTCTAAGGTTTTAAAGTCCAATGTTTTGTCCCGCCTCCTGGAGGAATTTGGAATTCGGACAATAAGATACTATATGGTTATTTGAAAGGGGGGTCTATTCTATCCCCCCCCCCCTTCTCTCATCGCGAATCATGTGTTCTCTGTGGTCTGCTTACTCATCAGCTCGAAACAAGAGGATTCAGTTTAGACATAATTTCCATTTTAAGAACATAAACATTTTTACGCAGATTTCAATCAAGCCATCTTTTGAATTAAACACATACGAGCATAATGATAGGAAACACGACACTTTCATTCCCGTATCTCTAATATTTAAAACAATTACATGACGTGTGATGTGATCTAAGCAGAATAGACACATACAGGGGTTGTAAACACAATATATAATTGTTATGTTACATGATTTTGATTCTGGGTCAGTCAAGAATTGTTCTGGGATGAGTTTTATTGGTATTTGATATGGAGGAAAGTCCTTATGTGTGTGTGTAAAGTTTCTGGGGTTTAAGAAAGACATTCCAGTCTGAGGTAATGATAGTTCCTGCTGAAATCTGTTCTTGTTCAGCATATCATGAGACCTTGGTTCTTAAAGAAAGGCTAGTCTGTTTAGGCGCAGGGGTCAGGTGACTCCTTGTTAGGGCCTCTTGTTTCAATTTCTGAACAGATTTGTTCTTGCCAAATTATAAAACATTGACGACGTTGTTCCTTTAGTTAAACAACAAAAGGTCTTCTTGGCTCATAGCCTCAGGGATAATTTGGAATATGCAGCCCCTTGTGTTTGGTTATGTCTGAAAGCTTCAATTGTGTTTGGTCCATTCTCAATGTTGCTACACCTCTAAACGGCTCCTTTTTGAGAGATTACTCTGCTCTGATTGGTCAGATGGCCCAGTCTGCTGTGTCTGCTCTATAGCTAGCTTCAAGCACGTGTTGGATGCGAAACGGCGATTAGGGGTGTAAGAAAATATTGACACACTTAAATATCACAATAATATGTTTGCCAATACTGTACTGATTCTCAAAATCACTGTATTGATATTTAATTAATTATTTTGTTTACATCCTAGATTCATAAAGCAGTGGCTTCTAGATAGAAGTGTTGTTATTTCTAAACATAAACTGTGACAGAAAGAAGTAGCGTAAGTGTGCCCCGCTAACGTTAGCATTAGCAAACCCAGCCCACCAATTCCACTATAAATAATGCACTAAGATACCTGAAAATACCCTGCCCTACCCATTACCTAATCTGATTTTCAACGCCAGAGGAGGGTTCCTCAGCACTTGTATACGCAGTGATATGAACAGTAATGATTGCATCGCTTTTATTGTATCAATTCAAGCACAAGGCCTCTGTCTTTGGAAGTGGATGCAAAGTGAATTTGTTTTCAGAGTCCTCTTTACATGTCAAGTCAGCAACATAAACCGAACGTTGTTCGTATACGTTGTTCGCTGGCAGCAAATGAAGACCATCGGCTGGCATTATGCAAAGTTCTTACAAACTGATGTAGGTTCGTGCAGGAAGACTACGACTCGTTTCAGGCAGTTCCGAATCGGTTCTTTCTTTTTGGGAGACGATAACTCTATTTATTGTGCATGCTTTGCAGACCTTTTACATTCACAAGCAGCTATATAACACACTACATGAAAGGCAATATCCAAAAAAACAATTATGGATTACATACATATGAATTGTGGTTTATGCTAGCTTTAGCTGCTAATGCCATTTAAATGAGAATAAAAGCACAGAGTTTGTTGGAGGTACATGTGCTGTTTGAAATCGCCCCGTATTCCCTTTTTATACTATTACCCCACTAATATAGTACACTTGAAGGAGTGAATAAAAAACGAGTGAGCGAATTCGGACACTGAGTGTACCGGAAGGGCTGCTGATTTTGCATAGTTTGTGCTTTCTGGTTTATAATCATTTGAAAATTAGCAATCCGGCAGCTCCAATAGTCAAGTCAAGTCACCTTTATTTATATAGCGCTTTTTACAATACAGATTGTTTCAAAGCAGCTTTACAGCTTTCCAGAAGAAAATAGCATCACAGTCCTGTCCAGCTCAGTGTTAAGTTCAGTGATGTTTAATTTTTTTAGTTGTAAAAAGGTTATTAATTTTAGGGATGCACGATATATCGGCCACCATATCGGTATCGGCCGATACATGGTCAATTTTTATGTTATCATTATGTTCAGTGATGTTTAATTTTTGTTGTAAAAAGGTTATTAATTATAGGGATGCACGATATATCGGCCACCAGATCGGTATCGGACGATACATGGTCAATTTTTATGTTATCATTATGTTCAGTGATGTTTAATTTTTTTAGTTGTAAAAAGGTTATTAATTTTAGGGATGCACGATATATCGGCCACCAGATCGGTATCGGCCGATACATGGTCAATTTTTATGTTATCATTATGTTCAGTGATGTTTAATTTTTGTTGTAAAAAGGTTATTAATTTTAGGGATGCACGATATATCGGCCACCATATCGGTATCGGCCGATACATGGTAAATTTTTATGTTATCATTATCGGCCGATATATTAAAGCCGGTAAATAATGGATTATTTCCTTCAGCTGAGACACTTCAGATGCACACTGTTCGGCCATGATGGTTTTGAATTGCTTGAAATATGATAGGAATTACTTAAAAAAAGGTAAATACAGTTTAGTGCAACATATAGGCTACATAAAATTACAATGAGAACATTATAATTGTGTGCTTGGGACATGGCTTTAAATGGTGAGACTTTTGTTTTTGTAATCAGGCTCTCAAAAATTATGTAAAAATTTGGATTTAGATTTATCAGCCAATATATTGTTTATCGGCTTTCAAACATAAAGAATTATCGGTTATCGGTATCGGCCAAAATGTTCATATCGGTGCATCCCTAATTAATTTAGTTCCTTTATATATATATATAGGCGCTCTGGAGAAAACCGTGATGTCATCGTCCAGCTCAGTTCAGTTTTCGTATAATGGTGTCTATGCAGGCAGATCAATAAGCAAGCCAAAAGCCAAAGGCGACAGTGGTAAGGAACCAAAAATCCATCAGGTGACAGAATGGAGAAAAAAACCTTGGGAGAAACCAGGCTCAGGTGGGGGGCCAGTTCTCTTCTGGCCAAAATAGTAAATACCTGTATGATATTATGCTGTACCCATATTGGACCAGCGGTTTGGTAAATGGATGGATGATTCAGCTGCGGGTGCCATCTTCTGGCGAGAAGCGGGAATTCATTCGGCGTGACCCTCTCAGTGCAATATGGGTGTTCTCTAGCCGTTTTGCGGACATTGGTTAACTTGTACATGCATTATTGTGTCGAATTGTGGAATTGAATGAGCGCCACTACCAATGGCTATCCCCTCAGATTACGGACGTGGCCGTTGTTTCCCCAGTATAGACAAACACTTCTTTTCTAATTGGAAAGTTCCATGTAAAAATGTTCAGAGGAAACTTGCACCTGCTTATTCGCTCAGGGATGATTAATTTGCTTGACTTTTCCAAACACTTGATTTTTTCGGTGTTCGATGATTAAGAGATTTAGAAGTTGAAGGCATGGCAGTGTAATTTCTTTAGATGGGCAAACAAAGGACAGTTAACTTCTGAATGAATGTGATTTTGTAGATTTTGTGGTCCTATCTACAGTGAAATTAGCCTGGATGCCAGCCCGAACCCCGCCCACAACATTTTTTGATCGGGAAGTTCGGTCTGGACTCGCTCCATTGAGGAGTAATTATGATCGGTTCAGAAATCGTCGGGCCAATCAAATTGCCAGGGCGCGCTTTATACGATGATGGACAGATGATCTTATCAAAGAGCACTTGGGTTGAACTGGTTTCCCTCACAGATGACTGCCGCTGGAGAACTGAGATGTAGAGATTCCGCTATCGCGTCTGTTGTAAAAGAAATCGACAGCGCATTCATTTTAAAAGACGAACATAGAACTGCAATCAATGCATTTGTCGATCGGAAAGATGTGTTTGCCGTCCTTCCTACGGGATTCGGCAAAAGTTTAATTTATCAGCTGGCTCCGATGGTAACTAAGAAGATGGGACGCAATGAAAACCCTGTGGTCGTTGTAGTTTCTCCTTTGGTCGCACTCATAGAGGGCCAAGTAAAAAGCAACACTCGTTATTTTACTTCATCCAGCGTGCGTGCATTTGAGTTCTGTAGTTGACAACTGTGCTATGTGCTATGCAAAGTAGTTGACTTACTGCGTTGCTCTCATTGGTTGTAGGTCTATCCAATTGAGTGCAGAGTTTTTTTTTTCCTGGTTCGGTTAAGACACGCCTCATAATCAAAGCCCTATAAAAGCAGTATCAGACTCACATTCTGACTAGAATATGAGTATGACGAAGTCAGGCTACAGTGAAATGGCATTGGTCCAAAACCCTGGTCCTCAGTGGAGTTTCATTGGATTCATTTGTTAGAAAGTATTTATATCAATAACCTCTTTCACAAAAGTGCACACACACCACCACCCTTCCTGTCATCTACTACTGTGTTGCTAGGGAAACTCTTCTGCACTCCTTCTGCAAAACAATGAAACTAGCAGGTCATGTTTCAGATTTCATTGAGAGGTGAAGATCTAAACAGGCTCTGTGCAGTCATGTGTTGTGTGAGTTTTGTCTCTCAGCCAAACAGAGGCATGACACCAGGATATTTTTAATTGAAGCCTCTGTGAGATGGAATACTGTACTGTACGCTCTGAAACAAACATCTGTCACTTATTTAATTGTCCAATTTCCAGTCGGGATCATAATCGGATAAATGTTAGCTTTAATCAAGCTGTTTGAGTAAATTACATGGCTTTGCTCAGGTCACACCAAATTATCAATATCAATGGGTTGAAATATAGATTTTTTTCGATTAACCTTCATTTTGAGTGATCCTGATATCAATTCTTAAAAAATAAATTCTGATGGATCATTTACTAAATCTGTCAGCAGTTATTGAATCGACAAGTTACTTTCAGTGATGGAATATTTTGATAAAATACATTTAATAGACAAATGTTTTGATTTTTACAAAACTACTATTCGATTTTTGAAAAAAGTCAGATATGCATTGCTCACAAAGGCTGCATTTATTTGATCACAAATAAAGTAAAAACAGTAATATGTGAAATATGTTTTGCAATTTAAAAATAACCTTTAACTTTAATATATTTCAAACTGTAATTTATTTACATTATGCTGATTTTGTACCCAAGAAACAATTCTTATTATTATCAACAGTTGTGCTGCTTAATATTTTTGTGGAAACTGATACACATGATGATATAATTTCTTCAATTTAAAAAAAAAATAAAAATCGTTCTGACCCTGAAATTCTGGACAGTTGTGTTAATAGCTATTGCACTGCATAGTATTTTTTCATATTTTTATATTATTACCAAGTTAGAAAGCTCCCTGTATAATTTAAAGCATTGGCTGAGAGAATATTTATTCATATGCAAGCAAAATAAACATTATAATTGAAGTATGACATATCCGAACAATTCATATCCGAATTGAATCGAATTGAGAGTTTGTGAGTCCGAATCCAATCGAATCAGGAACCCAGTAGCAATAGCAGGCAATATGGGCAAATCGTGGCTTTGTGTGTGTGTGTGTGTGTGTGTGTGTGTGTGTGTTGCATAAAAGCAAAATTCTAATTAGGGACTGTTGATGCATCATGACCAATTAGTGCAACACAACTTTTCTCTTGATTAGTTAGTGATTTTGAATAATTTCTGGTTGACTTGTTTATTGTCTTTTGAGGGGAAAAAATTGTGAAAACAGCATAGCATGAAATATACATGACACTGTGTTTTGCATCTAGTAACATGCGTTTCACATACTCGTGTAAAGAACATCTTGTGCCTCGAACTGTTTTTCTACATCTGCTAGGAAATTGCCCTGAATAAATCAATACTTTTGTTTGCTTGATTTATTGTTCCGCAGTTAAGTGGTTGAAAGCAATGCTATGGGGTCAGTATGGCACAATTCTGGGCAGAATTCGTATTACAGCACAAACAGAGTTTGTTAGGATTTATAAGTGGATTTATTACATTTTATTTATAGTTTCTAGTATAACGTTCCTGTTAGGTCACATCACAAATGTACAGTTTCAGTGATTCCATCTCTTATCTGTTTGTCCATAGGCTTTGGATCAGGACAGAAACTCATTGCAGAAGGTTAAGAAGTCAGTCAAAGCCATTTATAACTCTGGCCAAGGTATGTACACAACCACGCACACACAAATTCTGATTTGGTATAATGATTTAATACAAATAAACTTATTGAAATCATAGTGACTTATATTTTACAGGCAGTATCATGGATATGGTGGCGTGCAGTATTTTTAGTGATTGTAGATAAATCTGCTTGTAAGACTGTTAAAACAAATGGCTAGATCACAGTTAGCATGATCAACATGTTCCTGGCGGACACCACGCCAGCTAGTTTTATCCACCCCCACATACACCCACATACTTCTCTCACACACACATAATGTACTGATACTTGCTGCGTTCAGGTGTGTATATATACACGTATACATATTACATAATAATATATATCAGGTGTGTATGGATATTTCTCTCTCTCTCTCTTTTTCCTCTCTCTCTCTCTCTCTCTCTCTCTCTCTCTCTCTCTCTCTCTCTCTCTCTCTCTCTCACACACAACATAATTGATTCTATTTCAAATAAATGCTGCTATTTTTACTTTTTGTTCGTCCAAGAATCATATCATATAACCATTTATCATGGTTTCCACAAAAATATTAAGTAGCACAATTGTTTTCAACATTGATAATAATAAGACATTTTTATTGAGCACCAAATCAGTAATTTCTGAAGGATCATGTGACACTGAAGACTGGAGTAATGGCTGGTGAAAATTCAACTTTGCCATCACATGAATAAATAACATTTTAAAATATATTAAAGAGTAGAAAAGAGTTATTTATATTTTAATAATATTTCACAATATTACTGTTATTACTGTATTGTATTGTTCTGTAATCTGTATTACTGTATTTGATCAAATAAAGGCAGCCTTGGTGAGCATAAGAGACATCTTTCAAAAACAAACACATTTTTCAAATGTATTTTTAATGCATTAAATATGCCTTGTAATGCACCTTATAATGCATTGTATGGTCTCATGAATAATTTGTAATAACAGTTATAATACATTACAATACTTGCCAATTTATTAAACACACCTTTATAAAGTATACACATGACATTATTCCAATTTCAGATGTAACAAGGAATCTGGAAATATTAAAATGCATTTTAACTTTGGTTACAATTTATGAAAAGATATAATGCATTATAAAGGACATTATAAATACCTTTATAATGCATTATACATAAAGGCTTTTAAAATAAAAATCTTACTGATCCAAACTTTTGAACGGTAGTGTATATTACAATGTATTAATTTAGATTGTTATAGCACAATGCGATTTATTTGTCTGATTAATCTTGAAATACTTATGACAATAGAAAAGGCATATTTCTGGTCTTGGTTACATAAGCAGAAAAGTTGATTCAGAGGTGCAGAAAGTTATTGCAGTTTAATGAAACCAAACATTCCTTGAATAAAAATGCACTGATAAATGATATCCATTAACACCAGGGAATTGTACCTAGGAATAAAATTATGTAATGCAGAACCAGACAACATGCTACCAACACCTGAGCGAGGATGTGTACTCTTCAGATGCATGACATTCATAAACAATACCACATGATTGTGTTCATTTGTGTTCTTTTGTCAGATCACATTCAAAATGAGGAGATGTACGCCCAAGCGTTGGATAAGTTTGGCAGTAACTTCATCAGTCGGGATAATCCAGATCTGGGCACAGCCTTTGTTAAGTTCTCTACTCTGACTAAAGAGCTTTCCACCCTCCTCAAGAACCTGGTGAGTCTTCTACGTGAACAGATCCACAATGAATGGACATCCAAGACTTAATGCACTTAAAAGCGGGTTTCTTTTCTATGATACTAACTAGATCATAGAAATAAATAAAAAAGATTGTTTTGGTTTATGTTGAAGCCCAATGTAGGGACAGATTTAAGGCTTTCCAGCATACTAGATCCCTTAGAGTGAATCAGCCTCTGGGAAAATAAAGAGCTTAAAGTGTGTGTCCTTCTACACAGGTTTTCGAGTTTTCTGCGTTGGTGTCAGGCGGATGTGTTCAGAGATGTGTGAAATGTGTGAAAATTGTGTGTCTAGTGAATGTGTGTGAGTAAGAGGGGCTTTTGTAATCTATACTGATCTCTCCTCCTGGCAGAAACGTGGAGATAGAGCCATAAATTTCGAGTGTAGGAGTTGCAGTAGCTACAGCGTGTCTCCTTTTCACCCCTCACACGCACACAAACACACACATTCCTAAATCACTGTGTGAATGCTGGCGAGCTCTGCGGAAGGGAAGTCGTATCTGTGTGAGCGGAGGCTCATAGTTCCAGCACTGCACAGCTGCTGGAAAAAGGAGAAAATTCATTATTTTCCATCTTAACATCAATTTTCATTTTCAACATACTTGTACTCGTAGGGCTGTATGATTAATCAAAATAAAACTGAAATCACGATATGGCTTATTGCGATTATTAGATCACAAAGGTTGTGATTTAATTAAATAAATGCGCTGCGTGTTTCAGAGTGAAGCACGGAACTGTGTTCTTTTAGATGAGTACAGCTCATGATACAGTGTTTTCAGTGTTAAAAAATGAAGAAATTAAGACAGCCATAAATATTAGTATTGAAATGTCATTTGTGGTTGTTATTATGAAATACTCCATTTAAATTTTACAGTTAAATACTGCAATATTAATATTTATTTTTGTTTAATATTTTTATTTAGTAGTAATAATAATAACTATGATTATTGTTATTTTAATATTTTTTCAGTCATACTGATATATAAACGCTTTTTTTTTTGTGGGCCTGCAAACAAACACAGCAAACCTGTGTTTTTTTTAAAATTGCATTTTAAATGTTTATATTGTACAATAGTATACAATAAATGACTATAATAAAAAGAAGTGAACATGTAATGTTGCATAACCCTAATGAAAAGCGTATTAAACAAGCTGGTTTTCAGCTGGTCTAGTTAAAGAGAC
Source organism: Rhinichthys osculus (assembly GCA_029959095.1). Taxonomy (NCBI): domain Eukaryota; kingdom Metazoa; phylum Chordata; class Actinopteri; order Cypriniformes; family Leuciscidae; genus Rhinichthys; species Rhinichthys osculus. Next base: position 18,792,334 of record JARWKJ010000023.1, on the reverse strand, counting down.
CAAACTAACCAGCTAACAAGTGCTCAAAGCACACTTACATCCAGCAAACCAGAACAGTCTGACCAGATTGGGAAACAAACTAAGACCAAACCATCTTAAGCTGGATTACTTTAATTATTTTGACCACCAGATGTACTGTAAAATAAAAAATGATTTTTTTAATGCAATTTCTTTCTTTTTTTACTCACTCTCTGTGTTAAAGGCACACTAAGTAAGAGTTTTAGATCAAAATATCCCAAAACCTCTAGAACAATGTTATATATTTTGTTGATTTGTGTACTTTATCCCAAATGTTTCTAAGAATGTTTAAATCCAGAGAAATAAGCAGTTTTAAAGAGGACACGGACCGAGTCTATCAATGACATCATACCCGTGTTACCCTCGATTTCTGGTTATATTTTGTAGAAACCATGGAAACACGAAAGACGCTTTAATATAGATACTTGGCGTCTATGTATCTATACAATCTCCCCACACAAAATATCACGATACAGTGCTGTACCGATTTTTTTTCCCCCACTCCCTATATCGCCCACCTTGCTTTCTCATCATCATCAGCATCCGGCGTCAAAAAAATCCATATCTGTAGACCATTAAACAACCAATGAAATCATAATACATTAAGATAAAATACTGCAAAATGTCCTGTATTAGAAACTTTCCAAACCTCTGATAAAAGAGGCGTCTTATACCAAGCTACCACAGTGGTATCTTAGTAATTTGGTTAACTTTTGTACGGAACGTGTACATGATTTTCCACCAGTCCAGTGTACTAACGTACGGTTTCCTGTGTGTGTATTTTCGGTCTTGCTGTCATCCTCTCCTGACAACAGCATTAACATTTCCCTGATTCATTTCCTTTGGTTCCTGTGTCATCAGTATATCCTCTCCATTTCCACAACACCCTCCTGAGGACCATAGCCTCACTGGAACGCTGATGGACCAATACACACATAGCAGGTTATCAGCATTCACACTGCGTCTGCTAAGCCATGGAACTATTGGCATTGTGCTGTGTGGCTAATTGTTTTTTTCCTGCAACTGAGGCTTGAAATACACGTTCAAACTTAAAATTGTTCAGCTGTCAATAACTTATCTATATGAAACGGAGTTAAACTGCAGAATTCATTCTTTTGGTCTTCTGCTATCTTGTCTCTCTCTCAAAAGAGACACTTTGTTGTCTGGCTGCGGTGCTTTTAGACTGTTTTGGCACTAAGCTGAGGTATTTATCACTCTGAAACAAGGGCATCCATTTAGAGAATGAAGAATAGTGAGGAAGTGAACAGAAGTACTACGTTGTGGTGTATCTCCCAATAACAACTTGCCTCATTTATGAAAGCTTCACATTTGTATGAAATTAAGAAGAACTTCAATGAGGACTGCTCTTTGTTGGTTTGTTAACCAGCCTTTCTGTGGGGCAGTGTGTCTTTTATATTGGTGTTCATTTGCCACTAGCATTATCACCCAGACGAGCTATTCACCACATCAGATACTTGAAACACACAAACACACACACACACAAAAGAAAAATACTCTGTTTAAACACATTTATCTCACTATCTGCACTCTTAACCTTAAACACACATATCTCAGGTGACTTTAGAAATGTACTCTTTCCAACTTTTTATACCAACTTTTACTTTACACACTGGTGTTTTGAATTTTCATTTTATGACCCCCCCCCTCCCCCAATTGTGTTTATATGTTCCAGAGAGCATTTTATGTTTCATTTAATATAAATAAAATAATAAATTGTCATCCAAGCATATGTCAAAAAGTGTCAATAACTTCTCATATAAACAATATACTGGAGAACTTTCAGCTTTTTTTATATTTGACATCTAATTTTGCCAATAATGAAAACAAAAGAACATTTTCCATTTCTAACAGTTTTATTTTCTATGCCAGATTTCAAAAGCGCTAAACAGTTATCCATCTTTTATACTCTATCAGGGGTATTCGACGAAGTTCCATGAAGTCTGGTCTCTATATTTCCTTCAGAGTGGAGGTCCAGACAGTTTTTTGGAATATTCTAAATGTAATATATAAGTTTAATATTTAATGTAATATAGTTTTTAAATGATAAAAACTAAACAATCAAAATTGCCCCCTCAGAGCCAAAGCAGTGGCGTCTAAGAATAAAAAAATAATAATAATAATCAGTTTAGCTCAATTGGATATGAATATTAAAGAGTAAGATCAGATGTTTTATCAGGCTGTTATTATTATACCCATGAATGGCACTGAAGGCCATGTGACAAGGAAGGCCATGAAAGATACTGTATACACTAATAATTTGATTTATTTATACCTATTATAACATTGTTTATTATGAAATGCTCTTAATGTGCTGATTATTAATAATGCTAAATGTAGATGGAAAAAAGCATCTAGTCAAAAACCTTTTTTTTTTTTTTAATGGATGGATGGAGTTACAGTATATTAGCCTATATATGAAGGGAAAAGGCTGTTCTATTTATTTAGCTGCTTACCGTGTTTCTGGCTCTTTAGCCGGAGAGAGAAGCAAGGCGCACATCAGAAAAGAAAGGGCTAGAATGAAGCAAGTTTGGCTCTAGATAAAAATATATAAAATAGGATATAACAGCAAAAGGTCATTACTTTAAAACGAACCTGAGCGTTAGCGCTTGTGGTGTGAACAGCCTCGTTGTTTTGACACGCTTCAGTTCACACTTTAAACAGTAGAAAAGTTAAAATAGTGCGCTGTCATGATGTCTCGGTTGGAACCAAGCCAGGGTCCGGAACTGCGGTCTGCTGTTTGAGGATCCCTGCTTTATATTATAATGTTTTACTGTCTGTTGAATGCTATTTGTTTAAAAACAGACAAAATGATGTAGATTTATAATAGTGATTGTCGTTAAGGTTGTCAGCCATAATATAAACAATTGTCGTGAATCAATATCAGGCGAATTTCTTAGGGATGCACAATATATCAGTTATCCGCTTTCGATCGCCTTTCTTTCTTGGTCCTTAATCTATCACTATTATCACTATCTTAAGCTCTTATAAGACAGTGTAGTACGTCAGTGGGTCTCATCTTGTTACTTGAATCCAAACTATCGGGCCTCTTGGGTCTGAAACATTAATGTTGATTAATTTAAAAGATCTGTCTCGGAGTATCGGATGACAATGCTGGTCTGCTCATCCTGATACGGTTCCATCTCTCTCTCAACAGGCTCTTTGTGTGGATGGCTGTATTTGATATGTTTTCTCTTATTTCTTCTGTGCTGTGCTTATGCTGTGCTAAGTGTCATGTATCGTATTAACACAGTCTCTGCTCTGTTTCACCGTCTCTTCCTGTAGCTCCAGAATCTGAGTCATAATGTGATCTTCACTCTGGACTCTCTGTTGAAAGGCGACCTGAAAGGCGTGAAGGGGGTGAGAAATATTTATTTCAGACCATGTCTCATAGAACGTCAGACCTGCAGAGTCTAAATACAAATGGAGATGCATAACAACTCTTCTCGTCCACCAATTGCACTTGGATACCAACTTAGAAACATAAATAACATCTTAAAAGAAGATGTTGTAGACCTGTAGAAGTACCTGAGCTCTGTTCTAGTAAATAGTTTTATTACATCACAAACTACACTAGCCCACTGCAGTTCTTATGTAGTGAACTTAAACTGAGAGTGGTTTAAGTGTAGCTATTTTTGATGTCTTGTCTATCAGAAGATCAGACATCTGTCTACTGCACCAGTAGCCAATCAGAACTCACTAAGGGATCTGTCAGTTACTTAGCTTTAAGTTTTATATATTTTGTCAAAACAATTATGTAATGAGGCTGTTGTGGTCCTAATGTGCTGTTTACCTCAGTGCTGGACAAATAACCCTAGGGCCGGAGACACACTGGCTGCGTGGCGTGAGCGTGGCGCTTCTGTTGCGTGTCAGCTGCGTTGCGTTTTCTGTGTCTTTGCACACCAGAAACGTGTCTGACGCGGCGCTGCTGCTGCTAGGTGACGTACAGGGAGGACGTATTGTGGAAGCCCTATACTTCATGTTAAGCATAAATATAAACCCTACTGATAAAGACACTGTCAGCAGTATTGACAGCAAAATAGACTACATAATATTTCGTTCTGTATTGACAGGTGCAATATTTGAAAATTGATCATTATTTATTTTTAAATAATATTTTATTTAAATATTATATTTTATTTATTTATCTGAATTTATGTCAAAACCTAGACTTTCAAACATCAAAATGTAATTTATTAATATGTATTCGTGTACAAAATAACATATAAACATTTTTTTCTATTCTATTTTGCCTGGAACGTGCGGAAAACGCGTGCATGCTAGAAATAGAACCGACGCCTATTTTTCATGCGACACACAAGCGTTTGTGTGTCGCATGAAAAATAGGCGTCGGTTCTATTTCTAGCATGCACGCGTTTTCCGCACGGCTCGAGCCGCGCGTGTCACGCAGGCAGTCTGCAAGCTCTAACCTGTTAACATGGGAGCCGAAATAAAAACGGACACGCCACGCAGCTGAGACGCTTACGCCACGCAGCCAGTGTGTCTCCGGCCTTACCCTAACCCTTCAACACTGATGCAGATGGATTAGAGCACTACCTAGTCTTTGACATCTACTTTGTTGTGAACATGAGGCACTCTAACAACTGCACTTGGCTCATTAGGTTTTTTTTCTTCTTTTCTTTCCTTTTTTGTTTTCAGGACCTGAAAAAACCCTTTGACAAGGCTTGGAAGGACTACGAAACGAAGTTGTAAGTTTGCTCAATGAATGTTAGCTAAGTCAATGGTTTTCAATCCTAGTCCTGGGGACCCACCACTGTGTATTTATCTCAAACACCAGCTGTGTCTCATTTCGAAGGTTGCATCCTAGGTAGGACACATTATCTGTAGGGTGACATATGCGAAGTGTCCCTTAACCTACAGTACAGTAGAATTAAACGAGCTGGCCTTCGTAGGACATACGTGTGGAAAGGGAAACTGACATCATTTTTGAATGCTATTTAAATTATGATAAATACTTTGCTTGTTTGTTATATATACATGCAACATTTCTGCCGTAAATAAATTATAATTATTTGCTAGATTGTTCAAGTCAAGTCAAGTCAAGTCAAGTCATCTTTATTTATATAGCGCTTTTAACAATGGATTGTTTCAAAGCAGCTTTACAGAGATAAACATATAATTTAAGGTAACAGAGATTATTTTGGTTTTATAGCGGTTCTTGAATAATGTTATTTCCAGCTAAAGTTCATTTTGATTGATTCACCTCCGTTGAAATGATCAGACTTTAAACGCGAACCTGTGATTAAAGCTGACGGCGTTCACATGCACATTCAGAATTGATTCTATAGTTATGTGCTTTTGAAAATATGTGCGCAGGTTTGTAATTCCATACAACCCATGCCTAAACAAACTACTTGTCTTGCCTATAAATTTTGATACAGAATTTTGTTTTATTTTATCACTTCGGGGTACGCGGAACCGAAATTCACAACGCTTTATCTGTAGAGTGGGAAAGTTCATTACTAGTGATGTATGTTTAAGCTGAAATATAATTAAATAATGGTTTGTATTTTAAAGAACATCTATCGTGTGTCATTGTGTGTATAGAGTTGGCTCATGTGATTTATGTTTCGAACTTCAGAACTTCCGTTAATTTTCAGTGCACTGGAATGATTTTGCGATCGAGACAGCACTTAAAATGGCCGACGCCCTGATTACTGAACTAGGGAACTGATTGAGACGCACCCAGGATCAGGATTGAAAACCACCGAGCTAGTGTGTCTTTATACACTTTTGTCCATTCAGACCGATTACTTTGTCTGTGGGCTGTTGCAATTATCAGTAATTTAACTGCATCATCAAAAAGTATGAGCGAGATCATTTTCTCCCCCGCAGGTGTGAGATTAATGTGAAATAAACACAGTACTCTTATTGCCAGCCAACTCAGATGAATTTGTGCTAAATACACAAATTTCTTTCAATCTTTCAGTACAAAAATCGAGAAGGAAAAACGTGAGCACGCCAAGCAGCACGGGATGATCCGAACAGAGATCACTGGTGCTGAGATCGCAGAGGAGATGGAGAAAGAACGGAGGCTCTTCCAACTACAGATGTGTGAGGTCTGTAGTGCGCTCAACTTGTCCTTTTTTTTACCAGAAACATGCTATACATGCCATATCATATTCGGAATATAAACTTAATATATAAATGAATATTCTGTTCATTTTTTAATGGTAATAGATACAGACAGTTGTGAAAACTCAAGCTATTCAAGAAACACAATTTCGGACACTTAACATACTGTATAATTTTGGTCTGGATTAATGTTACTAAAATGCAGCATATTAAATGGCATGTGAGCATCTTCAGTATTTCCAGAAGAGAATAGTAGGAAAATAATCTTCCTGTTTTTTTTGTTTGTTTGTTTTTTCTCCAGATTATTCTGATAATTTTCCTGATTATTCAGAATCCAGATTATTCTGATAGCCTATATTGGAATATTTTAATAGTTGTGGTGTTTTTAAATATCTTTTCCAGATTAAAGGCTTACGAATTGCATACATGTACAAGCCATGGTCAGTGATATTTTCTACTAGTGCTCCCACAACCCCAAACACTTTTCATCAGCATGAGACCACAGGTTTTGTTAATGATATTAACATTCATAAAACCACAGATGCAGCCAATCAGAGCCCTTAAATGGATCTTTGACTGTTACTGGTTGCTGTATTAGTAGTCACATCACTAGCTGTTGTGATTGGTTTTCCTAATATAAATCAAGAGTTTGTAATGCTGCCATTTTAGTGAAAACGGGCTGTTTGTCTTTCAGTTTAATGATTCCCTCAGCATTTGAGCAGATGACTCAGACTGTGATAGCTTGTTTTATGGATTCATAATCATCAATGCTGTTTTTTTTCATTAGGGAGGATAGCTGTGGGTTATTTAACATGTTAATGAATTGGGTTTGTCATTTAGAATTGCATCTTGAATCCATTTAATTGTGCATCAAGGGTTTGTTAGGTTGCTTTTCAAATGCTCCTGGACCAAATCACATGATACAATCTACTACTTTTATTCAATTACCCATTTTACCTTATAATTAAGCACTAATGTAAAAGAGGCATTTGCATATTACTGAAAATCAATGACATAATTTATGATTGTCCTGACTTTTTCATATTTTTGCAGTCTTCTGTTTTTGGTTGTTTCCTGTTGTCCTTTCTTGGTGGTTACAAATGAAAATCCAAATATGAGAGCAATGAATAATTCAATATGCAGTGAGATGACTCATTCAGATACAGGAAGCATCAAAGGAAATAGCAAACTCATGACAACTCTAGCAAACACATACAGATCCCTACTACGTGTGTTAAATACATATATAACAAAGAGAAGCACACACACACTCTAATTTAATTAGGAAACCGTTCATACTGTTGTATGACTCACATTGTGTATGAAATAACTGTGACTCAAAGGTTGTGCACAAATAAAATCACTCACTCTAAAATGAGCGGAATGTGTGGCATTTCATCCCATGATATATTCAGACATGCAAGGGGCCGAACAGGACGGATTAAGTTTCTGAGCATAGCCAAAAAATTGTTAGCTGGCATGACTTTGCAAAATGTTCTGGAATTTACCCCTCTGGGATAAACCGGGATTACGAGGATGTTTAATTCATTTGTTTTGTGGGATTGGTTTGTCACTGTATGTTCGTTTCAGATTTAGAAGATAAGATTTTTGTCCCTTTTTAGTTGCTACTGAAATAAGAACAGTTATGCATAATCGTTCAATCAAATATTTACATCTAAATGTGCCCCCAGAATGACGCTTGTAGATTTGTCATGTATTTCAAATAATATTTCAAATCACTTAAGCATTCAAAATCCTTGAATATCTGTTGGTTCTACTTTTGGGATACTGAACTGTGTTGTTATCAAATTCTGTCTGTTTCTGCAGTACCTGATCAAAGTGAATGAAATAAAGACCAAAAAAGGGGTTGACCTTCTTCAGAACTTGATCAAGTATTACCACGCGCAGTGCAAGTAAGTGACATTTTTGCGTTCAGATGTGTTTTTCCTTGACAGATATTTGCAATATCAGTATACTAAATAAGTAGTCCAAAAAATCCCTTAAGTCCATACATCATACATTTAGTTTGTAGAACTGTCACTATAAATATGTACGGGACATGTGAGGAAATTGTTAACCGAAAGTGTTTTTGATCCATGTAGCCTTGCAAGTGTCACTGACCTGAAGGTCTGGAAAAAAGTTATGATCCGAAAGAAAGAACTGAAAGTGTTGCACTTTTTTCCCTCTCACTCTAAAGGTTAAGGTTATTCTGAGCTATTGTTGTCTTTGACCTATAGATGCATCAGAAGAAACCTGTGAGAAACCTTTACCTTGCAATTCAAGACTTTCATGGTTCATTATTAAGACGAAGTTAATGTTTGCGATTAAGTAAATATTTTTATTGCTGTAAATTTTAATGCTGTTTTAACAATTTCACTGTGTTCTATGTGGTTTCTAGGAAAACTTATCAGAAGCACTAACGTCTCTAGTGGAGCACCCGTTTATCAGTAAATTAAGGGAAAGGACCTTTTAATAGATAATTAACTTTAAAAAAAAAGTTCTATTTTCTTTTAAAAGTAACCGAATGTGTCAAACAAAAAACTATTTTTTTTGTTACACTTTATTTTGATGGTTCACTAAAGACATTCTACTAACTATAAGTAACTTTGCAACTACATGTCAACTAACTCTCATTAGAGTATTAGTAGACTGCTAGGTTAGGGTTGGGTTAGGTATAAGGGTTAGTAGAAAAAGTTGACATAACATGCAAAGTTACCTAGTCAGTAAAATTTCTGTTGGGGGACAATCAAAATAAAGTGTTAGCAGATATTAGTCAGACAGTTTACTAATACTCTAATGACTGCTACAGTAGTTGAGTAGTTGCAAAGTTACTTTTAGTTAGTATGATGTCTAAAGTCAACTGTCGAGTGTTACCTTTGTTTTTTTAACTTCATTTTAGATTTTAGCTTTTTAATGAAGTTATAGCGAAGGCATTATGCATACTTTGCTTAGTTCTCTACACTTCTTTATTACTTTGATAAAATACCCCAAGGTCGCTTAAATGCAGAATCATGCTCAAATCTCATACATAAACATCAGATGGGTTTTGATAGCAGAACGTGTGGCCGCAGTGTCTGAACCAATGACTCATCCAATTTGACTCACACTCTTGGTAGTTTGTTAGTGTTGGCACTATATTAGTCACCTGCCAATATCTAAAACTGGACATTTCCACCACAGTTACTAAAAAACTGCATGTTTTTGCTTATTTCAAAGCTTTGGATGTTTCAAAGTTACTTTCACTAATTAACTCCATCTCTCCTTGATGTTTGCAAGTTTCTGTGTTGTATAGACTGTGAAATTGTCTATAATTTCCCCTGACTGTGTTGCCAGAATATGTATTGTCTTTAATGATAGCTGGTTGCAATATAAAACATTTGTTAATTTTGTTGTTGTTTTTTATCAGCTTTTTCCAAGATGGCTTGAAGACAGCAGATAAGCTGAAGCAGTACATTGAGAAATTAGCAGCTGATCTTTACAACGTATGTACCTCACCTTACTTTATCCTAAAACTATTTGATTGGGTAAAAAACATTTTAGCTTGGTTTGTTATGGATGGGAATCTGGCAATACAGTATCTGGGTCACATTGTGATATTTTTTTTTAATGTGTAGTAATATAAAACTATATGGCAATCGTATACTCACTTGTTTCTCTTATAGTGCTTTGCACAGTTATTTTTTCCCTAAGATTGTTGCTCAAATAAAAATAATTATGCATTGACTAATATTTGCCATGTTTTACCTTGCTGGACTTATAAAATTATAATAATAATATAATAAAAATTGATTCTTGGCATGAGAATATTAAAACTGTACTATGAGGTAAAATAATTCAGTACTTACAATATCATTGTTTTTCCTGCAACCATAATGGTGTGTGGGTACGTGTGTAACAAGTTTTTTTTTTGCTTTTGTGTGATTTAGATAAAACAAACACAAGATGAAGAGAAAAAGCAGCTCACTGCACTAAGGGATCTCATTAAATCCTCTCTACAGCTGGAACAAAAGGAGGTAGGTGTATGGTGTGGTGTGGTGTGCCTCAGGGCTCTATCTTAGGACCAAGGCAAATTCTCAATTAATTGCCCAAACTAGTTTGTGAAAGCCAACCAAGTGACTTGTTTGGGATTAAAACAGTTTCAATAGTGATGATTACATTTACATATGGTTTGCCAGAGTGTATATACTTCATATTTAGAATAATGTACACATATAGTGTTATAGTTAATTGTTCAATGGCATGACACCATACAGAATGAAATATGATGGGTTGAATCTTGCAGTACATCTGTGGGTCTAATATATAACCCTCCCTAATGCTCGACCTGTACAGGGCAGAGTGTGAGAGGGAGTACCCAGTGCTGTACCATGCTGGTAGCCAGTATGAAATGGGGCTTGCTGGTAACCAGTGTTGTGCCCCACTGGTTGCTCAGAGAAGTGGTGCTGACTCTATCATGTTTAATAAATGACATTTAAAATAAATTACAATTAATAGGTAGTTAGCTAATGAATAATTGTTGTTAACACATTGTCATGACAGCAAATGTGCATGTAATTACGGTAATATGGTAGGATCTACATGTCATAGGAGCAGCTAATTTGTAAGTTAGCATTACTTTAGTGTATTTACGATTCAGTAGTACCGACACATGCTTTTCACACCCTCTCCTGTTTCTCTCTCAACCGCTTCCTGTGTGGATTGAAGTCTAGAAGAGTAAGTGTTCAGCATGTACAGCATGACGTGTGTTTGTGATGGAGATCATTGTGTGCTTGCAAATTAAATAAGTGGTTGTCAGATAAAGCTGATGTTTTTAAAAGGTTGCAAATCTGGTGAAAAATATTTAAGATCTGTTCACATCTTTAAAAAAAATGCTGTTTATACAGAATCTGTTTGGATTGGTGTCTGCATATAGCTATTTAAAGCACGTGTGTGTGTGTGTGTGTGTTTGTACTCGAGCAGGACTCTCAGAGCAAGCAGGGTGGCTACAGTATGCACCAGCTGCAGGGAAACAAAGAGTTTGGCTGTGAGAAGAAAGGCTATCTAATGAAGAAGAGTGATGGGTACACACACACACCCCCTCAATTATATGAGTTTTTTTATCGATATGAGCTCCTGCTGTCTGCTATAAGTAGTGTCAAGACGTATAATTGTGTTGTAGGTTGAGGAAGGTGTGGCAGAGGAGGAAGTGCTCAGTTAAAGGAGGAATTCTCACCATCTCTCATGCCACTGTGAGTAACTCAGACACATGTGATTTACTCTGTTCACTATAAACCATGTCATCCTATAATCAGCCCATTAAACAGAGGTCTAACATTTACAGTGAAAAGACTTCATCAGCTTTCTGAACTTTTGCTGAATGTTTCCATAACAACCCAGATATCCCGCTGTCCCTCTTTAACAGCCCACTGGGAAAATGAGCAACTGAGTGTTGACCACTTTATCAAATTTACTATCTTACTATCATATCATCCTTTTCATTCACTTCATGTCAAATGTGGTGTGCTAAGGCTTTTACTGCATTCTAAACATCAATGTCTTGGACACAGTACCAGTTACATTATCGAAATTTTGGCTACATTTCTCAGACAATAAAAGTGCATTGACAGTAGTGTAGTAATACATGAAGCACAGCTCACACTCACTTTCAAACCAAGGAGCTTTCTTTTGTTCAACTAGCAAATCTGCGTTACCAAAACTGTGTGGGGAACTTTTTCGCCCTTACGTGAAACTCCCTTTCGCAGGGATTTCTATTGAAATGAGTGGATTTTGCCTGCAAAATTTCACAGAGAAACTGTAAATATGACCTCAATTTAACTGAACAAGCAGCATTGTTAGCATCTCTTTCTCAGTCTAAGGTCATGCACTCACCCTTCGCATCGTACTGTATGTCATCATTTTTCTTTTCTCACATGATGTTTTATTCACTCATGATGCCCTGTGTCTCACATTTCATAATCAAATCAAGACATATGCATAACAGTCTGTCTGTACTGGACTCGGTCAGTGTAATGTAACACATATGCGTTGCGTTTTTTCAACACTTTTGTTCAGTCAATAGCCAGTATGCACAACTCTGTGCGATTAAGCCTGTATCAGGTTTCCCATAGTTTAATGACAAACCAAGTTATGTCCAAGGTTTTTATTTTATTTTATTTTTTTATAAATCTAGTATATGTGGTACGACATGCCGCAAAACATGAGACTGCCTAAGATATACATCTAGCACATGTGTACATAGACCAGTAATCAGTGGTGGAATGTAACGAAGTACAAATACTTCGTTACTTTACTTAAGTACATTTTTCACGTATCTGTACTTTACTTAAGTAGAATCAATAGTGCATACTTTTTACTTTTACTTCGTTACATTTTGCAGCAATTATCATACTTCCTACTCCACTACATTTCTACAACGTTCTGTTACATTTTCGTTAAATTTTCTGATCAGTTTTTCCCCTGCAAAAACGTCTTCCTGACCGTCCGTGCATCGCACGTTTCGGTCTCACCACCAGTGAAGTTTGGTTGCCATAGATATATCAACCCGGTCACACTTAATGCGTCTCTATAGCACGCAGTGTGTTTATCGTGCAATTTATACGCGGAAATTAGTTTTTACATGCATAGTAAACGCATTGGTAGGTTTAGTAGTGATGTGGGGTGCATGTGTATTATACGTTTGGTTAGGATTAGTATGGCAAGCCAAGAGGTTCAGCATTACGCCATAAATGAATCGCGTTTACAGCCAAACATAATGTTTTAACATAATATGTGTTAAATAATTGCAAGCTTGTTCAGAAATGGTGACAAAAACTTAAAATATAACTGCTTTTCCATCATATTGAACATCATTATATGAGTATTAGGTTGATGAGTTAGAATTAACTGTTTTATTAATCATTAGAATATAGACATTAAGAGAATAAATTGTTATGCAAGTACTTTTACTTTTAATACTTAAAGTACATTTAAAATCAGGTACTTTTTACTTTTTACTTAAGTAGGGTTGTCTTTGTGGTACTTCTACTTTTATTAAAGTAAATATGTCTCTGGTTATTTGTACTTTTACTTAAGTACTGATATTCAGTACTTCCTCCACCACTGCCAGTAATGCAAATAAAAAAAAGTAGTGCAGATGGTGTGCAGAAACACTTTCTGTTCTGAATGTACCCCAGACAGACTGACAAACTTGATTGTAAAACTTCTTTGGGCTGCAGACCCAAAGTAGCTTGTCAGTTAAAACCTTTTTGATGCTGTTTGGAAGTTATAGCAGGAATATGAAGTAGTCAAACATGCATTTCTCCTTTTGTCACTTTTTGTTTCAGTCAAACAGGCAGCCTGTCAAACTCAACCTGCTCACATGTCAGGTCAAGCCCAGCGGTGAGGACAGGAAGTGCTTCGATCTCATTTCCCGTGAGTCAAGAAGAGATTCTTGTGGGAAACCACGAGTGATTTGGCAGCTTACGATAATGTGTTTGTTTACTTTACCATACCGAATCTTGGAAGAAAATCATTTCAATCAAACTCATTTTTAAATAGTTGTGTAATTGTACCATTATTGTGAATTATGACTCTAATACTATCTTCTGGTGTCTTAATACTATGTTCTGAAGTCTCTTCATGCAAACGACTCATATTTTACTTGTCATATGTTTCAGATAACCGCACATATCACTTCCAGGCTGAAGATGAGCAGGAATTTCTGATGTAAGATTTTTTTTTTTTTTTGGGGGGGGATTCTCAACATTTTGCATTTCAAGTATGCAAACCCTCTAATCTAACTTCTCTGTGAATGCAGTTATGTCTAAGAAATGGTTTATATGCCGATTATGGTGTTTCCTCCTCTGCAATTTAACAGTTATAGCAATCTGCCTGGAACTGAATGCCTCTTTCCTTTTTTATGACTAATTTTGACTACTTTTATGGCAAATATGGTAAGTAATTGTAGTAAGTTTATTAAGATTTTAACTCTCACCTAAATATTTTACTTTATGGGCATTGTGCGGCGAGAAGTCTGTGAAGTGGCGTTTGCTTGTCTGAAGTTGCCACTTACTCATTGGGGTCACTGACACCACAATGACTTTTTTCCAGACTCCTTTAGATACAAACATTCTCACAAAAAGCAAAACATGCACCATCTCATAACGTCTCTGAGTATTTTCAACTGCTGGCTTTGCTTCATACCCACACTGCTGTGAACTCCCTCATGGAGCCATTTAACAACCATTATATATGACTCTTAAAAGGCATTGATCAGAATGAGGCCCTATAACCCCTTTATACGTCAGTTCTGCAGTCATTTCACCTCAGCTTTGACTGGAATCTTTTTTAACTCTTATATTATGTTTGATTTCTGGGTACAACTTGTATGGAGCCGGTCAAAGAGATCCACATTGCATTCAATACAATTTCCCAAAAATCACACTATGAAAAACAACAAAGAATCACTTGCAAACAGTAAACTTTTAATAGAACATCACTCATTTCAAAAAATAAATATCAGAACTTATGATTTAAAAAAAAAAAAAAAAAAAAAAAAAAAATGTAACCACTATTTTTAAAACTGTCACCTGAATAATACTATTATTTGTATCATTTCTGAAAAATTGTGGGAAAAGCAATTTTTTTTTACCTTCACAGTGTCATAAGAAACCAACATACATTTTATTCCATGCTGTATGTCAGGGCTCTTCAACTCCGGTCCTGGTGGGCTTTAGTACCAACCTCAATTTAACATACTCATCTACAATTTGTAAGTAATTCTGCACACCGTGATTAGCTTATTCAAGTGTTTGGTTAAGGTTAGAGCTAAACTCTGCAAGACAGGACTGGAGTTGAAGAGCCATGACGTACATCAAAGAAATCTTTTAATTTTGGGTCTGTACAGCTGCCTTAGAACAGCTGCCGATGCTGGTCAAATTGACCCGTGAACATTAAAATCGTGTAAAAATCATTTATCCACAAACCACAACACATCAGTGTGTCTTCACTTTGCATGCATGTTCATGATCCTAAATGAGAAAAAATCCCCAAATTTCAAGAAAAAATCATAGGTTAAATATTATTTCAGATTTTCCTTATTTTCCTAAGTCTTTTTCAGTACTAAAAAGTGTGGAAAGGCTCCTTTTTGCTATCACAGGGTAGTAAAAAAAACAAAACATACCAACATAAAACCAGGAAATGTTTTTATTTTGGGTCTGTACAGTTGCCTTGGCACATATAAATTGACCCGCAAACATCAAAATCATAATAGAAATTGTGTACACTTTAAAACACATCAGTGTATCCTCACTTTGCATGCATGTTCTTGACACTAAATAAGAAAAAGTCACAATATGTCAAGAAAAAAATATTTTATATTGTATTTCAGACAACTCAAAAATCAAAATGTGTCAATTTGACCAGCAACATAATAAAAAAGTTAAAAGCCAAAAGCCGGTCTTTTCATTTAGCTAACGAGGGGTTATGGCGTGCTTTTGTGCACAGTAATATCGCCCCATCTTTTGTAAAACAGCTTATTTAGGAATGAATGGCAAGCGGACCAACATAGGAACGGAAAGGAAAGGGTCTGAAAGAAGGGCTTAAATGTTGGTTTAGGACTTGGCTGTTGTTTTCTGAGGCGAAACGCTGTCTGGTTTGCACACTGGTATTGCGGCATCATGTGGGAGAGCATTTTAAGACCCTGCTTGTCAAGTTAGAAATAGTCCATCTTTTTGTTATGCAGCAAATCAGTGTCAGTTTTGAAACAATGGGCCAATCAGAGATGGAGAGGGTGGGACAAGCAACTTTGAGGGTTTACAGTAGCAACTATATACAATCACCATGCAATCAAATTGGATACAATTTGTTTACCTAATACGTTTCTGGTTGCATGTTATTCAAAGAAAAATGTTTTTGTGCTCTTCAGTTTATTTGGTTGTCGTAAAACTAAACAAACAAAATAGAATGCTTCTTCTGGTATTTTGTTAATGTGTTTCTGCCTCTACAGATGGATCTCGGTGTTAACTAACAGTAAGGAGGAGGCGTTAAACATGGCCTTCAGAGGAGAGCAGGGTGGAGGAGATGATGGGCTGGAAGATCTCACTAAAGCCATAATAGACGATGTGCTACGCATGCCCGGAAATGAAGTGTGCTGTGATTGTGGGGCTCCAGGTACAGATGCTATGCTGCACTTGTTTCTGTGAAGTGATGCCCTCAAAACTCATAAAGTGTCATCAGTTTTTAAAAAGCTTGATTTTTTAGCGAGTTTAACTGCACCGAAGCTGTACCCGCTAAATTGCCCCTTGCAAAATGCTTAAATTCTCACATTCTCAAATTCTCTCTCTCTCTCTCTCTCTCTCTCTCTCTCTCTCTCTCTCTCTCTCTCTCTCTCTCTCTCTCTCTCTCTCTCTCTCTCTCTCTCTCTCAAATTCAAATTCAAATGAGCTTTATTGGCATGACTTGAACAGTATTGCCAAAGCATTGGCCATTACATATGCAATGAACAAATAATCACAAATAAATAAATAAATAAATAAAATTAAATAAAATTAAAATCAATAAATCAGTCAGTAAAAAATAAAATAAAATAAAATGCATGAATACTATATATATATATATATATATATTTATCTATCAATTTATCTATGTCTGTATGCCCTTCCTTCTGGCCATCCATCCATTTATCTATCCATCCATCCATCCCACCCTCCATCCATCCATAGATAGATAGATAGATCGATAGACAGACAGATATGGACGGACAGGAAAGAGATAGATAGATAGATAGATAGATAGATAGATAGATAGATAGATAGATAGATAGAAAGAAAAAGAAAGACACTCTATCTATCTATCTATCTATCTATCTATCTATCTATCTATCTATCTATCTATCTATCTATCTATCTATCTATCTATCTATCTATCCTGTCCATCCATCTCTCTGTCTATCTCTCTCTCTCTCTATCTCTATCTATCTATCTATCTATCTATCTATCTATCTATCTATCTATCTATCTATCTATCTATCTATCTATCTATCTATCTATCTATCTCTCTGTCCGTCCATCTCTCTGTCTATCTATCCATCTATCTATCCATCTATCCATCTATCTATCTATCTATCTATCTATCTATCTATCTATCTATCTATCTATCTATCTATCTATCTATCTATCTATCTATCTATCTATCTATCTATCTCTCTCTCTCTCTCTCTCTATCATCTGTCTATCTCTCTGTCTGTCTAGGTTTCTCTGCCTTCTTTCACTCTCTCCCCTCAGTCTCTTCTCCACTTGTGTTTTGCCAGCAATCTGTCTCTATTTTTTTTAAATCCCTACTTCTGTTTCTCTCACTCCATTACCAGTGCAATGAGTCTCTCTCTCTCATGATAAAGCAGTAACAGTGTGAGGATCAGGCAGTCAGAATAGATGAGCGCTGTTACATCAGGCTCTTATGTAATTGGCTCATGCAAGCTGTGCTGAATGTTCTGATAGGGCGACTGCTGCTGCAGGGATTGTTTGATCAGCCCTTTTCTCATTCTTTGTTTTCTCTCTCTACAAGAGGATGTGGCCCAGGAAAGGGTCATGAGGCGTTTATACTTGTTTTAAGTTGTTGTAACATAGATACATCAATGAATAATCCATAAATCTGGGAAATATGTGCTTATACATATAAATGTGTTTTAATACATTTTCAGGGTTATTAATGAACATATATTTGATGCTATCCTTTTAGATGGCCATCGCTACTAAATAGTGCCAGTATAAAGGGCTTTATAGTTAGCAATTATAATGCTAAATATAACTAATGAAAACTAAAAAACAAAAAACAGAGGAGAGTGTGTAAGAGCAGAGTGTGAAGGTTGAATAAGCAGAGCAATAGCACAGCTGTACATAAAATATTGCAATCCACACAACATAATAGGAGGCATATCAGAGTTCAAAAGAGGACAAATTGTTGTACGCATCTCACTGGCTCATCTGTGACTGAATAATCACTGAAGCTGTCTATTGCTTCAGTTAAATACGAGGTACACAAAACTGCGCTCTTGCGAAAAGCCCGTTATAATCAATGAAGCTGTCTATCTACGCTGTGCATTGAATCTTTTATTGACATTGTGTTTATACTTTGTTGGTTATAATGAAAAGCTCTGCCGTTTTGAGCGGATTCTGCCCAACTAAAACACATCTGATCTGCCATTGCGTTCACGCGCTCATCAGATATGTCCGTGATTGGCGACCAAGCTCAACACTGCAAAAACACGTTGTAAATAAAAACCTTTAACACTCTTCACAAAGCACTCACACAAACACTCACAGGAGCGTTTTAAAGCAGCCGGCTATCAGAGAGAATCGGGACTGCAGAAAGGCAGATATCGTCACATTAAACAATCAAATCTTTGGCAGGGCAAAGATTCATTTTGACGGCCGCCAAAATATTTTCAATGCAGGAAAAACCCAACAAACTTTTTAAAAGGTCAGGACTCATTTCCCCAGGGCCCTATCAACTGTAAAAACTCCTAACCCCGATTCTAGCCTAAGGAAATATGACCTTTTGTGATTCCTTTACTCAACCATTTGTTTATTGTCCTTAAATCTAGGCCTATTATATTGATAACCAGTGCATTATGTGCTTAATAAACACAGGAAACATGGGACCATGAGAACATGTGATCCTTTTTCATGTGTTCATTATGTGCCATATAAATCTGGAGAGCATAGGACCATGGGAACAAGGATATTAGAGCATGCTGTGTTCCTATGGTAGTGTAGGTGGTTTTTAGCATGTTTTATCAAAGATGTTCTGGGTGGTTGTTAAATGATCTTCCTGTTCCGTTTCTTAGGTTTTCTGGGTGATCGTTATCACATTGCTATATTGCTATGCAGTAACCAAGGTGTTACCAAGGTTGTTAGCAGGTTTTATATATTGCTCAGTTGTTTAGGTGTTATGGGTGGTTATTTTATGCACTTGCGGTATAAAATAAGTCGGATCATTTTATGTATCATTCATGTAAACAATGTGGGATGAGTTGCACATCAAAAAAAAAAAAAAAAAAAAACCTACAACTCAAGTATAAGCAATAATAATAGTGATACCTGTGGGGAATTTTGACTGATGACTCAAATTAATCAGTTTGAACTCCTTGAAATGAATCATTCTAGCAAACTGATTCAGGGATTCAAACACTTAAATGCAGGACAGGAGGCTGTCCCGCATTCAAGTGACGTCATGACTGTAATAGTCTTATAGATCTGTGTTGAGCTGTTGTTTAGCCCCTCAGCTGAGAGTTAAACAGTCTAATCTGTGTCAAGTAACATGATTTCTAACACATGGATTCATCTGTTTGAGCACAGGGTTGATCAATGAATCGCTTCTAAAACATGAATGAATGCATTTGATGCTGACTGATTGTGAGTGTTTCAGAGAAGAAATGAATGAGAGAAATAAAGAATGAGTACATCTGGGATTTACCGAGCATGCAGAGAGTGCTGCTGAAGAAAACCTGTGTCTATATTTAGCTGATGTGTGTATGCGTGTCGGTCCTTTTATCTTTGTCGCCCTGTAACTGGTTCTACACTGGAGACATCACTGGCGCTCATGGAGCCACATACACACCTGTCGTCAACACTGACACGCAAATACATAATTTTTCATATGCTAATAACATGCCTCTCTGAATTAAACTCCTACAATATTTAGAACTCCATGTTCTAGAACAGTGTTTCTCAGCTCTAGTCATCGGGACCACCTCCCAGAATTCTTTAAATGTGTCCCTATTCAACACATTAAGAAGCTGATGAGCTGAATCGGCTGTTTAAATTAGTGACTCATCTAAAACATTCTAGTAGGGTGCCAGGGTTTCCAGGTCTGTTCTAGAACATTAAATCATGAGTCCAACGAGGACCCCTTGTGGTAAAGAAAAGATAACAATAATAAGTTTGCACACACAAAAAATTGCTTTTGCATGCCTCCTAATTTCCCATGTTCTTTTTTTTTATGTTCTCAGATCCCAAATGGTTGTCGACTAACCTCGGAATCCTGACGTGCATCGAATGTTCAGGCATTCACCGGGAGATGGGCGTTCACATCTCACGCATCCAGTCTATGGAGCTAGACAAACTGGGAACCTCTGAACTCTTGGTGTGTTTGTTGGTGGAAACATTTTCTTTTTAAACACAGTATAGATCAAACAGGGGATCCCAGGGAAGGTACTGCAGAGGGCCTGACAATTATTGTTTAATCGCAAGGGTTAGTGACAAAATTCAAATATACTTTAAAAATATAATACTTTAACCAATGCTAAAGAAGCTAAAGTTCAGCTCATGTCCCTCCTACATTAAAATGTATCAAGTAAAATTTAAATTGTATGTGCAAAATATATTACTCTACCAGGTTATCATTAACTAAAACATTCAAAAACATTTGTAAATTGAAATATATCTGAAATAAAATAAAATATAAATATTAGATGGAAAAAATAAATAAATTAGAAACTGAAATAAGTAAAATTTGAAGCTCTAAAATTTCTACCTGGATATAAATGAAAATTAAAACAAATAAAAAATAAATGAAACCTAAATAGATATAATAAAAAACAAAACTTTTATAGTCTAATTAAAAATATCAATAAAAACGATCATAGTATATAAATAATTCTAAAATAACACTTCTTTATAAATCAATTATTATTATTTACAAGTTTATTTATTTTATGTGAGCAGCATCATAACCAGGGGTAAATGCAATAATATATATATATATATATATACACTTTATTATAAGCCAGACTGAAAATGCAACTCTGTTTTATATAATATCTAACAAAAATTATGCTTGGCCTGAAAAATACCCCTTTAGTATAGCAATTAATGCCTCATATTCATATAAAATATTTGGGGTCAGTGCATTGGACCCATGCCAATGTACTTATTCCATATTGAATAGTTAAGTGAATCGTATGTTTGTGAATTATATATGTTGTAGTTTATTCATCTTTTCATTTTTCATTTCATGTTCTTTTTTGCTTTCAGCTGGCCAAGAATGTGGGGAACAGTAGTTTTAATGAAATAATGGAGGGAAGTCTTCCTTGCCCCTCTCCTAAACCCACTCCTGCTAGTGACATGTAAGTATGCCTGGCAAACGTGCTGAACAATGACACGCGGGGAAATGCATGAAAAAAAAAAATATTTTAAAATTAAATTAAATTGTTATAATATATTTGATGTAAATTAAATTAATTTTCAACTATTTGTTTCATGTAGTTGCAGTTTCTCAAACATTTTTGAATGTTTTGGATATTAATGTTAAATACTGTTTTCATTTCTCCCTCTCTTATGTCGACCTTAGGACTGTTCGTAAGGAGTTCATCAATGCTAAGTATGTAGATCATAAGTTTGCAAGAAAAACCTGCAGCTCAGCAGCAGCCAAGATGAGTGAGTTGTTTGAAGCTGTCAGGTCACATGACCTGCTAGGTCTGATCCAGGTGTATGCTGAGGGGGTGGAACTTATGGAACCACTACCTGAAGGAGGACAGGTGAGTGACAGCATCTGAGATCGAATCTATCATTAACACATAGGCACTTTTTCCATTTACTGGTTGAAAAATCTATGAAGTGGCCTCTGAAAGGATTTATTAAAGCTTGAATATGAAACATACCAAGGATTCTGGGAGGAGATAGTAGATCCACAGGAACAGAGTGTGACCCGAACTATGACATGACATGATGTCGAATGATACGAATGTCATTCACCCATTCACATCAGAGCCTTTGATGAGCACAGATCTTGAGGTCTGGTGGATATCAGAAAGCAGACACTCTGGACGTGACTCGAATCCTCTGCCTTGATCTTCTCCCAGTTTTCGGCATTGCGAACCCATTGGTTCCTTCAGATGATTACTGATAGTGCTGCTGCTGCCTGACTCTGAGATGAACAGCTGCTCCTGAGTGGGTGCAATCGCAAAAACATCCTCAATCTAAAATCATCTCGGTTTCGCTTTTTATTGCTTCTGGCGAGGGCATCAGCTGATTTTTGGTTTATGTTTTTTTGAATCATCAAACATGAAGCAGTGTCCATCCATATCCATGTCAGAGACACTATCAGCCTTATATTTTTGGTGGATCATCGTCATCAATACATGTGGTACGACCCTTAGCAGTCTAAATAGTCTAAATATAAACACTTATAGGTGTACCGTAGTGATTCAGGATAAGACAAAAACTCTGTTTGGAAAATGGATTCTTGATGTACTCGCTTAATATATATTTTGTACATTTTGAACACAAAAAAAGTTCCAGACTGCAGCTTTACTAAAAAAAAAAACCCAGTAAAACAGTAATATTGTAAAATATTATTACAATTTAAAATAATCTTTTTCTATTTGAATATATATTAAATTAAATGTATTCTTGTGATGGCAAAGCTGAATTTTCAGCAGCCATTTCTCCAGTCTTCAGTGTCACATGATCCTTCAGAAGATATTTTAATATCCTGATTTGGTGCTCAACAAACATTTCTTTATTATTATTGATGATGTTGAAAACCATTTTGCTGCTTAATATTTTTTTTGTGGAAACCATTATACATTTTTTTTGTGATGCATTCTTTGATGAATAGAAAGTTTAAAATAATTTGAAATAGAAATATTTTGTAACATTGTAACGGTCTTTACTGTCACTTTTGACCAGTTTAAGGCATCTTTGTTGAATAAAAGTATTAATTATCAATTTTTGTCTTTAATATAACAAATTGTGCTCTCTCTCTCTCTCTCTCTCTCTCTCTCTCTCTCTCTCTCTCTCTATATATATATATATATATATATATATATATATATATATATAATTTAAATGAAGTTTAAAAGTTGAATAAAAATGGATCATACATTTTTAAAACAAACTAAATGAGCAGTTTTAAATAATACATTGATAGATTTCTTTATTTAATTTTTTTATTGGTTATGCTAAAAATCCCTCATATTTTACACCATAAGACAAGACAATTGTTAAGAAAGTAAAATGGGTTAACACATGCTGAATGAGTATTTGTGTGTGTTCTTGTATGTTATAGGAAGGAGGAGAGACTGCACTGCACTACGCCGTGAGGACAGCTGACCACACCTCTCTGCACCTGGTCGACTTCCTCGTCCAAAACAGGTATTAAATACCTGCTTATTACCACAAAATAACTGGGAGGATACACTGCTGGCCATGTTTGGATTATCAGTTTTCTTTATTTTGCAGTGAATGATCTTCAACATTCGTTTTGTCCTCAGTTGTGTCCTCAGTCACCTCTTGTTTTGTTCCATCACTGTTATCATGCAGAGCTTGATGGTTAACCAGGATGAGTTTTTAATGTGTTTTTTTCTTTTCTTAGGGTGACAGGTGTTCATGTACAAGATCTAGAACTTTTGAAGGGATTATTATGCAGATAATAGAGTAATTTAAGTTCAGCTTTGGCTCAATTTGCTCTCTGCTGTGTGGATTAAAGTTGCATAACAACATTGGAAGATCACATCATGCCTGAGCCAGAACTATACTTGGCTCACATCCTAGTAAATAATCATAATTCGGTTTCCCTGAAACGATTCCAGGTTTGCACTGAAGGTTGGTTTAAGAGAAATATTACCGTGGAAGGGAAATAAATCCAACTCAGACAACTGGGACTGTATTATTTCTTTGGACGCATTGGCTCACTCTGCTCCAACTCCACTTCAGGTTTTCCTTTCCCCATACCTCACTCGCACCCTGATCACATTTGAAAGATACCCCGTCCGAGTTAGTTCCAAATTAGCTCAATTTTCAGGGGGTTATTTTAAAATTAAGTGAAATCATGCTTGTGGGATTTCCGTACAGTTGTAAGGGTGATTAGTTTGATGATATAATATTAAAGGCATAGTTCACCCAATCATCATTTATTCACCTTTAAGTTGTTCTAAACCTGTTTGAGGTTCTTTGATCTATTGAACACAAAAGAAGATATTTTGAAGAATGTTGGTAACCAAAAACATAATATGAAAACAAATTCTAGTTTGTTTATAGCTAGCCATGGATTATGTCGCTCATACCATGGTCATTTGCCAGCATTAACAATTTAAAGTTATCATTGATGGAAGCACTTAATTTGACTGGAATTGACGGTTATTTTCGTCACCTACGACTTGTTAGTTCTAGCATGCTGTCCGCTTTAAATCAGACACTGAGAAAAGGTAGCATGGTAAGGTTACATTTATTTGATTGAATTATGACATTTATTTATTTAAATGAAGTAGCCTATCGGGATATACTGGTGTAGATGTGTAGCCTCTCTCTGTTTCTTACTTTCTCTGTAGTCTCTCTAGGTAAACAGAACTAGGTCATTGACTTGCTCTCTCCCCATGTGTGCAGTTTAGTCACTGCTGACCCAAATTCATGTAGATTATGAAGGTATGAAGCAGCTCATTAAGAGTGAAAATGTTGTTCATGTCACAGCCTCAAGGAAAGATTTGCATTTGAAAATCTGTGCTCAGACGATTTTGTTAACATGGTCACCATCAAGATTGTTGCAGATTGGTTTTAATACATGTTTATTTTTGCTTTATGTTGGAAGTTTTCGGTTCTAACATGTACAGTGTGTTTTTTATAGTACAATACACTCTTATGTCATAAGATCAAGGAAAATTGTATTCCTTATGTCTCTGTCCAGTGGGAATCTGGATAAACAGACGGAGAGAGGAAACACGGCCCTGCACTACTGCTGCATGTATGAGAAACATGAATGCCTCAAACTGCTGCTGAGAGGCAAACCAGCTACTGATATCAGTGAGTTACACATGCTGTTTTTATTTTGTTCATGTTTAATTATACATATGTACTAATAAAAAGCAGTATTATCACTAATAATAATCTACCTTTAATAATTAAAAAGCACTGTTTAATTATACATATGTACTAATAAAAAGCAGTATTATCACTAATAATAATCTACCTTTAATAATTAAAAAGCACTGTTCAATGTAATCTTTAGCAAATCTCAAAAGGAACTGTGCATTATAGTGATGTGATGCCTGAATTTACTTTAGCATTTCAAATGATTGATTTTATTTAGACGGAATAGTCTAGAACTATAATATTGGATATAATTTTAATATCTTTGCATCACTACTTGCATATATATTTACTTAGACACCAAATACATACAAGCTTGCGTTTCATAATGATAAACACTGTTATGTATATGGTCCGGTTAAAATGTGACTTCATGTTTCAGCCAATCAGAATGGAGAAACCGCTCTGGATGTGGCCAGACGGATGAAGATCATCCAGTGTGAGGAAGCGGTGAGTAACTTCTGGGTCAGAAGAGACAATCTTTCCTATGAAAACTGTTTTTGGATGTTATTCAAAATCAATAGGGGGTATTAGAGATGTGCTGAAGGCCCCAAGGTGTAAAGATGTGGTTGTTTTTGTAGATCTAACTTGTGTGTTGTGTGTGTGTGTGTGTGTGTGCTTCAGCTGGTACAAGCCGCTGCAGGAAAATTTAATACTAAAGTCCATGTGGAATATGATTGGAATCTCAGACTGGAAGAGCTTGACGAGAGTGACGATGATCTGGACGACAAAGTAACGCATTACCCTTTGAACCTATCTTAAAATATTCAAACTTCTCCGACTCAGAGACTGAAAGATTTTCTCATTGTCTTTCATTCCCAGCCCAGTCCCATTAAGAAAGATCGTTCTCCCCGTCCGCAGAGTTTCTGTCACTCATACAGCCTCTCTCCTCATGACAAGCTCTCTCTGCCTGGTTTCATTGGCCAGCGTGATAAGCAGCGCCTCTCATACACTGCACTCACGAATCAGATGTACAGCGTTTCCACTGACTGCCCGTCCTCTCCCGTCGCAGATGCCCCACCTCTGCCACCCAGGAATGCAGGCAAAGGTAACCCAGAAACACAACAGCCAATCAGATGCCACAGAACATAAAACTTGTTCTAACCAATCGTATGCTCTTGTGAATTACATAATTGTGTTAATTCCAATAATTATATTTGTATGTATACATTTATTAATCAAACTCCCAGCTTCTGTCATTTTAGTTCAGTTTGTAGTCCTAAAACTTTAGCATTTTTGACCCATGTGTTCCTTATGGAGTTTCAAATGGGTTTAATTTGACTTTAGTCAGCACCTTTGATGAGACTTTCACATTTTGTTTTACAACATAAATTACTTTGAATCATACCTTAAATATGAATTTTGAAATTTGGGTTTTTAAATGTTGCAAGCAAGTTGTTAAACAAGAAATACAACAATTCTAAAAACATCCTTTTGGTAGTTCTAGTCCTTATATAGCAACTTGCAGTGTTATTTTAGTATTATTATATACCGTTTAATTCCAGTGGTACTGGTGGGTTTCCGCGGGAAATTCGAGCATGTCATTACGTCACACCCGTACACATAAAGAAGGAGTTTCGGCTAGCCGGCTATACTGCGCGTGACGAGATGTTTAGATGTATAACGTTAGGCTTTTCTCGCAGCACTTTACATAATTAAACTTATGGCATCCAGAAAGATCCAAACAACAATCATCAGTGTCAACTGGAGATTCAGCAGTTATAAAACCCAAAAGACTTCGTACTTCGGATTTAAGGTGGCTAGAGAAAGAGAAAGAAACCGTCTCATGCGAACACAAGGATTTAAACATTGGCGGGGCTTTTGAAAAGTGTGTGAACTCCGTGTTTTGAAGGGGTTCAAAACGGAAGAAGAGACGGCCTTTTTCTGCTGAACAAGTAAGATATTTCAATAGTTCAATCATGTAACAGTACGTTTTCTTAATTCACACAGTTATGGAGTTTCCTTTGTTGTGCCTTTCTCGTTTTGCTATTATGGAGAATATGACTTCTGAACTACACAGGTAACCATAAAACACATTAAATTTAACATTTGTCACGCAATGCTGATGTGATGTTGTTAACATGAACAATTTGAGAACAAAGTAGGCTATAATTTGCACGGTTGCTGTAAATCGCGTTGATTAAATCTAACGAAGCTTATCATGTTGAATGCTTTTCCCCCCTTAGTTGGTCAGAACAAAAATGGATGTTACTTACTTGTTCAGAAGACATTTTCTTATGAAAATTCTTATGTTGGTCAAACTTTCAAAAAGTGAATCTGTGATTCTGTATGACAGTATCCACACAGCGCGGTGACTGACAGCACCACTCGCCTCAAAGTACTTTACCACGTAAAGATAATAATTCCTCGAATCACTGCAGTTACAGATTTCGAACAGAGAGATGGCGACAAAGAGGAAAAGCTACGGACTGCAGCTTTAACATAGTTTCATGATTTACAAATAAATATATATACAGGGTTCCCGCGGATCCTTAAAAAGTCTTAAATTAGATTTTTAAAATTTAAGGCCATACAAAGTCTTATAAAGTCTTATTTTTACTTATGAAAGGTCTTAAATTTTAGATGACACTTTGACTTAGACATATCTTAAAGCTTTCCAAATTAAAACCATCTAATTAGCGTACGTATTTTTATTTATTTATTATTCTATCTTTGTGGATTTGCTAGTTCACGTGACATTTCGCGTCACTCGCGAGTCGCGGCAGCATAACTGTCTCCTGCACGCGAGAGGAGAGAAGGAGAAGAAAGGTCGTAAATGTCAGTTCAGTTGTAAGTTCATTCTTTCTGTGCGTATGGTGTGCGATGTGTATTGTCTTTTATGATATTGTAATCATTGTTTTAACAATGTACGAGGCACTGCGAGCTGACATCGCATTTGTCTCTCGTGCTTTCACTGCGTGATGTGTGCAGTGTAACTGTTATGTCCCCAAGTTAGTTTTTGTCTTATATTTATATCATATTATATTCTTATATTAGAATATCACATCAGAAAGAGTGGCGTTTTCCCGTGCACAATTCCAATTGTGATATGTTATACAACAGTTAAATTAACAATAAGTTAACATTGAGTTACTTTTTAGACACGATATTGTCAATATTGTTTGTTTTCCCTTTATTTCGCCGACTATAATTTCAAAATGAAACCGTAGCAGAGTCTCAATGCAACACAGCGATGATTTCTTGACTGAAATCCGCGTTTTGAACGAATCACTTGCTTTTTCCCGAATGAATCAGCCTTTGAACGAATCGGTTGAATGAATGACTCCCTCAACTCACTTATTAAGACAGTGATTTGCCGCTGCGGTTTCATATTTAAAGTACCCTTTAAATAAAATGTTAAAATTAGAAATCATTTCATATTTAAATATTGAATATTGATTTAAAAATATATATCTCATAGCTTTATTTATGCAGTTGTAAATGGAGTGTAAATAAATTAATGCCACTTCTGATGCCGCTTCTGTCACCTCCGCACTGCAAAGATGGATTTTGATTGAATGATTTAATTTGACTGTAACAGTGGTACTATATGATTATTATATAATTAAGTATTATTGTATAATTACTGTATAATTTAATTTGAATGATAGTATTTGACATTAAAGGTGATGCATAACTCTAAATAAGTTTAGAAAAAATGTCCATATATAGGTGAAAATGCCCCTGAAAAAATCAATTTAAGGTGGCAAATATTGCCCCTTAATTAAAATATTAATTTCTGTCACTGCTGTGAACTGACCACTGCATAGAATATGAAAAATTTGAATATCTTCGTGAGTCAGCTGTCAACATCAGACCTAAACCAGCCATGGCACCAGCACAAAAACACAATCAGTAAAATATCATCTAATTATTATCAACAAAACGTTGAAAATATCAATATATATTTTTGTCAAAACTGCACAGCCCTAATGTACGGTATTAATTTTGATTTCTTCAGATCTTAAAAAGGTCTTAAAAAGCCTTAAATTTGACTTTCAAAAG
The DNA here is from genome assembly GCA_029959095.1 of Rhinichthys osculus. Lineage (NCBI taxonomy): Eukaryota > Metazoa > Chordata > Actinopteri > Cypriniformes > Leuciscidae > Rhinichthys > Rhinichthys osculus. Next base: position 18,763,355 of record JARWKJ010000023.1, on the reverse strand, counting down.
TGTGCAGGAACCCTGATATATATATATATATATATATATATACACTCACCGGCCACTTTATTAGGTACCCCATGCTAGTAACGGGTTGGACCCCCTTTTGCCTTCAGAACTGCCTCAATTCTTCGTGGCATAGATTCAACAAGGTGCTGGAAGCATTCCTCAGGGAGTTTGGTCCATATTGACATGATGGCATCACACAGTTGCCGCAGATTTGTCGGCTGCACATCCATGATGCGAATCTCCCGTTCCACCACATCCCAAAGATGCTCTATTGGGTTGAGATCTGGTGACTGTGGAGGCCATTTTAGTACAGTGAACTCATTGTCATGTTCAAGAAACCAATTTGAAATGATTAGAGCTTTGTGACATGGTGGAAGTAGCCATCAGAGGATGGGTACATGGTGGCCATAAAGGGATGGACATGGTCAGAAACAATGCTCAGGTAGGCCGTGGCATTTAAACGATGCCCAATTGGCACTAAGGGGCCTAAAGTGTGCCAGGAAAACATCCCCCTCACCATTACACCACCACCACCAGCCTGCACAGTGGTAACAAGGCATGATGGTTCCATGTTCTCATTCTGTTTATGCCAAATTCTGACTCTAACATCTGAATGTCTCAACAGAAATCGAGACTCATCAGACCAGGCAACATTTTTCCAGTCTTCAACTGTTCAATTTTGGTGAGCTCTTGCAAATTGTAGCCTCTTTTTCCTATTTGTAGTGGAGATGAGTGGTACCCGGTGGAGTCTTCTGCTGTTGTAGCCCATCCGCCTCAAGGTTGTGCGTGTTGTGGCTTCACAAATGCTTTGCTGCATACCTCGGTTGTAACGAGTGGTTATTTCAGTCACTGTTGCCCTTCTATCAGCTCGAACCAGTCTGGCCATTCTCCTCTGACCTCTGGCATCAACAAGGCATTTCCGCCCACAGAACTGCCGCTCACTGGATGTTTTTTCTTTTTCGGACCATTCTCTGTAAACCCTAGAGATGGTTGTGCGTGAAAATCCCAGTAGATTAGCAGTTTCTGAAATACTCAGACCAGCCCTTCTGGCACCAACAATCATGCCACGTTCAAAGTCACTCAAATCACCTTTCTTCCCCATACTGATGCTCGGTTTGAACTGCAGGAGATTGTCTTGACCATGTCTACATGCCTAAATGCACTGAGTTGCCGCCATGTGATTGGCTGCCTAGAAATTAAGTGTTAACGAGCAGTTGGACAGGTGTACCTAATAAAGTGGCCGGTGAGTGAATATATATGTGTGTTTTTTAAATCAAAAAGATGCAAAACAACTGGAAATAATTGCTAAAATAATTTCAATATAATTTTCATAAGTTGACATTTAGAAGTTAGGGTTTTGGGACAGCCCCCTCCCAATTGAAAATAACCAATAAATTATGATTATATATATATTAAGCTTACTGATATTTTTTAAATTTTATTGTGGAATTCAAAAGATAATAGAATGATTTTTAGTAAACATGTAAGATTTGAATACTTTGAATAAATGTGTTTTTTTTTTTTGGTTGTGGGATAGCAGTTTGCACCAATTTATTTATTTTATTTTATTTATTTATTTGAAAACAAAATGGACAATACATATTAATGAACATTTTCACAAATGTAAATGTCAGATTATAGCATTAGGCTAATTTCCATCTGCAGACCCCCTAGCAGGTTGATGTTACGCACAAATTAATAAATACATACAGATACACTATACACAGACTATTTACAGAGAAACAAGGACAAGAACAGTGATCACATCATGTTAGAACAGACAGTAACAACAAGAGGAATGAACAATTCTGTAGAATGGCATTTATATATATATATATATATATATATATATATATATATATATATATTCTTTCAGTTTTCATTGTAGTTTATTCATTTTGTTATGTGCTTTTGTACTTTTTATTGTTGTTGTTTTGTTTGTTTTATTTTTGTAATTGTGATACTTATTTATTTCTGTAAGTTGCCAAGGCAACATTTTTTAAGTTTTTCATCTAATATTTATATTTTATTTCAGCTTTATTAGCCCAGTAGTTAGTAGCTATGTAAAGTTTTAACATTCATGAGTTATGACAGTGTATATTTTATGTGTTGAACAAAACATGAAAGTCTCTTCAAGTGTTTAAAATGAGGACTGGTAAATACTTGACTGCTTGACCAATCACAATCAAGTTATCCAGAGAGCTATTTAAATGTTTTTATATGTTAATTACTTATAGTCTACTGAAAAGACAACAAAACTGTAACAACTGTATGCCTGTTACTGTAATATTTGTGTATATGTGTTGGGATTTTAACCTGTTTTCTGATGCTTTGCCACAGAATCCAGCTTTGTTTACTTTTCCATTTGATTTTTTTTGTAAAATTGTATCCTGTCTTTTTCCATCTTTTCTTCGCTCTCTCTCTCTCTGTTTATTCTCTTCTCTCTTTGCCTCGTCTCTCTTGCAGCTCCTTCTCTGGCTTTCCTTGGCTCTCATTCCCACTATGCTACTCTGGCTAGCACTCGACCATACATAAGTGACTATCTAATTTTTTATTTGCATACACCCCTTCTGCTTATTGAATCTAATAATGACCTCATTATTTGATCTTATGACATTTTATAACTGTGTCTGAAACTGAAGGCTGCTGCAATTTGAAATTAATGTTTTTAAATGAAAGCACATGACCATTCAAAAGTTTGGGGATAGTAATATTTTTTTTAAAGAATTTAATAGTTATATTTCAGCAAGGATGCATTAAATTGATTAAAAGTGACAGTAAAAAACACTTATAATGTCAAATAGATTTCGGTTTCAAATAAATGCTCTTCAACAAAGAATCCTGAAAAAATGTATCACGGTTTGTAGAAAAATGTTAACAGCACAACAGTTTGAAACGTTTTAGGAAATGTTTCTTGTGCAGCAGATCAGTATATTAGAATGATTTCTGAAGGATCATCAGCTTTGGATCACAGGAATAAATTACATTTTAAAAATATATAAAAATAGAAAACTGTTATTTTCAATTTGTAATAATATTTGGCAAAATTCCTTTTTTTTTTTTTTTTACTGTATTTTTGATTAAATAAATGCAGTCATGTTGAGCATAAGAGACTCTTAAAAACTTGAAAAAAAATCTTACCAACCCCAAATCTTCGAATGGTATTGTACCTCTTAAAGAAACTAATTTCAGATTATTTGAATGATCTAGAACAGGGGTGCAAAACTCAGTTCCTGGATGGCCACAGCCCTGCAGAGTATAGCTTTAACCCTAATTAAACACACCTGATCCAGCTCATCAAGTCCTTCATGCTCATTTGAAAAATACAGGATCGTGTCTGAAATCACCCCCATACCCTAAATAGAGAACTATTAGTGGTGACAGACATTTGTAGTGGTGTCCGAAACCATTGTGGACATTATCGAGTGCACTCATTCAATCCCATCATGCACCGCAATAACGAGTGTACAACCACTCAACGTGTAGAGAATACCCATAATGCACTGTGAGGGTTGCGCCAAATGAATTCCCGGGTCTTGCCAGAAGATGGCACCCGCAGCTGAATCATCCATCCATTCATTTTCCAAACCGCTGGTCCAATGTGAGTATTGGGTAATTTCATATGATACAGGTATAAATTCATTTTTATTGTCATGGAAACTATAAACCTTAATTAAACAATTTAATAATCAGAGTAATACTGGAGGTGCAAGTTTGCTAAGTTTCAAATGTTTTTTAAACAAGCACAAACCACGGAGTGTCCAAATTTGCTCACTAGTGTTCATTTACTCCTTGTAAACTATATTGTGGACTAATGTAGGGAATAGTGAATGAGGGGGCGATTTCGAACACAGCCCAGGTGTGTGTGTTGGAGCAGACTAAACTCTGCAGGACTGTGGCCCTCCAGGAACTGAGTTCTGCAACTCTAATCTAGAGCAAATTAGCTAGACAGATTGT